>JAECXP010000003.1:3610000-4810000 GCA_018152965.1 Scaptomyza pallida
GATGCAGGGGCGGAGTAGGGGGTGAGGGGGATGTTGGTGTAGGCTGTAGGTGGTTACGTGTTCGAGAACCGCGTAAGTTCATACGGAAACTTGTAGCGACCGCAGCGACCGCGGTTCACAGGCAGACAGACAGACAGACAGGGCGGACAGGACGACCGCCAACTAAATATTACGCATACGCCACGTTGGCCGCATAAGTGTATGTATGCTCGTGTGTGTGTGTGGGCGCTCAAGGCGGGGAGACCCTGTGGTAAACAACAGCAACAGCAGCTGCCAACTCTCTCACAGACAGAGACAGAGAGAGGAAGAGAGAAAGAAACGACCTTTTCACAAATTCAGTGTCAACGCCAAGCTGAATGGTAAAAGGGGACTGGTCAGTGGGTGGTAGGGGGGTGGTTGATGGAGAAGGGGGGAGGCCCCACTTCAAACGGTTTTTTACTTTTGCTTCTTCTTGTTTTTGACGACGCGAAGCGTTTATTAAAACTAATTAAAATGTTTAAAACATTTATAGAACAAACGCAAGACGTCAAGTGCCAAACAATGGGGCAGCGCCACAACCTCCTCCTCTCCCCACAAACGAACGAACATCGAGCGTCATGTCCTGAGTTGGCCGAGGCCCGTAACTTAATTGCGACAATTAAGTTGGCAACAATCATTTTCCAACTTGGCCAGCGAAAGTTTTTCAACCAACAAACGGGAACAACTAAATGAGAATGAACTAAAAAATACAACAAAAAAGCAACACAATGGCGTGTGATGATGGAAAATGTTTTTTAAAATAAAAATGGAGGGAATAAAAAGGGAGCATAAATAAATAAGCACTTAGGGGGGGGAAAGAGGGTAAATGACAAAGCTGCAACAATGCGACGGCCATGAAAACGTTGATTAGTAACAGCTAAATGCACATAGGAAAGTGTTGTGTGGTGTTGCGGCCAGTGTTGGTAAACAACAGCTAAGGGTTTTTAAGTTCTTGGTTGGAATTACGACACTTGGTTTCGTTTGTTGGGGTTAACTTAAGGGGTTTTGTTTGGTTTGTTGGGTTAGAGTATTTTGAATGAGTGTGAATGTTCCTTGAATATTGTTATGTGATCTTTTGGAAAACATTTTCAACATTTGAAGTTCAAGTTCATTTATATATTTAAGTAATTTCATAAACTTCCAAACCATTCCTGCAGCTGAGTTTCAGCTTGTTTAAATCTTAACGAATACATTTTTGGACTTTTCTTAAAACAAAAAAAAATATACAAAAAAAAGAAGAAAAAACTTTTCAAATATGAACGCATTTTGCAAGAAGTGCTAAATAAATAAATAATGAAAAATGTCGATAAAAAAATTCCCCCCCTTTCCCAACTGCCCTAAAAACATCAAGGAGCAGCAGAGACTACCCCAAGCTACAGTTTCCTCGCACTCCTTGGCAATCGCCATTTTTTTATATAATTTTTTTTGGTTTGTTGTCAACGCGCGTCGGCCGCGAAAAGGAAGACGATTTGCAGCCATTTGTCATGTTGGGGCCGGAAGTGCTGCCGAAAAAAGAATAAAAAAAAAATGGAGAAGAAATTGTGTAATCGCGTTTGTTGTTGTTGTTGCTGCTGTTTGAGGGGGAATGGGGTGTACCGAATTTTGGGGTTTTTTTTTTTGGTGTTAAAAATATATAAGCAGTAAATAAGCTTAAAAGCCGTAAGGAAGCAAAATCGGCTACGGCTACGGCTGCTGCTATAGCTGTTGGGCCAGCTGGCAATTTATGCGTCTTGATTCTTCACACATGCAGGATTTCCTACCACCCCCCTTCTGCCCCCTCCACCTTGCTAACCCACGTTGTACAAGTTGTGAGCGAAAAGTTTTTTGTGTATTGCTTGCTGTAAATTTCGTTTAAAAAGGCGCTTCGCGTTCGAGCTTTGAAAGTTTTTTTATTTGTGCTTGCTGGCGGCCTCGATAGACTTCTCGGGTTTATGGGGTACTCTGCTTAGCTCTCTCTCTCTCTCTCTTTCTTTGTATTGTTTCTTACACTCAGCTTTATATTGTTTTTTATTCTTTTTTATCCACTCTCTCTGTGCGTGTGTGTGTGTGTGCTTTGTGTTTTGTTTTGTTTGCGCGCAATTTATTCAAATTGAGTTTTGCGACTGCAGCCATAACTCAAAGTGAACTTTGCAATGTTTCTCACCCAAAAAATAAAAAAAAAAACGAACAACGTGAACGCAAAAAAAATGTGTTTGCGCTGAAATATTTGCGTTTTACAGCACTGGACGACAATGGAGACGGTTCGACTTCTCGTTCTCTCTCTCGCACTTGCACTGAAAGCAGGTGTTGATAGCTTCATTTTGATGGCCAGCCGGAAGCCGCAAAAGTGCGTGAGTCATAAAAATAAACCACCAACAACAACAGCAACAACAACACACACATACAATTGGCCAACAAGTACACACACACACACACATTGTGTTACAAATCCGGGGCGAAGGCACACACAAGTTGAATTATGCGTTTTTGGCAGTCAATCGTAATACGAATTGAATGGCAACGAATTATTTGCGAAGAAAAGTGAGAAAACCAAGAAGCGAAAGAGAAAGGGCGTAGAGAGAGAGAGAGAGAGGAAGAGAGGGCATTAAGTTAAGTGTAGTTTATTTGTGTTTCGCTTAAGCGCTTAAATACTATAAAAATAAACTTAACAATGAAGAAAGATTTAAAAGCATTGCCTTTATAATGTTTACAAGCGTGGAAAAAAGTGATTAAAGCTGCGGATTGTACATTTTTATTGCATATCTTTGAGGAACGAAACACAGGACGACGATTTGTTAAAGTTAAACAGCATTCGCTATTGGATCTATGGGTAATATGAAGTTTAACAAGTCAAATGCTTGGTATTAGAGTATAGTTATAGACGTTATGGCTCCGATATTTGATTATCTTGTCTTAGACATTCCAAAACTTTACTTAACCTAACTTTTTTTGACCAAGCATTGTAGGATTCCTGTAAGTTTTGCTTTTTATGACTGAAAAACTTAAGTTAAGCAACATTCTTCACCTAACTAAATGCTTCTCGGGTTGTGTTCGAATATTTTCCGTCCTAAAACTGTTCTTTCCAACACTTTTTTTTTTAACTGTTCAAACTTTGAACTTTCAAGTTCGTTTAAATGATACTTGTATTCTACTCTCTCCCACCGTCTCGCCCTCTTTCTTCACTTTTACTCTTTTCTCTCTCTTCCTTTATATCATTCTCCTTCATGGGCATTTCTTAACACTGGCTGTGCGATGGATTGACAAGATTTTTGGTTCGCGTCACACTGCATTGCATTTTCCACTTTAGCGTGTGTCCCCTGTGGCTTATCTCACAAAATATTAACGCCTGCTTGCGGCAAAAACTGACAAAGAGATTGAACTATGAACTATGCATAGATATACGACTATACATATATATGTACATATATGTGGTATATAGTATAAAGTATATGCTATATAGGCAATCTGAAAGCGCTTTCTATGCATGTGTGTGTGTGTGTGTGTGTACCTGCTATTTTATGTATGTATGCATGTATTGTGTGTGTGTGTGTGTGTATTGGTTTATATGCACTTCTTCACATCGGCACGTTGCAGCCTTCACATGCATTTTGAACCATCTCCCCCCCACCCCCCACAGTGCCCCGCCGCAAGTCCGTAAAAATAGACGAAGCAAAAGAAGAAGAAAAAGAAGAAGCTGCAGAAAACAGCTTGAATGTGTCATTAAGGCTGAAGGCAGGCGCTTGATGCGGCTTGCTGCTGCTGTGGCACGTCTTGGCTGCATGTGGCATACGGAGGAGGGGGATGTGTGTGTGTGTGTGTGTGTTTGCCTCAGCTGGCGCAGTTTTTTGGGGGCACACAGACACACATATGCATCACGTGTGCCCCATCTCAAATGGAGACGGGAATTGGGAGTCGTTGCAAGTCTCAGCTGCCTTTGGCCATAAAACGTGGCCAAAAGTGCTGTGGCAGGGTGGGCAGGGGCAGGGCAGCAGCAGGGGGCACAAAGAGTGGGGATTGGGCCACTGAACAAAAGCAAAAAAGTTTTAAACGTATCAATGCGATTTATGCAGCGACAAAATGTTACGGCACACACACACACACACACACACATATGCAACGGATACAGAACGTTGCAAGAAAGTGAAGCGCAAAAAGGAAAAATGCAAAATAAATTGGCAGCTAGCCGAGTACCTTTCGGCTGCAACATCCCCCCGCGCCATGCCCCGCAGATGCCTCAACATTTTGCTGTTGCATATTTCAGTAGCATGGGGCATTGTACAGCAAGTGGCAAAGGCAGACAAAGAAACAAGGCAGAGCATGACTCGCGAATATCCTGTTCAAACTCTTCGATTCGTGTTGAATACTTGTTTATCACAGGGTATCCAACAGCAGCAGATACCCGATAATCCGCCGCAGGGCATTGGCAAAAGGCAAAAATCTGCGAAAGTTGGCGCTTTTTGGCTTTTTGTCTCATTGTCGCCAAGCCGCAGCGCAGCAAAGAAGAGTAAGAATTCTTGGCATAACCCAGGACAACAACAACAACAACAAACGAATGCCACAAAGAACGAGATACTCGTTGTTGTTGTTGTTGTTGTCAATGATGGCCCAAAGAGAGCTAAAGGCCCCATTAATCAATGGCAGACGCACTTCAGCTTTTGGCCACATTTTGCTTTCATTTCTTTGCTTTGACTATTTTTGGAGGCGCCACAACAGCTGTGTTGTGCTAAGCCTTGAAAAGGTTAAACGCAGTCACTGACACGCCCCCACACCCCGCTCCCCCCTTCACTATCCCCCACGACCGTCGTTAACGCGCAATTAGCGAACATTTTGGCGAGAATCTTGTTGGCATTTTGAATAATTATGACAATTGAAAAGTTTTCTGTCAACTGAAGCGAGAGTCAGACAAAGGTGGTAGGGGGGTGGTGGGGGGAAAGCACGGCCTGTTTTCAGGGTTGACTGGCCTTAATAATGAGCTTAGCTGATTGGCACCATCAACAGCAACAACAACAACAGCAACAACAACAACTAAAATATTGGCATGTGTCAAACAGTAAATTGCTTAATTAGCAGCCCCAAAAAGTCTGATGATGATGAAGATGAAGACAATCTGAAGTAAAATGAAATCAATTTCCAAAGCTGTCAAATAATAAGCTCAAAAAAGGTAGTGTGAAAATAAAGCTCCTTTTTCTCTGTCTGTCTGTCAAACTTTATTGGAATCTTTTAGGCTTCAGGGCCCAACAAACACTTTCACTAACACACAAAATCACAGCATTTTAATGCTATATTATTACTAATATATATGCTTAGACAAGCCGCCAACAATTTACAATGTGATATGCTTCTATTCTATGTTATTGAATTGCATTTTGTTTTTAATTGTTTCGTAAATTTGATATTTTGCTCATTGTTCAATAATTTAATGTTGGTCAGGTAGGTTTCCTCATGCAATTTAATACGTATACGTAATTTATTTTCGGCTATTTTGTAAATGTGCTTTAAATAACCATAATGAAATGTTTAGTGTTATGTTGTATTTTATAATTATTTAAATTTTAAGCCTGTAGTTGTTAATTTCACTAAGATCTGAAGACAAATGCATACAGTAAAAATAACATTTAACGAACTTTCATATAACAAAGTTCCATATGTAACCGTTTCGGATGCAAAGCTAAGACTTGTGATTTATTATCTTAAATTTTTTATCGATAACAAGTGTATCGAGCTCACGAAATGTTATCGATAACATAAAGTTATGCCAAATTGAAGCTTTTAGTTGCTTGGATCTTTAAGTTCTTAAGGGAAATGCTTAGAGTTTGCTACAGTAAAGCTTCCTTATACAGAAGTTCTTTATACAACGAATTCTCCAGAACAATGCGATTCTTTTCCATCCAAAAACTAGTTTGCATTACGAATGTCCCCAAAATTCATTTTTGTTATCTAGAAATTCGTTATATGGAAGTTTGACTGTATATCTTCAGAATAATGGCTTTTAAATGCTTTCCTTTAAGGCCATTTTCCAAAGGCGTTAGACATTTAAATGGTGACAACTAAATCAAGTATACGTAGCCCACACTTGCTTTCTCTCTATCTCTCTCTCTTGCTGCCAACTAATTAGTTCTTGTTGTTGTTGTTTAGCTTGACCTTTCTGCTGGTGTTGTTGTTGTTGTTTGTTTGTTTTGAAGCTCGTCGAATTTTGCAGATGCTTAATGCGCGATTTACACGTGCAGAAATCGGCTGAATAATTGATGTGAATTGTTTTGCTTCACTTTGCTTTGTTTTTCGCTTAACCAAAAGCAATAAATACCAGTAGCAGTATCTCCCCACCCTCCCATGCCCACTCTCTTTCCCAGTGTTTTTGGTACGGGGTAGAACCGGATACCACTAAACCAAACAAAATGGCCGAAAAGACTATGCGTGTCGGCTGCTCCAAAACGACCTTCCCACCCACCCCACAACAAACGCCCATTCATACGTAAGTGTGTGTGTGTGTGTGTTTGTTTGTCTGTCTGTTTTTCTTTTTTGGGGTCAGTTGGCGCAATCAATTTCGATTTAGTAGCTGCCATAGTTTTGCTATGCGCCATTGTTCGATTATCATCGCAGTGCCAGCGCCAGAGAGAGCGAAAGAAAGAAAGAGATAGACAATAAAGTATAGCCTGATGTTTAGTCAGCCCAAAAGTCGCACGCCCACTTAATTAAATGCCCCAGCTAATTCGCACTTAACCTTGAGTGAACGCGTGCAAGCCAACACCAACACCGAAACCGAAACTAAACCAAACCAAAGAACACAAACAGACAAAAACGAAACACATTCAAACCTGAGATAGCACCTGCTTTATTCGTACAAGCTGCTCTCTCTCTCGCTTTAACTCAGCTGCGCTCAGCTGACCTGAATGAGTGAGCTTGACTGGCGGCGACGGCGTCTGATTCTCACAATGCATTTGCTAAAAGATAAGCCGCAGAGTACACTCGTTCATACATACACTACATACAGACTAGCGAAAACGGACACAATGGGCAAAGGCACCGAAATGAAATGAAACGAAACGTCTTCTTCTTCTTGGTGCTTTGGCTATGCATGTCATTGGATTTGCGCGCTCACATGTGTGTAAGTGTAAAGAGAGCACACAACAACAACAACAAAGAGTGGAGTGAGAGTTACAGTTGCATTTGTTGCTGTTGTTGTTGTTGCCTTTGCCTTGGCATTTTTCTACTCAATAGAACGGAATGGCAGTAGGCTTTGAATGCTTTGCCGACTGCGACTGCGAAGTCGAAGTCGACAGCGACTGCGACTGCTGCTGCTTTTGTCTGCTTTGTTTTGTGCTGCTGCCGTTGCTGCCGTTGCTGCTTTTGCTTTGGCGTTGGCTTTTACTGATTCTTTTTCTCATTATTTGCGGTTTGCTGCGCAAAGTTTTGCCCCCTCCCCCTCTCTTTCTCTCCCTCCCTCCTCTTTCGTTTCTCGCATTTTTCACCTGTAATTTTTGCAACTTTCAATTAGGAAGGCATTAAGCCAGAAAGTGCTTCCATTGAGCGGTCACCCCCAAACCCAACCCCTAACCCCAACCCCCAATCCCACTATTGCAATATACTTGAAAGGACCTCGCCACAGCGTGAGCGAGAGCAAAATTTTTATATAAAAATCTGCAGCAAAAGAAATGTGCAACAGCACAAAATAGAGGAAAAATAGAAAAATCTGCCAAGCTGATGACTCGAATGGAATTTCGGTTTTAGATTTGACAGTACCAAGCCCCCCAGCTCCACCACCCTTGCCCACCATTCGACTGGGTCGAAAGCAGTTTTTCTGCAATGAAATTGTGTTTTATGCTTTTAGCCTTTTTATTAGTTTCTCTCTCTCTCTCTCTCTCTCTCTCTCTCTCTCAATGTGTGTGTGTGCCCGTTGGGGCGTGGCACTTTAATTAAAATTCCACCCACAATGCATTTGACTCATAATAATAAATATGATTTGCCATTACTAAGCCAACAGCAGCAGCAGCAAAACCAAAACCATTCAACATTATTCTCTCACTTTTTCCGTTTTTTGTTAGCCAGGTCAAGGAGCAAATGGCTTAACAAAACTATATCAAATGGCGATCTAAGGATAACAAAAATATTTAGCTCATTTCTTTGTAAAATTTGAAGTGTTTAATTTAAGCTTCTTTTTCTTAAATTTTTAAAAATTTTAAAATTTTTTGGCTGTTTTTAAGACCGAAGTTCCATAAGGCGCTAGATGCGGAGCCCCAAAATAAACAAGTTTTCGAGAAAAATGCTTAAAATAAAAAAGTTTTCCTTACAAAACATTGCCAAAAAGACCCATAACCCTAACCATTAGTTAGTTATACTAAAAAGTATTCTCACTTAAATCAATCAAAAGGTTATAATAACATTTAACTTCATTAGCTGGACATAACGTTATTCAATTAAACGTGTTAAATACCTTTCGAACGTGTTTGTTGCTTCTTCTTCTATTCAAAACTCACCTGCAAAGAGAAAAAATGAAAAAGAATCAATATAGTAGTATATTCATAAATGAAATCATCAACAAGAATCAGATTTTTTGTTATAGGTTGGTTAACAAAATAACCGGCAAAACAATCCAACAAGAACAACAACAGCAACATCATCATCAACAATTGACAAACCCAACAATTACAACAATTACGACAGCCAACTAAATCGCACAAATATACATACATATCTGTACTATATTTATATGAATAAAACAAATAATAGCTGACGACAATGGCGGGCAAATGAAAACACACAAAATGCCAACCACACACAAAACAGGAAAAAATATAAAACTAATGGACAGCACTAAAAAAAATAAAATAAGTGTTGAAAACTGCACAAATAGCGGAAAATGTTTTGCGCCTTTTTAGCGGCTAAAATTATGGCTAGCACATATAAAGTTAGCAGGGGTTGAGGGAGAAACAACCGAGCTGTATGATGTGTGGCAAAGTTTTTAAAAATAATTTGCAAAAATTGCAATTATGTTTTATGGTAAAGATATAAAAGCTTACATAAGGAACGATATAGTTGTAGAAAGCGGCTAGTAATTGAGAAAAGTGAGAGTATAAAGTTGAGTGAAAGAGAAAAGTAAGCTCTTACTTATCAGTTATATTTGTGTTGAAGGGTGCAAAATTAAATCACTAAAGAAAATTATACGGAAAGAGCTGAAATTCAGCTAGAACTTTGTTCAGCTGTGAAAGTTAGCCATGGCTTAAAAACTGTTGCATTATAAATGCCCTAAATATTATTTATGGTATTTACATTTATCCAATAAAATTTCTAAACACAATATCTCAATGGAACAGCGCCAAACACAGAATGTCAAATATTTTCCTGTTATTTTTTGTGTTTTAACAAATTCAATATGCAAATGTTGAACTGTAATTGGATACAAATGTACATACATACGACTATATAACGTAATTAGTGCAATTGGGAGGAAAAAAAATTAAATTTGAAAGCACATTAAAATATTCATTTGGTATTCAGATCACAAAATGTTGCAATCGTTTTTAATGTCTCATGTAAGTGATTTAAATGCATATTCAAACTATGCGGCACTAATCCCAAACGCATTAACAGCTACGAGAGAGATAGAGAGTGGGAGAGTTGGGGAGAGAGGGAGAGCTGTGAAATATTACGCCTACGCCAACTCACTTTCCTCCCCAGCCCCTGTCCATGCCCCTGCCCATGCCCTTCTCGCTCGCATCTGTGCATCTAATTAATAACAAAATTTTAATCGCCTAACGATAGCCGTGTATTATAATATTATATATATAACTCAAAATCCCCTCTGACACCTAAACCCTCACACACACACACACACAGACACAGTGTGAGTTATAATATCATAAATGTTTTGTCGCCGCCCTCAGCCATTCCGGGCTGATGATTATTATTGTTATTGTTATTGTTATTAGCGCTTTCGAGATTTATGTGCAAAAATTTATTTGCTTTCAGGCCCTTTGGAAATGCACTAGGTATCCTTAACGTCGCCGCTGTCGTTGTTGCCTTTCATAAATTTCACTGAAATTGAGCATAATTTTTCATTTAAGTGGATATTAATATAATATGCTCGTCCTGGACGCAACGCGACGCAACGCCACGCTACGCCTATCTAATTATGTCACGTCCCAGAACGAAAGAAAAAAACCCTCAAAAAAAAGCATGAACAATAAAGGCAATG
Source organism: Scaptomyza pallida (assembly GCA_018152965.1). Taxonomy (NCBI): domain Eukaryota; kingdom Metazoa; phylum Arthropoda; class Insecta; order Diptera; family Drosophilidae; genus Scaptomyza; species Scaptomyza pallida. The sequence continues at coordinate 3,620,190 of JAECXP010000003.1, forward strand.
AAAATTATTTTGATGAATACATTTATAAAAAAAAACCGAATAAAATTAATAATTTTAAAACAAAAATGCAAAAAAATCATAACATGCGGTTCTGCCCTTCGTTTGTTGTTTATTTGATAATGCTTGACAAAGGTTTTTTTGAATGTGTAAAATGTTTTGTTTTATGTATTGATTATATATAAAGTTTGGTGTTTTTTTGAGTCTTTGCTACTTGCTGCCGTACGATCTGTCTACTGTTGGGTTTTTGTATATGTAAGAATAAAGTTTAATGTATGGGTTATGCATAAAGTTTTGTGTTGATAAATGTTTGCTACTTGCTGCTGTATTATCTATCTGTTGGGTTACGTTATCTTGAAAATCTATAACATAGGAATTTTGTTTAAAATTGTATAAAGTTCTGTGATCCCTAAGTTTTTGCTACTTGCTGTTTATGTGTCTTATATGTGTTGAATGTTTGGAACTCATCATTGGGTTTCCTTATGACATGTAATGTATTTTGTTTATAATTGTATAAAGTTGTGTGCTCCTAAGTGTTTGCTACTTGCTGCTGCTTCACGATGTGTCTAATTCATTGTGTTATATGTTTGAAACTCCTCATTGGGATTCCTTATGTCCATAGATTTATAGATACGTAAGCCAACCTGACATCTGTTACTTTGGCTCTTTCATGTGAGATATTGTTGAAAATGTAAGATTTTTGCTTAGGATCAAGTTATGTGTTCTTAAGTGATTGCTTCTGCACAATGTGTCTAATTCATGGAATTAGGAGATTGATTCTCGTCATTGGGAATCCGAATGATTTCAATAAGGTTTTCAGACTCGTATGCCATCTTGGCGATTTCATGATTCTCGTTAATGAGAATGATTTCGATCAGCGATGTATCCTCTAACATGTACACCTCTCTATTTTCATGACCAGGCTTCTGTTCTTCTATGTCAAACAACCCTGCTATTGGCGCTGGATGCACTTGCTCATACTCTACATTGGGTGGCATATCGATATTTACAGACGGGGGCCAATCATAATCACTCTCAACTCCTTCCATAGCATGCGGAATGTCTATGCCAATCATATCTGACTCTGCCACTTTATGCAATTGCTCCAACTCTTCAATGGGTGCCATTTCGATATCTACGGTCGGAGACCACTCATAGCCGGTGTCTATTCCCTCAAAAGGTTGGTTAATCTCTTCAGTCGGAGGCCACTCGTAATCATTTTCAACTCCATGGGTGGCTTGCTGAATCCCTTCAGCCGGGGTCCACTCATAACTGGTGTCTATTCCCGTAAAAGGTTGCTGAATCCCTTCAGTCGGAGGCCACTCGTAACCATTTTCAACTCCACCAACGGGTGGCTCAATCCCTTCAGTCGAAGGCCACTCAACTCCTTCGATGGGTTTCGGAATCCCTTCAGTCGGAGACCACTCAGCTCCTTCGGTTGGTTGCTCAATCCCTTCAGTCGGAGGACACTCAACTCCTTCGACGGGTTTCGGAATCTCTGCAGTCGGAGGCCACTCGTAACCATTTTCAACTCCATCTACGGGTTGCTCCATCCCTTCAGTCGGAGGCCACTTAACTGCTTCTGTTGGATGCTCAATCCCTTCAGTCGGAGTCCACTCAACTCCTTCGGCGGGTTGCTCAATCCCTTCAGTCGGAGTCCACTCAGCTCCTTCGGTTGGTTGCTCAATCCCTTCAGTCGGAGTCCACTCAACTCCTTCGACGCCTTTTGGAATCCTTGCAGTCGGACTCCACTCAACTCCTTCGACGGGTTTCGGAATCTCTGCAGTCGGAGGCCACTCGTAACCATTTTCAACTTCATCGACGGGTTGCTCAATTCCTTTCGTAGGCAACTCAACTCCATTGACGGTTTTCGTAATCCCTTCAGTCGGAGGACACTCAGCTCCTTCGGTTGGTTGCTCAATCCCTTCAGTCGGAGGACACTCAGCTCCTTTGGTTGGTTGCTCAATACCTTCAGTCGGAGGACACTCAGCTCCTTCGGTTGGTTGCTCAATCCCTTCAGTCGGAGGACACTCAGCTCCTTCGACGCCTTTGATTGCTCGGACTCCACTCAACCCTTCCGGGTTTCGAACCTTCAGCCGTTTCAACTTATACGTTGCTCAACTCCTTCGTAGGCCCTTGAGGTTTCGGAATCCCTTCAGTCGGAGGACACCAGCTGTTGGTTGCTCAATACCTTTTCAGCCTGGGGTTGCTCAATCCCTTCAGTCGGAGGACACTCGTAACCATTTTCAGCTCTATCGACGGGTTGCTCAATCCCTTCGATCGGAGGCCACTTAACTCCTTCGAAAGAATGCTGAATCCGTTTAGTTGAAGGCCACCGGTCGAGGATTTGTTTAATCTTTTCATTCGCAAGCCATCCATAATCAGGTTCCTTTTCAATCCCTTCAGTCGGAGGCCACACAACTCCTTCGACGGGTTTCGGAAACTCTGCAGTCGGAGGCCACTCATAACTATTTTCAACTTCATCGACGGGTTGCTCAATCCCTTCAGTCGGAGGCCAGTTAACTCCTTCGACGGGCTTCAGAATCCCTTCAGCCGGAGTCCACCCAGCTCCTTCGGTTTGTTGCTAATACCTTAGTCAAGTGCTCAACTCCTTCGGCAGGTTTCGGAATCCTTTCAGTCGGAGTCCACCCAGCTCCTTCGGTTGGGTCTTCAGTAGGCCTTATTCGCGGCTTCGGAATCCCTTCAGCCGGAGTCCACCCAGCTCCTTCGGTTTGTTGCTCAATACCTTCAGTCGAAGTCCACTCAACTCCTTCGGCAGGTTTCGGAATCCCTTCAGTCGGAGTCCACCCAGCTCCTTCGGTTGGTTGCTCAATACCTTCAGTCGGAGTCCACTCAACTCCTTCGGCGGGTTTCGGAATCCCTTCGGTCGGAGTCCACCCAGCTCCATTGGTTGGTTGCTCAATACCTTCAGTCGGAGGAAACTCAGCTCCTTCGGTTGGTTGCTCAATACCTTCAGCCGTAGTATACTCAACTCCTTCGGCAGGTTTCGGAATCCCTTCAGTCGGAGTCCACCCAGCTCCTTCGGTTGGTTGCTCAATACCTTCAGTCGGAGTCCACTTAACTCCTTCGATAGAATGCTGAATCCGTTTAGTTGAAGGCCACCGGTCGAGGATTTGTTGAATCTTTTCATTCGCAAGCCATCCATAATCAGGTTCCTCTTCAATCCCTTCAGTCGGAGGCCACACAACTCCTTCGACGGGTTTCGGAAACTCTGCAGTCGGAGGCCACTCGTAACCATTTTCAACTTCATCGACGGGTTGCTCAATCCCTTCAGTCGGAGGCCAGTTAACTCCTTCGACGGGCTTCAGAATCCCTTCAGCCGGAGTCCACCCAGCTCCTTCGGTTTGTTGCTCAATACCTTCAGTCGGAGTCCATTCAACTCCTTCGGCAGGTTTCGGAATCCCTTCAGTCGGAGTCCACCCAGCTCCTTCGGTTTGTTGCTCAATACCTTCAGTCGGAGTCCACTCAAGTCCTTCGGCGGGTTTCGGAATCCCTTCAGTCGGAGTCCACCCAGCTCCTTTGGTTGTTTGCTCAATCCCTTCAGTCGGAGGACACTCGTAACCATTTTCAGTTCTATCGACGGATTGCTCAATCCCTTCGATCGGAGGCCACTCAACTCCTTCGATGGATTGCTGAATACCTTCAGTTGAAGGCCACTGGTCGAGGATTTGTTGAATCTCTTCATTCGACAGCCCTCCATAATCGATCCCAATTTCTGCAGCAGGTTGCTGATCCTCAATGCCAATCGTCTCTGTCCCTTGCACTTGATGCACTTGCTCAAACTCTACATTGGAAGCCATATCGATATCTTCAGTTGGAGGCCTTTCATTAACGTTTCCCTGTGCTGCGTTGGGTTGATGAGTTTCTTCAATCGGAAGATAATCAAAAATGTTCCCCATATCTGTATCAGTTTGCTGAATCCCTTCGTTCAGAAGCCAATCATAAATGTTTCTCATATCTGTATCAGTTAGCTGAATCCCTTCGTTCAGAAGCCAATCATTACCGTTCCCCATTCCAGTAGCAGGTTGCTGAATCTCTTCAATCGGAAGCAAATCATAAATATCCCCCATGTCTTCCATGGGTTGCTCAATTCCTTCTAAAGCATTGATCAACACTTCAGATGGCATTATATTGATGTCTTCAGCACCTGGATGTGTGTTGACCACGTCTTCAACAGGTTGTATTTGGACTCGATTGAAATTCTCAATCACATCCATCGCTACCACATTACTTGGAATTTTGGTGGGTTTTTTTAAGGTCTCCTGCTTGTCTACCATTTTATTGTTATCAACGTTTTTAGGTAGCATTTGGACTTGATTGGAATTCTCAATCACATCCATCGCTACCACATTGCTTGGCATTTGGGTGGGTTTTTTTAAGGTCTTCTGCTTGTCCACCATTGTATTGTTATCAACGTTTTTAGGTCCTTTTTTGATTTGCTCGGAGCTCTCTGTGGTTTCCTTCTTAGCCGCATTCTTCTTAATGGGTTGCTTAGTGGCATCCACAGGTTTTTCCTTTTTATTGTAGACTCTTCTAGGCTTTTTCTTTAGTTTCTCGGTTATTTCACTCAATCCCAACATAGGCACATTCTTGGACTCCGCAATGGGCTTATCATATATCATCTTTAGCTTTTCCGTTCTACTCATAGCCTTAGGCTTTTGGTCCTCACAACTTTCTTGCTGCTGCGCATTCCCCAACACCTTGTCCATCGGTTTCTGATCCTTCTTCAGCGCCATAGCAGAATAATCAGTCCCAAGCCTAGCTCCCGATTTTTGAGAATTTCCAATACGATCCGATTTGACATCATTTGTATTTTCCTTATCGATATCGTTTATCGATCTGGATATCTCCAAGCCTCTACGATAACTGTTGCTTGCGTCCTTTGAAGTACCAGCTACATCGGCGACTGTCAGAGTTTCCCTTTCCAAAGCTTTATCGCGACTCTGGGTCAAGGCGTTGAATGCTTCTATCCTAGTATCGAGGATCTTAATGTCTTTCCACATTTTATGGAGCTCACTCCACCTTGGTGGGGGATCCTGTTTAACGGCAGACATCAAACTTTCTCGGCTCCGAAGATCTTGATCATTGCGTTCTTTACGTTCTTGAAACGTAGTGTCTTTAAATCTCGACCTTTTCATTTGATCTGCGATCTTCTGGGCCTCAGTGCGGACGTTGGGCTTATTCAGTTGTACCGGTGGTTGACGCTGCATTGGATTCTGGTTACGAACGCCCAATACTCGAGTAAATGGTCCGGGCATATTCATTGAATACTCATTATCAGTTTGTTTCAAAGTACTAGCAGTTCGTCTCGAAGTTCCAGCAATTGGCATCGAAGTAGAAGCAATTGGCTTCTCAGCAGCTTTATTCATTGGCGATTTTGCCTCGGGCTTCATATTTTCTTTAGGAAATTCAAACTTCAAAGGATATTCTATAAGCCGTAACAATGCGCGATCTATTACTTTCAACTTCCTATGAAGATAGTTCTATATACGGTAACAATGCGCGAAAAAATACTTTGAACTTCTTATAAAGATTGTTCTTTAGGCCGTAACAATGCGCGATATAATGCTTTCAACTTCCTATGAAGACTGTTCTATAAACGGCAACAATGCGCGATATAATGCTTTGAATTTCTTATGAAGATTGTTCTTAAAACGGTAACGATTTGCGATAAACAACTTTCAGATTTAATTCTCAGTAAAATTTATTTTCAGATACGTTTTGCTTGAGCGACACAGAACAGAAAACAAATTTGTGACTTGTGACTTTCAGAGGCCCCACAGAAAGAAGAATAATAAAAGCTGGCTAACAAGATAATGTAGTTTTGAGCTCAAAAACATAGCTATCGATAAACACACTTATCGAAACTAGTTTGTTTTTGACGGCTTGAAAATGATTGTAGCTTCAACTAAGGAAAATCAATTGCGTTATGTTAACAACAATTAAGTGCGGTCGTGTATGCATAAGTGTGTGAGTTTGTGTGTGTGTGTGTGTGTGTGTGTTTGTTAACTTGCGTGTCAAACCCGCTTTAGACATCTGTACAATGTCTGCGGCTGCCGCTGGTCTTTGTTTTTGCTCTCACTCTCACACTCGCACACTCCCTCTCTCCTTCACACACACACTCACTGCATCGAAGTTATGTCCAGAGCGTCAAGCAAAGTAATTTTATGTATCTGTGGCTCATTAATAATTGAGACCAGAGGGCAAAAGGAAATCAAAATTGTTTTGTGGTGAACCTAACAACCACCCACAACACCCCACCACACCCTCCCCACCCCGAAGCAGCTCTGCCACAGCAAACTGATAAGGCAGCGGCGTGGCAGTTGTGTCGTTAGTTTTGTTGTCGCTCGGATGGGAGGGGATCGCTCTTGGTTGGGAGGACACGCAAATGCGTTGCGTATACGCAATATTTCAGCAGCCAAAGTAATGCACAAGGCACGCACGCAGCCCAGATGCCAACCAAAAGGGGGGGTATGGAGGGGTCGTGTTGCTTTAAGTGTTCTGTAAGCCAAAATGTTTGTTGTCTCTGTCTCACTCACATTCTCCCTGTCTGTTTTGGTCTTGTCTGTCTGCTCGCATGATTCAATGAATTTTTCACAAAACTGCAGCTAGGCGCGCAGAAGAGAGGCAGGACGAGGCGGGCAGGCTCTTTGAAAATAGCCTTACAAATGTATGCAGCACGCAATACGTTGGCTCGGGCGTGTTACATGCGTGTTTTGCTAGATAGGAGGGGAAGGGGAAGCTGCTGCTGCTGTTGATGTTGTTGGGCCCGAAAAAGTAGCCAAAAACTGGGCAGACGGAAGTTATGATTGTTTCACGAGCTGACAAATAGAGCAACATGCTCTCTCGCTCTCTCTCTCTCTCTCACACACACTCGCCCTGCCCTCTCTCTTGTTGACCAACAACAACAAAAGTAGCCAGGCACATGCTTTTTGGATTGCTCGACAAATTTATGCGCCTCCGTTGGCTGCGGCCCGGAACATGCAATGCGACTGGGCCAGGGATGGGGAGTTGGGGGGTTCGGTGTTTGTTTGTGTGTGTGTGTGTGTTGGTGCTGGTACTAGCTGGGCTAGAAGCCTGCCTGGCTTCGTTGGCTTTTATCAACCCTTTTTCGAGGGGCTCTGTGTGTGGCAAATCTCTTGTACTTTGTATGTGCGCGCCTAAAAGCAGGCAATGAAATTTTCATGCTCGCTCAATTTTTGTGCAGTTGACAGTTTGTCCCCACCCCCCCTCAACCACTTCTGCAGAGAACACCACAAGCAACAAGGCAATAAAACAATGCAAAAATGAATAGTTATGAATATGGCGCTCGATAGAAAAACGAAAGAAGAAGAAGAATACCAGAAAATTGCACAAACAGAATGTGTGTGTGGCACATGCCACTTGAAGCATAAATGCAAATTGTGTGCAACAACAATAACAATTAACACTAGTTAAACGTTGGAAAGCAAAATGATAATGAAAAAACTGCAAAATAGAATATTTCTATATATTTGTACTTATATTGCAACAAATTTGGTTAAAAAATCATTTTTTACTTGTCTTAAAAATTTGTAAATTATTATTATTAATGCTTTAATGTTTATAAATATTTAAAGCATTTTGTTAACAAGTTGGAGAAGTTATTAGAAATATTTTTAGAAATATTTTGTCCAAATAACAAACAAATCTTGAACAAAACAACGAAAACATCTTGTTTTATTATCAGACGAAGAAAAATAACGTTCAAAAATAATCATTTGTCTGTTTTTGACATATTTCGCTGCCAGCAATGTCTGTATGTATGTGTGCGTTTTTGTCTGTCTCTCTGTCTGTGTGTTTGTTTATGTATTCATGTCTTATTTTTTGTCTGATCTCAGCTTGTCTTGACTTTATAAATGCTGCAAATAAAGCGACGACAACAAGCAATTGGCAAGCTTTTGAAGTTAGATTCGTTTGGCTTTTTGTCTTAGTATGAGCCATCCCCCCTCCCTCCCCCCCTCCACATACACACGCAGTTGGTATACGAAAAATAACAGGCAACAGGGCTTGGTATTTTGTATTCAAGTTGAAGCTTTGCCAACCAAAGCAGTAAAACTCGCCATCACATGCTCACTCCTCTCTCGCTTTGTCCCTCTCTTATCGCATGGTCAGCAAAGGCAAACAGCAGCAGCCTTGGCGCTTTAATTACCCACCGAAGCCTGCGATTGTGCTGTAAATATTTTAAAGCTTTAACATGTGCGCGCGCTCTCTGTCGTTGTCGCTCTCGCTCTGCCGGCCATTCGACTGGCAATTGTTGCGCCAACAACAACGGCACATGCGAAGGCGTTATACGTAACAAGCAGAGCGAAGAAGAACAAGAACAGACGAAATAAAAAAACACACACAAAAATGGCGCACGCATTTTAAAATTTTTAATGCGTCGCTGCCGACGGCAACAGTCGACGTCGCTGTTGACGCTGACGTTACGCTGACTAAGCAGCGTTGACTGCGGGGCAGAGGAGAAGCAGCAAGCGTCAATAATACGAAATACGTAATACGTTGTGGAATAAAAAATGTGTGTGCGTGTGTGTGCTTGTGTGTGCGTGTGTGTGTGTGTGTGTGTGTGTTTCCGCCCCCCTCTCACACACCCTACGTACACTCAGAAGCCAAAAAAAAAAAAAAAATTAGAAAGAAAAAATTACGAACGCGACATGGAACGTTGATAAAAAACGACAATTGATGGGCGTACGTGGGCGCATCGGGGCGTGGGCAATTGCTGAGTTATGTTTATGACAAATGCCACAGACGACACAGTGAGAGAGAGAGAGAGAGAGAGAGAGAGAAGAGAGAGAGGGAGCTGCTGCAGACACGCCTCCCTTCTCCGCCCTGCACTTCCATAACTTTCAGCAACTTCTAAAGACGCAAAAAAACCAAGCATATTGATTACTTTATAACGTTTGAAGATACTTGTGAAACGTAGAAAAATGTGTCGAAAGGTGTGGTTATATAATGGTAGATAGTGAGGGATTAGTATATGGTTAATGCAGAAAGGCACTGGTAATAAACGAGAGCGTCCAACACTTAAAACCGTGAATATTTGTTATTAGCCTATTCGGTTTCTCATTCAGCTTCGACACGATGCTTTCTTAACGAAAGTTTTGTTCAGTTACTGTTACGTTTATGGTGCAGTACGAACTCTTACAAGCTGTTTATTATCTATCTGTCAGTTCTACCACATAACAAGACCAACTCAAAACCTTTATATCTTAAACATTTTCAATATTGTTCCAAATTAAATATATAAAATATGTATTTTATTTTTTCTTGTTTTTCTAATCGTAAACTCAACAAAACAGGAAGTTTTATGTATAAAATTCAACAAAGTTATCTTAGTAAGGGGAAAACTATCCAAAAAGATCGTAAAATACAATTGGATTCTAAAAAAACTTGTAAGTTTTTAAGGATTAAAGGATTTATTTCTAAATTTCATAAAAACCTTCCTCGTAAGAGCATTAAAATGTTCATTCAATGTGCGTTTAACATTGATCTTTGGCTTTTTGCTTGCTGCTTTGCTTTTGCCGAATTCATATTCAATTTTTTATTGTTGTTGCTTCTTCTTAGCTTTTTCTTGGTTATTTATTTATTTTCCTTTGCGCTTTGCCACGCGTTACGTGTCCTGCTTGGCTAATCAGCACCTGCGCCCGCCCCCTGCTCGCTTCCTTTAGCTTCAAACACAAAAAAAAAATAATAAAAAGAGCAGAAGGCAACGCAATTGCTAACAATAAGTGTTGGAGAAGGGAAGAGAAAATGTGTGTGTGTGTGAGAAAGCGAGCAAGTGCAGAGTTCAACAAGGGGAGAAAGGGGGCGGGGGAGAGGGCGTATCTCTCGTTCGATTGTCAATCACATGCAATTTAAATAAATTGAGTGTTTTATGGGGTTTTCAATTTGAATGCGTTCGATGTTCGATGTTGTTGTCACTTTTTTTTTTACTTGTGCCAAAAGGCCAGCAATGCTGTCATCATGCATATTAATCATCATGTGGCAAGTGGCAACATCATCATTATCATCAACGTCATCATCAGAGTCGTGTGTGTTGTACTTTTTGTTTCTGTCCAAATTGCAATGGACAGACGGACGGACAGACGGACGGACAGACGGACGGACAGACAGGCACATGGCTGATGAGCCGCACAAAAATAATCAGCCATCATTTTGCATATTGCATAGCTCGCCATTTTGGCCACGAAAAAAAAAAATGGAATCACGTTAGCCTGCCAGCTGTTCGAGGTGGGTGTCGAAAACAGATTTTGGATGGGTTTTTGCAGCTGTGTTCACGTTTTTGCTGCCAACTATGCAATTAATGCACGCACATTAAATTCAATTTTGGGGGCTTCACGTAGCCTTATTTCATGCACTGCCCAAAGGCAGCACACACATGCACATGCGTGTGTACATTGAAAATCAAAACGATAATGAAAACGTGAATCGGGTTGCGGGCCATTGGCTTAATTGTTTAGCAGCTAATGGGGGGCCCCTCTACCAAAAAGCTGTGTGTGTTCAAGAACCTTTCTAATGGAATGATTAAAGGTTTCCCAATAAATGAGCAAACAATGTACATAAGGTGTTCATCATCATCATCTCTATACAACGTCCTCATCATTATCAACAATGTCATTACTAGTTGAATAATTACAATGCCAATGCATAATTACTTTGCTCTCCCCAGCTTGTTTGCGTCGTATACAATTCGAAGAAAGGCAGACATCAAAAACGCAAATGTGTCCAATACGATATTCTTGTTTGTACATATGCTTATATGTATGTGTGTACACACATACGTATGTTCATTTCCATGTTTGTATCGTGAATATTAGCTAAACAATTATTTGAGTTACTTTTCGTTGCCTACTTTGCGGGGTTTTTATTTAGTTACAAAGGGAATTTATGTACGAGTACAATAAGAGTTTTTTTTTCAATAATTTATCTATGCAAAAAAGTGACTAAAAGGAATATCTAAAAGTTAAAAAATAATAGTAGCTGTTGCTAAAATATTTAACTATTTTTAAGAGCCTTGGATTATAACAACAAAAAAATTTTTAATGAACTTGAAAAAGTGTTGAACTGAAAAAAAATATTTTATTGTCATAACTAATTATTTAAAAAATTAGTAAAAATATAAATAAAAATGTAATATTTTTTTTTAATACTTTAGCCATAAACACTTTAAAACAATTTTTTCAAGCAAGTTTTGCTTGTTTCAAATATTTATTTAAATTATTTTAAGCAACTTCTGCCCAGACCTAAGCTCTTTTCTTAGCATTTCTGCACATTCTCGCGACTCTCTGGGCATCTCGAACTTGTGACCTTTGCACGAACCCCACCTACACCCCTTTCTCTCCACTATATGAACCAACTACTCTTAGCTAAATCATATACCTAATTCATTGTAGTTGCAACTCCATTGCCTTTTGTTGTTGCAAGTGAAGCAAGGTAACTCCAAAAACGAAAGAAGCTTCAAGTATGCGCTAGTGTGTGTGTGTGATTGTGTTTGTATTGTGGCACACAGTAGTGTCACATTAACTTGTTTAAAACGCAACGAGCGTGCAGCGTGAAAATTGCAGCTGCTGCATGCTGCATGCGTTGCACGTTAAGGCAATACCCGGCATTCGGACCTAGGGCCGGAATAACGGCTGTTCACTACCAGGATAACAAGGACAATGAGCGTTAAGCGTGTCGCGTACCACAAACAACAACAACAACGACAACAACAACAATTGTCACAATTGTTAAATATTTATAATAATAGAGTTTTTATTGCTGTGGCCATGTTAAATATTAAGCGCGCTTATGCGACAGCAGCCCTCAAAATGGCAGCGTGCAACGTGCATCGTGCAGCAGCGTGCAGCAACGTGTAGCATAGCAGCAGGCGGACGCAAGGCGGCGAGCCGTTAACAATGGCGCATTTCCGGTTAGCTACAGTTGCAGCCGCATGCCGCATGCTGCATGCTCGGCCCGGCTGCTGTCCTGCTTATTACTGCCACGCCCAGCATGCAACAAATTGAAAAAAAAAAACAAAAACATTTATTTGCTTAAATGCGTCAAGTATTGTATTTTTTTTTTTTATTTTGTAAATATATTAATATTATTTTTTTTGCTTTATTTCTTGACACATTTTTTTGCCGTATTTTTTCTCAGATTTTTTATTTATTTATTTATTTATGCACAGTTTTGTTGCCGTTGTTGTTGTTGTGTAATTCGCAGTTTTATTTGCATTTTAATTATTTTTGCAGCTGCAACAAAAGCAAACAACAACAACAATGGGCATGCAACACTGCAGGCATGTCAACAATTCAATGGCCAATTTAGTTGTCGTTGTTGTATTGAGTTTAACGCCCCGCAACAAAATTTTAATTTTGCCAAACAGTTGTTGTTTTTGTTGTTGCTTGCTTTATAAAAATAAACTTTAGTCTGCGTGTTGCTGCTGTTGTTGTTGTTGTTGTGGCTTGTTTTTAATGAATTTGTATATTTTATGTACAACATATTTTGTGGCAACAGCAACAACAACAATAACATTGCAACACAAAGTCAACAACATCATCAATTGTTCTACACAGTAAAAAGTTCAGAAGAGCTGAGTTAGAATCAGCAAGACGGAATAGAGAGGGAAAGAGAGAAAGAGAGAGGGGGAGAGTGAGCCAGAGAGCTAGACTGAAAGAGAGAATATCGCATGAGACGTGTGTTTGGGTCTTAGAATAATTTCAAGACAAGCTTTTTATACAAAAGAAATTAAGTTTCAAAAGTTTAAGTTTATAAGAGTATATAGGTCTATGATACTCCCAGATAACTTGGCTTTATAACAGCTAAAAGAATTCCCATAATTGAATCCAAGGACTAATCTCTAAAACCTTTCAAACTTAACCTATCTATAATATTTGCTTGGATAACTAAAACCACAAAGGCATTGTGTAAAAGCAAAGAGTAAAACCAACTTTTATAAATCTAAAGTAAATTGTTTTATCTCTTTAAATATACTATAAAGCACATCTGACAGCTGTATAAATAAATATATCTCTTTTATTTTTACATATTTATGTTACGAAATACAAAAAAAAATGTTTATATATAAAATATAGTCAGACGCTGATTGCAAATGAATATGAATTTATAAACAACTACCGAAAACAGCCAAAACTCAATACACACACACATACACACAAAAAACTGCCCACTTTTTAGAGAGACACAAAATAGAACAATAAAATAAAATAAAAAATAAATAAAAAAAACAAAAACAAAGCTCTATCAGACCCGACAGAGACATACCCTTAACCCCATATCGCTACAGTCATTTGTGTGTATTTAGCCCAGCTGACCAATATGACCAACTTAACTGATATATCCGGTGTAAACAATTTGCAAATTTTAATGTTTTTTTTTAAACTTTATTTGAAATTTTTTGTTATCGATCACATGTGTATATCGAAATTATTACGAAATAAACTTGAGTTATAGTATAAGAAATAAAGTTTGTTTTAAATAGCCACAGACAGAGAAAGCAAAAGCTGATCAAGAATATATACATTTATGGGGTTGGTTGTTACATCTTTGCACAAAACCATAATTTTTTAGTAGGTATAAAAACATGTGAAACCAAAAAATATATGTATATAAAAAAAAGCCCAAAGTATTGAGGCAGAATTTCAAATAATAATTTTATGGCATATTTAAGTGTCTGCATAATTTGTTGTGTGTATATATGTGTGTGTGCCTTTTTTATATTCTGATACCAAGTGATGCAAGAGCATATTTTGGTAAGGTTTTTGGGCCTTTGTGTTTTTCTACACGTGATTGAATGATATTCATCGTTTAGCTAAAATGTTTCATTGCTTTTATGCTTCAATATACCTAAATGTTAATTGTTGAAAGTTCAACTATATAAAACTCAAATAAAAAAAAAAAAATCGAAAAAACATTTTTTCAACACTTATTAATCGATAACAAGCTTTCGATTGCGAACTTCTTTTTCATTTCCTCAGTAAAAATCAATGCAAGCAAAGAGTAAAAATTTTTTATACTCTTCCACACTTTTATTTTTTGTTCACGAGCTCATCTTTAATGGCTCTATAACTTTGTGTGCGTGTGTGAGTGATGTGGGACACAAAAGGTTCAACTGACTGTAAATGCTTAAATTGATTTAAATGCAGACTCTCAGCTCTTGGCTCTCGGCACTGCGCGTACCACAAAGTCTGCAACGAATGAGTGAATAAATAAATGAATGAATGAACGAATAGTTGGACAAAATGTACAAAATGAATGAATGAATGAATGAATGTGTGCCAGACTGGCCGCTCGGCTCAGTTAGAATGTGTCGGAAACTTTTAGGCAGTTTTCAATGCCACACACAGACAGCAGCACATGGAGCACATGGGGCAACTAATTTGCTAGAAAGCATTCGCTAAAGCAGATGCAAAAGAGAAGCAGAGAGTGAGAGAGAGAGAGAGGGAGAGAGCAAGAGTGAGTGAGCTGTTTTAAGTTCCTTGGCTGCTTGTTATAATTTTAATCAAACTTAAAACAAATTTCCCAAATAGTTTCTCTACTCAGCTATCTCTTTTGCTGCCCCCACCCCTCCCTCCCCACACAGCCACTAACTATACTTTCTATCTCTTTCTTACGTTGTGTCGTGGCGTCTGTACTGCCTGCTTGGGCGTTCACAAAAGTTTATAAGCTGCGGCCTCGCCAAAAGTTTTTTGACTCAATGAGCTCAAAAATCTCTTTTTAATACTTAAGCATAACTAAATTAACATGCCTAAGTGTGTGTTGCATGTGTGTGCCTGTGTGTGTGTGCGGTTTTTGTGACACAGCCAGTATTTAGCAAAAATTTTCCTTCTTTTTTTTTTTGCGCAAAATTAAATTTACTCAACGTTGTAAAACCGAAATTCTTTTTTTTTTTTTTTGATGATGGCTTAGGCGCGGCGGCGTCAGCGGCGACGTTGACGCCCATCACACATGCTGGCATGATGGGCCAAAGGGTGGTGGGGGTGGGGTGGCGCGGCTTGGGTTTTTGCGGCTTAGTTAAGCTGTGTGCACATGCAATTTGATTTGCGGCACGGCGACAGCAAACCCAAAAAAAAAACCTACTAGCAAAGAAAAACACACACACACAAAATAAAACCCACATAGAATGCCAAACTGTGTGCGCCACAAAGTATGCAGCACATTTTGATAAGCCAATTAATTGCCTCACACATAATGGTTGCGGGCGCAAAGAGGCAACATTGTATAATTATAATTATTACGAAACGTAAAAAAACATGTTTGATAAAACGATAAGACTCATCTCCCACTAAAAAAAAGTATTTTTTCCTCCAAATTCCCTTAAATAGTTTTTCCTGAACATTCACAAGAACCTTTTGTTCGTTAATATTTTAAGGATACGACTTTATAAAGAAGGTTTCAATATAATATTGATCAAATGTTTATTATATACACATGTTAGTTGAGATTTCTTTCTTCTTTATCATATTAAAACGTAACTACAAATATTTGCTTTAATACGGGAATCTGGCGCACATTAACGATATCATTTATTTGTTTTATTTTTAGTTTCTGTAACACATCAAATGAAATGATTTGCCATAATGTGCACAAAATAAAACATGAGAGCCCAACCCCCCCATCCGACCCACCATAATGGAGTCTGCTGCCCGCAGATACATCAAACGTGAACTAAACTACAAGGACGCCATATCTAAAGCTGTCTATCTGCGTGTCTCTCTGTGTGTGTGTGTGCGTGTGTGTGTGTGTGTGGCACGTTTATTTGTATTAGACATGGCCGCAAAATGAATGTGGCAAGTCTGTCAAACCGAAAACTGAATGCGTGTTGCGCAATAAGCGGGCAGCAGATGAGCAAAGCGGTCAAGCGGAGTCCGAAGGGGGGTGGGGAGGGGTAGGGTGGGGCAGGGTGTAGTGGGCAGTCTGATAGCGGCTGCAGTTAAAGCTAGCCAAAGCCAAAAGCAAATAAACGCTTTCGGGCGCAACATACAAATTTTATATGCAAATGAAGGCAAACAGCAACAACAAAAAATACAAAAAAAAAAAAATACCAAAATAAAAATAAAAATACATAAAAGTCAACAAATATTTTGCTCAATTTTTGTGTTGTGGTATACACACACAAACACACACTTACATACTATATGTATGTATATGTTTATATATTTTGTATTTTCGTTCTTTGCATTTTGGGTTTTTGTTTGTTTCCTTTTGGCTTGGCCCACTCGCAGGTAAAATGGCCAAAAAAGAAGAGAAGAAGACCGAGACTTCCTGAGTGTTCGACCAAGCGGACTTGACTGCCAAAGGGAGGTGGGGGATGGGGTGGTGTCTCTCTCCCTTTCTGAGCCAAGGACGCGAATATTTGGTATTCCGTGACTGCGACTGCAAATGCGACGCTCAGCCCGTGACTGAGCCTATGAATTGAATTATTAAGTAGTGTGTATTGCCACTGTGTCCAAAACTTGGCTATATGTATATATGTGTGTGTGTGGAGGAGGCTGTGGGCGTGACACATTGAGCAGGTCATTCGAATGCGCAGCGCAAAAGAAAATGTTTGCCACTGTTGTATAAGGAATGAAATCGAAGGGTAAGGATGGAGGGGCGAAGTGTAAGGGGCGCTTGGATAACTGTCGAAAATGCTTGAGAATGCTTTGAGGGGGGGCAAGGGCATGCCCATGGCAACGGCAACAATCAACTTTCAAGCATTGTATTTGTATTATCTGGAGATTGCTGAAAGAAGCAGGAGGAGAATGATGAGAAGGGGGAGGGTAGGTGCGGCAAATGCGGGGCTTGATTATTTAATCGGCAGCAGTGCAGGAGCAATGCAAGTGCTCCAACAACAAAAGCAACTACAACAAAAAAATCAACAATGAATTAGCATTAAAGTAAGGAATCGCTTGAAAAACGCGAGTGCGTTTCGCACGCGATTTTTAAATGCTTTTGGAAAAAAAGTACAAATGTTGACAGAGCAATAAGCTTTTTGAGCATATAAATGTCACGAAATATGTGATTAAAAATGTTGTATTAAAGCACAAATCGAAATGAAATAAATGGAGAAAGCCTGAAAATCATTTGCTTGCTTTTTTATGCCAAGTTAACTCGGCCCTTCTCTTACGCTCTTTGCTTCTTGGCACAAAAGTCAACTTAAGCTAAAACATTTTGCCTTTTTTCTGCTCCAATGACAGTTAATAATGATTAAACGTGTTTGTCGAGCAATTAACCCTATATCAGATATTTGTTATTCTTGCTTTTGGCCAAGTTTTGCTCAATTAGGTGTTAATTGCAGTCGCTCAAGTTTCTTGCAAGGGTATTCGCCTGTTCGCCTGAGTGTGTGCTAAGTTGCTTTTTTTTGTTGTCGGTTTAGGCCATTAAAATGCATAAACACTTTAGCATAATAATCAATCACAAGTGCCTTGGACATGACACAGCTTATTTCGCTTGCGGGGCCCCAAAAAAGTATGCTATAATTCTTTTGCATTCCCCACTGACTTACAGTTTGGCAGTCATGTGTGTATGGGTGACTTTGTCGCCTTTGCAAAGCTTTGGTACGTTATACTTAATTGCAGTTTTGCTTTTTGACACCTGCCAGCTAGACAGCCCGTTTCGTTAAGTGGGCGTGTCAACCGCCCACCCTGCCACAATTCATTTGTTAGTCTCTATGGGGTTAGATTTTGGGCAAAGAGTATAATAATTATGGTTGACAACATATTAGTTTAACACAAATAGTTTATTTGATTTACCCAATACAGTCAAGCTTCTTTACAAAGAACCTACAAAGTTCGGTACAAAGATTCCCAGTTTCTCAGTAGTTTCTCAAACGACAAAATGAAGCTTTAAGCTAATAAACTTGACTCTTTAAAAGAGTATTTGTAATCTTTGGCATGCCTAAGATAACGTTTCTTGTTTTGCCCAAAAACATTCTTTTTTTTCCCCTGCTTTGTTGTTTTTAACTTTTGTTTTGTACGTTTTTGTTCCAGTTTTGTAATTGACATGAAAATTTAATGGCATAATTTTATTTTATACTCGCGTGTTGCTCTTACTTCCACTTCCTCCCTGTTCTTCTTGCTGTTGCTTCTTCTTTGTCTACAACTTCATTCTTTAGCTGTGTGTGTGTGTGTGTGTGTGTGTGTGTGTGTTGGCTTTGTGCTTTTTTAGATTAGAAAAGTTTGTCGTCAGTGTTGCCTTGTTTCTGCCTCTACTTCTTGCCACTTGCTACTTGGTGCTGCTGTTCTTGTTGTTGCTTTGGTTGGCTTGACATTGTTTATATGGCCAACGCGCCTATGCAGCAAAACTTGCAACGACCCACAAACAAAATACCGCTATACTCTTATACACTTATACATACATATATACATATGTATATGGAGACTGGTGCATTGGGCTAAAGTTTTGGCCAGCCTGGACATTGGGACATTGTCTACTTCAACTGCAACTTGACTCAAGAAGAAGAAGTAGAAGTTGAAGGGAAGCTCTTCATGTCCAGTTGGTTGCAGCTGCATGGGGCAAGTGCACTTCTGCTTCTTTTGATGCTACTTCTTTTGCGTTTTTTTTTTTTTTTCATTGTGGAGTGCAAATAAGCAGTGTATTATACTCTTCTATATTGCTCAACTTTTTTGTTGCTGTTGCTCTTTCTTCTCTTTCTACTCTTTCTTCACTTTAAACCAGTTAAAAATTAAATAGTTTGCAATTGGCCAGCAATGAAAACCGTTAATAATGCTTCAGGACTTTAAGACCAACAACGCGATGCATTTAAAGGCGAAAGGTAATGAATTAAGTAACTAGTCTTTCATTAATTTCAGTTCATCAATCACAGAAGCGAGCCTGCATACTGTATGCCATAAGGTTTATCCATGAAGCTTATTATTCTACCTTATGAATAATATCACAAGTGAAAATCTTTATACCGCTTTAGCCTTACTGTAGGGTATCTCAAAGCCTGCCTACGCCTTCACTTTTGACATTTTTATTTCATAAAGTATTTACTCCAAAAATTGGCTTCATTTGATTATTAATTATGTATGTTTTTTTTTAGCTTATTTGTTTTTATACTTTCAATAATTTTTTTCAAAAACTGACATTTTGACCAAATTTAACGAATTGAAATTTCATGTAAGACACAAAGAATCCCTCAACCCAGCCACCATTTTGTCATTGCTACCTTTCAAGTGATTGGGGGCGAGAAGGAGAGAGGCGGGCAAAGGGGAATGGCAAAGGTTTTTGGGCATCAAGTGGCGACCGCCAGTTGTAGGACGATTTTTTCATCCATTTTTTGGGTTCTTTTTAGCAATTCCCTATTGTTTAGTCTCTCGCTCGCACTGCTGACTCTCACTCGTTCTCGCTGTCTCTCGCTGTGTCTCGTTTAGCTCTTTGTCGCTGGTTTAATGCGCCTTTTGCGCTTAGCCTTGCGCCGTTTGTTAACACTGCATTGTTATGCCCCCCCTCCCCTACATTCCCCCATTCCAATTCCGATTCCATGCATTCCTTTCGCACACGTTTCGTCTCAGTTGGTGTCTGCTTGACTGCCCGCTTTGACAAAACTTTTCTTCTTTCTTTCGTTGTTGTTTTTTATATTTTTTTTTGCGCTAGTTTTCTTGCCTTTTATTTGCTTCACACGCTGCGCCTTTAGTTGCTGTCTGTCTGTGTGTGTGAAACAGACAAAAATAAAACAGAAAAGAGAGAGCGAGCGAGTGAGAGAGCGAGAGAGAAAGGAAAGTAAGGCTCTCGCGTAAAGTAGGTAAAAAGAAAGGAAAACACAAAAAACTTTTTGGCCACCTACTTTTCGCTGTTCGCATTACGTTTTGTTGTTGCCTGCTTGCTTGCTTTTTGGCCAATTTCCGGTAATTCAGTTTTATGCAGGAACTTTTTGCGTTTGTATGTGTATGTGTGGGTGTTTGTGTGTGTGTATGTATATAAATAAATATGATGCCAGTGGCAAATGGCGATGCTCAACGCTGCCTTCAAAACAGATCGCAAAACGACTCCAAGGTCAGTCACGCTATATGCTTCTTGTCTGTCTGCCTGTGTGTGTGTGTGTGTTTGTGTGTGAGTGTGTGTGTGGAGCACTTTAAATCGCTGGGGCTATGGCAAAAGTTTTGTTGCCTTACAGCAACAAATGATGAGCATTATTTATGCTTTGTTCTGTTTCAGTTCGTCTCAGACTCAGTCTCTGTGTGTGTGTGTGTGCGTTAGTGTGTGTTAGCTGGTTTTTTGGGCACTTGGTTTATGTTGCTACATAATTGACTTTGATAATTTTCACTTATTGTTGTTGCCTAGTTACCACCAACACCAGCAACAACAACAATAACTGAGAGACAGACAGACGCCAAAGACGCAACAGATTCAAATTCTCTGTTAATTTGATTAGAAAAGTTTTAGCGCTTGTTGTTGTTACCGCCTTTACCGCCCCCAAACCATACGAACTCCCCACTTCCCACTTGCCATTACCATTTCCTTTCCCATAGCCAAATTTCACGTTACCAATGTTGCGTTTATGAAGCGCAAAAAACATTTTTAAGCACTCTACAAAGTTTTTCTATCTTTTTTTTTTTTTTAGCTTTATTTTGCTTTTTATGACACACTGTTTCTTGTTTAGACGCGAATGACATACGGAAGTGTGTGATTGGCTTGGGGCTTAATTAGTTGGGGTTTTAAGTTGGAAACGTAAGGTAATCCATAAGGTAGGGTATTTATTTTGATTGTTATACAATATGAGATGCCTTGAATTTGTTACAAAATGCTTCTTTGATATTAGTTTTATAGTCTTAAAATGATATAAACTTTGATTGAGATTGTGCGGAAGAAAAAATGTTTAAGAATAACTGGGATCCATACTTTATTTGAGTCTTAGATTTTATGGTAATTGGTTACATTTTTGGTTTTTCATTGAAATACAAATCTAACAGTTTTTAAAGGTTAATAGTTTTTATTAAGATCTAAAAAAAAAAAATGAATGTAAATAGTTTTCTTTTCCTTCGTTTTAAAGAACTCCATAAGTTCTTCAGCATAAATTTTTTTACTTTTTTTCACATTTTTGTCCAATTTTTTCTTAAGACAATTTTATTCACAAAATTTTTTGAAATATAACATTTTGCAATATTATTAAACTTGCGTCGACTATTTTAAGACCACACTTTCTTAATTTGTTTGGAAATTTGATGTATACAAGCGTCGTTATATCAGTTTAACTCCCTTACAGTTTATTGAGTACAGTTTCAGTGGCACTGGGCTTGTATTTGACATTGAGGAGGCTAAAAAACCCATTGTTTCATTGCATCAACATAAAACTGTTAAAATGATAGAGTTTTTTACTGTTTGGATACTTGATTGAGGTCTCTCTCTTTTGCTCTTTCTCTCTCTCTCTCTGGCTCTCTCTTAAAAATGTACTTTAATTCAAATCAAGAGTTAAATTTTAAACATTTAACAGTGTATTTTTGTAGTCGTTCACGCTCCATGTCTATCTCTCTTTGAAAGTTTTGCCTGCAATGCTTTTTTTACTCTTTTTTTTTGTGTGTTGTGTTAACAGCTATTTTCCTTTTCTTGTTGTTGTTGTGAGTTGTGCCTAAAGGCAATTGGACGCTTTTGAGCTTAGAAAACTTCTCTATGTTAACAGAATATATACATATATATATATATATAGATATATTAAAGTACCTATATGTAGAGTTAGAGTGTATGTAAGTGTGTGTGCGTGTGTGTGTATCTGTCTGTATCAAGTGTGTGTTAGCTAAGGGCGCACTTGAAAAGCATTTTCAGTGCTTTTTTTAGCCCTTACCCCGCGATTCTTCCTGTTCAAAATATTTTGTATTTTGTATTTTCAGTATTTTTCACTTTGTATTTTTTTTTTTTTTTTTTGAGGTTTGCACTTTAGCTGTTGCCCTGGCAGTACCTACACACCCACCGCCACCCTCCTGTTCCACCGTTCCCGCACTTCATTTCACTTTATCCGCCTAGAACGCTGCTTTGTTGTGGTCTAAGCCACATTCTCTGCGCGGATAGTTGAAAGCCAACAACAGTCGAGTGGCGGGGGTGGGGGTGGGAGGGGGGGGAAGAGCCCAAGGGCTGCATAGTATACAGAAGACACGCAAAATTTGATTGGCAGCATTTTTAGTGTGCCAACAACAACAACAGCAACAACAACAAGCAGCTAACAACTTTGTCATTGACAATTGGCCAAAAAAAAAGCCGAAGAAGAAGAAGAACCAACAACATGCAAAAGTTGTCCAATTTGATTGAAGCTGAACCAGAAGCACATTCCATTTAGGAGATCAAAACATTTTTAAGCCCAACCTAAAATTTTGTTGGTTAATCGCAAAGATTTTGCAGCTAAGCTCAAGCGTTAAGTTTGATTGTTGTTCAGGAATATTTCCTGCAAAGCTTATCGCAAAAATAGGTAAAAAAGTTTTGCCTTAATACATAAGAAAACACAATGTTTATAGATACATTTCATTAAAATCTAGGGCCTTGCTTTTTAAAGGTTTCTATATAAAAAAGGCTTAAAATGGTTTCATTTCTTTCTTCAAGAAAACATATGTTTTGTCAAATTATGTTATTAATAGTCTATCTTGTCTATAATAACGCTTTCTTATATTTGAATTTTTTCATATTTTGATCTTCTTGTATGTACTAAGACTATGCCTACATTCGTCATCCCAAAAACAAATTTGTTTCATTGAAATTAAACAAAACCACAAACGAATTTTTGTTCCATTTTGCACTTAGAAAACAACTTTTGGATAAATAACTTTTGTAAAAATTGTATAAAAAACACTTCATAAACATAAGAAATTTGTTTATTTAGAGTTGAAAGGATTAACAAAAATGTCAAAATAATTAGTCTTAATATTATAATAAGCAATAACCAACTTCATAAATGATTCGAGACGTTTTGAGTTTTAAGAACTTATTCGAGTTGGTAAAGTCTTACTTTGTATGCCAAATAAAGAAAGATTTTGCATTGTTAATATAAACTTAATATATTCATATTGAATATCCAAATGCAGAGAACACACACACACATGAAAAAACCATTATGCACATATAAACACAAAATGTGCATCTAATTAGAGTCACATTCGTTGGTCCAATTGGAATGTTAATGTGACTCATTTTGAATGTAGACAAATTTCTTGAGATTTTAATTGTGGCCAAGATTTTGGCATGTTGTTCTCGGATTCTCAGAGAAGGTAACCTAATGCAATGCGAGTTGCATGCTGCAACTCACACACACAAACATGCATACACCTAGAGAAATTATCACCAACAATTAATTACATCCCTGTGTGTGTTGAATATTTCCATTAGACAACTGAGAAGCTTATTGGATAATTTTACCAATTGGTAGCCTGCCTTGTTGGAAAATTCTCTTTGACTTCAGGAGAGTGGAAGAGAGCGAGCGAGAGGGTGGGGAAAGCGTGGTGCAAAGGCTTGATTATAATGTCATTAAACTACGATGTCAAAAGATTAAAATTGCATGTGTTATACGATGAAGTCAAGGCTGGACAAGGGGGGCGAATGGGTGATTTGGTTGGGGTCGCTTGTAAATCAATTGGCAACTGTTTGTAGTGCTGTCTCTTTCGCTCTCGCTGATTGATTAATTGACAGATGCGATTGATTGACAATCGACAAAGCGCTAAATGCAATGCAACCAAACACACACCCACCAGCTCTCACACACGCAAAGTGCAGGCAAAAAACTAAGCGAAACGCACAAATTGTATAGCATACTTTTCAGAGCTCGCAAAAACTTGGGTTAACTTAAAGCCTTAACTGAAAGCATTAACACCTTACATCCCCCCCCCCACACACACACACCCTGTGTCTCTACACACCCGCTCAAGTTGCCCCTTCCCTTCAACTCAACCCCCCATCCCCAATATTACCCATCTTTAGATATAAATAACTTACCATAAAGAAAGTGTCCAGTGGAAAAGTTGCAGGAAAAATTATGCACAACAACAACAAGTGAATTCGTTGTTTGCCTTTTTAGTTGTTGCTGTTGTTGTTGTTGTTGTTGTTGGGTCGGCCTTGATGTTTGCCTGTGTGGCACAGGTCTTGTTATTCGCGTTCGAGTTTAGCAGCTTCCCCAAATACAAAAAAAAAAAAAAACTCAACACAAAATCAAATAAAATCCCAAACACAACAAGAAAATAAACGGGTTTCTCTTCCTCTTCTTGCTGCTGCTGCTCAGGTTTATTTTTTTTTTTAGATTTTATTTTGTGCTCTTTTCGCGTTATTATGATTTTAGCGGCTTTGGTCGTTGCAGGTGCAGTTCTACTGTTGTTGTCGTTGTTGTGGCAAAGCTTGTTACTCTTGTTGCCGCAGCATGCGACCGGTTGCACAGGAAGCTGCTGCAACACACACACGCACACTCGCACTCGCACACACTTTAGCACACACAAGAACAAAAAATTATAACTTTTATATGTTTTTTTTTTCTTTCTTTAATTGACTGCAAAAATCTTTGTTTGTTTTAAGTTGCACTTTGTTTCCAATCCCAAAGAAATATTTGATATTTCTATTTATAGATTTTATTTTTGCTTTGTTTCGTTGTGCTGTAGTTAGTTGAACCTACGACAACAAAATCCAAAACACTTGCACCAAAAATAAAATAAAAATAAAATTTTTTGGCGATTTTTATTATGTTTATTTACGATATGTTTGTTGCTTGCAGAGGGGAAGAGTGGGGGTTACGCGTTACGCGGCGCTGTTTTGTCGTATTTTTGTGTGTTGTTGTTGGTGCGGCTATAAATTTTTGGGTTTTTCTTGGCTTGTTTTTCCGGGCTGCGTTTGGCGACGTTGTTAACAGAGTTGCGCTATCGCCAACACTACTATCGTCGACGCTACTTTGGGGCTATGGCAGTTTTAACCAGAGTCAACGCACACACACACATATACACACAGAGAGACATAGACAGACAAAAGCGCGCACACACACACACACACAGGCAGAGAGAAAACAATGAAAGAGAGTGTCCGCTTTTGAGGTGACGTCTGCTTGCTAACACGGCGGAACACGTACTAAAACTTGTTTTACGCGCTCGCCTCGACAGGCAGTCCAAGCGCCAAACGACACAACGACGACGACGACGACGGCGACAACAACGACGACAAAGACGAGTCGCATCAGCAGCAGCAGCAGCACGACGCTAACGTTAACGTTAACAGCAAACGGCACGCGCAGTCAACATTGCAGTTTAGTTCAAAGCGAACAACAACTGTTCCCAGAGCGTCGCGTGCGCTGCTTCTGCTCCGGCTGCTGCTAATGTTACTAAAAACAACAACAGCAACTTCGTCGCATTGACGCCCCGACGACGACGACACTATGAGTGTATGTACTAAAAACGGCAAAAGACACGAACGAAGCGAATTTTGTTCGTCAAACCAAAAACGATTCCTTTATTTAAAAATCAGGTCGTTGTCTTCGTGCCCTCGTGCTCTCGTGCCGCTGCCGTTGCCGTTGCTGTTGCTGCTGCTGCTGCGTCTCGTGCTCTGCTGTTGGTCGTTGTATTAACAGCAGCCGCAGCCGCAGCAGACGTTTACTTAGCATTCGCTGCATCTGTTAAGGATAACTTTATAAATATCAACAACAGCAGCAAGCAGCAAGCAGCAGGCAGCAACAACAGCGGACTGACTTAAGTGATATTATATACAAGCATAAATTAGCTCTGCCCCCACCCCAGCTCCTCTTCCGTTTCCCCTCTCTGCTACTGTAAGACACGTATCCCCTGTTTTTACACACACCCACGCACTCGCTCTTGATTGGTGGGCAGCAGATGCAACAACAACAGCAGCCGAGGCAGCAACGTGAGGCAAGCAGCCGGAAGCGAACAAAGTGACAGCAACAGCAGGGTATGGTGGGGTAGGGGTAGAGGTGGGGGCATCATCGATGGTCGATCGCATGCTGTGAAAGTGTTATATGGGAATGGGGCCTCCTGTCACAAACACACACACACACACACAGAGATATGTGCAACTGGGACAGTGAGAACAGTTTGCCACAAGATGCAAAATCCATTAAAGTCATTTCACACACAAAAAAAGTTCAAGTCGCAGTCAAAGTCGAAGAAGTCTTGACAACAGTTTTTGCATAAGTTTTATAACCATATAACAACTTTTGTTGTGCCATAAAATATAAATAAAGCATTTAGAAATGGTATAAACTATTTTTTGTGTTATTTATTTAACTTTGTTAATTCTTAGCTTAAAGTTATCTTCAAATGATTTTCATTTCTTTGGAATTAAAATCTTTTTACTACAGCAAGTTTCAGCTTATTTTTGGACATTTTTTAAGTTACTTTTAATTCGATAATATACAAAATTAGCCCAAAAAAATTAACTTAAAGTCATATTTTATTTATCATTAGTATTTTACTCTGTTGTATCTGAAGACAGGTTTGAATGTTATTATCATTTTAAACTGTTCCCAACGAACTTTATGACTTTGTGTAGAGTATTTTAACTGTTATGTGAAGTTATGTGAGCTTATTGGGCTTAAATTGACTTAAGAAATAAAGATAATGAGGATCTTAATTTTTTTTTGTACAGTTGAACTTCAATATAAAGAAACTTAAGGGAACAAAAAAAAACTTCCTTATGGGGAAAATACGTTTTACTAAATATTTTTGATGGAACCGTATGCAAATTCATTCGTTATAAAGAAAACTTTGTTATATGGAAGTTCGCTTTGTAGAAGTTTGATTGTATTATGTTAAATACCATGTTGTTCCACATAAGATTAGAAAAAGTCAAAAAACAAGTTCTTAAGTTATCATTAAAGGTTAAATATTGTTGTCTTAAGCTCTAAATAAAGTCAAACGCAGCAATTTTGGTTCATTTAATAGCTTTTCTTGACATTCGTTATATGCAAGTACGACTGTATTATATGTTATGCCTTTCACACCATCTATAACTACGATCACAGTGACCAAAATCACACATATTTTGTTCTCACTGCACTTTTGCAACACAAAGTGACTCGATTCACACACACACACACACACACACACACTGACTGACATCGATGACATGGCATAGTTGAAGAGACGCCCTCAAATCGTTTTCGAGAAACTCAGTTATATTGACAATGCAACAATGTTGTTGTTGTTGTTGCTGTTGTTGCTGTTGATAAATTAACTGATTGTGAATGAGGTTAAAGCAGAAGAAGAATAAACAGAATTTGAATAAAATGCGCATGCAAAAATTGGCACAAAGCAAAAAGAAATTATCATACATAACATAACACAACAACAGCAACAACAACAACAAGAAAAGGGCCAAATGAAGAACGAAGCAACAAAGAACAAAAGAAAGCAAAGCAACAACAACAACAACAACATGCAACAAGCAACAATAACAGTTGCCGCCTCATAATTAAAAGCGGCTTCGAGAGAGTGTGGCCCAGAATGCAATGTTGGCTCCCCGTTTTGTCCCTTTCAAATAAACATATGTATGTGCATATGTATGTATGTATGTGTGTGTACACTAAGAATTCCCCTGGCCTTGTTGTTGTTCTTGTTGTTGTTGTTGGGTTACCTTAGCCATATGTGCAAATTGTTTTCATGCCCAAATTGTTTGACGGCCCCCAAAACAAAATTTACGAGCAACGCCCCCTAAAACACACACACTCTCAAGAGGGTCCGCAACGAGAGAAAGAGAGAGAGAGAGAGAGAGAGAGAGAGGGGGAGCGGAAGAGCGAGAATGATAAAGATTCCCTCCTGATATGAATTGGGTTTTGGATATGGCTTTGGATATGGCGTGCGTGCGTGGAGATGCGGCGTTGTGACAGACAAATGTCAATAGTTGCTTGCCGCACCACCGCACCACTCACTTACCTCCACCCCCTCCTCCCTCCGCCTTCCCCACCAGTATAGTCGCCCCCACGGTGTGGGATACGATTCCCGTTTTGGGGAGAGCAACAAGAGCCGCCCATCAACGACAAATCAATGACGACGACACATGTTGGACATGCAACAACAGCAACAACAACAACAACTTGAAAGAAACTGAAACTGAGTGGCAGACAAGGCAGCAACTGCCACAGATTGAAATTGAAGCAGCAACAATGAAAGCATTTAAGCATTTGGAAGCAATTACCACAGCAATGATGCATTAAATGAATCTCTTCATACACTGAGCAAAAAAATTTGGAGTAAACTTCGGTTATATTGCAAGTTTAATATCTTACGAAACACATGATATGCAGTTCAGCTTGTTTATCTTGGTTTAAGTAGAGCTAAACTTATATTAAGTAGAGTTTTCTTAATTCTAGAAGAGTTTTACTGAGTTTAAGAAGAGTTTTACTTGATGAAGATTTTGACCTTTGTTCAGAAAAAGTTTTAATTAATTAAAGATTAAAGCATTACTCATAGTAAGAATATTTATTTACTTGACTGCAAACTTAATTTCAATAATTTGCATTTCTAATTGATTTTTAAAAATTCAAACATAATTTTCGAACGTCTTACTTTTCTCGCAGTGCACATGTCTTATTGAGTGTGATCGGCTGCAACGCCTTAAACGAATTTATGTGCATGATTCCAGGGATCGGGATTACTTACTTAGCAGCGCAACAATTTGACGAAGTCGAAACAAAAACGAAAAACGAAAACGAAGATGAGGTTTACGGGCGGAAATACGAGAAGCTACCAAAATGCCAATGAGCCAAAGCGATAAGCTAGCTCTGGCGAAAGAGAGAGAGAGAGAGAGTTGATGACAACGTTGCGTGGATGCTGATGTTTCCGTGAATGCCCTTTCATCCCTTTGTCCCTTCGTGCTCGATGCTCTGTTTTCACAAACGGAAGCGTTAAAGCCGCCAAGGCGAATGTCGAAAGTTGTTGCCGTATTTCCATTTAAAAAACCAAATGTGCCGCAGGCAAATGTGTGTTGATCGCCGTAACTATAAGTGTAAGGAACTAAGAGAAGGAGAGAGAGAGAGTGATGGTGAGGAAAGAAGAGAAAGAGAGCTAAAATTTGATTGCTTTTGAATAGCTTCTTGATAAAATCATCGAAAAAGTGGCTGCAAATGATTAATTAATAGCTTAATATCATTATTAACATATATATAGAGCGAAAATCCCAGAAACAAACTACTTACTTACAAACTGTAGAGTATTGGAATGTCGTTTATGCTGCTCTCTAGGCCAAGACTTCATTTTTCGGTCACATTTTACGATGCTTCGTTTTGCTGTTGTAGTTGTTGAGATTTTTGTTTGCGTTTGTTTATGTTCTGGCTCTTTAGCGGTGTTATGATTGCAGTTGTTCTCTACGATTCGAGTTGTAGTTGTTGTTGTTGTTGTTTGTGGCATGCAAGCATCGTTGACAGCTGGTGTGGCAAGCGCCGCTAAAGATATCAGACAGTGGTGAGGCACAGTGGTGCAAAAGAGCATAGAAATTAAATACTAAAAAACAAATAAACTAACAAAATGTTGACCAAATTCATCACATTTTCAAGCCCATTTGCCCCACTGTTAACAGCTTCAAATCACTTTTTGAAATGCCAAAGAAAAAAGAATACCAAAAACAAAATAAAACCTTAAAGTACCAAAAAAAAAGAGCTAATCGGAAACGCTTTGCACTTCCGTTTTTGTTTTGGGTTTTTGTCAAGAGTTTTTTCTCTTTTTTTCTTACACCTTTTGTTATCGTTTAAAGACCGAAAATGAAACACTTGAAAATGTATATTATGCATGTGTGCTAGATATATTTGTTGTCCTACAGTGTTTAAGTTATTTCATTAAAGACTGAAAAACTGTTAAAAAATCTAAAAATAGGTTTTTCACAATCAAAAATGTTGGCTTTTAAAACTTTAAGCCCACAAAAAGAGCTTTAAATCTATTTGAATTCTTACTTTAACATAAAATCATATGATTTTTTCATCGGATTTTCCAAATATATCTATAGTTTACGTATATGTTTATATATGTTTATATATTTTATAATATTTTTTTAATCTTATTTCGAAGTTTTTTTTTAAAATATTTAGTCCTAAAATATTTAAATACACCATAAGCCCTATGCGCAGATTTTTGAGTTTTTTTATGGTTGGTTTTTTTTTCCTTTTTTTTAAATGTTTTTAGCTCTACGTTTTTTTGTTGTATATAAAAAGCTGTCCCTTTTTGTTATTGTTGTTTCGTGTTGTTTTTGTTTCAAATTAAGTTTCGTTGTTGATACTTTTATTTAGACCTTGTCCAATTCAACACAAAGCCCCCTCCCCCCCACACTTCAACTCCCATTTCCCACCCCGAGGCCAAGACCCAGTTTCAGTTTCAGTTTTGAGTTCTTTTACGCTTTTATTATTTGATTTTTTTTTTTTGGATAATAAGTAAATGCTGTTATTATACATATGTGTGTCTGTGTGTGTGTGTGTGTGTGTGTGTGAATTGTTGTTGTTAAGGGGGCTTGATGAGCGCTTCCGTTTCCGCAGTGCCAGGCCAATTATAAAGCTGTTCAAGCCGTTCGAGCGCAAAGCATTTGAAAAAATACAAAAATATACAACTTGGCTGCCAAGAAATACATTCAGCTAAAATATCAATACGAAGAACTTTAACACACAATCATCAGTTGCTGTTGTTGTTGCTGTTGTTGCTGTTCTTGTCATTGTTATTATTATTGGAGGGGCACACGTCAATAATTGTGCTTGAAAATAAGTTAAAGAAAAACACAATCAAGCAGAAGAAGAGAGGGCGACTCAGAGAATCAGCCAAGCGAAGCTCAGGAGTCAGTCAGGTCCAAGGAGTTACCACCGCTCTCCTCCCCTCCTTCCCTCCCCGCACTACGTTCACCCCTTTTTGCTGCGCGAGTCGCGCGTTTAATGTGAAAATCATGCAATGAACCAAATTCAAACGGAAATGATTCACACTCCAGCTGTAATGCCTTCCTCGTAGAGTATTTTCATGTTGGGGGAGGTTGTCATTATCATCATCGTCATCATCATCGTCATCGTCATGATGAACATCATCTTAATCTTCATCGTCATTGTATTGGAACGTTGTAGTTGTGTTCGGAGCATCTTGAAGACAGCAGGCCAAATGAAATTGCGTTTACGAACAATTGTAACAGCAACAACAATAACGCCATTTGAAACAACAACGTTTCCCCTTCCATACACAAACAGACACACACACACACACACACACGTTCATACACCCCCAATTGAATTGTACTCAATTGTGAAAGTAGGAAAAGAGGGAATGGGGGGGGGGTGTCTACAAAACACAACGTAACACCACCACGTAAAAGACGTATGTATAGTATATGTAAGTGTAACAGTGATGCCAAAAGGAAGACAAAAAAAAAGGATACAAATTGTGAAGCACGAGGAAGCCAGACTAATGTTAAGCGGAAACATTTTTGTTTTATTACAGACTCTACTTTAAGATTTTATAAATTTTGAGTTAATAAAAAACATTATTTGATTTGGCTTTAGAACAATGCTTAAATTTTGTATCTATAGCTAGAAATTATATGTATATGTTATTTTGTATATGCAAAATAATTTCAAAGTGTTTGTTATTGTGCTTAAGTTTATTTGTTTAGACAATATTTATTTTTTTGCCATCAAACTTTATCAAACTTGCACGATTTTATAGTATTTACTCTAACTTAAAGTGAAAAAAGCCCAAATTATTTCAAATCAAGATGCAAGTATTATGGATAATATTTTAATATCATCAACAAACAGAATTATTACTTATACAAATGTTAACTGAAGCTAACTTAGCCCAATGTTTAAGTTAACGTGAACTCAAGACAACAAAAGAGTCTTAAAATTAATTAAAACAAAGTTTATTTCAATGCTGATCAAGAATATATACACCAATACTTTATGTGCGGATACATAATATTTTATTTCGATTCGACGATTAATTTGCATTTCTTTCCATATACTTAAGCATAGCAGCTGGTTGAGACCCAACGCATACAAAGGACATGTGTATATAGCCGAAAAAAGGCTAAAAGGGCATAACTGACAGCAGCAGCACACACTCGAACAAGAGAACAAGAACAAGAACGCGAACGCGAACTCGAACGAGAACACATGTATGAACATATTGCGAGCGATGTCAACGCAAATATTTCACTTCCTGTCTTCGATTTGCCGCTTCAATATTTATGGTTGCGGCGCCACTTGGCTGCTGCTGCTGCTGCTACTCCCTCTCTCCTTTTATTTTGTGCCATTTTTATGTTGCCTTTGTCTTGTGTGTGTGTGTGTGTGTGTTATGCTCGGTTCAAAGGTCAAGGCTTTTCACGTTTAATAAGACATGCGAGAGAGGGAGAAGAAGCAGAAGGAGGAGGGGGTCGCCGAGGGCGCCGTGTGGGCGTGGCTCAGTTTACATCTTGTGTGGCTAGCATTTGAATTACAAATTTGCCACCTTGGCAACAAGGAATGCGCCACACAAAAAAAATACAAACATCCTTAAACAACAACTTTGACAAGGTTTTTTCGGATGTGAAATTTTAACAAACAAAATTTTGATTACAAACATTCTCGTCCTTTAGTTGAATAAAATCAAATTGAAGTAAACAATATCTGGGCTCAACTATAATTATGTTTAAAGCTGACTTTGCTCTTCATATTTTTGGTCATTTGATTACTTTTAAGGCCAAATCCAATGAAATATCAAATAAAATTGCTTCAATATAAATAAATATAGATTTTCAAAGCTGTCAATTTGAATGAAAGCAATAGCTGTATTAAATATGTATTGAATAACCAACAAAAATAAATTAAGATGACAATTGTGTGGCAGTTGCAACTTCAGTTGCCGCTGTTGTTGTTGTCAACAGTGATGTATTTATTATTAATTGGAATTGCGCATTTGCACAGAACTTTGCGCAAGACTTTTAATTTTATTTGTACAAAAGACAATGACACAAACAAAAAAAAGTAAGAGAAAGAGTAAGGAGGAGGAGCAGAGAGAGAGAGAAAAACAGATTGTATAGCAAAAGCAATTTCAGTGACTTGCAACATTGCAGATTGCAACTTGAAACTTGAAGCTTTGCAACAAATGCCATTCGCAATGAGTATTTCAATTGCATTTCAATTCGTTCACACACACACACACACACACACGCGCAAACACACACGTATATATTTACTCTCATTCAGTTTCTTTGCACATTATTTAAACCATTCCAAACCCATTTTCATCCCATTTTGTGGCAGCTAAAAGGCATTCCCCAGGACTGCATTCAGCTAAAAGGGTTGCCAGCTGCGACAAACTACATACACACATACACACATACATACATACGTATGTGAGCTATGATTTAATTATGCTTCAAATATGCAGTGCAAATAAGTTTTCAGCCAATAAGAGCTATTACATTTTCAACATCAAACTACATAATCGCTTATTCATATCAATATAAACTGAATAGCTTTGCTGTTGCCGTTGCTGGCGCTGCTGCTTGCCACATGCCACATTAATGATTCAAAGAATTTAAATATCTATACTATGGATGCACACATGCTGCACAGTTAAAGCTATTCACATTTAATATTTCAATGCGCATTTTTCACATCATCTCATTTCAAATTGATAAAAATGATAATTATCGATGACAGTGAGTTTCGATATGTGAGTGTCAGTTTTTTAAATCGAATGTCGAACAATCAAAGTATCTCGGGGAGACGTATCTATAACATATCTACAACAAATAAGTGGAAATGATTATTATCGATGACATTGAAAATCGATAAGTGCATGAATTTGACTGTTTGAATCAGACAAGCGAAATTTTTATGAAAAATCACATATTTTCACATTGTTTGCACATTTGACCTTAATTAAGTGAAAATGATTATTATCGATGACAGTGATATTCGATAAGTGTATGAGTTTCCTTGTTAAATTGTGAGACAAACAAGAAAAGCATTTCATAGGAACTTAAAATATCTCACTGTGTCTAATTTGCTCAAGATCGATAAAAATTAATCGATAGACTTGATAGTGTGTCTGTTATCGCAAAGGTGCCCTACAAAAGATTTAATCTTGTTGCCTAACGAGTGTTGTCTAATCAATCGGTTAGCAATAGATATTCGGAGGCAATGTCTTTACTCAGATCATCATCTTAAAATCGATAGGTATCGAAAGACAATTTTATTTGCCATTT
This sequence comes from Scaptomyza pallida, assembly GCA_018152965.1. Taxonomy (NCBI): domain Eukaryota; kingdom Metazoa; phylum Arthropoda; class Insecta; order Diptera; family Drosophilidae; genus Scaptomyza; species Scaptomyza pallida. The sequence continues at coordinate 3,654,330 of JAECXP010000003.1, forward strand.
GTAAACAGCTTTAACTTATCTTTCTTCCACAAATCTTTCACGACATGTATGAAATTACTTTCTACACTTTGTAAGCGCCGTTAGCTTTTGCAGATTCCAGTGAATGATTTCGTTATTCTTTCGTTTCAACCCTTTCGACACTCGGACAGACTGAGAACATGTTGTTGACATTGCTCTGCTCAAAACTGTTGCATTCATCTTCATCCTTCTATCAGTGTGTGTGTGTGTGTGTGTGTGTGTGTGTGTGTTGCCTTTTCCGGTCTTTGACATTTACAACAGTTTGCCATGACAGTGTTGGGTTAAGGCAAGCGCGGGTCAGTGCCAAGTTGAAGGGAGAACGGGGGGCGGCCAAGGGGCTCGGTTGTTAGTCATAGTATGTAAACTGAAGGATGAGTAACTGACACACACACATATACACACACACACATGTATAAATGGCAAAACCATAATGGCGTCATAAAGATGATATCATAATTTCCTACTTTGCTTTCCATTTATTATTGTTGTTGTTGCTGTTGCTGGTTTTTCTCATTTTACTGTTGCACACTTTTGCTGTTGCCGTTGCGTCCGTTTATTTGCCTCCTTCGTTTATTTGCCTCACTCGGTGGCATTTAACATTTTTTTCTTGCTTTATTATTCTTTACACATTTTTTTCACTCATTTCTATTTCTATTTCTGTATTTTTTTTCTCCCTTTTTTAATAATGTTGCCATTTTTTTGTTGAATTGCGGCGTCAATATTTGTCCAGGGCCCTTAAAGTCTCCTGTTAGCCATAAGCTTAGGTCCAGCCAGCCAGCAGCTTCTAAGCTTTTCTTTAGTTTCCTCTACCCCCCCGCCCGAAAGCTGCGCAGCTCTTAATGTGCAAGGGCCAGCAAATTGTTCCAGGAAATTGAGCGAGCTGCACTTTTGAGTAAATTCCACAACTCGCAAAAAAAAAAGAATGAAGAAAATATTATGAATACATTTAATAACCATAAGATGCAAAAAAAAAAAGTTTTTAAAACGGCAAGAAACGGCGCGTGCCAATCTGCAGCATTTCAACTCCTAAGAGGAGGGGGTGTTGTTGTTGCTATGCAACGTTGCAATTCAAATGAAACTGCCTGCAACTGGGGCTCTCAACCCCCCCCTTGGCATCTATTTAAAATCATTCGACCCAAGAGGCAACAGAACTCGACTCTTGGAACTGAATGCGATAAAACACAACAACAACAACCACAAAAAAGCGATGACGATCGCAAAAAATAAAAAAGTCTTAAGACTATTTTGAGAAGAAACGCCTTCAATGAATATGACTGCATATAGCAAAAATATTATAGAATTAAATCCTTTTGCTGCACTCGACTTGAAATTGAATACAAAAGGCAATCAGATTGTGACTTTCAAAGTTGACTTCGAAATGTAAATAACTTGTTTTTTATATGAATGCAAGGAGAAACCTTTGAATGGACTTCAATGAAGCTTTGTAATAATATAGTTTTTGAATCATAATAACACATGGGCTAAAGTTTTTGAAGATGTTATGTCATAACATTATATGTTCTCAGAAAAACGGCAGTTGGAGAAGTAAATGTAATATGAGGTATGATATGACTTAAGTGTGAAGAAATAAAGAGATTTTTGGGCAATTCTCTGTCTGAACAATAATCATTATTCATACTTTACATAAACTAAACCAAACATTTTGTTCAACTTTTTTTGTGTTTCTATACAAATTCATTAAATTAATTAAAGATACTTTGTGACGCCTTCGTCTTAATGGCTTTTCGTTTAGGCATGAAGCTCTTGTGCTACACTTCGTGTTTCGTGTTCACACTTAACGCACCCTAAAATAACAGTTACCCACCTGGAGGAGACGCCCCATGACAAACTCTGGACACCCAAGGAAAGGAAACTTAAACGGGTAAAAGTTTCGTTCAATTGCCTTTGATTTAATTATTTTATTTAAGTAATAATTTGATGATTAAGACAAATGACAAAGAGTTTTTTAATGAATATTAAAAAGGAAAATGTTTTTGATTAAGTAAAAGAACGTATGAAGCTGCAGTAAACAAATACTTAATTTAAGAAATTTCTGTAGGGTAATTACCATAAAAGCCTTATCGACAACATCAAAAGTATGAAACATGTCTTATCTTAGATAGTATAAGCAAGTTTTGTATGTTTTCTGCTTTTCCTTTCGAAAACTTTTCCTGAATATATTTCCATATAAATATTTTTTTTTCCAACTTCTCCTGACTTTGCTATCTTGGTTAATGCAGACATTTCTGATTGTTGTTGCTGCTGTGGTTTTTAATAAAAAGAGAGGGCAAAGGGAAGAGTGGGTGAGAGAGAGAGAGACTGTATGCTTAAATACCATCTAATCGCGCTGGCCTTTAACATCTGTTTGCCTGTTTTTATTTTTCTTTTCTGCTTTTGCCAGCGTCCTGTTATTTTTTACCCCGGCCTATTCTTGGATGCTCTGCTTTTGTATTATGTTCCAAGCGAGAGAGAAACTTCTCGTAAATTTAATGATGTTTTCAGCCTTCTCGCTCTCGCTCGCTCATTCTTGGACTTGTAAGCCACTTGGCGCCTAATGAAGGCGTTGATGAGACGCCTGCCGACAAACGAGAACCTTGCCTCAACTGCTGCTGCTCCAACTGCTGCTCGGTTGCAAGTGTGTCTAACGTTCTAGAAATAACATTTGCTGGTAATAAATTCCAAAGATAATACACCCACCGTACTTTGGCTGCTTTGGTTGCTGCTTTAGCTGCTTTGGCTGTTGCCTTCTGGTTTTCTAGCGAGGCGGCAACAGCAGCCAGCAGCCATAACTCGACTCAGCTATTTATTGCAGCATCCAGGCTACTGTTGTTTGTTGTTGTTGTTGCCAGCCACTAAGCTAAGCACAAATATAAATTTGCAAACACACACAACAGAGTGGGTGTGGGAGGGTGGGAGAGGGAGTCGCGCACACACACATTGAAATATTACACCTGCAAATGGCGCTGAGGCTGAGAGGCGTTATTCGCACCCACACACAATGACACAAATAAACGTATACACACTCACACGCCAGCTCATTAACAGCTCGAAATGCGTGTGTGTGTGTGTGTGTAAGCACATAATGATGCGTTTATTAATGCCAGTCATAGTCTTTATTAACACGATGAGCGCCCATCTAAACTAATTTTGGTTGTTTGTTTCTTTCGACGCTCATTTTTAATTATTAAACATCTCTTCTTGAGTTTCATTTAATTATTTCTAGATATGATCTACATACACACACAAACACACACGCACGCACGCACAAGCACACACACACACACGTAGGCATACTTTTTTTATTCAAAGCGGCTATATGAGACTCAATCTGTGATTTTGACATTTTGAGGAACATTTTGCCAAAAAAAAGCAAAATACTTAAGAGAATTTTTTTTATATCTTTTAGAGTTTAAACTATGATTTGTTTGAGCTTTAGCAGCCTGATTGCCTTTTTTAAAGCTTTTAAGTCTAAATTTGGATTAAAATTGTTTGATGTTGCTTATCAACAAGTTTCCGCTTTAATACAAAATGCATCAGAATTCATAGAATATATTTTATACAGTCGAAATTCCGTTAAACGTATCTCAAAGGGACAAAAATATACTACGTTCAAGGAAAAATTTGTTATATAGAATTGTTTTTTGTGATGGAAACAAACCGCAGCGTTTTGAAAATAAATTCGTTACATAGAAAACTTTGTTACATGGAAGTTTGACAGTCAAATTCAAATGAAATATATTTATTTTAATAGCTTTTTAACAAGTTTTTTTTACTAAGAATTTTCGTTTGTTTGGTTTTCACTAAATATAAAAATAAATATTATATGTATTACCTTTGGAATCTTTTTTCGTTATAGGGCATGCAAAATTTCGTTAAACCCAAAAGAAAAAGAAGGCAGAAAGACTCAAATCTCCGCCCCTCACACACACCGCCACACCCGCCATCTAGTCCTTTGTTTCTTTCGTTGTTTGTTTCAGTGCCTTTTTTTTTTTTTTTTAACAACATTTGCCACTTACTCATAAGCAAGGTGTGGGTGGGGCTAAGGGTTTGGGTACTCAGGCACATGTTGCTTCATTTCAACGCGAATGGGCGCATGGGGCGTGTCATTAGGTTAACATACATACATACATACATACATACGTACATACATACGTACATTGCCAGTAATTACAATTCACTGGAGGAAACGCACAAAATGCGCCACATGAGTCGAATACCGAATACCGCAACAACAACAACAAAAAAAAAAAAAAAACGGCCAGGTTCTTTGCGACTTCTTCCTGCTCCTTTGGTAAGTATGTAAATCCGTGGCAGGATGCTGCTGCTGCTGGTGGGTCATCGATGCCAGAGTTCACACAGTCGTATGTAGATTGTCTCTCGAAACAAGCAGCGAGGTGGTGTTGGTGGGGCAACAACAACAAAATTATGTCATAAAATGTTTTTGCGTTCGCTGCTAATGTTCAAACCGAACAGAGAGGGCGAGGGCGAGGGCGAGGTGTGGCGGGGGCAAAGGTAAAGCTACACCTTGCCACAAAATGCCGCATTAAAATCACAAAACACAAATACAATATGCAGATGTGGGGGGCGCCCTATCTACCCCCCCTCCCCCACCACTCATTCACTCTGTGTGTGGTAGCTGCCACTTGCTACTTGCTACTTGCCACTTGCATAAAACCCATAAGCGACCCAAGCCAAAACCCACTGCCGGCAGCGCCAACTTTTATGTTTATGAAAAATTACGTGAAAGCACCGTGGGTGGCATGGGGATTGGGGCATGGGGTATGGGGGGTTGTGTTGTAAGGTGGCTCGTGCCACACAGCCAAGTGACTAACTTTTCAAAGTTGCGAAACGAACGATAAAAGGCGCTACAAATTTCGATATGGAATATTTCCCGTTATTATCCTCCAAGCAAAAAGCAGCGCCAGCTGCTTTGACTACAACCAGTATCGAGTGTTGCATGGTGGCATGCCACGCCCCATTTGCCCTAAGAACCATTTACAACAACAACAACAGCAAGCACACAGACAGAAGTCTGAGACAGTATCCTTAGTCTTAGTGTGTGTTGTGGCAAGCACACTGTGTTCGTGTTCGTGCTCGTGTGCTGTGGCAAATTGGGCACACACACAGCTCTGTGCTTTGATCCATTGAGCCGGCTCATGTAAGCTGTCATTAGAGACATGAGACACAAGAGCACCGCAGCCTGATCTCCATATTGCAAGCTGATTCAATTGAACGCTACAGTTATCGTTGTCCTTACGTTACACAACACTACCACAACGTTGAAGCTAAAGCTCAAGACATAAGCTGCGCTAAAGTCGTCATACATATGTATGTTAGATATAAGCAGGTTGTACTGTACTTAACTTAAGTCTGAGATTTGCTTATGAACTATTTGGTTTTCTATTATTCTCTATCATTGCTTTCGTGTGAAAATATTGAGTAAGGAATTTATATTATTATTTATTTTAGTTTAAGAGAGCTTAAAAATGAAGAATATATTGTTTTAAAGAGTTTGAATGATTTTTCTCTAATCAAAGTTTTGCCAAGATATTGGGAATAATGAGCAAAAGTCAAGGAAAATCTGAGGTTACCTAAAAAAAAATTTCCTTGATTATTTAATTATTCTCAAGGCAACAAGAAAAAACTTTGACATAAAAAAAATTCTCTATATGAAAGCTTGACTGTATTTAAATGCTTTTTTATGGCATATTAACCTTCAACAACTAAAACAAATAAAATTTTCCGGTTAAATATTCCTGCTTAGTTATTAATAAACACACACAAATTTCCCGACATATGCCACAATTCGTAAACGATTAAAAGTCAATAAATTTTTATTGTCAAATATCTTTTTGTTTTTATGTGCGACTCCGGTTTTATGCTCACTTTCCTCATACGAAACATACAATTTTATGATGTGGATTGCCCTTTCCTGCCCCCAAACCCAAAAGCAGTTGACAAAAACTTTTTTGATGGCCATACTTTATGATGCTTCCGGTTGGGGGTACCCTTCAACCCCCACAATAAGGCCATATGTAATTATACACATTTCAGACTCTGCATCTGAATCTGAATCTGAATCAGTTTTGCATATTGCTTGGATTATACCAATTTTGTACAACAATGCCAACATTTTCACATTCCAAGCAAATTATTTTACTTTTGTGGTGGGAGCTTTTGGGTTGAGGGTTTTGTTTCTAATAATGTGTCACCAGGCAAACACACACACATATACATATATAGTAAAAACTTCATACATTTTGTGGTCCCGAACAGGACACAGGACATAAGCATCAGGCACAGTCGCGCACTTACTCGGAAATCTGATTCGAAAAACTCAAACCAGATAGAAATCTTCTCAAATGGGATATGCCAACAGAAAGGAAGAAGGCATGTGTGGCATGCTGCCATCAACAGCAGCAGCCAGAAATTAGATGAGCTCCATTCGCTTCAGTTACGTAGCCATCCATCCATCCATTCCACTCAGACTAGAGCTCAGCTGGTGGAGCCTCCACTTGGAGTTGTAGCTAAAGTCCATCTGTCAAACATCGTGGCCCGGTGACAGTTTATGTGGCTTTTTATTGTTGTTGTTCATGTTGTTAGATGCTGCCTTCCCTCCCCTCCTACCCGCCGTCTTTATTATCATCTGCTTTTTGGGGAGTGTTGCTGTTGGGTTCTCAAATCTCTTCATATCTTTTTTGGGCACATGTTTATGTATGTGAGCTCATTTGGCTATGTATGCCGCCGGCTGCCTCTGCCTCTGCCCCTCTCTACCTGGCACATATGTGGCCTTTATGATTACGTTTATGATTGTGTGTAAGTGCAGAAGTGAAGAGAGCAACAAAAAGCAGAAGAATGAATGAATAGAGGCTTGGCTCAGCTGAGACAGCTGCAAAGCCTCCAGCTTGATACAAAAACTTGGTCTTCAGTCTTGGCTACCTTGCATCGATCTTTCTTGCTTCTTTCACACACATCTCATTATGCTAATCATATTCATTAGCGTGCATTCAAAAAAGTATAAAAACAAGAAGAAGCGACAACAATCGCCAGCACTAACTAATTTGTCACGCTGACAGACCCCAAGACAAGGAACTTTTTTTCTTTCTTTCTTTTTTTTTAATCGATCGATAAAGATCTTGCATATCGAACTACATTGAAAGTAAAGGCAACCAAAATCTTAAACTCAAACTAAAGTGAACTTTTAATGCTCTAACAAATTTAGTTAACAGAAAACTTCTTAAAAAAAGTTGCAATAACTTAGGGGTAATATATTGGGAAATGTAATGGGAAATGTAATGGGAACTGTAATGGGAAAACTGACAAACCGATTATTCATCAATGACACTAGCTGAAAATGTTTTGAGATATGAAGTTTCATTAGACTAAGCTAACTGTTTAGATAGAATAAAGTAATTACAGTCGAACTTCCATATAACGAATCTCAAGGGGACAAAGTAAAACTTGTTAATGGGAAAATTTCGTAAATATTAAAGTTAGACTGCATAATACACATGAAGTTAGTTTTATGTATATTATAACATGCTTGATGAGGATTTCTTAATGGATTAATCCTTACAATAACTTTTTCGTATGAATTCTTTATAAAAAGTAAGTAACAGCTCGTGTCATTCAAGCATAAAGCAATCAAAATGCCTTTAGGCCCCAAACAGAACAGAGCTTAAACAATGTTGACTTCGCTGTCCAATGTGCTCTCATTGATAATCATAATCAAGCTAATGATGCGGCAGACGATAAGCTGCTGCTGTTGCCCCCAAACCATGTTCCAGTTCCCTGTGCTCTCTCTCTCTCTCTCACTCTTTCTCTCTCTCTCTCTCTTGTGTAGGTTTTAATGATGATGTAGAACTTGACCGTTGGTTTGGGTCGAGCCGAGACATTGATCGCATTGAAGTGACGATGTCTACAATTGGCTCAAACATTCCTCAATGCCCTGTCACACAAAGAGAGAGGAAGGAAGAAGATAGAGGTGCTTAGCTGACAGCTTTACCCAGACAAAGACGACAGCGGTCTTGGACCTACCGACGACTACTTATCGAACGCAATTATCTATCAACGCATCGGGTAGCTGAAGCTATAGAGAGAGAGAGGAGGAGAGAAAAAAAGCGATTGGCTCATCGAATTAGGTGGCAGTGGCAGACGATTCACTTGCCAGATAGCTGGTGGCAGAGTGGCCGAGTGGAAGAGTGGTTCCCTACTAGACCCAGTTGGGCTAATGAGTGCAATTTGCTTCTGTCTTGGCTACTAAATGCTCGCATTAGTTTAGATAAATAGCTTAATTAATACATTTTGTGTGCTATTCGTTGTTGTTATTGTTGTTTGTTGTTGAGCAATGGGCAATGGCCAACGGCCACAATTACAACAATAACGACCAGCAATTATTATCCTAATGGCATTGTTTGATTTACCCTCCCCCCCGCTGCAAAAAAGTAAGAGAAGCAAAGAAGAAAGCACTTTGGGAAAGAGTATTTGAACTTCTCCAACTACCAGTTTTGTTAAGTGCTTCATATTTGCACATGGCAATAGGTTATGGGTCATTTAAGCCCAACTGGCACCCTGTGGGCTAAAAGTGCTGTTAATTACATATTCATAAAGAAACAAAAGTGTTTTTGGCGCCTTTGATATACGACTCAAAGCCCATTTGTCAGTCACATATCAATTGCGGATTTTAATTCACTTTAATCACTTGCATGCAGTTTTAATATAATTATGACTACTGGCTGCAGCTTAAGTTCAAAGTTCTTTGATTCATTGTAAAGTTTCCCTCTTTCCTTTGAGTGCATTCTTTCAATGGTTTGAGTTTGTTTCACTTCTGTTTACTGAACAATTTGCTGTAATTAAGAGTTAATTGAAAGTTAATGCATAGCTTAGCGATTCGTTATTAGGTCTCAAAAAGGTTTTAGTTTGTTCAGTTTTAAATATTTCGAACTGTAAAATTTTAAATAGTTTTTTTTTTTTTTTTTGCATTTCTTGACATCTTAAACATAAAATTTTACTATTCACTTAAACAATTCGTAAAAATAATATTATAAAAAGTGCAAAAAATATTTAAAAAATATATATGCGATGCAAATTTAAAAAGTCAGGAAAATAAGAATAAATATAATATTGTTTTATGGATATTCACTTTGTATATAAAGAAACCTTAACAATTCATAGTTAGTCTTATGAGCTCTAAACTTCTTTTTTTTTTTCGTTCAAACTTTCTTAAAGTCTTCTGCACTTTTAGGCAATAAGCCGACAAACTATAATTCATTGGTTTCTAATGCTTTTCTTTCGTTCGCATGTTTTCGATTTCATTTGACTTCAGGCATAGCAAATTGAGGCAGTTTGCCCAGTGTCTAATGACTGACCATAGATGGTCAAACAGACAGACAATAATCATAATAAAAACAAAGCAAATGCCGACAGCCGACAGTCGTCAGTCGGACGCACGAACAAGCGTCAGTCAACGCCCCCGATTGAAGACGCCACAATGGGCATGACTAATGCAAAAAAAATAAATGCTGAAGCCGAATGCTGAAGACCCATGCTCATAAACACCTCATCAGCCGATCATTACGATCAGCGATCAGCCTTCTACGAATGAAATTCGAAATAAATAGCGGTAGACCGACAAAAATTCCGAAAAAGGGGGTTACAAAAAAATGTCTCAATACATTTGGTTTCTTTTCTTATTGTCGATACATATATTTGGATACTGACAACGCCGACACAATCTTGACATATAAATCTTCAAGCCGATCAGAGCTCGTTAAAAAATTAAATTAATAAAACTTAATTTGCACATAAGGCAACAGAATTGACCCAAAAATACCTCAACAAAACAATGAAGTCCCACAGCAAAATTACCAAATCAGTGCTCCAAATTAGCTGCCCACAATTTTTTAAGATCGTTATAAGCTCTGACTTTTTGTTTTTGTTTTTAGTTTTTTATATTATTTTTTTTGAGGGCGTTTGTGACGATTGTTAATGGCGTTGCTGTCGACGTCGCCGCACTGCTGATAATGATCGATTTGGCGCTCTTTAATGTGTCAAAAGCAACGCCAAAAATTCATTACAATTGTTTTCTTTTTCGTATTCTCTTTCTTTCTGTCCTGAACGTTATTAATTGTTGTGGGGAAATGAGGACATTGAGGCAATGAAGTGTGTTTATATGCAAGCAAATAATTGTAAGCTTTTCGTATTTATATTAGTTTAGTTTATTAAGTTGATGTGAGTATGTTTTGCCATAGTTTGTCATTGACAAACTTACCGAAAAAACAAACTTAAAAACGAAAAACATATTAAAATTTTGCCTATCATATATTGTATGATAAATGTATAATACAAAAAAATGCTATAAATTGTTGATAACTATAATGAAAATCTTCAATACCTTTTTTTTACTTTTGCATGCATTTGCATTAAGTTTGTTAAACATTTCAGCTGTCGCTTTTTGGCCATCTACTTAAATTGTTTGGCGCACACAACTCTTCAGAATTCATAGCAAACAAATATAAATGTATATGTATATATGTACTTTTATACTTACTTTATCTGGCCAGCATGAGACACAAATCAATTATGCGCCCTCTTCAGTTTCCACGGCTCGCATTAATGAAAACTCAAATAAAAACTTCATGGACGAGGCGAGGCGACACGACGCGACGCTTGCCACATGCAGCGTTGCCTATCAAATGCAACAACGAAAATTAAAAACGAAATGAAAACTGAGACACGGTGGTTTTTTTTTTGTTTTTTTTGGCTCAATTTGGATAAAACAAATTCATTACGCAACAACAACAGCAAAAACAACAACAGCGCAACGGATGCAAGCCATGACAAATGAAGGGCCGCCCAGCGGGTACGCTCTAAGGGCCAATAAACCAAGCCACACACAACGAGAGACAGAGAGGGAGTGAGACCTTAACCTTACTCCCTCTCTCTCTCGATCGACGGACGCCGCTCGGCGGGTTTTTTAGCGTGAAAAATGTGTGAGAAAAGCCACACAAGTTGCGCGGCAAGTTGGCATCTTAAGCGTATTTGATTGAGTTGCATTTCCCTTTTTTCCAGAAGAAACTGAAACGGAAACTTTCATTGGAACGCTGTGCGCGTAACCGTAGACAACTTCAAAACGTTAAAGATGACGACCAAATGTTGACAAAACAAACAAATAAACAATAATCGCTGACGTTGCGACCGAGTAAGGCAACCGGCGCCAATTCAAAGGAAATCCGAAGCCCAAGGGCAAAAAAATAAAACCGAAAAAAAGGCAAAATGAGGCCAAGCGATGCTAACAAGAGCACCAGATAACGTGCACAAAGTTGCCACTCAAATTACAGCTACAACAAAAAAATATATATTTTGAAAATGATAAAAATGATGAGAAAAAAATTAGTATGAATTTTGCATAGAAAACTGATCGACTTAAAAATGTGCTGTAAAGATGATTTTGAATTTTACAAAGATGTTGAAAATTCTCGAGAAAATATGGGAAATTGCAAAGAGTTGGAACATGAATATGTTAAAAAATAAATTGAAAACTCTTTTGAGCTATTGTCGGGCAGAGGTTTACTTAATAAGTTTTTGTTTCAGTCCGCTTAAAATATTCATAAAAATTTCGCCAAAAATATGATTTTTTCCAAAAGGATTAGAGCAAAAAATAAGAATCAAAATCATTTCATCTCTTAAAATCAACATCCTCTTGGTAACATTACTACCCTTTTCACTTTATAGGTTTCTAGGGCATTCGACTTGACACGAAACCATTCACAAATCGTGCAGCATTTGAAATCGATGCCACAAATCGGAGCGCGATCTCTTTTTCTTTTCAATTTTTGCTTGACATGTTGCTGGATGTATGAATATGTACATAATGCACAAAAGTAACGAAATCCTTTTTGTGTGGGCATTTCCTGACCGCCTTCTCTCTCTCTGTCTCTCTCTCTCTCTCTCTCTCTCTCTCTCTCTCTCTCTTTCTGTGTGTGTGTGTAATGCGAGACCTTAAGAAAGTGCATAGAAAGGAATTGGAATAGTCAAGTGCCAAGCAATGACAAAAGTAAAGGAGAGTCAAGTGCAAGTGCATCCCATCTCATCCTCAACTCATTTGGATATTTGTGTGTGCACTTGGCAAGTGTATCTTAAAGGATAAGTGCGCAAGGGCCTGCTTGGACACTTGAGTGCATTGGACATTTACATAAAACTCGCATTTGATGACCACATGCGGGGAGCGGCGAGCGCCTGGCCCTCATTTCTTGGCGCCCATTAAATTAGATGCGCTCAAGTGGCTTGTGGCGTGGCCCAAAAGAGGTTTTCTTTTCGGGCTCAAGTGCATCCGCATCCATCAACGGCAAACATTAGGACATAAGGACCAAAAAGGCGCTGGCACTAATTGCCAAAAAAAAAAAAGAGACGAAATTTGATTTTCATGTTTTGGATGTTTTGGGTGTCGCCCATTTCGAAAGTTTGCTTTTGCTTGTTAAATAATGTTTGCAATTGTCTTTGGTAGGTGGATGCGTCTCCAACATTGTCACAAAATAAATCATAAGTCATCTCTCGATGGGCATTCAACTGCCACAAGTGGCAGCTGCAACAACTGCAGCCGACAGCTGGTCACAGCACACACAATTAATGGCACTGATAATGTGAAGTGCTTTGAGTTGACTCAAAATTGCCAAACAATAAGATAATGCAAACGTTTAGAGATTCTAGCATATCGCATGTGAAAGATTTGATGTAGAATCTTCTTCTTAAATCGCCACAAGTAATTCTTCCACAGCTTACAAGTAGATTCTTCAACATCTTTATTGTGCACAAATGAAAGACTGAAAAAATTTTTATGTTATAGGGAGTACAATATTGATAAGATAAAAAGAAAGCTTAAGCCCAAAACTGAAAAAATTTCAGACGCAAATGTTGAGGGATCAAGTACATGAAGAATCTATCATCTGTGAAAGATATCACAACTGTGATGCAGATTCTTTCATAGCTAAGATTCTCTCTCCCATCGCCATACCAAAACTGTAATGTAGACTCTTTAGCATCTTTTTAGGTACATGAATGAATGTCTGGAAAGTTCTATGTTATATAGAGAGCACAATATCTTATTTTTGCACTCGTTTTGCGCATCTTTGGCCTCCCCTTCTGATGGGACTTTGGACTCGTGGATTTGTGTGTGTGGCGTCAGCCGTCTACAGTCTGCTGTCTGATGTGTCTACTGTCTACAGTCTTCAGTCTGATGTCTGATGTTTTTTTGCTTGGCATTCGAAATCTGCATGCTATGGAATCTGTTGCCAGGCAGCCAGAAAAATGTTCCGACTGGAAATAGATGAACAGAAAGAATTTCGTGCGTCTTTTACAGCCTATGTCAACGTCGCGTTGCAGCCCATAAATAGATTTCTTCTGACCTCGTAGCACTCTCTCCCCTCCCCATACTTTACATTCTCTTCCCCTTCCCAATGTCGTTTGCTTTCTTCTGTTTTTGTTTTCGCATTAAACATGTCAAATGCTCGTCTGGGCGCGTCTGCATCAGCGTCGACTGCAATTAATAAAGGTGCGACATGTTGCAAGCTGATCGCTCAGCCAGCCACCCCCTATGCTGTTTGTTTGCCCTACACGCCCTCCCCCCCCCCCCCCACTCCTGTCTGTGTCTGCTCTGTAAATAGATCCATTCGTTGCGTTTGCTCATCTGTTTGGCTTTTCTTCATCTCATGTCTTTGTCTCTGTGGAGGGGAAAAGCAGCTTCCTGTTCTCTACTCCCTGTGTGTGTGTGTGTGTGTTAATTTGTCGCCCACAGGGCTGCAAATGCCCTGCGACTTAAGTGGTAAGCTATGCCACCCGCCTCCTCCTCCTCCTCTTCTGCCACCCATCTGATCGCCCCGATTCATGTTATTTATTTGCTGCGTCTGTTTGTCATTTCTCTCTCCTTCTTTCTTTCTTACTTGAGCACATTCGCTTCCCAAATCCGCCCCTAACGACGCTTCGTCTTTTTATGACTTTCGACTTGCAACATTTTTCAATATGCCAGGGGCTTACCTGCAACAGCCGGGGAGGGCGACAACGAGCAAGATCTTCACTGCTGGGAGCGATTATTGATCTCTAAGCATAGATTGTAACATTTCCGTGACTATTTTTGGAAGAGAAGAAAAAAAAAACACACTTCCGTTAATGCATTGATATCACGTGCCATGTTGACAATTACTGTGTCACAGAAAACAAGGGAAACTTTTAAGAAAATATATCGAAAAATTTGGAATTTTATTTAAATTTGAGATTTCTTTGAGCCTAATCAAAGCTTTACGAAGATATTTGTTGGCATTATTTGAAGAGTTATTTTTAGGTTGTGTAAACTTATTTATATATTAGAATCTTTTAAAGCTAAACCATTGAACAGATCGCATGCACTAATGCAAGTAATTATTGAAAACAACTGATTCAAATGCTTTTAAGCTTGCAAAATTTATCACTGCTGAGCAAAAGCTGTAGAAAAAAGCTTTTCATTCAAAGTTCATTAAGCTCTATTAACTTGAAGCTCATGCGATTGTACACTTAAAAGAGGTTTCACTGTACAGTAACCTCAAACACTTTAAGATGTTTACAAATTTCTTGAAATCTTCCATCGATTCCCATTCAATTAACTATTCGTTTGCCTGTAATGCATTTAATGCAAGTGAAAAGCTCTCTCCCCTCTCCCTCTCTCTTAATGTCAGTTAAAGAGGATCACAAGCAGCTGTGTGTCTCTCGCTTTGGAGCACCGCCTGCATTTGAGTGTGTGCCCCAAATCGCAACCCCATTAAAATGTCATGGAATTTCACTTAAAATTCCTTTGCAATTTTCGCCCATTTTTGGCCAAAAACTGCTTTTTGTTTTGTCGCAAACAGCATTTCGGTGTTTGTGTGGGGAGGGGGAGGGGGGGGGGTGCTAAGGGGTTACAGCTGAAAAAGAAGAAAACTTTGACTGGCATTTTCTATTGCAGCGACAGAATTTTGCGTTTGCCATTGCACGTGGAAATGAAGTGCGTGCGGTTTTCGTTTAACGTTTTGCATTTGTGGGGCAGCTGGGAGGAAGGGAGGCATTTGTAAGCCCGCTTAATATGCGTAAGGCTGGCGTTGCCTGCCAGCTGGGCGTTCGTCCCCTGTTGCACAATCCTTGGTTTTGCTTCTGTCATTGATATGGCGCTGAGAGCACGCTGAACGCTGTGGCTATGGGCATCATCATCCTCATCCTCGTCGTCGTCGTCGTCGTCGTCGTTTTCGTCGTCGTTGTTGTGCCACGTTTTTGTCGCCTGTTGTTAATTGTCATTGCGCCGCTTTAAGCCGCTGCAACAACAACAACAACAATCATTTTTGTTGCTGTGTTGCTATTTTCACGCGCGGTTAGCGGCTGTAATTGCATTGCCAAGTAAACGACGCGCCACATGTGTGCTTGTGTGTGTGTGTGTGTGTGTGTGTGTGCATTGCGTTGGCGTAAGTGAAAATTTATTTCAACGAAAAACCCCCGCCGGGCAGAGTCGTCAGCAAAACTGTCGTTTTTCACCAACTTAGGCGCAATCTTCTTCAACTTCAACTTCACCTTGCCTCAGGCACAGTGGTCCACAGCCTGCCAAAAATTGCAGCTGTTCGTATGGGTGTGTGTGTGCGCTTAATTTAATTAGAATCGTTGTTAAGTTGCTTGCGAATAATAAACTGACAATTTCAGCACCAAAAAACACATTTTACGCCCGCCTAGCTTAAGTGAGTTTTGTGCCAGAGGCTCTTGAAAAAGATAAAATTGTTTAATGCCAGTTATAAAATGTTTAAATGTTGCTTGAACATGTCTTCTGCTGCATTAAATAAAAGTTTTAATGTATGAGAAATGGGGAAATTTAAATAATAATATTATTTTAGATAAATCGTTTTTTTGTTAAAATAATAGCTTTATTTTTTTTTTAAGAGGGGTCAAAAGGCAAACGTTTTGCGCAATTTTTAAAATGTATGAATACCAAAAAGCATCGATTTGTTTTGATTTTCATATAGTTACATTTTTTTTTATTTTGTTCTTTCAGCAAGGAGCTAAAAAACACCGATCAAAATAATAGCAACACTTGGATTTTTTCTATGATGTCTAAAAGCAGTATCTTAAGTGTGAATATTCAAATATTTATTTTTTACATACCCAAATGTCTGCCCTAAACAAAAGTACCAGTTTGTTCCATATTCATATAGTTTTTTTTTATTTGTCTTTCAGCAAAGAGGTAAAAAACCAAATTATAGCAACACTATCGAAATCGATTAGCTTTCCCAATCTACCTTTCAAAAAGCAAACTCAACTTTTTTTCTATAATTTTAAACATGTATGCCAATAAGCTTAACAATATTTTGTATGTATTCGCACCTCAAATAAGGCATTTTTTTATTTTGCCAAATTTTCGTTTTCATTTGTATAGAATACTCAAAAAACCTGGACTCTTGAGCATTGAACTGAATTGAACTGTAAGTTGAATAGAGTTTTATTAGGCTGACGATAATGATGATGATGACGATGATCAACGCGTTGATGAACGGACTGTTTGGCTCTTGTGCAAACAATTTGTGCGTAGATCCAAAAGTACTTGACACGCTTCGAAAAGGCAAACGTGCCGCAGCTTTGAAATCGATTTTGCTTTTGGCTGCAGGGCTTTTCTATGCGCTGCTTTCTACAATCTACAATCTACTATATTATATAGAAATCTTCGCAATGATATGAAGTATTTTGCGATA
Source organism: Scaptomyza pallida (assembly GCA_018152965.1). Lineage (NCBI taxonomy): Eukaryota > Metazoa > Arthropoda > Insecta > Diptera > Drosophilidae > Scaptomyza > Scaptomyza pallida. The sequence goes on from JAECXP010000003.1 coordinate 3,671,081, forward strand.
ATGATTTCAAATCCAAAAGAATCCAAAGCAAGTGAAGAAAGCGTTAACCTTTTTGCATATCATCATCATGATTCGATTTGGGGTATAAAAGCAATTGCTCGGCTTGGCCATGCCACCAGTCACAAAATGATGCGAGCTGTTTACATTTGGATGCTGTTGAGCACAGTGCTGCTTGCCACGGTTACGGCTGAGCCCGCCGATGCGGATCAATCGCGGCTGGCCGGTCTCTATGTGAAGGATGGCAATGAGAATGGACAGTTGCGTTTCCTCGCATCTGGCCTCAATGGCAATGCCAATGGTGGCAACAATGGTCTCAATGCCGCACTCAACCAGTACATCACAAATAAACAGGATATGCTGGAGCAGCTGCGTCCAACCAATACAAATAATGGCGGCACTAACCTTGGTCTAGGCTCTGGTCTGGGCACTGGTCTTGGCACTGGTCTTGGCACTGGTCTAGGCACTGGTCTGGGCACTGGTCTGGGCACTGGTGCGGGCACTGTTAATACGGCCGCCAATGGTGCCATCTATGTGAGCTTGGGCAATGGCAACATCAACAATGGCTTCACCTCAACGGCCGGAACGGGCACAGCTGGAACAGGAGCTGCTGCTGGCAATTTGAACACCAACCAACAGGCTGCCCTCAATCAGGTGATCTATGGCACTTCGCCAATCAATAATATATTGCCTCAGGCTATTGGTCAGGCTCTGGCACAGCGCACTGGCAACAGCAACAACAACAACGTTCGTCGTCGTGTTGTGCAACAACGTCGGCGTGTCGTCAACAAGAATGGCAAACGTCGTCGCAAGGGCAACAATCGTGGCAAGGGCGGCAAGCGTCCAAATGTTGTTGTTCTGCGTCCCAATCGCCCCAATCGCGGCTGAACGCGGCTACGGCAACCCTGGCAGCAATCTCAGGGCTACTAACCTATAATTTTAAGCAACAAACATTATTTTTTTTCAAACCCAATTTTTTTTTCATACCTTTATACTAAAAAAATAAATTATTTATTTATTCAAGAAAAATGATGATGTAAAACTAAGGCACTTTGCACATACCTTGTAGGTGCCACGTGCCACGTGCCACTGGATTTGCTAACGGTGCTTCCTTATGCAGTTTTGTCTTTGGGGCCCTGTTGATTTAGTTGCCTTGGTGCCTTGGCCTGGTCAAGTGCAAGACAAACGGCCGCTGCATGTGGCGGTTAGGTCCAATGCCTTGATAAATGTTTTGTTCAACTCGAGACTTCCAGTCGTGCTTCGTGCTTGTATGTGTGTGTGTTAGTGTGTGTGTGTGTGTGTTTGTGTTTGTGCTTTATGCCGCCTCATGACTGTAATGAGCCTGTAAGTGGCCCTAATCAGTGTCATAATAATAGAAATTAATCACGTTGAGAGCCGACCACTGTTTGGCTTACCACCTGCTGCAGCATGTTGCAAGTTGTGGGTTGAAAGAAGCATGTGGGTGTTTTGGTAGTAGTAGTTTACTCTACCTTGGCATTTCTTCCAAGTTCAGCTTTAGATTGGCTGGTGGATGGATTCCTGCGGTTTTTCGTGTGCAGCTTGCTGCGCATACTTTGTAAATGTTTTGTAATGATTTGATTTGAAATTCATTTGAATTATTGCTTGCTTCCGGCTTCCGGTGCCTTCGAAATACTTTCCTGTTTCAGTTAAGTTGAGCCAGAGAGAGAAAGCGCCACAGAGCGCCACAGGCGGGCCCCAGCACAGTTGTATGCCATGGCAAAAGGCCACTCTAAAGGCCACACTGTGACTTGCAGCGCTTTTCCTTTCCCCCATCCCCGTTCCCATCCCCATCCCATTTGCCATTTCGTCCTTCGTATGATGTACGAGCAAGTTAGTTGGCCCACTCCCTAAGCTACACACATACACATACGTATACGTATACATATGCATGTGGCAGTCCGTCTGCTCGTCAGTTTTCTCTCTTTCTCTCTCTCTCTCTCCTTCTCGGTGTACGTCCCGGGAGTTTATTAAGTACTGCCAAGTATATGCAAGCAGGTCCAAATGGCAACGTCAACGTCGACGTCGACGTCGCTGCCTTGTGCGGAACTTTGTTAATATGCAAGTGAATGGACATTTCCGGTAGCTAGTGAACGTGCCAGGCCCAGTCGCCAGTTCACAATAGCCAACAGACCAGAGAGACCAACGAGCAGAGACCAGAGAGACCAGAGAGACCGGAGACGAGGCATAAGACCCACACACATGTATACACTGGGCCAAAGCCAAGCCCACTTTGTGAACCTTGCCCAGCTGAAGGGCATAAGCTTGACTCCTGCATTAACACATATACACACATATACACACTCACATATACATCATACGAAGATGTACACGTGAACTCATTGGAAACATTTTGTTGCCCTTTTTCAGTTATGAGTTATATACGATATGGGTTTAAATTTGTCTATTTACTTATAGGAATATAAGTGCATATTATTTTTAAAGATAGTTTTTGAATAAGACATTTATCTTTGGGCTACAAAAAAAGCTGCTTAAATTCTTGATTGGTTTTCTTTAGAAGGCTTGAGTTCTTGGGATTTTTGCTTGTTTTTTGATTCATTAAACATTGCCTTCTAAAACTAAATTTTGTTTGTATATATTTTTTTATTTTGTTGTCTTCAGTTTCTAGTAACTTTTATTAACTTTAATGAAACACATTTCAAATAATTTTAGAGAGCATTCAAGTTTCGTTATATGTCAATCGGTATTCTTTGACCATTTGCTACGAATTCTCTTCTTTTTTTTTGGCTTCGCTCATGTGTAATTTTTTTCAATTAAAATGATTTGAGCAGACAACTTTGAACGCTGCTGCTGCTGGTCCGCTTGAGGCTTTTTCTGGCCACAGAAATACTTTTGCCAAAATCATAAATCATGCAGCGAGGCAAGCAAGCGTGTGGGCAGATGCAGAGGCAGAGGGATTGGAGGTGGTCAGAGCAGACATGAATCGCATTGGAAATCGACGTCAGTAGTTTTGCTGGCAGAGCCCAAAAAAAAAAGCGTTGACAGTGCGCAAAGCGGGTGGCGGTGGAGGAGGCGGAGACAGAGGTTGGCCAAGTTTCGTTTTACTTTTGAAATAGTTGCAAAGTGGAAAAGTTTGAGCCGCATGCCGCATCATCAGCTGCCACACTCAACGTACACACACACAGATACAGATATATAGATATATAGAGCCCACAACTAATGGCAGTTAATGCTCGCATTTGGCATGCAGAATGCCTCAAGAGTCAAAGCTCACAAGTGGAAATGGCAAAGTGGAGTTGTTTTGGGATCTCTGTTCCTGCCACTAACTGCTGCTACTGCCAGCTCACTTCAGTTCTGCTTTGTGGTCAGCGTGCGGTCAGTTAGCAATAATTGTAGTTTAGGTTAATAAATGGGGCGCCTTTTTGTCATTTATCAGCACAAAAACACAAAAGCACAAAAAAACACAAAGAAGCATAACTTGGTCAACATTTTGCAAATGCTCAATTGCCATGCCAAACAAAATTTAAGCGTTTACGTTAGTCGGTCATTTGGTTATTTATTTCTATTTGTTTCACGGTTTTTTTTTTCAGTTTAAGTTTGGTCAACGTTGCCTTTAATTGCCGTGACGTGTTTCAATTTTGTTTGTTCTGTTTTTTTTTTGGCTTTGTTTTTGCTTCCACCGCGTATTATTCTCATGGTTTTGTAGGCATAGTCTAACGGGCATATTGCATTGTACAGTAATGTTCAAAATGCATTAGAAAATCTGCTTTGTCAGCCTATCATTAAATGACAAATACAAATACATTTGATTATTATTGCTGATAAGTTTTCTGGGAATACTTCGAGTTTGACATTTAGCAAAAGTTCTTGCTTAATTTGCATTTATGGGAAGAACAAATATCTTTTTTACTTACTTTTAGAGACATTTTTTACACAGAATATTTGATACAAAAACCATTAATTCCATTGCTTATGGAAATTAACTGTAAGTTATATGTTAACAACTTGCTTTACAAAATTTAACGTCTTCAAATTTTTTTTTTTAAATTTTTAAACTTTTAATTATTGTAAATACATACACAAAAAAAAATATAAAAATATATGAAATAAAAAAATTATATTAATAACAACTCGAAATGAATTTCTTTTAGAGTCGTAGGTGTTTCTAAAATATTTCTTACACCTTATGAAAAGCTTAGCAATTTAAGTTAAAATTTTCATTCTTGGATCATTCAGAGCATTCAGAAAGACCTAAAGAATGCTTTGTCAGTTTCACACTCATAGATAGTAGCTTTAGCTTTTACCTTACTTACTCCTTATTCAAGTTGATTTATACTAAGTATTGCCCTTACATGTTTGCTAGGCCATAAGCAAAGCAAACTTAATTGGCAATAAGACTTTTGCTTTAATTTAGCAAATAAATCGCCTGAACACTTATACGTCGGTCATTGCCTATGGTATGTTAGCAGTCGGATATAATCTAGAACTAAGAACTGTTAACTTCTCAATTGTTGTTGTCGCTGTTGGCCACTTGACGTTTGATTTACTTAGTTGGTGCTTTGGCCGCCGCTTCACACGGGCCAATTGTAAGCCAATTTTCGGCTTTTGCGGCCTCCGCACCAAACTGTGTGCGACCTTGTCGTGAATGCTGTTTGTTTTTTTTTTTTTTTAGCACACTTGTCGTCTCGATTCGAAGTCGAACTCAGGCTTAAGCTTGTGGAGTGTATGGAGTGTGAAGTGCGATTTTGTTGTTGTGCTCAACAGTCACATTGTTGTTGTTGTTGTCGTCTCCCCGTTGCGACCATTAAAATGTTGCCTTGTTGGTTTTTGGTTGTGCGACTCTAGCTTGACACATTCTTGCTGATTGATTGATAAATGACTTTTAAAGTTAATTACTAAAATCAAGATAAGTATGTATGTGCCTGCCAACACACACACACACACACACACACACACACACACACACACCAATACACACAACAGCAATCGATGCTTGAAGGCGCCTTATACAAAATAATCATATTTGGGTTGAAACTGCAAATTGAAAATGTATTTAGGTAAATTAATGGAAATATTTAACAGTCGAATAAGTCTTAAAATAGATTAAATGCCTAATGTGACATATATTGACAGTAATTGGTATGAAAGAGAGCGAGCGATAGCTTAAGAAAGAGAAAGAAAAGGCAAAAAGCTGACTTAAGGCATTTCGACATTTCGACTTGGTTGCCTTATTAAACGTGAGTAAAAGATATCAAAAATGTTTTCTAGATGATTTTGATAAAGTTCCTTAAGGTGATCGAAGCGTTTATCGATAACTTTTTTGAAGAGAAAGTACGAAGGAATTGAGACTCTTGAGAGTACAAACTTTGTCTGAATTCCATTACTACTTTGCCCCAATGAATTTATTCTCTTTGCATTCAATTGGAATTCGATGCGTTTGATACAACTATCTCGAGTGCAATTTAAGTTATAATTTTTTTAATAATTGGAATGGGATTTCATGCTGTTATCTGTTACTTGGCAACCTTCTTAATAACCTTTTACACTTGCCCCCAAACCAGCCCGCTGGCCATCTCCCGCTGCTAATATTATTTTACAAGGGATACTTGAAACAATGCATTTGATAAGAAATTAATTGATTGATGCCGCCTTACATAATTGCAACACATTGTCTACTTGGATAGTTGAATGGAAAAGGATGCAAGGACAACCCGCACACACCCCTTCCCTCTCCTCCTTTCGAACATCTTCTAAGTTGTAACCTACATGTTTTGGCCCTGATGGATGATTGAAATTTGAGGCGTGCGCCAACTTCAAGTACAGTTAATTAGGCGCAATCAATGGACGAACAGCAGCAGCAGCGGCAGCGGCAGCAAAGGCAACGGCAGAAAATAATTAAATCTAATTAATTTGCAGCTGTCAAAGTGTCGGAAGGGAACAAGTGGTGGGGGGAGGATACAAAAAAACCTGAAAATAAAATAAAAAAACCTACAAAATTACATGGGAGAAAAGTGAATTAGAAAAGAGTATAACAAAGAAGGCAAGCCGAAGATAAGATACACTTTTAAGGCTTACGCGTTGTTAATAGTAATATCTGGCTAAACTTTTTTCCTTTGTTTAAATGATATAACCTCTTATCTGCCTAATTTCGAAAGGATTCAACAAAAATAAACGGAAGACCTTAGCCCAAAGTTTCAGCTTGTAATCACAAAATCAAAGGCTTCATGGCCCTATCTCCCCAGTTCGCTGTGCTGTTCAAGAATATATATATACAAATTTCATACGTTCAAACATGCTTTCTTTAAGTGCTTGAAAAGGTTATGCGAAATCTCTAGAGAGACCCCAAACCGTTACGTCTACAGAACTAAAGGCTTGAAGGCTTACTAATTGGGGTTGAGGAGGAGAAGTGTGGCAGATTGGGTAGTTTGGCACCTCATCGATTTGTAGCCACGTCATGCAGAGGCATTCAGGCACAATCCCCTCACCCCCTTACCTCCCTTAACCCGCTGCAGTTCGTCACACAAGTCAATTTGCCAATGCGCCAAATTTGTGCGTAGTAATGATCAATGCGGAAGAGGGGGAGAGGTTTGGGTGTGTGTGTAACAGTTAGGGGTTGGATTTTTAGGCCCTCCCGCTCCCCCACTGACTGCCTGCCTGTCTAAGACGTGACGTAAATCAGCGTTTTAAGTGTTTTTTGAGCTGTCAACGGCAACGTGGCAACTTTGTTTGCTGCCTGCCACAGAATGCCTGAGAGAGAGAAAAAAAAGAACAGAAAAGAAAAGAAAAATGAAGCAAAAGCAACAGCTACACAAATCAAGCTGACAACAACATTTTCTTAAGCGTCAAACTCGACGCACTTCGCAATGCTCTACATAAATAGGGTGCAAAACCTGACAACGTGCAGATAAATGTTGATGATGTCACTTAAATATTATTACATAAGTATATTTTTCATAATAAATATGAATTTTGTATACAAAAAATAATATTGTATTGTTTTGGAAAAATTTTATATTAGAAATAATACTAAAAGTATTTCAAAATTAATTAAGTAGGAATTTCTATCAGTTTAACTTCGGAATAAAGTATTCACGACGGCTTTAAATATATTTTTTTATGTTTTTATTACTTAAAAACAATTTTCTTTTATCTTTTATTTCTTATCTAAAAACATTTAACTTTAAGCCCATTAATTTTTAACAAATAAATTTATCAATAAATTCAACAATATTTCCTGATTAAAAATCAAAATCTTCATTCAAATTTCTCATTAAACTAAGCCTAAATTGAATTTAATTAAATTATGGCATCGTGAAACCATTAATAATGTTAAAAACTTTGATTTAACAACAACACGCGAACTAAGCTAAACGCAAACTTCTTGAAGAAAGTGTTTAAAGCAAGATTTGAAGTGCATTTGAAATATATAAAAGTATACAATTTTAAATTCAGCCATGCAGACCACTTGTATACCCTGTAAATCATGTTGAAAAGGGGTTGCAAATGGCACCTAAGCAGCTTTTGCCAAGTGTATAACAAGTGTGAAGTCCACAAAACACACACCAACACACACACACACACACAGAGGCAGAGAGTTCAACATCTAAATCAAATTAATCCTTGCAACAGAGACTTTCTGCTACTGTTTCTCTCTCACTCTGCTTCCACTTCTTCCTGTATGCCTTTTTGCCAGCTAGGTTGTGTGTTGTTGTTGTTGCTTGGCTCGTCTTGACTCGACTTTGGCTAGGCTTGGTTCAAGTGGCAACTTGTTAAATTTACGCAATTCTCGAGCACTGTACACGCATACACAATTAGGCAGCAGCAGCATTGGCGACCCAGAGGGTATGATGAGGAGGCTGGTTAGGGGTTAGGGGTTTGGGGGTTTTTGCAGCCAGGCAAAACTCTTGGCTCAGTTACGCAAACAGCAAATCAAAAAACCATTTGACGGCACTTTCATCATCAACAAAAGTGGGCGTGCGGGGCGGTAATGCCGGGGGAGTGTGGGGGTTGCAAGAGGCATGAGGCGTCTGGCTTGACTCGCCTGGCATGGCACCTGCTGCTGCTGACACATTAAAACTGCCAATAAGTCGACGCCTGCCTCATCCACACACACACAAGCAACAGCAAAAAAAAAGTGCAAGCTCCTAACAACAACAACAACAACAACGGCAGCAGCAGCAGCAGCAGCAATAACAAATTGCAGTGAACCCTCAAAAAGCTGCCAAGTCATATTGGCTCCCAAAGTCTGCAGGCTGGCCTGGCCCAAGCTGGGCAAACTGCTTTCCTCGTCGTCTCTAACCGCTTACCAGCTTTAATGAACGTTTAAGTCTGGCCAAAAGCCTTTTTTGCATTTGGGATAATGGCTGAGACAGTGTGACCAGAACGATAATTTAAGGATACATGTAGTTTTCATTGGTTGAAGAAATACTTAAATATGATAAATAAATGTTTTTGACCGTCAATTTACTCTAAATAATATTTTGACACTTGGAAGGTTTCAGGTAGATCAAAAATGATTTTCGGGAATTTTCTATATAACATTAATCTCTTTTACCCGACGATTTAAGTGTTTTAAGATCAAGTTTCATACTTAAGTTAGATTATTTGTTTAAAAAAATTTTTTCAAAAGTGAAATATACTACATAATATATAGTACTTTAACTTGAGACAATGATTATAGTTTAATTTTTCATAAATAAAATATATATCAAAAAAATTAATTATTTTAATGATATGAACTATAAGTTATAACATTTTGTATGACATAACAACATTTAAATACAACTTTTACATACTTTTCTGATCAGGATTTCAATATTTTTGCACAACAAATCATATGTTTTGTGCCCTGGTTCTGCTCTTATTCGTCTAGCCCCGGAAATTTACTCAATCCCGTGTTGACTTTGTCTACGGCAAAATATTTTGGCCCAATCATTTCGGCTTCGTTTTTTCTTTCTTTCTTTGGGTATTTTTATTTTTTTGGGTCAAGTGTTGCCTTGGCTGCTGCTGCTGCTGCTGTTGCTGACGTGGCAACGCTTTTATTTTTTGGAGTAGGAATTAAATATCAAGCAATACTACTTGGGTGTGTGTGTATTTTGTTGTGTTGTGCACACATGTGCCTTTGTTGTTGCTGCTGTTGTTGTTGTTCTTATAGCAGCTTTTTCGCATTGCTTGTTGTGCTCTTTGCTCCCTGGCTCCTGGCCTTTTTGCATATCATCATCATCCAAGTAAAGTTTGCTTTTGCTTCTTTTTTTTGCTTCACTTCTCGGCTGCTTTGGCTGCTTTTGCTTGTTGTTTGTTCTCTTGTATTTTTGGTGTTCAAAAGCCCACACATCACTTTAACTCAGCCCTCCCTTTTGCCCCCAGCATCTACCATCATCTCTGACCAATCTGCCACGTCTTTGTGTGTGTGTGTGTGTGTGTGTGTTTTGCCCCTCTACTCTCTTGCCTTTGCCTTCGCTTCTTCAGTTCTCGTACATCAACTTGAAGTTCTTGTGTTTGGGTTAAGTGAAAAGTGATTGAGCAGATTTTTGTTGCGAATCTTTGGTTTCATCTTGCTCCTCCCTCTCTCTATCTCCCTGCCCATATGTTACAGCCTCAATTTGTTGTTGTTGTTGTTGTACCCGCATGTTTTTTACTTTTGTTGCTGTTGTTGCTTTTGTCGGGGCCACTTTTGATGAAGGTAGCCAAGTGTTTTACTGTGTTAATTGATGTCTTTGCTTCGGATAATTCATTTTCTTCTTTTCTTTTATGTGATTTTTTTTCTTCCATGTTTTATTTTGGTGTTTTGTTTCCTTAGTTTTTGCACTACAACAGCAAAGATCTGATAAAAAAGTACGAAAAAAAGCATGAAGAAATATTTGTTAACGTTGGCTAATTGCGATTGTTTCTATGCGAATTTCCATGTAAATGGATACATTTCCGGCCTTTTTAAAGAATTTACTTAAGCACAACAAATCTGTTGTTTAATCTTTGGGTGTGATGTATTAAGTTTGTTTTATGCTAACTTTAAGTACGATAATCATCAAGAAGCTCGTTCTTGGTGTAGTTGTATTTTAATCAAGCTTTCAATCAAACTTTCCTAAAATCATTAAAAGTTTTTATTCGTGATGTATGATCAATAAATACTTGTATTTCTTATCAATTACAGATCAATCAACAAACAATATCTAATAAGTCAATCATTCCCTTTAACAACATTAATCAATAGACCTTTGTATTGCTTACTTCCATATTTAAATAAATTAAAAGAGCTAAAATGCAATTGCATTAGTTAATAATTGTTGGTAGTAGTAGCTGAGGCTATCACATCACATCCCATCAAGCATTGCATGCCATCAATCAAAAGTCATCAATCAGCTTTTGTCGGCACCTTAGCTATCATCATTTTGATTGCTGTCGTTTTGTCGATTTCACAGATTTTGCCATGCCCGATAACCAATTGGCCCTCGCTATCGTTCCTGTTGTTGCCTGATGGCCGTTGGCGCTTTTTGCAGCATTAATCAAAAGCGGAAATTGCTGGCGAATGCGACGCATTTGTATGCAACACGCTGATGAGATGACTTCATTAGCATCTGCTGCCTGTTGTTGCTGTTGTTGTTGCTGCTGGAGCAAGTTCTGATTGTTTGCACTTGGGCTGGAAACTGTCCAGCCTGGCAAATCCAATCAAATGAGCAGCAGCGGCAGCGAAAAGAAATTCACATCGCGCCTGGCGCTTGGGGGACAATTAGTGCGAATGCTAATGAAAGGCGCTGTAAGTGCAAATGTGTGTATGCATGTATGCCTGTGTGTATGTGTGTGTGTGTGTGTGTGCACTTCATTAGGTACATCATGAAGGATGCGAAAAAGCAAAAGGCAAGCTCATAAATGCCAACAGACCCAATCAGACCAAACTGTGAAACGAAACTGAACCAAAAACCGAACCCAAAGCCACAGCCGAACCGAGCTAATTAAGTTTCACTTCATCTCCAACTGGCGTTCGCTTAATGTCTTATGCTTTATTATTGGCCAGGCCAACTGAAATACATTCATACTGTATATTTATTTATTTCTTAATTTCCGTGTACACACACACACACATATTTATCATCGTTTCGTTGTTGCATTTCATTGTCGTTTGTCGTTTCGTGATAATAAAGATTTATGCGATCCCAAACATACAGAAATCAGTAAAAACACAACTCAACAAGTTACCAAAAACCGAACAGAAGCTGAAACACGTTGTCCAGAAGGAGAAGGAGGAGAAGAAAAAACTCCGTTTTACTTTAAGATAGAGAGATGAATGCATTTTTAATTAGCGGTTGGCTGCCGCCGCTGCTCTACAATTTTCTTAAGAAAACTTCTTTGCCGCCAGTTGAAATTTTCTTTTTTCGTTTTTGGACTTGGCATTCGCATCCTGTTGCCACAAAATTAGGCGGCAAAGTTAAAACACAACAAAAGAAAAATCCAGCAAAATTATAATATTTATATATTTAGCTGCAATTTGTATGCGATTCAAAAGCAGTAGAACCTCAAACAAATTTAATCAGCCGGCGCCTGTTTCAAATCCTTTCCATGTCTCTCTGTAAATTATGACAAAACACTCTTCCGAAAAATGGAATGAAGGAGAAGACGAGCGTAGATGAGAGGTAAAGAAGTTATATGCCTCATAAAACGTATGACCTATAGCCTTATAACAACATAATTCACTCACACTCTCTGTTTTTTGTGCTTCCCAATTGAAAAAGTGCAAGAAAACAAAAGATGAGAAAAGTGACAAGAGAAAAAGAAGTGATATGGAAAGTCATGTGCTTGTGTTGTTGTAGAAAAACTGGGGAAAAGAAGTGTAAGAAATGATATATTTGACAAATAAGCTGAAGAAGAAGATTAGTAAAGAACGGCAAAGTTATTAAGAACTTAATCTGTAAGGCTTAAAGGGACACTAAAGTTATGGACGCTTTTCAATATCAAATTTAAATGTAAGCTCGCTTGAGATCTTTTATGTTGTACTTTCAGAAACTTTGCATAATTGGTTGAAGGATTGTTCACTGCTTATAGTTTTTTGATCGCTTGTAAGAATACTATTAGATTTCAAGAATTTTAGCTTTGTTGAAGATAAGTTTCGATGCAAAAAATCAATTTTACTGAACTAAAATTAAACTAACTATAACTATTAACTATTAAACTAAAATTTTCATGCCAAAAAATTGTGATCAAATTTCGATTGCCATAACTTCGTCAAAACGTAACCGATTACCAAAGCAAGACCTCAAACGTTTTTTGTTAAAGCTCTATAATAAACCTGCTTTTAACTTTGAAAACGTAATTTTTAATAGACTTTCATGACAAAGGATCATTGTGGGAGTAAAACAAAACTTTCAATTACCTTAAAGTCGTCAAAATTTACCCGAATTTTAAGCCCAATACCGTAAAAGACTTGTATTGAGCTCTTAAATAATACTGAAGTTAAATGTAGAAACACAATTTTTTGTAAGGTTTTCAAGCTAAAAATTTGTGAACAAAGTCGACTTGAGGGATGAATAAATCTTTCAGTAGACATAACGTCATCACAGAAAACTAGATTTTTACATCCAAAACTTTCAGTCTTGGCTTGAGCTCTTAAATAAAACTGCATTTAAATCTACAAAACCCTAAAATCGCTGACCAAAACTCTAGTTCGGTCGAAGATACTTCCTCTTGTCTGTTACATACTTTATCACAAAACCATAATGCAATGTTCTAACCCATTTCATGGGGTCAGGGTCTGAAACCCTCTAGATTTTAATCAACATTTGATTGTTACGCAAGTAACCAAATTCAATTGCAATTGTTGCCATTGCTGTATTCTGTGTTGTTGTTGTTGCTGTTGCTGTTGTTGTCGTTCTGCAACACAATTTTCGATATTGTACAAAACGCTGAATATGTTCAAATTGTTGCTGTTGTTGTTGTTGCTGTTGTTTTCACTGCAGCACTGCAGTAGGCCGTAAATTTATGTTGTATTAATTTATTGCATTTGCCATTTTAGCCCAGTTGGGGAAGGAGAGGGAGAAGAAGTCTAACGAACAGACAGAGAAGAAACAAATAGACAGAATTAGAGAGTAAAAACAGGAAGGGGATAAAAAAAGAAAACCCAAAAAAAAGGGGGGGAAAAACTGCAAAACGAAACCAAAAATTGAAATCAACTTGAAAGTAATGCAAGCTGTGTGGGTGTGAGGGGGTGAAGGGATGGGGGGTCTCACAGATCTGCAGTGACATCTCGAAAAAGGGTCTTTGCTGCAAGTCTCTTTGCCTCTTGCTGCACATTAAGTTGTCTGTTGTTGTTGTTGTTTTTGTTGTTGGTGTGGCAGCTGCTTTGTTGTGCGGCGCTTATCTGCATGCGGCGCAATTATTTCAGCTTGTCACACGTCTGCAAAACTACACTGGGCAGCAAGGGGGGCTTAGGGGGGGATGGTTAAAGGGTGGGGGTAGGGGGTAGACACCAGCGCGTTTTGCCTTTTCTGAACTTTACAAATTGAAATTAATTACTTTGTGCCATTGTCCAGCACAATGGTGGCACGAGGGGGGGAGGAAGGGGCAGAGTGGTGTGGCATGGAGTTGCCTTGTGGCACAAACTACGACAACATTGCCACAACAATTGTGTCCCCCCCCCACCTCTTTCCTTCCTACGCACAAACAGACATTCAAGCAGCAGTTTATTTGTTTGTTTGTTGCATGCAACGACGCTTTGCCACGCCCAACCCCCACCCCTTCTACCACTGTATTGTGTGTGTGTGTGTGTATGCGCATTTTGCATGCATTTGTCATATTTACTTCTACACCCCCCCACTGCCAACCAACTTACCCCTTTTCACCACTCCGGAACCCCTTACACTGGCACTACTTCCCTCTCTCCCCCTTTCCACTGACTCTCTCTAGGCGCGCTCCATTTAGTTTGTTGTGTTTCTTGTCCGACTTCACTCTGCCACCACTCAACCTCGCCCCCCCACCCCCTCCCCCTCTCCGCCCTTCTGCTGTTGTAGCTTCTTTTTCTGGTTACAATTTTGTTTTTGTTTTCGTTGCAAGTTTTTGCAAATTTTGCCAATTTTCGTTGCTTCTAAGCAATGGCAATGCAACACCCTTTAACGTAACACTCCCCCAACCCCTTCTCCCTCTCCCCATCACCACCCCCTTCTCATGTAGCTGTCACTGGTTTTACAAGCTGAAGCTCGCTGCTTAGGTTTTTTGTGCTAAATACAATAGAAATTGCTGGACCTCAGCAAAAGTCTACCCCCCCCGCCTCCCCTCTCTGCCTTCTCAGAATATTGCTGTCAGTTTTTCATTGCTGTTTGTTAGTTTGCCGTATTCTGTTGCAAAAGTTCTTTGTCATGTTTGTTGTTTGCCATGTTGCGCATACGCCGCATTTGCCAGCTTTTTCCTTGTTTCTCAATTGATGTTGTTGTTGTTGTAGCTGTCGCTTGTCGCCTGTCGTCCATCGCCTCAGCAAAGGCAAAATGTTTTCATTTGCTTAATAGACATTGACAATGAAGCCGACCACCTTACATTCTTTATATACTTTTTTTTCCTCTTACAATAAGAATTTGCAAGGTTTCTTAAGGAATTTTTACGTTTTTGCCTTTGGGGTAGTTAAGCTTGCGTCTATTAGAGCCACAACTTTAAAATAAACTTTGCCTTAATTTAATATTCTTTATTGCCATCGTTGGCTCTAATTATTTGCATAAAAAAACTCTAAGCTCAACTCAAAGTAATTACTAATTGGGGAAAAAGAGTGCAATATGTAATTAGAATATTCACAAGCATAGAACTAGAGACTGTGGGAAAAAACAACAACAACAACAAATGCTTAGCCAATTTAGGTGAAAGCAACAACAACAACAACAACAACAACAACTAAGCATATTAATGAGAGCAACAAAGTTTTTAGAGAAAAAAAAGTTTCAGTACTTACTGAACTAAAATCCATCAAAGGGAAACACGAGTAGAAAGAGAGAGAAAGGGGGAGAGTAATGCTGTTGTTGCAACAAAACATAAGTTAGATGTGTGTTAGTTACACACACACACACACACACACATGCACTTGGAGACAGCCATGAATATGAACTAAACACACACACACACACATCTGCATGTGGCAGAGTGGGTGGCACGGGTGTTCTCTAGTGTTTGGTGCATGCCAACTTGTTGCATGCCTCGCAAACTGAAATATCGCGCATAATTGCTGCATATTTCTTTTGCGGCGTGTATACATATATTTATGTGTGTGTGTGTGTGTGTTTGTGTTTATTCGAGTCATTTGTCAGCATGTTTTACAACACTTTTTCTAGGTATTTTTTTTGATGGGGGAAAGGTGGGAGGGGGAGGGAGGGGGGCCAGCTGGCATCGATGTTACAATTCTCAGCTTCAATTTTCACATCCAACCAGATGCTTTCTTTTTCACTTTTTTGTAACAACAACTGCTTACCACGTTCGCCTGTTGACGTTTGCTTGTTGACGCTTTTTTTTTGTTATTGTTGTGCCAGATACCCTGTAAAAATACGTGTTTAGGGGGTATACTAAGGTTGGAGCAAGAGTGTGTGATGGTCGGGATGGCGATTTATAGAAATATACACTTGCAATGAGTTTCAACAGCTTAAATTTTGCTTTAAAGCAATAAATTTTCATGTTTTTGAGCAACACTTATTTATCGATTACCGATAGCAATGCTTAAGTGCATATAGAGATATATTACTTTTATTATTTTAGCATTAAGAACCCAAAGTCTTAGGATTTGAAACTCATTTTGGACATCGCACAAGCAAATCAAGCTATTAACTCCGTTTTGAGCTCGATATATATCAATCAATCGATTACAAAATGCAGTAAAAGTAAGAAAACTTCATGATTAAAATTGTTTGATTGCATAATTTCGGATTAAATACAAAACAGTGTAGGAACACAAAAGATAAAATAAAGTTGAGAATATTTTAAGTAACAATTTCAGTAAAATAAACATATTGCAATGTCTTTTACCCATGCCCAACATAGTTTCTAGGGCGTCTCCAAGTCTTGCTTGCTTTAACTAGTCTACTCTAGTTTACATTTGTTGCCTACATTGTTGTTGTTATTGCTGCTCCCAATAAAGTCACCTAAATAAGCGCAAAAGGTTTTTCTTCTTGGCTGCTGCTGCTGTTTGATTGGCGTTGATTTGCCAACAGCTGATTAACGTTGGCCTAAACGCTTGCATAACCCATAAGCCCAAGACATTTGGATATGGCTGCATTTAAGCCCAAAAGCTCGACTCAAGCAATTGCAAGGCAAATTATAGAGCTGCTGTTGCTGTTGCTGCCACTGCAACACGCTGTTGCATTTACGAAACGCTTTTTCCAGCTGCTGCTGCTGCTGCTGCTGTTGACGGTTGACGTTGACGCCGCTTGGCGCTTGCGCAAAACGCCTCCAAATTGCAGGTGGGCCAAAAAAAAAAAAAAAAAAAACAGAAAATGCAAATTGAAATCATTATTAATTATAGCAGTCAGCTTCCGTCCTAGACCCCAAAACACACACACACCTAAACAAAGCTTCCAATCAGATTAAACACGCTGCCAAAATCCAACCACAAAGGCCTTCAGCATATGTATTGTTGCAGGGGGTTCGGCGGGGGGGAGGTGCTGGCGAATTAACTTTTGTGGAGTGTCTGGGAACTATTTTGCAATTTAAAGCGACTTAGCTTAACAATTGTACCAAAACCAAAACCAAAAAAAACAACAACAACAGTAGCGATTCTGTGTGTGAAAATTGCGTAAAATGTTGCCAAGGCCTTGCGTTAAGAACTATTGAACTTAAGAGCTTGTTGCTCAAATGACGCGGGGGAGGGTGAGGAAGCATAACGAAATGAAAACTGATAGTTAAAGTAGATTATATAAAAACCTCTATTTTTATCCATCAAAGCAGCAAACTTTATAACCTAAACCCAACAATGCTTTTCATTCACAACAATTTGGTTTCAAATGTTTGGCATTGTTTCATAAACAATTTTATGATCGAATTTTATGGTAAGCTGGGCTTATGTAGGAAAAGAGCTTAGCTCTCCTATAATATGATTTGATATCATATCAAAAATAAATCATGTCACATCGATGTGGCCTTAGGCAAATGGAAAACATTGCAAATTTGAAATCTTACTTAACCAGAAGTTAAAAGCCAGTTGTTTCCTTCAATTTTGCTTGTTTGACAACGCTTTACTACTTCAAAGTTTCTGTCTTACGTCTTCTTTAGATCGCAATGCCTTTAATCCTCAACGAAATAATAATGTCAATAATAAGAATTTTATATATTACAAGAATAATACTGCATTTAAATAAATACAAAAATCAACTAAATTTTTAGTTGATTTTCATGTCAATTTTTTATGACCGATAGCCGACTAGGGCGTAGAACGAACAACAACTTCCTCAACATTTGCCCGATTTCAACATGCAATACATTAAAAGTCATGTTTTACCCTTTAGATTAATACTGCATTTAAATAAATGCAAAATAACGAAACTTAATTTTTAGTCGATTTTCATTTCAATTTGTTATGACCGAAAACCGACTTGGTCGTAAAACGGATCTTCCGATTGCAATATCTTCCTCAAAATAAGCTCGATTTTCATATGCAATACACTGAAAGTCTTGAAATACGCTCTAGATTAATACTTCATTTAAATAAATACAGAATAAAGAAAAATGGTCACTGAAATCAATGAACAGTTCACTGAAAGCAATGACCAGTTCATTGAAATCAATGAACAGTTCACTGAATTCAATGAACGGTTCACTGAATTCAATGAACAGTTCATTGAAATCAATGACCAGTTCATTAAAATCAATGAACAGTTCACTGAAATCAATGAACAGTTCACTGAAATCAATGAACGGTTCATTGAAATCAATGAGCAGTTCACTGAAATCAATGAACGGTTCATTGAAATCAATGAACAGTTCATCAATGAACATTCACTGAAATCAATGAACAGTTCACTGAAATCAATGAACAGTTCACTGAAATCAATGAACAGTTCATTGAAATCAATGAACAGTTCACTGAAATCAATGAACGGTTCATTGAAATCAATGACCAGTTCATTGAAATCAATGAACAGTCCACTGAATTCAATGAACAATTCACTGAAATCAATGAACGGTTCACTGAAATCAATGAACAGTTCACTGAAATCAATGAACAGTTCATTGAAATCAATGAAATCAATTGAAATCAATGAACAGTTCACTGAATTCAATAAACGGTTCACTGAATTCAATGAACAGTTCACTGAAATCAATGAACAGTTCACTGAAATCAATGAACAGTTCATTGAAATCAATGAACAGTTCACTGAAATCAATGAACAGTTCACTGAAATCAATGAACAGTTCATTGAAATCAATGAACAGTTCACTGAAATCAATGAACAGTTCACTGAAATCAATGAACAGTTCACTGAAATCAATGACCAGTTCATTGAAATCAATGACCAGTTCATTGAAATCAATGAACGGTTCACTGAAATCAATGAACAGTTCACTGAAATCAATGACCAGTTCATTGAAATCAATGACCAGTTCATTGAAATCAATGAACAGTTCACTGAAATCAATGAACAGTTCACTGAAATCAATGAACAGTCCACTGAATTCAATGAACAGTTCACTGAAATCAATGATCAGTTCATTGAAATCAATGACCAGTTCATTGAAATCAATGAACAGTTCACTGAAATCAATGAACAGTTCACTGAAATCAATGAACAGTTCACTGAAAGCAATGACCAGTTCACTGAAATCAATGACCAGTTCATTGAAATCAATGACCAGTTCATTGAAAACAATGACCAGTTCATACAAATCAATGACCAGTTCATTGAAATCAATGACCAGTTCATTGAAATCAATGAACAGTTCACTGAATTCAATGAACGGTTCACTGAAATCAATGAACAGTTCACTGAAATCAATGAACGGTTCACTGAAATCAATGAACAGTTCACTGAAATCAATGAACAGTTCACTGAAATCAATGAACAGTTCACTGAAATCAATGAACAGTTCATTGAAATCAATGAACAGTTCACTGAAATCAATGAACAGTTCATTGAAATCAATGAACAGTTCACTGAAATCAATGAACAGTTCATTGAAATCAATGAACAGTTCATTGAAATTAATGAACAGTTCACTGAAATCAATGAACGTCACTGAATCAGTTCACTGAAATCAATGAACAGTTCACTGAAATCAATGAACAGTTCATTGAAATCAATGAACAGTTCACTGAAATCAATGAACGGTTCACTGAAATCAATGAACGGTTCACTGAAATCAATGAACAGTTCACTGAAATCAATGAACAGTTCACTAAAAGCAATGACCAGTTCATTGAAATCAATGAACAGTTCACTGAATTTGAAATCAATGAACAGTTCACTGAAAGCAATGACCAGTTCATTGAAATCAATGACCAGTTCATTGAAATCAATGACCAGTTCATTGAAATCAATGAACAGTTTACTGAATTCACTGAACGGTTCACTGAAATCAATGAACAGTTCACTGAAATCAATGAACGGTTCACTGAAATCAATGACCAGTTCATTGAAAACAATGACCAGTTCATTGAAATCAATGACCAGTTCACTGAAAGCAATGACCAGTTCATTGAAATCAATGAACAGTTCACTGAAATCAATGAACAGTTCACTGAAATCAATGAACAGTTCATTGAAATCAATGACCAGTTCACTGAAATCAATGAACAGTTCACTGAAATCAATGACCAGTTCATTGAAATCAATGAACAGTTCACTGAATTCAATGAACAGTTCACTGAAATCAATGAACAGTTCACTGAAATCAATGAACAGTTCATTGAAATCAGCCGTTTTGAAATCAATGAACAGTTCACTGAAATCAATGAACAGTTCACTGAAATCAATGAACAGTTCATTGAAATCAATGACCAGTTCATTGAAATCAATGACCAGTTCACTGAAATCAATGAACAGTTCACTGAAATCAATGAACAGTTCACTGAAATCAATGAACAGTTCACTGAAATCAATGAACAGTTCATTGAAATCAATGAACAGTTCACTGAAATCAATGAACAGTTCACTGAAATCAATGAACGGTTCACTGAAATCAATGAACAGTTCACTGAAATCAATGACCAGTTCATTGAAATCAATGAACAGTTCACTGAATTCAATGAACAGTTCACTGAAATCAATAACGGTTCACTGAAATCAATGAACAGTTCACTGAAATCATTCATTGATCCATTCTTATTTTTTAAAAGTGGCCACAATACAAAGGCCCTAGCGGATATCGCTTTGTAAGATACATTTAAATACAGATAGATAAATTTAATATGAAAGTGACTTTTAAAGATTTCAGCATAGTGTTTGGACGACGGTCACGTCAAGGATAGGAATATACGTACAGTACTGGATGGAATTTCAGATTCTGATCTAGGTAAGTGGCCGTTGGAGGAAAAAAAAGTTTAAGTTATGTGTACATGATTACAGTTACGATTCAATGAACTCCACTGACAATAACTTCACTGAAATCTAATGAACGTTCACTGAAATCATTCATTGATCCATTTTGATTTTTAAAAGTTCCAACCGTAAAGGTGCGGATATCCGCTTTGTTCATTTAAATTCTTAGATAAATTTTGTATGAAAGTCAATTTTACCATTTCAAGACTTAAATTACCTACTATGGTTTACCCATGTTAGGTAAGTGGCCTTTGGAGGAAAAAAAAGTTTAAGTGTGTACATATTACATTTTTACCCTATTTGACTATTTGACTGCCTAGGCTGTAGCGCAAATCGTTCTCAAGATATTCAAATTTCCCTTTAAACGCCCAATGCCCCCCCTACCTTGGGGAATTTCTAAAATTCTAGGGTAGTAAATCTACCCTGCTGTAAAATTTTGAGGTTTGTATGTTTAGCGGTTTTAACTGGGGCGTGAGTCTTAAAACTGGGGGGTAAACATAAAAATCATCTTTACACTTAAAACTCCCCTGCTCTCCTACCAGGTGGAATTTCGAAAAATACCATCTTAGTGGGCGTATCCATCGATAGACATATCATCGACCAAAATTTCATATCTATAGCTCAAGCGGTTTGGCCAAGACCTTGTAGATCACCAATAGTGATAGATGGTGCTCTAAGAGCTCCAAACTAGTTGACTAACAGAAACTACAAAACTGTGTTTGTTGCAGTTTTACTGAACTTAACCTATTACAACTTTTTCTGTATCCTGTATCTGTATTCTGTATATTTTTAATTCTAATTTAAATCTGTCCTGAGTCACATTGATTTCATTGTACAAGAATAGTACAACAATTTTATTTAACTAAATTTAACTTCATTATAATCATTTCAATAAGTTTTCGTTTCAAACCCATAACATTATAAATATTTGTGACTTTTCGTTTAGTACATCAACAACCCCATCAAAGTGTATAATTTAGTGCAATTTTCGTTAGTGTTAAGATGCAGAATGCAAAAACATTTTGTTCGAACTTTTGTATTTGCATTCTGCACGAAATTTTCCAACGCCTAATCACTGTCCATGCAGTTAGCCATCAAATTAAAACGAGGCACAGCAGCAAATAGTAGACGTTGTAGACGTTGTTGATATACTATGAAGCTGGTCCAAGGTTTGTCTTTTTATGCCCAGTTGCTTATTAGAGAGTCCGAGACGAGACACAGAGTGTTGCCTTCTTTTCCTTTCCTTTTTATAATGGTCAAGAAGTCGAGTTTGGCCAATTGCTGCTGATGCTGCTGCTGTGGGACGTGTTGTGCAGCTAACAATCACCACCAAATTGACAACAATAAAGATGCTGCTGTGGCAGCGGTGGCAGTGTGGCAGCGGTGGCAGTGTTGCAGTTACAGTTGCAAAAGCGAGGCGCGTGCAGCACCTGTCATCATAGCGAGCAACAGATTGCAACACGCAACACTCGTTTGCATACGTGGCAAGCAGCAAAACGTGGACATGTTAATTTTCAATTGGTCAACGGGCAGTGTGCAACGCGCAACGTACAGCGTGCAACGCGGCTAGGAGGCGCGTGGTGTTCCGTGGGCGCATTGAGATTGAGTTGCCGCCGCGAGTTGCTGCTGCTGCTGTTGCTGCTGTGGCAATTACCCAACAAACAAAGCGCTTGCCTGCTTGCCACACGGTAGCAGGCAACAAAAAAGAAGGCAAAGAAAAGAGAAGCATACAATAACAACAATTTGCAAAGCAAGCGCAGGAATGCGCCATTGCCATCGGACTTGGCAATTTCATTATAATGATAATGATAATGATGATGATAGCAGCAGGGGCAAAAGCAAGCAAGCAAGTTGTTGTTGCTGCCACTGTCGCTGTGGCAGCCACGATGCTTATCCGTTTTTAGAATATCAATTATAAGTCATTTACTTGGCGGGCACGTCCGCAGCTATTCGCGTTTCGGTTCAGTTTTGGTTTGGTTTGGTTCGGTCCACTCACCCAGTTCCAGTTCCACCCCTCGTTGATCCACCTGTGTGACAGCTGCGTGTCACGAGTGTGAAACTGTAA
The DNA here is from genome assembly GCA_018152965.1 of Scaptomyza pallida. Taxonomy (NCBI): domain Eukaryota; kingdom Metazoa; phylum Arthropoda; class Insecta; order Diptera; family Drosophilidae; genus Scaptomyza; species Scaptomyza pallida. The sequence continues at coordinate 3,693,611 of JAECXP010000003.1, forward strand.
AAGTACTTTTTAATTTAAGCTCATTTTAATTGTGAGAACTTTATTCCAACATTTTCTGTTTTCTGTCTCAAGATACCAAAAAAAAAACAAATCACATTTAATTCTCTTCAACACTCACAACTCTCTCTCTCTCGCTCTCTCTTCTTCTTGTGGTTATTTCGGGCTTACAATTACCGAGTCATTTAGTTGGAATTACATTTTGTGAGTGTTTTTTTTTCTTTACTTGGCATTTTCTCCAATTAGTTGTTGCTTCGCTTTTGTTATTTAATAGCTAGACAAGTGTTCTCTATGGAATTAAGCTTGGGATCAGTGGCAATTTGTGGGGAGTCGTTAAAACTAGCCAAAACATAATTGTTAATGCTATCACGATTATTTGGAAAACACTTTAAAGATTTTTTTTTTATTTAACAATATGTTAATGATGCGTTTTTCTGTGTCATCAAAGATTATTTATAGAAAGTTGTTTGCATTTTTTAAGAAGTTTTTTACATCAAAATATTTTTAAAGCATTAAAAAGCTAGTGCAAATTGTAATTTATTTTTGGAATTTTTAAAAAGAATTAAAAAATATTCTTTCATTAATTCTTTCTAAAAAAATAATAAATAAAATATTCTTTCATTCATTTTTGCTACAAAAAATAATAAAATAATGTCCTTTCATTTATTTTTTCTAAAAAAAATAATAAAAACGATTTTTTAAAAATTTTACATAATGCGAAAATGTTTTTCTTACGTTATTTACGCTTGAAAAATACTTTAGAAATATATTTGATGAATTTTAGTAAAATTTAATATATTTTAATTCCAATTAAAACAAACACAAAAGGCCAAGTTAACATTGCGAAAATAGCCAAGTAGTTAAATTTAATTAGATCATTAAGTTTTGCAGGTCTTCTGGGAGTTTTTCGAAGGGCTTTAAGCCATTTGTAGGCAATTAACAATTTTGCAGCTTCCAATCAAATGCAATTAGTTTGGCCAAGGAATCTGTTGTAAAGGCAAACAAAGGGTAGAAAGGGTAAATGCAAGCTGCAAACTGAATTTGGGCCCAACACCTGGCTGGCTGCCACGCCCACAAATAGGGGCAGAGGCCGCCCAAAAGTGAATGTTGTTGCTGCTGCGTATTTTCGGTTTTTATGATGCCCATTAATTGAGTTTTTATCTGTTTGTGGATTATGGCCAAGATACGTTTACTGGTCGTCTGGCAGTTTCCTGTTTTTGGTGGGCTATCCCAAAGGGATTTGGCAATGCGGCGCCTGCTGCAAGTAGACGGTAGCGTTTAATTGATGCGCCAGTTAATTAATTGTAACAAGTTGCACACAGTACAAAACACCGCAAATGATACCAGCCATTTATGGCAGCTGCCCCCAGTGCATGCAAGGGGAGTGGGGGGACGAACACTGTAAAAGAAAAATCGACCTCATAAGCACAGGCAGCTACGTTAACTGCCTGACAGGGCCCACAAAAAAAATGCAGCAAAAAGAAATAAAACACAAAACGAAAGAAAGAAACAAAAAAACTAAATCATTGAAGACAGCAGCAGCAGCAGCAGCAGCCGCAGACTGAATGCGATTCCAAAGAGTGAGGGGGGGCTCGGAAATCAAGTTAAAACTGGACCTGCATCTCTGAACTCAGGGACCTGCTGCCACTTACTCCAGTTTGTAAAAAAGTTGGGGTTGCGTTTGTAGCAGTTGTGGCATCAACTGCCTTACACGAAACGGCGTGTTGATGCCAGTTGAATGAACAAACATAAAACGAGGCGAGACAACACGAAGAGCAGATGCTGAGGTAGTTGTCAAAGCCGGCCACCAACTTTTTAATACACTAACCTGTTTGCTAAGTTGGCAAGTGATGTATGAAACATGAAAAAGAGATTAGAATAATAAAAGAGTTTACTTTTTATTTGTATCTACTGAAGTTGGAGAAAGTAAAATGTTGGTTTAAAATATGTTTAAAAAATAAATAAAAATATTTTTTTAAGTAAACAAAAGTGAATAATCAATAAATAATTATATTAAAAATTTTATTAAATATGTTATTTGTATTTTTTTTTGAGATTCTTTTTTTTTTTTTAAATGTCAAAAAAAATAATTATGCTATGAAATGATTTTAGTTTTGTTTTTGCATTGTTTGTTAACCAATAAAATATTTTTATTTCTTGTTTTTTGACATAAAATCCATCTTCTTCGAGTATGTTTTAAAAAAGTTTTCATGACGTTATCAAAATACATTCTTCTTTATATTTAAAAATCAATTCAAAAAACTTCTAAGAAAAAGCAATATATTTTTATTAATTTCATGATTAAGCAACAACAAAATCAACTCACAAAAACAAGCATATAGCTAATGGACCTCGCACATCAAGCTACTCAAAATTATTGTGCTAAACAAAAAAGTTGAGAAGAAGAGAGAAAAAAAAAGGAAAGACTTAAGGCACAAACTTGCGCTAGCATAAGTGCATAAGCTAGTGCACGTGTGCGTGTGTATGTGTGTGTGTATACGTGTATTTAGGCCCGGTTTAGAATCAGCGCTCGTTGCACCGACAGACATTCCGATGCAGCAGGTGTTTAGCATAAGTAATTGATATTCTACACACAATCACTGAGAGGCAGCAACGGCAACGGCAGCAACTTGACGTGGCATGAAAATCGTACGCAGCAGCAGCAGCAAATTAAATGAAGCAACGATCTCTGCAAAAAGCTCAAAGTCAATTTGGCCAAGCAGATGGAAATGAAGTTGCAAAGTTGGAAATTGGAATTGAAGTTGGAATCAGAAGAAACTTGAAACCGAAATCAACATCAGCTATTCACATTTAATGAGCAGCCAACGCCTCGAAAATAGTTTGAAGGTCGGTTTGTTTATCTATCTCACGCTGTAACCACAAACCAACAAGCCAACAAACAAACAAGCAACATCATTATTTATGATTATTAATATTGAATTAACATAAAATGCTGCAAAATGCGAGCAAATCTAAAAAAAAAAAAAAACACACACAAATCAGAAGCTTATTGATACCATTTAGCTGTGTTCCATTATTGCCATTATTATTTTTTATTATTATTATTATTCAACGATTTGTTGGCGTCCCAAAAACCAGATATCCCAGACAAACAACCTTACCCCACCTCTACCCCCCTACCTATGGCTAACTGACCAACTGGCGTCAGTCGGCCGTTTATAGTAGTTGTCGCTAGTTGATTTTGCATTTCAAATACGTGAAGACTCTGAATCGAATCGTGCGCCATAAGTTTACATGTAATTTATGTTAATTTTTCACTTTAGTTTAACATAAAAATGAAAAAAGCAACAAATATCAAATCGTAACGCCTAAACAAATGCCAGAGCGTCGCGACAGTCGAGACATTAGATCGATAGCCATACAATGTAATGTATCTTAACCGTTTTTCCAGTGGCGCACAAGAAACATGTTGAGAATATAAAAAGGGTTTGTGGAAAGAGCAGGTGCTCTAATTATCGAATGAGTTAGGCTTTGTCACAAAGCAACGCCAAGCACAATATATCTATTCAAATGATGTAAGCACTGTATTCTGATTAAATTTTATGGCTTAATTAATTAAGTAATTAAATATAAAAAGCAATGTCTAAGGCTATTTCTCAAGCCATTATATGATATACATAAGTAATTAAGGTCTATAGCATTATTAATTAAGTAATTAAATATTAAAAGCAATGCTGTAGGTAAATATTTGAGTAAAATGTGCAGATTTTATGCTGGTTCACAAGTCTTTACATTCTTATGTTTAAGTACTCAAGTAATTAAAGACAAAAAACAAACAAATAAATTAACTTCTTAAACCAAATGATAAGATATGGTTCTGAGACATAAGTAATTAAAATCTGTAGCATTAATTAAGTAATTAAATATTAAAAACAATGTATTGTTCAGTTTTTCAATCTTAATGTCAATATAACATGGTAATACAAAGTAATTAAAAACTAAAAATTAATTAATGAAGTAATTATGTTTTATAACCATCTTTTTACAGTTAAATGTGAATATTTGAACTAATTCAATGATTAATTTATATTTTTTTGTATGATTACTTGAGTAATTAAACGGCTTTACAACGTATTAAATATTTTTCTTGAGCCCCTCCTAGCCATTCTACAACTAAGCCACTGGCCTTGCACTGACGTTTCAAATAACGCTTTTGCCAAATGAAAAATTACATATCTGCAAATAAACCCAGTTGAAGTTGATAAAAACAAGAAAACCCCAACGCCCACAACGCGACACACACACACACACGACATCAACATCAACTTAACTCGACGCGACAGCAGATATATTATTGTTGTTGTTGTTAGTGTTGCTGCTCCGTCCTGGGTCAGTCTCAAAAATAAATATATTTTGGCATTGACTTGAGTTGAGAGTAGTGCGGCAAGGCAAGCAATTAATGCAAAAGGTCAGTACAAACCAAGTCTTGTGGCGGTGACTGCAACAGCAGCTGTGGCAACACTGGCAGCAGCAAAAAAAGACAAACGTAGCCCAAAGCTAGTTAAATATGTTTCGCTTGTATCCCCCGCACCCCGCTCCACTTGCCACTTGGCATGCAACTTGAGTGCCAGTTGCGGTCAGTTATGGTTTTTTTTGTGACATGGCGATTGCTGGCAAGCATTTAATTATAACTTTTTTCGCGCTCTTTTTCAAGCTTGGCAAATCGTTATAATTGCCATTGCGCAAAACCTTCAAAAACCTGGCGCCATAAATAAGCGCAAAATTCAGAGAGAGAAGGTTTCTCTTTGTTATGTCCATTTATTAGAGCAAAGTGCGCCATTTCTCTTTCCCTCTCTCTTTATCTAACTGTCTGCTCATCATTAGGCTCGAGTGCGCCGAGTGCGTGTGTGTGTGTGTGTGTGTGTGTGTGACCTTTTCCTGTTTTGATTACCGAATGTCCCTTTTTTTTTTTGGTTGTTGCCTTTTGTCGACTTTCTATTGCATGAATCACAATTTAAAATGATTCGCATTTTGCCGTTAAGTAGCAAAAATTCTCGTTGAACCTTTAACCCAATACCCTGTAAACAAGTTCGAAGGGGTAGTCATGACTGCCAAGGAGCATAAGGTTCTCTATATTGCTTGCTTTTAGGGTATCTGTTAAGTCGTTGTGCTTACGCCTTTGCGCATTCGATGACTCAACAGAAATGTATCTTTTACATTTTCATTAGGCATACGCGATGATGGCAATCAGTTCCTGTGTATCCTGGGTTCGCTCTGGGTCATTCAGCCGTTCGAACAGGATAAGGGCCAGCATGCGTAGTCCTTCCGCTTCTTTTCTTTGGCAGTTTCGATTCCATTTAAACGTATTCCAATGATATATACTCATAATGATATTCCTGTTGTTCGTCCTTCTCTCTCTCTCTCTCTCTCTTTGTGTATATGGCTCACTTAGTGGCCCGGACGTGTTCGTGATCTGTTAACAGGGTCAAAGTCAGGCCAGCTGAGTTTTGTATATATTCTTTGTTGTGTATGTGTGTGTGTGTGTGTGTTCGTGATAAATGTAACGTCATTTTGAGTTTGATTTTCGTTACAATTTGGCTAGACATTGTTGCCTTTTGCCTTCTATTTGCACACTTAATACACTGAGAAAAAAATGTGTGTTACCATATCTCATGACCTTGAAACTTATTCTATTTCCCAACTAGTTTTTCCCTAACTTCCCCACGAATATTATCATTACTTTTGATTCCTAGTTCCACCAGCTGACAATTTTCCCATCCCTTAATTCATTTGAATCCAATTTAACAGCTTGCAACACCCTCCCCCTCCACCCATCTCCTTATTGTTCGTTGCGTTAACGGCATGAAACGCATGAAATTTTCACAATGTTGTCTTGCTTTTGCCTTGTTGCTTGTTGCCACATTGATGATGTTTGGCCAATCAATTAGGATATTAGAGGCATGTTCGCATTGTAAAATAAGAATGAACAGCGGGGGTGGGTGGAGGGTTGGAGGGGTGTAGGGTGTATGGGGTGGATAAGGTGTGCCAAATGTGCGAAAAACACTCGTCAATAATTCAAACTAGTTTGCGTTGTGTATGTGTGTGTGTGTGTGTGAGTGCGTAGTGTCCGATAGGTGTGTCTCTCCCTCTTTGCAATATCCTCTGCTTGTACCTCTACACCCTACTCATACCCCATTATCCACCCCATTACCATGCCCATTACCATACCCATTACCCAGTTTGATTGAGTGACATATATAGTTCGATTTCTTTGGATTTTCTGGGCCAAATTGATATGGTAAGTAGCTCTCTCTCTCTCTCTCTCTCTCTCTCTCCTCTCTTTCACATAAATAAGGGCTACCTGACTTACAATAGTCAATGTTGGGTTCCATTTCGGACCTAATTATCACAGCTTTTTATCAAACTGTCAGAGAGACAGGGTCAGGTCGACTAATTTCTAAGCCAAATGGAAACACCATTTCCGTTCGAAGGTTCGTGGCGGGGGAGGGGCTAAGGTGGGGCATTGATAAGAAACCGCAGCAACAAAAGCCGAAAGGCAGCAAGCGGCGACAACAATGAAACTGAATGTTGGGTAATAAATAAAAATATCAAAATTGTTTTTAAACAACTTAATCGAATTTGTGTTTTCTGATTGACTTGCCCTGTTGTAGTATATATATATACGTATTTAGATATGGTTATATGTAGGTAACATATAAAAACGTATGCAGAATGAGCGAGGGCTGCACGAAGAGTTTTTGACAATACCATAATAAATGTTAATGGTTATGTTTATTGCAATGGACGCGTGTCAGAGGGAGATATTTTTGTCGTTCTGACTTATTTTATGTTGGGAATTTTTATTTTAAGATAGAATAAAACTTGAAATGTTTCTAAATGTGTATAAAAATATATAAACACTTCTTAAAAGATATTTCCTAAGATTATAAATAAATATTTTTCAAAAAGTTTGTATTATGAACGATCTTGCTACTTGATTAACCTCCAGCCGGATACAAACATATCTATTTTTCAATGATTACTAAGGTTTTCCGAATGGATTTACCTGCTGCGATGTTAAAAATTCAAGATTTTCATAATTTTTTTATTTGTTGGTGCGAAAATCATAAAAATTCTGATAAGCTTGATATGTATATATGATTGAAAATTAAGCACTATAGGACTGGAAAACTTAAAAAAAGAAAAATTTAATTAAAAATTATTTGGTTTGGAAAGTTTTGGCTTGGCAAAATTTGAGATATTTTTAATTAAAATTTTTTTTTATATAAAACAAAATTTAGATTTTTATAAAAAAAAATTTGTTAAACATTTTTCAGTAATAGAAAACCCAGTCAAGAAGTTAACATAAAAAGAACATTCTTCATATGTTGTCTCTTTAAAAAATCAAGTAATCCATCAAACCTTCATCAGTTCTCTTGCAAATCTTTGGATCAACCCTCGCAAAATTGTTGTTATGCTATCTTCCAATGCCTGGAATTTTTATGCGTGCGCCTTTTGGCCTTTGACATTCGACATAAAAATAGCAACAACAATAACAACAACGAAGTGCCGCTGCAGCATGAGCAAGGGGGAGCCCGCACTCCCCACCACCCACTCCGCTCCTCCCCATCGACAAATGCGTTTCTGTTGTTGTAACAATAACAAATTTTATGACGCAAGTGCCTCATAAAATGGCATTGCCTCTTGTTCTCGTTTCTGGTTCTGTTTTGCGGTGTCGCCTCCATTGTCCTTGTGCTATGTGTGTGTGGGGGGTGAGGGAGAGGTAACAAAATTGTATGTATTTTGGGTTTTAACACAGTTTATTTTGTTGGTCTAATGGAGTGCCGTGTTGCCAGCTTCATAAACTGACTCTCCCTATCCCCCTCCCTCTCCCCCTTCTCCCCCTTCTCCTCCCCCGCCATCACACACACACATATAAGAGATACTTTTTGCATTCCAATTTCCAGATTTTGGCATTCCGAATTCATTTGTTTCTCAGTATTGTTGTCTCTCTCCCGCTCCTTGACAAACAGCAACTTGGTCAAGTGAAAGTTAAACAACATTTTTTTTGTATATTTTTTCTGTAACAAGCTTAATAACAAAATCATAGAGCACAAGATTACACGTGTTTGTTGTTGTTGTTGTTGCTTTGAGGAATGCCAGCAATGTTTATTAGATGTTTTTTCCACAATATGTTTTTTTTACAGCCTACAAGAAACATAAAAAAATACTTGGTTCATAAATAACATTAACAAGATCAAAGAAGAAAAAGAAGAAGAGGAGGAAGACAGATCTAATTGATTGTTGGGGATTGTAAAATGGGGCTGTTAACTAATTCAAAAGGCGATCAATAACAATATCGAGTTTGTACCCAAATATGTTTTTTTTTTTGGCTTGTTTATGGCAACATGTTTGTGATCATGTTAATGCCTAATATCAGACTTAAAGAAGGAACTTCTCTGAAGCGAACTAGTTCGTCATACACGGTAAATCACCAAAAACAACAACAAACAAGTCGAAGGCGAACAAAAAGGCACAACATGAATGCGCGTGCGTTTGCCAACGTTTGCTGTCACTCAAGTGTTGTTGTTGGAGTCGGCGTTTCAAATCCTATTTACAGTGGCGCGAGACGCCCGCCGTTAGCGATTTTGAATTCGAACGCGTTATTCAAACATATCGGTGTCTATTTACATTGACGCATACATGCGTGATTTGCAGCCCTATTCGCCCAAACTTGGCACCTCTTTCACTTTAACATGTATATTTTTAAAAAAGCAAAGAGAAACCATTTAACTTGTGCTATGTCGACAATTAGAAAAATACTTGATTTTGGGCAATGGCTTGGTCGGAAAATAATAATAAAATAATATTTAACCATATATAATATTTGACATTAACTTGTAAACGTTTTTGCAACAATCACTTTTTGATCGCTGTGCGGGAGGTTTTCCATATTTTCGAAATTGAGAGCTTGGCAGACACCGAAAATCAATTTAAAGAAACTACATTGACGCACCTGCAACGAAAATGGTTCCGAACTAGGAACCAGAATCTAAGGTAGGGGGCCAAATTAAATTTTTTTAGAAAGCAAAAAAACGAAGGCTTGTAAGGTACTGGTAGTGTGGTTTGTGTTTATTTAAATAAGATTTTTATTAAATAAGTTATGTTAAATAATAACATTTCATCGATAAATATGACAGGCCTAATACATATTTATCGAGAATTATAAGACGCAAGTTTCGATGTGAATGTCGATAACAAGCAATGAGTCAAACACTGCAAAATTTTATTATTTTTTTTTATGAATAATCAATTTTAACAACAAAAATTTAATTTAATGGCGAACAAAAAGGCACAACCTGAATGCGACGTCCCTTGGATGCGACACGTTTGCTGTCACTCAAGTGTTGTTGTTGGAGTCGGCGTCAGGTAGGAGGACGATGCCGCCGCCAGTTCAGGTAGACATGAATGAAGAAGGAACTTGTATGTGTGTGATGTCTTTATTGGAACAACAACAACAACGACGACGACGTGTGGGCAGTTGGCTGCCGTTTTTCGCGCACCAAAAACGAAAACAAAAGGAATGAAAGAAAAAAGCGAACTTTGCGCACGCGCACGACTTGCGAACGACGCGAGCATTTTGCACGACGACGATCGGATCGAGATGAGCCGATATCAAACCAAAAAGAGAGGGCGTACAAAAGAGAGGATGCAGAGTGCAGTTATGTCAACGCAAGTGAGAGCTTATTAGCGTGCACTTGTTGTTGTTGTTGTTGTACTCGTTACATAATTACGTTAGGTAGAGTGAGATAGAGGCTTAGCAGAGACACCTACCCTCAAACTATTGAACTGAACTGTACGCGATTTTGTTGTTATTGTCTTGAGTTTTTTCGGTTCGAAGTTGTTGTTGTTGTTGTTGTTGTTCGTTTGGCAACCTGTAAACGATACAAATCACACGAACACACACACACACTATGATAAAAAACCACAAGGCTGTGGCTTTTTGTGTCTGTCAGTCTTCTTGCATTTATGTTGCATGTTGGATGTTAATGTTGATGTTGTCGCTGGCAACTTTTGCGGCCAGCAAATTGAAGCACCGCATCAACTTCTCGCCATCGTCTCCGTCCCCCTCTCTCTCTTTCTCTCTCTTTTTGTTGTATTTGTATGGCTTGCAGCAAATATTCGCCCCTATCGCACTGTTTACTGTCAGTGTACCCCTCGCTCCCCCCTCCGAGTTATCGTAGTTGTAGTTATAGTTACGTACACAAAACCAGTTATAATACAACACCCTAGTCCCCCCTCTCCACCGTTCCCCCTCTCATCACATTGTCACCCCCTTTTGTCCCCTTTCGGTTCCTGTTGCTTTCATATAGAATATAAATATGTATGAAAAGTGATTTCTTTGCATAAAATACGCTCCCTCAAATGCATACACTGAGTGAAAAACGGGGTATGACAAGAAAAAAAAAACTAGGCTAAAAGAATTATGAGATGGGGACATATATTGGCAATATTTAATTTTAAGAGCGGAATGTATAAAAAAAAAAATTAACAAAAAACTTTGATTTTAAATGGGAAATCTTTTATTATGATCTTTCATTTATGTAAAAAAAAAGTTTTAAAAATTTGTTAGTTGCTTTTAAGTCATTTATTTGTCAAAATTTTTATAGAAATAATCATAAAAACTTGAAAGCTTACAATACTGAAGTGAACACTCAGAAAATACAACTCTTTGGATTAGAACATATAGAAATAATATAGAGTTTTGGCATTAAATGCTCTGAATTGCATGCGAAAATTATTTTTAATTCCAGGAAGCTCCATTAAAAAAAAATTGTGTATATTCTTAGGGGATTCCTACATATTTGTATTATTACAAAGACGAACTTGGATGTAAAGAATCTCAAGGGTACAAAAAAAAAAACTTTGTTATAGGAAAAGATTTTATACATAAAGGTTTTTTGATGAATCGTAAGATTCTGGAAATGAATTCTTTATAAATGGAACTTTCTTATATGCGAGCTCTTTATATGCAAGTATGACTGAAATTTTTTTTGATTTTTTATTAGAATTTTCTTACTTTTTTTTCTTATTTTTACTTTTCACTTCATCATTTTACACATATTTTTTGTCTTTTGCACTTGAATTTTTCTCAGTGTAGCAGCAGTAGTTCGCTTTGGGGTCCCCCAAGATCCCGATTTATTCAAGCTGGACACTGTGCTTCTTCTTCTTCATCAGCTTCTTCTTCCTCTACTTCTTCTGCTTCTTCTTGAGCTGCTGTTGTTGTTGTTGTTGTTGTTGCCTGCCTGATGATGATTGGGTATAATGGGTTTTATGGAGCAGCTGCTGCTGCTGCCGTTGCCTTGCATGTGTGTGTGTGTGTGTGTTTGGGTTTGGGGGATGTGGATGCTGCCTCGTTTTGTTGCTAGTTGATTCACACCTGTGCCGTTTTGCCTTTATATCATTCTCTCTCCCTCACTCACTCTCTCTCTCTCTCTTTCGCTCTCTTGCTCGCTTGATATTTTGAAATATTGCCATTGATTTGGCTCGAGAATGAGAGAATAAGAGAATGAGAGAGAGGCGCATGAAGAATAACTGATTCTGAATCCAATTTTTATTCGGCCAAAAGTTTCATTAGGCAACGCTGAACCCAACCCCCCCTCCTCCTCCCCTCGTACCCACCATTCAATTGGTTCCCATGGCAAATGTTGTTGCTTGTTTGTTTGTTTGTCTTGTGTTTGTTCTACAATTAACAACAACAACAACAACAACAATAATAATGTTTTAATTTGGGTCAAAAGCAATTGGCGTCGCTTTGGCCACCGTTCATAATTTCCATAAAAACCATGCGCCAAGCCCGCAATGCCCCCCTCGCCCTCCTCGCCAACCCCCGCCCAACTCGATGTCTTGGCTGTTTATATGAGCATTAAAGTCACATATGTGTACAATACGATTCGTCTCTTTTGTATTTTTATGGCACACAACACAAATGTTTGATAGAACTTGTCAGGTATGAAGCCATAACCAAATTCATTATGCATTTTCGGCACGCACAAATTGTAAATCTTTTAGCATAAACATAAAAACTCTCTCTCAAGGCCTGTTTACCCAAAAATTTAATTTAATTTAATTTAATTTAGTTTAGTTCCGAACCTGCAGGTTGCGATTCTTAAATCTTTTCGGTGTTGGTAGCTTGAAAATACAAACAGCTGATCAAAAGTGTTGTGCAAAACGTTTACATATTCAAACATTTAAATGAACAAGCATAGCCATTATTTTAGTTGAAAATCATGTTTGTTGTGTGATAAAAAGTCAAAATACTTTAAAAATATAATTAAAAAGATAAGTTTGGGCTTATATATTGCCATGAGCTCAAGTAAATGTGTTTAAATACCAATTCAAATGTAACGGGTGTTAACAACACTGCTAACATCTTTTCACGCTTTACACACTGTTTCCAATTAATTAAATTTTGGGTAAACGCATACATTTTCTTAAATTAAATTAAATTAAATTAAATTAAATTAAATTTTGGGTAATGTTCACACATACAACAAATCGATCATACCAAGAGAGACGGAGAGAGAGTTTGGTTTGATCGCATAAAAGAGCCAATGTGCATGTTCGAGTTGATGTTCGATGTTCAATCTTTTGCGCGCTCAGCGACATGCATGATTGAGTCTGTTGTTGTTGTTGTTTTTGTTTAACACTTGTCTCAAGCAACTTGGCTGCTTGCTTCTGTTTGCTGTTGTTGTTTTTATAATTCTCGCATCGTTTAAATCGTAAGTGAAGAAAATTATATGGCTTTGAGCAGCCAGCGGAAGGAGAGAGAGAGAAGAAAAACCACAAAACTAGTAGAAAAAGATAAAAAAAAATATTATCATGTTTTATTACAACAATAAAAACGTTGTTAAAACTGAAGCGAAGTGGAAATTGAGAGAAATATTTGTGGTTAAATATATTTAAATTTCATTTGTTTTTAACTTCATTTCTGTTCTTTTTTTTTTAAGTGAAAGAATGTGGATTTTTATTATGACAATGAGGATTCTCACCATGAGATAAGTGAACTAAGGGGCTTTAAGAATTTAGAAAAATATGGTTTAAATCGTTGCGATTAAATTACGATAATGTAAAATAAATCAAAATATATAAAAATTAATAATTTTGCATTATTGCTATAAGAAATATAATAAATAATGTATTGTTTATTTAAATTTTTTTAATTTTTTTGGTTTAAGTATCGTATTATTGAGTTAACTTAAAAATACTGTGGAGATCAGAAAGAAATTAATAGATATGTTTTTTTTTATTCTTTTCATTTTGAATTCTTAATTTAAATAATTTTAATGTTTATTGCAGCTTTTTCGAATATTAAGGAATTTATTTCATTTTTTCCCCCATTTTAAAAAATTATTTTGCAATATTTTGTTTAACTTCATTGGTTTTGGTATTATTATAAAGTTCTTAAAGTTGTGTTTTTATTCGATATTTTATCGATATTTGTCGTTTCTTACACAAACGTAAGAAAACATTGTGTACCTGCCCCAAAACACTCACTTGCAACGTTCAACATGCATTTAGCTCGTGCCTCAACTGAATTCTCACCAAAAATTGTATTTGAATAGTTTTTTTTCTTAAAGCTATTGAATGTATGTATGTACATACTTAACCCCCACATACCCCAACCTTTCCCCCTCTCGCCTTACCATACCCCCTCCCTCCCCTCCCTTCCACCCTCCTTCCCACACTTATGCATCAAGTGTTCAACACTTCAGTTAAAAGAGTTTTTTCTGTCGCCTCTCGTCTAGATTGAAGTTCAGAGACAGCTAAGAGGAAGGGAAAGGAAAGCTGTTAAAGAAGTGTTTGACAACGAAATCTATATAAAGTAAAGTATGGAAGAGTATAGTATATAGAACATTATGCTCAATATCAAACAACTTTAATACTCTTTCCAAAAATTCACCTGTTGGAAAATGTTTTTTTTTCGGTTTTTTGGTTGCATTTGAAAATTAATATTTGGATTTTAATTAGCAAGAAATTTACTTTGGGGCTATTGGTTTATGTCTGAAAGCGGGGCCCAAAGGAAGGTGTGTGTGGAGTGAGGAGCGGGGGGAGGGTAGGGGGAGTTTCATTGGAAGCTTGTGCTTTCTGTTTACATTAGGTCGACGGGCAATTGCATAGGTGTGTGTGTGTGTGTGTGTGTGTGAGTATATTTAATTAGTGTACACACACACACACACATGCACACATACAGTCACATCAATTGGCAGTGGTAAATTGGTAGTGAAGGCTAGAAGGGGAGGCGGGGGGCAGCCCTATCAAATATGCAACATTTGCTTAGTTACAAATTTAATTTCGCTTTTCTCTCTCTCTCTTTCCCTCTCACTCTCACATACAAAATGCAATTTTCGCATAATGAGACACACACACACATCCACATACACTTATAGAGTATACTCTAAAACATATTTATTTATGGTTTTGGCCATATATGTATATACGAAAAATAATTGTTTGTGTTTGCATAGAACAAAAGGCCAAAAGTGCCTTTGGCTAAATAATAATAACAATTATTGCATACAATTTACAAGAATGCTACCAAATACTCTACACATGTGTGTGTGTTTGACTAGAAAACCCTTTGGCTGGTTTAAGGCGCCAAGCGACTCAAACTTTGCTCTTCGAACACGCTGCGAACATGTTGCAACTGACGCTGTTAAAATTAACAGCGCGCCGACTTATGTTAAACACAAAGCAAGCTGTTTAGTGTAAAAGTTGTTTTCAAAAGAAGTTTATAGAGCTTATGGAAAGTTAATTGTATTAAAAATCAAGTCAGAATATAATTTTGAATATTAATAGAATATGTGAATGCATTGTACTTGTATTTGCATGAATAATGCATATGTTTATGCATTCAATTTTAATCTATGTTAATTTGAAATTTTGTTCCTGTTCCTGATTAGTTGTAAATCCTCAATAATAAACGATGTGCATTCAGCAAAAGTCAATATTTGTGTACATTTAATTGGAAAATGTTGCATAAATAATTGCCAAAAGCAAACGTTACAAACAAAATTAATTTTATTTTGAATTATTAATTTTTTATTTATTTTATTTAAAGTCCTTATGGTGAAAGAGTATCAAACATCTTTATCCCATATATCTGCTAGCGTTTTTTTTTGTCATCACTTTAATCAAATGTTTACCATTTGCATACATATTAGAATTTCTCAAGCTGCTTTTTTGGCTTTAATTAAAAAACTGTCGCCAAAAACATGGCACAAAGCGAGTGAGGGAGATAAAGAGAGAGAGGGAGAGGGAGAGAAGGCACACTGGACAAAAGGCCAAAGCGCCAAAGCAACCCTGACCGCCAAAAAAGAAAGGAGTTTATAGAGTTAAGAGCAGACAGAAAATGCTCAAAGCTGGCGGCGGCTAAGGTTTAACGGCTAGAGGGGTTAAGGGGGGGAAGGGTAAGGGGTAAGGGGTGGCAATACGCAATGTCGTGCTATAATTCAAATAATAAATTCCACTTTTACGGCCATCTCAGCACGCCGAAAATGGCTAACAAATGGTTTCGTGAAAAGAGTTAAGACAGAGTGAGGAGAGGAGAGGGGAGGGGTAACAGTTAAAGCCTCGAAACGATTTAGTCCAGTTGAAACCAATAAAAATTATAAAGCCATCGAAGTTGGCCAAAAAAAAAAAACATAAAGAAATCACATTAAGGGCAAGTTTTTTCTGTTTTGTCAGCAGAACAGTGCGTAACGGGGGAGGGGGGTGAGGGTGTGGGTCAAGGGTAGGGAAGAGGGATGTCAGACAGACTTGGCTTGTTGCATGCAACTTTTTATGACTCCCCAAAAACAACCACCGAAAAAGGGGGGAAAACAAAGCTGTGTTTCAGTCTGTCAATCAATTTCATCATTCAGTCAATCATTCCCCAGCCCCTCGCTCCTCCCCCTCAGCTCAACTCCAACTGGCCGGCACTTATTGAAGCTGGCAGATTTATTGGAATTTTCAATTCCTTTTGTTGCTCACCAAGAATCGCGGCGCCTTCCAGCCCCCTGCCTACCTCATGTCTCGCACTCTATAGAAAAGAAAGCCGAAGTTGCATGAAAAGAAGAAGAAGGCGAAGCTGGAGCAGGGGTAACCCCCCCTTTCCCCAAAAGAACACACATTCAAACTAGAAAAAAGTTAAAGTCCAAGTGTGTTGTGAGGGGGGGAGGGGATGATGACACAGCGGGGGCTGGTGGTTGGAAGCATGTTTTGTCGCTTATCATGGGGCGATAATGCACACTCACTCACACACACACACACACACACATACATCTTCCCCCTGCTAAAATGTATGCAAAGGCCATTTTTACAACTTATCGTCCAATTAGCATAAGCATCTTTTGGCCAAAGTGATGGAATAATCGAATTTTGCTAACAGCCAAAAGCATTCAGCATTATTAAAGACCAAAGACGAATTCGTTGGGTAGAGAGAGGGAGAGGGGGAGAAAGGTGGGGAGTTTAAGTAACAGCTGGAATCACTTTAATGTGGAACTGAATTTTGGTAGAGTAGAAAATTTTGTGTTAAAGAAATTAATCTAATTATAAAATAACTTAAATGTACATACTATACAAATATTTAAACTTTATTCAAGAGCTTACTTTAGCGCCTCGAAAGAAAGATTTGTCAAGTTAATAAACTTAAAATTGTCTTAAACGTATAATCTGATTCAAATGCGATCATATTGTAAAAGAACTAGTTCACTAAGTTGTTAGCAAAATCTATTACAGTCGAACTATCATATAACGAATCTTAAAGAAACGATTTTTATTGGGAAAATTCGTTCCAGCGTTCCGGAAGTATATTCCTTATAGAAAGAACTTTGTTTTATGTTAAGTTCGTTGTATAGAAGTGCAACTGTACATATCTATAAAATACTCAATACTATTTGCTTAAGCCTTTTAAAAGGAGTTCCCCCAAAGGCGCAAAACATAAAGTTCAATTGAAAACTCGAACTCGATGCGAAAGTTCTTTGCTTTTGCTTTTGCCTTACACTCATATAAATAGAAGTAAATATATATATTTAAATATATATATGGCACTCAACAGATGTCGGCGTCGCTTTACACATGAATATAATAACAGAAAGAAAACCAAAACAAAAAAATTAAGCAAAAAACAGCCGAAAAAAAAGGAGCCGAAAACAAATGGCAGCAAAAACAAAATGGCAGCCTCGTAAACAACTCGCTAAACGTTTTGGCGCTCATTTTGCAGCCGTTTCTTTAACCCCCCCCTCCACCCAGTGCACCCCTTATTTGTGTTTTGGCTTGAGGCTCCATGTGGCACAAGTGAAAGTTCAACGGGACAATATGTGGGTGGCTTTTGGCTTTTTTTTTGCTTTTCGTTTCTTTTTTTTTTGCTTTAAGCTGCTCGGGTTGTTGGCCGTTGGGAGTTGCAAGGTGTGGGGTGGGTAAGGGGGGGTGAGGGTAACGCTTCTGTGGCTGCCACGCATCCACCACATTTCGCACACATCACCCTCCCCCTCGGCCAACCTGGCCACCCTTTGGAATCCCATATTTTTTTTTTTTTTTTTTTTTTGGCAGCAGAGATTTTCCGCGCATTTTGTGAATGTTGGGTTGTTGAGTGTTTTGGGCACCGCTAAAAACAAAAGGCGCGCACATTAAATTATGAACACAGCAAAATGAGATGCGGCATCCCCTCGGCCCCCTTCAGCCCTACCATCAAAAGGTCGTCGACGACTGGGCTGCAAAAAGCCATTGAATAACTCGACTTCAACGATGACTTAATGAGCACCAAAAGCAGCACCAGAACCACAGAATCCAGTTGGGATATATACCAAGAGGGATAAGTGTATATAGGTATATATATATAATATAGAGTACAGGTAAAATAAAACTTGAATGCAAGAGAGAAAGAGATGCAAGAAAAAAAACATATTTAATGTAACTTTTTAATTAAATTGTTATACATATATATATAAAGCTTATAGCTCCTGATTTTTTTGTTGCTGTTTCTCTTCTCTCTTCTTTCCTCTATTTATGTTTTTTTTTTCTTCAGCCAAAGCAATTGATAATGGTTGCAACAACAACAACAACAACGATTGCATGCAAATTGCTAAGCTTACTGCGTAAAGTAGAGTGAAGGACAGGGACAGGCGGGAAGGGCGGGGGGGCTGAGCCTAATGAGGCACACACAGTTGGTAATTAAGGCAAAAGCGTAAAAAAAGGTAGCCCAAGTTAGCCAAGTTAACAATCTTAACACTTCACATTTATTGCCAGTGATGAGCACTACTTACATCAAAGCGCGAAGCTAAATTAAACACTATTAGCATACGTACAGTGTGCACTAGATATAGAAGACTCAATGGGCTGTGATGTGAGTTAAGAGTTTATGGGTTTCTGAATAAGTTTGTATGGAAGAGGAAATGCCAACTTATATGAGAAATATTAAAGTTTTTATTTTTTTGTTATATGAAAGTTTGACATGTATATAAAGTATTCACTGTATCCAAGCAAGATTATACCATCTAACAAAGATAATACCCTAAACACCGAAGCTAAAAACTCTCTCTAAATCATTTATAATCATATATTGTTTTGCATTTGGCTGGCCATAATCTCTAAATCGCATTTCTTAAGCTGCTAAACTAACATCAAAATCATTTTAGCCAAAACAAAGCTGATATAAAAGCCAAACCGATTATACTTATTGTGATCAAAACTTTTGTCTATGCTGCTTTTATGACATATTTTATGCGCATTTAAGCATTCTTTTGTTTAGTTTTTATATCTTTTGACTTTTGTTTAGAGCCTTGAACAAATTTGTTTCCATATCATCAATTAACCACAAATATTTGGCCAAAAAAAAAATGATGTTTGAACAAATTAATTTAATTGCTGCCCAGCGAAATATTTGACGAAAAATTGTTTTTATGAAGTTGAAAATAAAGTTTGCTGGGGCCTTAGACGAAAAATGTTACATATTAAATTAATATTTAATTATAATATTTTTTTAAAGCTCTTTGTTGATTTATTAAATCTTAGTATTGATCATAAAAGTTTTTTTAGAACAATTTGCGGATTTAGATTTCTTATTAAGCTTAATTATAGCTTCAATAAATTTAAACTAAAGTAAAATTTATAAAAAGAATGTTTTGTTTAGCTTTCTTTGATAGAATATCAATAATAATACATATTTAAAGTTTGAAGAGAAAATAATTTTAACAGATTGTTTTTTATGTTTTAAAGTGTATTTTGTATTCGGCTTAATCCATATTTTTATTCATTTTAATTTTTTTGTTTCCCCAAAAAAAGGCAAAAAAAGTTTTCAGCCAATTTTCTCAAATATTTTTGCATAATAATTGTTTTAATTGAAAAGCGCGTGCGCCTTTTTAAAATAGTTTGAATAATTCAAATAGACGTGCAATGCAGGCGCCACACACACAATCACCCGCATACGCACTCCCAACACACACACACTTATGTTTGACGAGCTTTAATTGTTTCTGCCATTATTAATAATAATTTATCCAAAAATATATACAATTTTGGGTTTTTTTTTGGCAACGACGCTTTGATGGCTTCATTAGCCAATGCTGTTGTTGTTGTTGTTTGCTGCTGGCACACCCATTCGCCCAACCCCCCGAGCTTGCCACATGATGAAGCATAAAGCAACCGCGGCACGCGTCTCATTTAAAAGTCATTACGTTTAATAAAAAAATATAAAAAATTACTCGCTGCAAGAGTGAAAGAGAAAGGGAGAGAAAGGGGGAGGGGTGGAAACGTAACAGCAACAAAATAATAATAATAATAATAAAAATCAAGCAACATCAATTGTTTCGCCTAACGGTTTTAATGGAGGGCGTTTGCTTTATGGCCATCGTCGCATAAATCAATTGAATTTTTTATACCAAACAACAAAAAAATTTGAATTTTGTTGCCATTCCATGTTGTTGCTGTTGCTGTTGTATTTGTGTTATAATTGCATGCTGCATAGTAATAAATATGTTTGCCTACTATAAACATATTTAAACATTTATTTATGCTTTACGCAAAATGAGCGGCAGTTAAAAGCACCAACAACAACAACAACAACAACGCCAACAATATAAAAATTTATTTAAATACTCATTAATTTATGAGGCGCATTTGGGAAACCAATCAAAAATTGCGACAGTGACAAATAAAACGACGTTTGTTATGGATGAAACTAAGGACCGAAATGAAAAACAACAAATGAAAGTTAAGATGTGAGTAAAGTCTTGTGGATAAAAGTATACTTAAAAAAAATGTGTGTTTGATTGTACTACATAAATATTCTAAAAATATTAAGACCTTTAAAAATCAACATTTTAATTATTACTTGTGAAAAATTAAAAATTATGTAAAATCAATGAATAAATAAAAAAATTAAAAAACATTTTATATTATATTTTTTTTTTATAGTTTTTAAACAATTTTCCTGCTAAAAATTAATTTTTTAACTGTCAAAAAAATTGTTTAAAGATTTTAACATACATATTTGATATTTATTTATGTAAATAATAATAATGATAAAGAATATTTCTGTTCACGACAGTTTAATATTTATTGGTACTGTTAAACATTTAATGTTTACTCGTTTACTTTCGAGAAATTCGATTTTAACACGAAATCAATCGTATGATTTCAAGCAAGAACAGAAATTTACATAAAATCGCAGCTAATCGCAGCTATGCCTATATGAATATCTCACTTTATTTTTGTAGCTATGTATGTATTTTTTTAAATTTTTTGAGAAGTCTCTGTTTCTAGCCATTCAGAAGAACTATGTCTGTTTTGTCAAAATCTTTCTAAGATGGAGTAAAACGCACCTCGAATGGAGATTAAACAAAGTCCAGACATAGTTGAGAGCTTTTTTTAATTCTTTTGGGTATCTTTTGATCATTGAATTCCCATTGAAATAAGAAAACTAAATCACATTGCTATAAATACTTTAAGTAACTGCAAAAGAGGCACAACAAATTGGCTGCTTAAAAGTACGCTTATCATATTTTTTTGCAAAGTATTTTGCTTTAATAAAAGTCAATGGCAGGGCATTTGTTTGCTTTTGTTGCTGCTAGTTTAAGCACGCGCCCAGCTCTCAGCTCTCAGTTGTGAGCTCTCCAAGTTGATAAATGCCTAACCCTAAAGAAGTTAAGACCTAACGGCCAGCGCCCACATATCATCGTACTTTACGGTTTGGTGTTTGCCATAATGACAGCAAAGACAACGCACGAGGACTACAATATATGAATGTGAATGTGAATGAGGAACGAGGAGCTAGGAACTAGGACAACAACGAACTAAAACTAACACACAATGATGACCATAATCTTGTTTGATGTTCATAATGATGACGCGCGCGCGGAGGCAGACAGACTTGATACTCGGTAATGCTGTTGATCAGCGTCAAACACACACACACATACACTCGCACACACCCGCTCAAAGCAACGTTCATTTGTCTAACAATCCTTCTGCCCTGGCTCTATCAATCCTTACGGTGCGTGTGCTTTGGGCCGGGCAACAGTGAAAACCTTTCCACGCACACAGATACGACACACCCACCCACACACACACACACACCCACGCCACAGGACGCCCATTCGTATACGCCCCACATTCAAGTCAGTTTTAGCCGCGCGTCAGCAGCTACAAAATATTTACAATGAAAAATGTCAGCAGGTATTTATTTTTATGGCGTAACATTCGTCAGTCTTATTGTTAGTTGAAACGGGGCAATGAAGGTCGAGGTCGGAACGGAGCATGGGTGTGCGAATGGGTGTGTGAATGTGGGGGTTAAGCGTTGAGAGTGAGTGACTAACGCCGAAATGTGTTCTGAAAAAAGCGAGCTTATTTTTTTGAGTTAAGTGCAAAATATTCGAGTAGGTGCGTTGAAAGAAGGGATTACTTTGTGATTACCACGAAATGGTGTAGTCTTTACTTGGAAATAATTATTTTTAGGGACTACTTGGTTTTAAAATTTTTTTAAATTTTTTTGTACTTTTACAATATATTTTTAATTTATAATTCTTAGGTATATTTAATTTGTTTATTACCTTTTTTTATTTTTTAAAAGAATTTTTTTTGTATTTAGGCTTTTTAATATAATTAAAATAAATATTTTAAAAATTTAATTTTTATATTGGATTAATAATTTTTTTCCTATTAATTTTGTTTTTAATTACATTTCTAAACCCAAGAAGTGAAATCGTTTTTAGGAACATGCCACAGAGTTGCATCTGGCTTTGGTTCTTTAGGTTCTTTGGCTTTGACCGCCATTTTATGAATATTTATTTTGTCTCTCATATTAAAAATACAAGTTCCAGTCAACACACACACACACACAGCTGGCCAATGACTAATAGTTGTATATTTTATTAATATTTGTCTCGCTGCCTCGCTTTTGGGCCAACATATATTCGAGTGAATGAGCCTGCCAAGGCGTCGAGACTAAAGAGTGTGCCAACGGCACGCGGGGAGGGATGGGGTTGGGGGCATGCTGACAAAAAAAAACACTCTACATACATATTAGAAAAGCTTTGCATGCCTTTCGGACAACGGCTCAGCAGCAAAAGGGATACCGTGTTGGCCGCCTTTCCCCTCCTCTCATTACTCCTGTGAGCTCTGGCAACACATTTTTGCGTGCGTGGCCAAGATAGAACAGACTAAAAGGGGTCGTCAGCGAGAGAGGAAGAGAGCAAAAGCGAGAAAAGGATACACTGAGTGTGTGTTGAAGAGCTTGAGAGGGACAGGACGGCAGAAGGGTGGGGATAGGAGTAAAGAAAATGCTGCCACATGTTTTTTTTATGTCACTTCCGCTTTTATTTATTTTTATTCTCATGCTTTTGTTATGTTTTTTTTTTTTTACACACTCAAAGCTGTCAGCGTTTGTTGTTATTTGCTTTTTGTTTTTTTGTTGTTGTTGTTATTGCTGGCGTCTGGGCTGACGCTTTTGTTTTATCATTAGCAGCCGCACTGTAAGCCAAAAGCCGAGAGAGCTTTAGACCCACCTAAAAAAAAAAAAGAAAAACTCATAATTGTCAAGCGTACAAAAATAAATAAAAAAGGAGTTAGAAATAAGGCCAAGCCGGAAGAAAAAATAGCTTAAATAAAGTCATTGCCTATTAACATATTTACTGAAACATCTGGCCTTAAAGTTGTCTAATAACTAATGGCTATAAAATGGCCAACGTTATTTAGAATTTCGAATTTTTTTGGAGTTTTATAACGAAAAATAAATAAAATTGAGGACAACACCTTTACACCTGACAAGTTGACTTGACAAAAAGAGTTCTTCTATACATATGTACATGTAAAAGAAATCTTTTACATATGTATATATATACAGTGAAAGCTCTCTAAGCGAACAGCGAATAAGCAATCGTTGGCCATCAAGAAAAATGCTGTCCGCTGGGCAGAATTTACTTCCCTACTTTATGAATTGTGCGCTCAAGAGAAATATCCACCTATAACAAGTGTCCTTTAACTTAGGTTTCACTGTACACTCATAAATATATACACATATGATTTTCTCTTTCTTTTTTGTTCACTTTTCTGCTTGGGTTTGAGAAACATTTCTTTAGCTTTTATAGCAACGTGTTGATTTGTGTTGTGCTCCGTGAATGTGTGTGTGTGTGTGTCTTGTTGTGCTTCGCATGTGTGTGAGTGAGTATTTTAGCTGACTCATAACCAACTCCGTTTCCTATGCTATGGTTTTATGGTATTTGTGTAATAACGCTTCTCTTTTTCCAACCCCCTTTTTTTTTGGTCTAACAATAATGTCGCATTTCATTTCCGTTTGGCGCTTTTTTTCGGGTGCATTGATTTGAGGTGGAAGGGCAGGGGATGAAGGGTTGAAGCAATAATTTAATATAGAAACGGATGCATAATTCGCAATATTCACTTTTCCAACCATCATGTGCGATTTGTGTGTTTAATTTTTGCCACAGCTGCAGCTAAAACAGTTTTTTCGTTCTCCTTTTTTTCATTCTATCTATTGAATAAATAGCAAAATTTTGCAATGCAGTGTTTTTCTGTAATTTAAGCTTTATTTTCATTTATGGCTGCTGCTCGCTTCTCCCTCCTTGCTTCCCTTCCTTTCACTCTTGTATATTGAATGGTATTGCCATTGCCACCTGAGGTTAAATTTTTCAGTTTAGATAGGGAAACGGAATATTTTTGTCGCAGCTAATAGCAGCAGCAGCGATGATCGGTTTTGTTAAGCTGAAAGTGTTTATTGGGTACAGTTAGCACTCGATAGAGTGAACACTTAAAAAATCATGAACATGAGCTTTTCAACTAAATGTTGTTGTACTGAAAGGCAAACAAACAGGAAACAAATATATCATTACTTAAAAACATTTTCCTAAGACTTGACAACCCTATTGCTTACAAAAATGTATAGATAGTTTTACTGTAATCATCAATCGTTTGATTAACATTCCAATATAAACATTTATATAAACTTTATACTATTCATATCATATCTAGAGCATCCTCAACCAATTCCAATTTTCATAATAAAATATGACAACCCTGTGCCATCAAAATTCATTGTTATAGTCGCACACGTAGAAAAAGCTATGTCAAATGAAAACTTGTACCAATTTTTATTTTAGCTGTCTTCTTCTTCCCCCCTCTTAAATATCCAAAATATATATCAAGATGATTTTTCGATCGAATTCTATTGCAGCTGAAGCTGTTGGAGCAATCGCTATTAGCCACATTGATGGCTCCCTTTGGGCTTATAAAGGAAGTACTTTCATGCATCCACCTGAAAATCCTGAGCCGTGTATGAGCAGCGTAAGCTTCCTTTGAGCCCACTCTCTCTCTCTCTTTCTCTCTCTAGTTGGCCTAGGGCAACGAAAAGTACCATCAACTACTGCTATTAAATAAACCCCACTGCACTGCACCACAAAGGATGATGGAAGAGAAGGTAGGGGAGGGGGCCTTAGATGGCGACAGAATCCGAGGAAAACGCCAAAGATAGACAAAGGCAGTGCCATAGTTTTTTTTTTTTTTTCTCTTATTGTACACGTCGTAGTAGTCTAACGGTAACTGACACTGCGCGAGCGAGAGCGCAAGATGCGAGAACATAAAGAACGAATAACTACAGAAAAGAGTATAGAAGAGGGGACGGGAAGAGGAGTGGAGTGTAAGAGGGGGGATATGCCGTCAGGTGTATGCATCAGTATGTGTGTGTGTGTGTGTGTGTACTTTTCTCATTTGCTGCTGAATTTTTATTACAAATTTCTTCATGATGATGGGAAACGAACTTTTTTTCCTTTTTCTCTATATTTTTTTTATATTTTAGTGCCATGGCCAACATCAACGAGGACGACGTCGACGATGGCGATGGCGTCAATGCTAAGGCAGTATAAATAGCCGGCAAAAAAAGGAAAATCATTGCAATAGGAAATGAAAATGTTGTGGCACTGCAGACGGGCGAGGTGTCAGAAAGGGGGGTGTGGCATCCAAAAGGCGAATGAGTCGAACGAAAGACGAAGACGAAACAGCAGCAAAATCAATAGGAAACAGTATGAGGATATTTAAGCAGGATATTTAATACATGTTGCACCGAAAAGCGAGGCCGAAAAAACTAAAACCACACTACGCCCAACCACCCATTCTAGGAGCCACCCCTGGACTACCCACTTGTGGTGTATAGAAAAAAGACACCTGTATTGGCGTTTTATGGCTTTCTTTTTTGCCAATACTAAATATGAAATTTTTGCGACTAAACGGAAAAAAAGAGGCAAAGCACATGGTAAGAAAAAATATTTGAAATATCTAGTTTTAACTATGAAATGCCGAAGATATATATACACTATAAAAATGTTCGGAATATATATTAAACTTTTGGAATGTCAAAAGAATTTTTCCTTTTTTTTTTGAGTATTTTTTCAATTATTTCAAATGTCATTCAAATGTTTTTATCACATATTTAGTTCTTTCTCTTAATAAATTCCTACTTTTTTAATTTAAGCCATCATACATTACATAGCTAATGAGCTCCATCAGCAAAAACATGTCAAACTTAAGTATATATTCCACAATATCCAAGCATTATCCACTTGTTGTTGTTGTTGGGGCATCGAAATGTTATTTGTGTTATGAAAGCATCTTTTGGCCCGTTAAACCATTTAGTCGTAAGACACTTTCCAATTTGATATCAATAATAGGCAAGGAGCAAGCAGCCAACCTGTCTTCAATTCTCCCATCTCTGCATCCCTAACCCAATATTCTATATCCCTTTTTCAGCATTTGCTTCGTTGCTCCCTCTCTTTCACTCAATCTCTCTCTCTTCTGTCTTTGTCGTCTGTTGCTTTTCACTTGTGTGTGTGTGTATCTTTGTATCTTAAAGTGTGCCAGCAACTTAGCTTCAACTATTTATCTTGTTAGCGGAAATCTATTGAAAATGTTTATGTCCTTTGTGTGTGCTGATGTTTGTGTATGTGTGTGTGTGTGTTTGCTTGAGGCAACCACAAAACAAGCAGATGACACAAGTCGAGTGTGCAACAATTTCAAAGTTGATTCTTAGCTTTTGGTAGCTGAGCTTCTGAAATGTTTTTCGAAAATTCGATTTGTCTATGAAGATTTTCGTAATTTACTTTAGTTTATTGCCATGAATCAATTGTTGCAATGTATAAAATATGGAATATATATAAGCCTAAGGAAGGAAAAAGCTTAAATACTTGAATATAACTCCAAGTCATGACTTACAAATTGCTTTTTTTGCTTAACTGATACCTTAAATCATTATAATACACTACAAAAAAAATAGGAGTTGTCGGTCAAAACCAAGTTCTTCTAGCCCAAAATCAATAAGTGTAAGCAACTTAAACGGTTTTCCCCGAGTGCTTTTGGAATCGTTTTGCGGCCGTGAAGGCGTCGATGAAAGGGTGGATGAAGAGTTAAAGGCAATTGCAACATTTACGAGCAACTATTGTCGCATTGAGCAAACGGCAACCGTAACTTCTTCTTCGTCGTCGTCGTCGTCGCCGTCGTCACGAACTTGCAGCGTTGAGCACTTCAAATTCAACTTCAACTTCAACTGCGACATGTTATTGTCATAATGGCCCACCCTAAGCCACCCTAACCATACGACCTGTTCACCCGCCTCCGTTAAATACTGTAGGTTTGTTGCTGTTTCGCTCTTTTAAACCCTTTTTTTTGTTGTCAACAACGTTGACTTTTTAACGTTTTGTCTTCTTGTTCTTTAGCTTGTTGTTGTTGTTGTTGATGCTTCTTCCCCTCTCTCTCTGTTTCTCTCTGTGGCGCTTGGATCGTAATGTTGGCAACTTTATTTGCGGTTTTGTATAACTGTAAATTACACAAACAGACGCGCAAATGAAACATATGTAACCAATGTATTTCCCTCTCTCTCTCCCTTTCAATGTGTGTGTGTGTCAAGGAATATATATATATTTATATTTATATGTATGTATATACATAAATTATTAAACAAAACTGAGTATCATGGCATTGCGAGTCGATGTCACCAAAGCTCAAAGTGCGCCCACTACCACCCACAACTCTCTTTCTCACACACACGGCGTATGCGTAATTTTGTTTTATTTGCAGCCTTTGTGTGTATGTATGTGTGTGTGTGTATTATTTATGCATACGGCGCATGGAAAATTGCAATTGGTTTTTGGCAGCTTTTGGCAGCAGCAATTTGCTTTGAGCATAAATGAAATATATATTTATATACAACGCACACATACAAACATTATAGTATATGGTATACTGTACAGATAGATGTGTTATGGCTAAAGGCAAAGCGCGCTGAAAGTCGCAATCGAATGCATAATAAAATAAGAAATCGATTCAAATCGAATTTGCCTGCAATATCGCATATCACAAACAACAACAACAACAAAAAAAAACGAGAAAACGAAAAACTGAAACTGAAACTCAACTGAAAATAAAATAAATGAAAATGCAAAATTGATTTAGATTGCAACGATATTTTAATGCACTGTGCCATCAACACACACACGCACACACACACACAAAATACTTTGAAATGTATATTTATAATTAAATATATTTAAACGAAAAACTAAACATTTTTGTCTATCTAATTAATGAACAAAATATGTTGAATTAGTTTTAGCCAAAAACACTTTGTTGCTAGATTTTAAAGATGTTTGATCTTGGAGTTTAGAAGGCTTAAACTTAGTTTAAATAAATTTTGTTCATTATTTTGACTAAAAATACGTACAGTTTAAAGTTAAAGTTCAGAAATATTTTTTATAAATTTTTTTTAGATTTTTTTGATACCCAAAATTACAAAAAAAAAAAATTGCATTTGGTTTAAGCAATTCATTTAACTTGTTTTGTTGAATTTTTCGTGACACTTTTTGTCGTGTTACTAAACTTATTTAAAAGTTGTGATATCCAATCGAAAGCACTGCACAAAAAGGTAACCGAAAATGCGAAGCAAAAAAAGCGCCCATCGAAAGAAAGCAAAGGACAATAAAATCGAATCGTTGCCTGAAAAAGGTAAGCAGCAGCAACAACAACAGCAACGAGACAAACAACATTGACAGGCATAAAGGGAAACGGAGGGTAAGTCAACCTCAACCTCAACTCAGCCCCCGTCCCGCCCCGTGGCGCATAAATATGCAATGGCCACAAAAATTGTTGTGAATTTTGCCTTGGATGCTAAGCAGCAACAAAAATGTTCATAGCTTGAGTCGAGGTAGAAGAACAAAAGGAACTCAAACGACGAAGGACAACGCAGTGCATATAAAAGTTGTGAACACAATCGATAATATCGATCGATTGATAATAATGATTTCCGCCATTCGCATTGACTTAATCAAAAATAATGAAAAAACACACCATACTATAATAATGCCAATATAATCATAATAATAGATTTATTAATAATAGTGTCATGCCATTTGCTTGTATCTCATGGATACGTAGCACTCACAAACAACCGAACAATTCAACTAACTATCGATGTACATACATAAATAGGTGTGTGGGCGCAAAACATATCGAAAGCAATTTGCATGCGTGATGACCATTTGTGAGCATTTTAACCATTTTACGAGTAGAAGTAGCCAAAGCCAAAGCCAAAGTCGCCAACTTGCCAACTTAACCAGCACTTATTTTTGTTCCCTTCCTTTATCGCCATTGTTGTTATTCTTGTTGTTGTTGTTGCCTTAATTGTAATTGCTTTGATTGTGGCATATTGTTCTATATAAAGAGCTTAGGTTGCTGGCTTTGCTTTGGTTTGGGGGTTGTTGTCGTGTCGAGCCAATTCCTAATTGAATTTCGACTTACTTTGACTAAAAGCGAATAAAATGATTGTTCACTTCTGCAACTAATTGGGCATTTTAAGATATATACTTATATTCTGAATACAATTGAACTTCCTTATAAAGAGTTTTAAGGGCAATAAAACTTCATCATGGAATTTATTTGAAATATAGAACAGTTTTTGGATGGAACCCAGTCGCAGGGACCAGAAAATGAATGAATAGATAAAGAATCTCTTAATCGTGTTCAGCCCATAATCATGATTGAAATCTCCATAATATAATGCTTAAAATAAAACACATAAACATCATATCACTTAAGCTTCATCAACAGAAAAAATCATAGCACTTGCCGCAAAAAAAAACTGCAATTTTTAAATCTTATCAAAATATTTGTCTTTAAATATGTTGATTTTAATTAAAACTTTCGCCTCTCTTCTTTCACACACACACACACACACACAAGCTTTTAAGTGAAATAATAAACATAAGTATTTTTATTTTTCCTTTACTTTTTTTTTTTTTTCGTTGTGACTGAATCTCTCTTTCATTGTACAGTTTTGCTAATTTCATAGCGTTTCGCCAGTCAAAATACGCTTTAATCTACCTGCAACAAGCGAGCAAAAAAACAACAAAAAATATTATAAAAATATATATGTATGTATAAAAAAAAGTGCCGCAGCTGCCTCAGTGAAATCAGTCATGCTGCAGTCGACCCCCAAACCGTTACCCCCCCTTACCCTCTCCCTTGCCCTGCTGGCACTTACACGCTCGCCCAGTTTTCGGTAAGGGGGGGACCAAGCCCAAGCCCATGCCGCGATGCGATGCGATGCGCTTCCGCAGAATCACTTAACGCTTGATTACACCGATTGACGTTTTGACGAGGCAGTGATGCTGCACAAGTCGATGATGATGATGACGACGACGACGACGACGACGATGACGACAAGGAGGACGCTGTGGCCGCCACTGTAACCAAAAAAAGGGAAAAGACGAGAAGAAGAATAATAAAGGGAGGCGGCTCAGACAACTGTTGAGGGCGAAGCTGGCTTGACAGCTAGCCAGGCCAGGGCGGAACTTGCAACTGCAAACAGCGACTAGAACATTATTATACAGAAGAAGAAGAAGCAACAAAAAACACACACAAACACATACTAACTGAAACAGAAGCTAAAGCTCTGAGAAGTTGCAGCTGAAGCTGAAGCTGAAGTTGAAGTTGAAGTTGGGGCTCTGGCTGTCGATTAAAATGTCATCGCATTTTGCTGCCGGCTGCCGTTGCAGTTGTCAAAAGGTTTCTTCTCTTTGTTGTTGTTGTTGTTGTTGTTGCCACTTGTCGCTGGCAGTTTTGTGCAAACAGAAGAAAAAAAAACACACACACACAGACACACAGACATAGAGAGCGAGTGAAAGAAATAAAATAATAATAATAATAAAAACGAAGCGAAAAAGGGAAGAAGAAGACGATGAAGAAAAAGATGCACGCAATGGGATGCACGACCTCGGGGTCCAGCCAAGGGTTAAGCTGAGCTGTCTTTGAGGCCAAACGTAGCCATGGCTATCTTTCTCTCTCTCTCTGTGTGGCATGCAGCAGCAGCAGCAGCAGCAGCAACAGCAGCAGCAGTTCAAAGGCTAACGAAATGCGAAATGTTGCAACTGTAACTGGAAGCGAAATGCGGATGCGGATGTTGTTGCACAAATAAGGACATTAGGACATCGTGCATATGCACGTATGTATGTTTATGTGTGTGTGTGTGTAAGTGTGTGTGTGTGTGTTACTTGTAAATTGCTTGCGCATTGATGCATCAATTGACAACGTCATATAGATATATGTACATACATACATTATCATGGGCATCTGCATCAATATGAAATTATGAAAAAAAAACAACAACAGAAAATTCAATTCAATATCAATGATTATGCAAACGATATGCTCAAACATATATGTTGTGAAATTATAAGAACAAGTAAGAAAGGCACGACTGGAACATACCCTTAACCTGTTACGTAACGCTTACAGGCATTTGGAAGTATTTACCTAATGATGAAACTGCGACTTCTTCAGGCTTAGGCAAGC
The DNA here is from genome assembly GCA_018152965.1 of Scaptomyza pallida. Classification (NCBI taxonomy): domain Eukaryota; kingdom Metazoa; phylum Arthropoda; class Insecta; order Diptera; family Drosophilidae; genus Scaptomyza; species Scaptomyza pallida. The sequence goes on from JAECXP010000003.1 coordinate 3,724,952, forward strand.
CTTCAGCTCTTATAGGACACAAACTCTAAATATATCTCCAATCAAAAGAAGTTCAAATATAGCTTGATAGTTTGCAATTTCAGCAAAACTTGTTGCATTCAAGCTGCTTACAAAAACTGGAAAGCCAACACTTAAGCATTTATGCAGCCTTTTGAATGATTTGAAGCTTAACTGATTAAATGATTTAACATTTATTTTACCAATTGAACCATAACAAATAAAACTAATGAAGCAAAGCAGTTAAATAAAACAATGTATAGAAATTACTTGTTGCATTGTTTTTAACAATTTGCTAAGCAATTGAATTGAATTGAAATATTTTTGTAAACAAAAGATTTAATTGAATATAAAGCTTAATGAATGACTTAGGTTTACTGTTTTGCTTCTTTTTCTTCTTTGAAGTATTTCTTTTATCTTATAAGCTATATAAATTTAGCACAGAAATTAACATTAATTTTTAATTTGTTAAATAATTGAATGAACATTGAAGTACCAGCAAATCAGCTAAGAAATCTGCCTTAATGATGAAACAAATATTTATTTTGATATTTTTAACGTTTTACGTAGACTTTAGTGAATCAAGTTTGATGTGATTTGTGAATGTGTTATAGTAAAAATGAATCATTAAATCTTTTCTTAAGTTAATTTTTTTTTATAAGTTTATGAATTTTTTCAGCACTTATTTGTGTAAAGTTTGAAGTTTTTTGGAAAAACTTCTCTTATGTTCAAATAATTATATTCTTTTAGTCATAGGCATTAAATTGTTCTTTGCATATTATTCATTAAAGAACAAACTTTTTTCTAAGTGTTCCTTTCTCTCTTCTGTTCGGTGGCCATCTCTCTCTCTCTATGACATTTCAATTAGTTGGCATAATGAGATCAGCAAAGTGCAGCAATCTTGCTTTTTATCCTTCACCTTTTTTTGTTGTTCGATTTGGGCTTGGTTTCAATGGTTGTTGCTGCTGCTGCTGCTGCAAGGCGGTCAATGATTAATGGCCAAAATGTTTATATCTGTGCGCAGACTGCGAAAGTGTTGACTGCTGCTGCTGTTGTTGTTGTTGCAACATGTTGCCATCTCCTTTGATGCCCTTAAAGCCTGTTTCTCATCCTTTAAGATTTCTTCCCTCAAAAGTGTCCACCACCTGTTTGCCTGCAAGGTTTTCATCTCTCTCTTCTTCTCCTCCTTGCATAATTTGCCCTACAGATAGATGTGGTCCCCTTTTTTTGTGTTGTTGTTGTCTGTTGACTGAAGCTGGTTGCAATTGTGCAAAAGGGGTTCGTTCGTCTGCTTATCGTATGCAACAATCGGCATCCTTGCTGAGCTGAGCTGAGCTCAAATCAAGGTGCCGCTCAAACTGGTTTGGCCAATACTACAACTCGTAGCTGAACAATGTTTTCGCGGCTTATTACGCGCGATCGCTCGCACAACAAACAACAACAACATGCAACAAATAGCAGCAACAACAACAGCAACAACAGCAACAACAAACGCCAAGAGTAGAGCCACCTGTGCGCAAAAAATCAAACCGAAAAGCAAAGCTCGTTATATGCCATGTGCAACAAGGGGGCAGCCAATGAGTGCAACCAGTTTATGCATGGGGAGCAGCAAAAGCAAAGCAAAGCGAAGCGAGATGGATGGATTGGGACATGGGGACGAACGGCCGCCGTCAAAGTGGAGCAGTCAAACAGCTTTGAAACGCCGCTTCTTGCGTGTGCACATGAATCGCACAAGAATCGACGAGAATCGCGCAAGGAATCAACTAAAAACTTCGAAGGCAGGATGCGAACGCTTCACCGTTCACCGTTCTCCGATCACCGTTCGCCGTTCGCCTATCGCAGATCAAGTGTGCAGCGGCTGCTGCTGCTGCTGCTGTGGCAAAACATGTTGTCCACTTGTCCAGGGAGTGTGGAGAGGGGGGCAGGCAGGGTTGTTGCAGATTAAGCATCGGCGGTCGCGTTAGACTTGGCGACCACCTGGCGCTCTCCACCAATCAGCGTTCAGCAAAGTGAATTAGTGGGGCCCCCTTCGATTTTTGTTGCGTTTGCTTCTCTTTTTCTTTTTTTCTCTTTTTTTCTTGTCAGGACCTGCTAGCCAGCATCGCTTGTTATACCCTGTAAAAATAGGCATGGTGTGCTTACTAGAGGCATATTTGTTAGTATAGGGAATAGGAGGGAATATTTTGAATGCACTTTGGAGTAAATATGGGCTATAGGTGTGAGATTATGTGATAGGTTTGGAAAAGAAGGGATATTTTTCTGTATAACTTTCTTATTATATGAGTGATGATTGTGAAAGTATGAGATGAGTTTGAAATAAAAAATATATCGATAGTAATCGGATAGCAATCAAAGATTTATTTGCGGTTTTAGGGGGGGAAATAAAATGCAATAAAATTGTTATAAAATATTGAAATGTTATCATTTTCAATCAAGTGATCCTATCTCCCAGTTTACTACCTGTATGATATTCATATTAACTTGAAGGATCTGAGCCTTAAAGTATTCCTTAGGCAAATCTCAAACTAACATCTGCTTACCAGGGTATCAATCAAGTCAACATACGCTTCAATCAATAGTTCTTACAGGTTCTTTTTTCGTTTTGTTTTTATGATTGCTGCCTTTGCCGTTGCTGTTGCCCCATTGTTGCTGTTGTTGTTGTTGCTTATTTGCAATATGCGTAAATGTTTACGAGGCAAAAGGCAACTCTGGCCCAACTTATACTTAGTTGCACAAACTCGTACATAAACGCGCCTAGCATAGTCTCACCCATCTAACTGGAATGAGCCTGCCACATCAGGGGCATAGGGTGGCATAGGGAGGGGGGTAGGTTAGGGCGTTGTGGTCCACAGACACTTGTACACCTAAGTGATTTAGTGTAAATGATTGTGGCAAATGCGAGCGCGAGAGAGAAAAAAAAAGGCCGACAACTGAGAAAACTTCTTTTTCTTGTAATTATTGACGGCGCATTTGTAGCAGGTGTATTTTGCAAAGGCATTGTTATGTGTGTGTGTGTGTGTGTGTGTGTGTGTGTTTGGCCCTTAAAATAGAGCAATAGATGCCAAAAAGTTTTTGCTAACAATGTTAAGACAGAATGAGAGAGATTTGTGAGCAGTAGCCATTTGAAATTGTTATTATTGGAACGAGTTATGCATGGCAAAGCAGAGTAGAGAGTAGAGTTGGAGATGCCATTACTATTACGACCCGTATGTAGTTACATTAAACTACATACAGCTCAAAAGCTTACAAGTTCTTCTTGTTTTCTATGGATGAGTGCTTAAATTAGAACAAGTTTTGCAATCGATTTTGATGAGATGCAGTAAAAAACAGAAAACTTAATTGAAATATGCGCTGGGACGCAGTTTTGCCTACTGCGCTTAGATTAGATTCTTTCCGGCTTTAAAAAGTTTACTAAAAAAAAATATTGAGCAACAAATAAATAAACGCCATAAAAAAAGAAAGAAATATTTTACAATAATAAAATAAAGTATTAAAAAAGTATATATAAAAAGCAAATAAATATTAAACAAAATAAAAAACTTCATAAACGTAGAATAAATATTTTTATAAAGTTTAGGTTTAAAAAAAATAAAATAAATAAATGTAAAAAGTAGTTTTTTTATTTTAATCTTCTTAAAAACCTTTCTACATATTAAAAAAAGTAAAAAAAAAAACATACATATAGCATAAGTAAATTTTTTTTAAAAAAATCTTCTGTTTAAGTAAAAGTTTTACAAAATTAAGCTTGAGAAATATTTTATATTTTTACTTGAACACTTTTAATTTTTCTGCTTTCGAATTAAATAAAAATATATTATTTTCTTGTAACTTTCCGTTTGATTTTGTTTTTATTGCTGCTTTAAAATTACTTTTTATTGTTTTTGATTTCCCAACAGATTTGCCAAGAGCAACTTTTAATAAACATATACAGCCGTAAAGTGTTTTTTTGTAATCTTATCTATGCGATTTCAATTTTCTGTAGATTTTGAGCTCGATTTTGACTGTTTACTAATTTCAGAGAATACAGCCTTACCTTAAGTACGCCCACATTCGAATCATTATCATTTTCAGCTTCATCTCAAACGTCTTTAACGTCGACTCTGTGTTTTTTGCTCCAATGTCAGCTTGAAAACCAGTTTGACCTTATCAACATGGTAGTCGACATGCAGTTTTTTTGTTGTCTTTTTTTTTTTGTGTGCAACAAAGTGAGAAACCAGTCAAGTGACAACATTGTGTCAGCGTAATGACAACAACAACAACAGAAGCAACAACAACAACCCACGATAACTGCGCATTTTTAGATGCTTTTGAATTTATGTGCGCGTTCTAATTTTAATTGCCAATTTGTGGGCATAATTTGTCCATAAACCTTAATTAACGGCGAAAGCTAACAGGGCCCAGACTCTGGCCCAGGCCCAGTCGGCTAGCCAACCATTCAGCTCTAGCCAAAAGATGTCAAAATAAAACAAACACCTTCAATGGCAGCAACAACGAGCAGAACGAGTCTGTTGCTCTTGTTTTTTGGTTTTTTTGGAGCTGCTTGTCAAATGAAGGGCTGTCATCGTGGCCATAGCTATGTACCTCATGCTGACCCCGCCACAGCCACAGTCACCTTTTCCTGCTTCAGCTTCAATTTGCATTCAAATTAAATAGAAAAGAAACGTGGAGAAAAAATAGAAGAAGATGAAAAATTACTAACGGAAAATGCCCTTGCATATCGATTTTTAAACTATTGAACTATTTTTTTTACAATTTTTCATTAAATTTGCATAAGAATAACATATTATTTGGCAAAAAGGTGCATTCAAAGTTTTGCATAAATTTTTAATTGAATAGCGAACAAATTCAAAAATTCATAAACAAAATTTTAATTTTTAAAAATTATTTTTAGGTTAAGAATGGTTGAACAAAAATGTTATAAGATTATGTTTTTATTCAAAGAACTCTAAATTTGATATCTTGGAAGTATGAACAACAATAGAAATACAGTAGAATCCGGTTATAGCGACTTTCAAGGGACCGACGATTTTACGTCGTTATACCCGGAGACGCACTAACCGAAGGAGCAAAAAATTATTTTTTTAATTTTATGGTTGCTATTTTCGTAATAGGTTTTAAATCAAACAAATAAAATTTTTAATCAAAACAAAAATTTTAATAAATTTAATTCAATAACATGGGTTTTTAGTCAAATACATATAATGTATACCAGATTAATTTTATATGTGGGTTTTATTTTTAATTTAAATATTCGTGATTTTTGATTATTTACCAGTAGTTTTGACAAATAAAACTGTCGCGCCATCTGTTTTAACGGACATGCTGTGCGTTAAACTCGTCGTAAATTTGATGAACAATCCTTCGAACTTTTGCAGCCTAGATGGCTTCAAACGCTGGGACAAGTTTATTTTGATCTCGGCTCTTGCCCAAACCGATTTCATATCATTTGAGAATGAGCTGCTGGGACGAACTAATTTTCTTCGGCAGCCCGAATGCTTAAAACAATCGCATTGTCAATGGGAAGTTGTTGCCATGATTAATTTATCAATAAAATGGCATCGGTGGATTTTCGGATATTTTTATCTTTGTTTTCATCCATATTGCTGTTATTTTAGTACGAGATTTTTCCGAAATGTTGGCATTATTTCGCCGTATTTTTTCGGCGTCGCATATCCGGTTGATTGTGAAAATCTCGTCGGTATAAGCGGTTTGTCGCTAAAAGCGGAGACGTTCTGCGGGGCCCTTTTATATGTTTGTTGGGGACCACCGGCTTTTTCGTGCATACCCGGACGTTGTCTGCCGTTCTTGTATATATAGAATTTTCTTGGAAGTTTAAAGTCAAACAAATTCTAAGCAGACAGAAAAATTTCGGTCAATAAAACCTTAATGAAAATTAATGCATTATACAGAAAACTTTTTTATGAATACTATAAGAAAATTTAATACATCATCTTAAAAAAAAAAAAATTTATCTAGTTTCTTTCATGCATACCCCATTTCTGCGCAATCACTGCTTTCTACAGGGTATATTGTGTATGTGTGATATATTTTTATTATAAAATCGTTTCTTCACACATTCATTCGATCGTTTAAAGCTGCCCAAAATCAAAATAAAAGCACACTCACACACACACTTATACAAAAAAACTGTCGCATTGTTGAAATATTTTGGTTTGATTCTAAAGCGACGTTTTTGTTTTTGTTCTTCTCTGTTTTGTGTAATCTGTTTTTTTGGCTGGTCATCATTTTCTATTTAAATGTCGTGCTACGATTTTTATTGCATTTTTGGGGTTTTTCTTCACAGTTTTTACAACGTGCCACACACTCCCCCACCCCCCTATAAGAGACCATCAAAATTAACAACAACAAATGAAAGCAATAAAAATTGGGAAGACTCATTAAAAATGTTCAGCAAACATTCAAGTGAGACAGTTTCAGTTAAAGGTCTTTTGCCGCTTTTCCCCCTCCCAGCCTCCACTTCCCATTTGGCCATTTACACAATTCGTTTATCAACTCGCATGCCACATTTCATCCATTGCTGTAGTCCAGTCTGGGCTTAAGTTCAACTTTCCTACCAATTCGTTTCGTTTGTTTTTTGTTTTAAGCCGCTTGGGGGAAAAATCTATTCGCATCTTAAATTCTGGCCATCATCGATTTGGCCATCGACTTGCATAAGTTTAGCATACAATTTGCGTTCCTAAGCGGCCATAAAAGTGTTTTCAACTTTTCATTTTTTGGACGCTTCGTAAACACCTTATAAGCTTAATGTAATGTCGCTAACACCATTCGAATGTGTCTTTAAATCAATTAGCAATCGCCTTTTCTTCGCCTAAGACCACTCAATCACCAATTCGGTTGCTTATGAAGATTTCAACGTTCAATAATTTTCATGCCGCCAAATGTGGTGGTTGATAATAGTTTTGGCTTCTTTTTTGGCCTGCCTCAACTATATTTGGCCAAGCAGCATTAAATGTGACAAATTGTTTGCATAATATATTGTGCCATTTACCAAAGTTGAGTTGAGTGTTATATTTTGTTAAAGCAAGTCAATTTGATTAGTCATTCGATTAAGTTTGGGAATATTTATATGAGAAAACATTTTTTTTAGTTTGAAAGATGATTATTGGTTAAACTATGCGAATATTAAGGCAATAAGTATATTAAAATTATTTTTAAAGTTGAGTTGAGTGTTATGTTTGTGAAAGTTGGAAATATTATCATATTTGTTTATTTCGATTATTGGTCAACGTCATAAGTAAAAAAAATATTTGTTTTAAGCCCAATATGTTTAATTATCGATTAATTTGAAAAAAGAATTTTTTTATTTTATTTCATTTTATTCTATTTATTTTTTTTTGTTTGCCCTGTTTTCTCCGAACATAAGTCAACTTTTTATGTTTTTTCTTATGTATTAAGAAAATATGCAAATAAAAATCATTCTTTAATAATTATTAATGAACATAGTTAAAGGTAAAACATCTGGTTTAACCCAACCCTTAACAAGCTCAATTAAAGTTCAAAGCTTTATGCACGCAAGGGCGTCCAGGGGGCCCCCTTTAAAATTAAATTAAATTTTTTGTTAAAATTCATTTTCTAAGCAAAATAATAAAATTTTTGTGTTTGCTCATTGTTGTTATCGACATTCACATCGAAACTTGTCTGATAATTTCGATAAATATGTTGGCATGTTATTTATCGATGAAATGTTATTATTTAAATATTTTTAATAAAATATTTTTAAATAAACACAAAACACCAGTCCTTACAAGCCTTCGTTTTTTGCTTTCTAAAAAATTTTTCCTCGTTGCCCCTTGATGCACTGTTTTATGAACTACATTTAAAGTCTTGCGCTAATAAATCAAAGACGATTAACTTTAAAAATTATTACAAACCTTTTTTTTTGTTGTTGTTGCGTCTTCTGTTCATATTAATTGGCCATAATCATTAGCTGTCTGGCTGGGCTGAGTTCGTTTGGCCATAAAAATGCAACAACAACAGCAACAACAACAATCAATTGCATTTTGCGTATTCTAATTGCCGTTCAATTTTTCAAAGACAATTTTTCAATTGTTAATGCCTCTATGATTGATACTCTAATTGCTGCACAGGAGGCAAGCGCTGCTGCTGCTTCTTTTTATATATTTTTTATTTAGTATTTTTTTGTTGCCTTGCGCCTTGGCGTGGACGAGTTTTGACCGGCAAGTGGAGCAAGTGCATGCAGAGAATCAAATTGCTGGCGACAGGCAGCAGCAGCAGCCAACTGGTCAACTGCGGAACACGTTTCCAGATGCATTTCGCTTGCGTCATTAAAATGAGCCTGATTTATGGCTAGGCTGGGGCGCAACCAGAGGCTGAGGCAGCTGTTGTTGTTGTTGCTGTTGTTGCTGTTAGGCCTAGGCCATTGAATTGGCCGTGTTTCCACACTTTGGCTACCACTTGCCAAGAGTCCAACGCACATTTTTCCCATCGTGTGGCAGGCGAGGAGTAAAGCATATAACTATGAGCCATGAAGACAGCAAACGGCCCAGAGATGATAACCCCAACCAGATCCAGAACATTCAACAGACAACTACTGCAACTTGCAACGCTGCAACGTTGCTGCAACATGAGTCTTGTGTGTTAGTTGTGGCTGCTGTGGCTATTTTAGCCAGTTGCTGAGTTGCTGCCAGCGCAAATCAAAGCGCAATATGTTGACTGCATTTGACTTCCCGGTAATTAGACGTGAATGCCAAGACGACCAAGACAACGACGACGCACACTGGTACAATATGTGTTGAAAATGGCAATAAAGTGGGAAAAAAGTAAGAAAGAGCAAGGAGCCTAGAAGCAGATGGAACAACGAAAAGTTATAGGAAGGGAACAAAATCAGATTTGTTATAAGGAAAATTCGTAATATATGAAAGTTTTTGAATGAAGCCAAATTGTAGCGTTCTGGAAATAAATTCGTTTCATAGAAAACTTTGTAATATAGAAGTTCGTTACATAAAGGTTTGACTGTACTTTTCAAGCTACTTATCCTTTCGAGTTCAAGAAATTTTTTATAAAAAACTTTAATCAGGAAAATTTTGATGTATTTTGTATATTGTGTCGTTTTGCAACACTGTGGCAACGACAACGCCTTGATTAAGTGTTTCGAGTGTTTGACTGTGGCCTCGCTCGTCTTCAGATATGAAGTGCACCTGTTTCTAAGCCAAAGCGGCAGCCGATGCCAAACAAAGTCATAAAACGCCAAGACGCGATGGCCACGCGCACAGAGGGCCCACTCCCGACTCCCGACTCCCGACTCCCAACTCCCGATTCCCGGGCACTCTATGCTCTTGAGTCTGCCGCAGCTTGTTACAACTGGTTGCAAGCTGCGCTGTGACCGTGCCGCAGGCTCCTGCTGTTGTTGCCGCTGCCAAAGACCACCGAGAAACGATTGCTGCTGCCGCTGCCGTTGCTGTTGCTGTTGCTGCTTGTTATTATTGATGCCCATTGCTCGAATGTGCTCTCGTATCCAGGCTATAAATTGCTGGCCTCATAATCAGGCTGACTGGTTTGTGTCTCGGCTTCAATCAGTCGAGAATCGAAGCGAAGCCAAGCGAAACGCAGCCAACAACACTTGGGCATTATTATATTTTGCCCTTGTGACTGTGATGCCAACATACATATCTGGACGCCGTATAGCCAAATATGGTTGCAACTGTAGCGCCAGGCGCAGATGTCTAGGAATGAGGGAGTAGGAGTAGGCGACAGGTGCAATTAACTACTACAAGGCAACATCATGCTAGTACGAGCTGAGTGTGCAACAGTGTGCAACATGCAGCTGCTGCTTGAGGCTGTGATTTCCGCATGCCACATTTTGCCGCATCCAACGGCCCAAATGCAAAACTTGATCGAATTTGTACATCATTTGCGCACATTTGCACAGAACCTTTACAAAATTACACAAATGGAGAGTGTGGCGAAAAAGAAGAAGGCAAGCAAATTGAGAAAGGCAAAAAGGAAATTCGAACATCATCATGTAAATGGCTTTTATAAGCTGAAGGAAATTTCTTCAATCGATCATTTGGCGATGTTAAGCTTTTCCGAAGAGGATTAAAAGTTGTGTAAGATTTATGTTGCTCGTGCTTTAAGTGTTCAGTTTTTGGGCTTAACTTCCTATAATTTAACTCATTTTGAAGGTTTTCATATATTTACAAGGATACACTTATACAAAAAATTCCAAAAACATTCTAAACTCCTTAGGAAATTCATTTCATTTTGCACAAATATTATATAAAATCGAATTAAAATCAAAGTAAAATTTTTCAAAAATCATTTTCAAGTCTTAACAATGATTTTCCAATAGTTTCTTGATTTAAGTAGTGTTCAAACACAGATTTTCCTTATCAAACCGCAAACATTTTTCTCAACACACTCTGCTCAGATACGCGATAAAGATAGATGGATGATCACAGTGAAGCTTCAATTGCTTAGCATTATACACATTATGTTTAAAGATCTGATAAAATGAAGCCAGCTATCAAAATTGATGCATCTGTATGAGATTTCAATACTTTGCTTCTGCGTGCGACTTGTCTACATACTTTCATCGAACGTTCCAACAAACCATCGATCAATCTTACAATCTCTCTCTCTCTCTCTTTCGTTCATGCAAAATGATGGCTCTTTTATCGGACATGCAGATGCATAAAATGTATTACATATTCATTAAGCTGAAACTATGTAACTTATTCACCATTAGCTATCCCATTCTTAACGTCTACCCGTCTTGGTCTAATCATTACCTGTCTTCCTCTTCTCCGTCTTCTGCTTTTCATTACTGTCTGTTCTTTTACACTTTGTTGATCGTCTGTCTGTTCGTCGCCGATCATCGATCGCTTGTCACTCCGGTGTCAGTTCTCAGTGTCAGTCTATGTCTCAAGTTTTCCCTCTCTCTCTCTCTCTTTTTCGCTTATCGCTGCTGCTGATCACGCGCCATGTTGGCAGTTTTAATTATGTTGCTGGCCGTATACTATATATATATCGCTCTCTCTTTCTCTCTCTGCGCCTTTGGGCTTTTGTGGCTCAGGTCCTGTGTCCTCTCCTTTGGAATGTTGACGAACTGCTGTCGCAATTAATACGCCTTGCTGCTGCTGCCGTCGTCACTGCTACTTCTGCAACTGACACTGTTTACTGTCTACCCCCCCTCGTCCACCCCTGCCACAAACTGACATTTACCACACCCCAGTTAAGCTATTTATAGAATGCTTTGTCAGTTTTGTCCCCACGCTCTAGCTCTATCTCATTTGCACACTCTATCTACCTCTCTCTCTCTCTGTCTTTGCTTTGCAATTTGTGGCCTCTGTCTGCAAAATGTTTTTTTTTTCCCCCTCTTCTGCTTTTCTAACCTGTCGTTCAAACCCTGCCTCCGCCCGGGGGCCCTGCGACAACATTATAATGAAATTATTTGTACTTTTGCGCTGCGTCGACGTCGATGTCGACGTCGGCATCGACGCAGACGTCAGCGTTGACGTCGTTATGGCGCTGCCCGCTGAGAGCTCAATACTAAATAGAATCGAGCGGTTTGGCTTCGATTTTTTTTCTTTAGCTGTCACACATTTCTTACCTCCCCCCCACCCTCCCTTTTTCTTTCTTTTTTGCATTTAAGTGCAATTGGTTGTTGTTGTTGCTAACGCGCCTACCACCCCCTTGATACACCCTTTTACGCCAGTTAAGAAGGCAGCTCAATGTAATTATTTCAAACTGTCTCTCTCTCTGCTGCTGCTTCCGCTCTTAGCCAACTGCTTAGCCCTTTCCCTTAACCCATTGTCTTCGTCTTCGTCTACGTCTCTTGCATTGGTTTTAATTTTTTTTCAGCAATTGGGGTTTCCTTTGCGCCCGGTGCAAAAGCTTTTCTTACGCTTGTTACATTTCTTGGCACTTTTTTCAGTTCAGTTCAGTTTCTTTTTTTTACGTTTTTTTCTTGCTGCAGTTGCAACACACATTTGCCAATTGAGCAATGAGGGCTAAAAGCAAAAGACGCGTTTGCCACTTTGCATTTTTCCCATCGTTTTTCTCTGTTTTTTTTTTTTTGTTGCCTTCCTCACTTTTCTTAAGGCTTTAGGTTTCTTTTTTTTTTGTATTCAGCTTTGGCTTTGGCTTCAATTTCAATTTCAATGCAAAATCAATAAATTCGTTTCTTTCGTTACCATTTTTTTCTCTTTAACTGGCAGAGAGTGAGAGAGATAGAGAGAGAGAGAGGGCCAAGTTAATTTTCGTAATTGGCATCTTAACAAGGTTATCTCCATTGATCTGTTTCTTTTCCCTCTTTCTGTCTTCCTCTTTCACTCTCTTTCTCTCTCCCTTTCGCACTTTATCAATTATGCAGTCAGCGTGCGCTACATTTGAGTTGCACTGCACCACCCTTGGCCCCCCTCACCCTCTCCCCATTGTCGTTGCCCTAACTGTCGCCCATTAGCATCTAAATGTGAATCCAAAAACTTTTGGCTGTCCAAATGCTTTGGCTCAACATACAAAAAAAAATATTAAAATTTCATATTCGATTTTTGTGTCTCTTCTGCATTTAAATGAAGTCGCTAAGAATTGGTTACCCTTCCCCCTCTGTGAGTTCATCTATCTCTCTATAACTCTCTTTTTTTTGGGGGATGGGACTTCAAACTGTGTTTGGCTACGGGAGATGTCCGTCTGCGGGAGCTGTTCGCGAAAAGAGCTTTCACTGTATGTATGTATATATTTGTTTTTGCGTCAAGAAACCAAGAGTTAAAATAAATATAAATCAAAAGATGTTTCTTCCTATAAAGTGCAATATTCAATTGATTGTGATTTTCATTGTTTTTCTTTTCATTCGATTTTTAACATTCATCGCGCATATGATTTACGAGTATTGATATATTATATGCATGACTCTATGTATATAAATGTGTATGTATGTGCGTACAGTTTGAGTTCATGCAACAAAGAACATAAGAGAGAGAGGGAGAGAAAGACTCAGACACCTGCATTTCATTTAAATCAAATTCTTTTATGTAATTTTTTTTAAAAAATTTTTTTTTTTTTGGGTTTTTTTATTACATATGTTTTTTTTGTGTTTAATTTATGCACATCAGCTACTTGGCTTCGCTTGGCCTTTGGTATTTATTTCGAATTGCATTTTGACTTGTAATTTATCTTTATCATTATTGTATTTATATGTGTGTGTGTGTGTGTAAAGCCTGGGCCTGGGCACACTTTGGCACTTTGATGCATGGCCCATGTGTATGTATGTGAGAGTGTGTGTGTGTGTGTGTGTGTGTGAGTGCGTTAAGTTGTCATAATGATTGACAATGGCTACGTGCCACGGTTTTGTAATCGTTACACGCCTTAAGCCAACTGTTTGGCCATCTCTCTCTCTCTGTGTTCATGGTTCAAACCGTTCAACTCTTGGCAGTTGCAACAGCTAACGAACTGACTGACTGACTTGACCAGGTTAACATCCTTATAAATTTTATAAACTTGGCTTGAATATACGTATAGAAGAAGATGTCATAGGAAAAGTAAGTTTTTGTCTCCCCCAAATTGAAGGTTTTACCTTATTTTTACTTCATTTAATGATATTTGTGTTTGTTTGTGGTATGTGGCAAGTGGCAAGTGCGTATGTATTTGGTGGCATCAATATTATTCTATTTGTTTGCGCTTCAAGCATCTAATTTTTTTCGTTTTCGTTTTCGTTTTGTATTTTGTTATTGTCGGAGGCTTGGCAAAAAGTTAATTTAACATCTGTTGGGCCATAAATTGCATAAATTGTAACACAGTCACAGTAACGCTCCCCAAGCCCCACCACACCCCGCACCGCACCACCATACCCTCTAACACTTATGTCCTTACATCCTGGCAGTCAAGACAGCAACAACATCAAGATAGAAAAGCAAGAAAAAAAAAAGAAGAGAGAATAAAATGCCTGGATAATCAATAAACGAAATTCAATTTGCTGCGCCATTTGCGCAGACAGGGCGGCAGCACACCCCCCCCGACCACCCGCTCCCCCCTCTGTCGGCCGAGTGTTCAACACATGCTTATGCTCTCTATGCACAAGCTACAGAATCTGGTGCACGCCCACTTGAACGCCCACAACGCCATAAAATGAGGCCGATCTAATGAGCGTGCAAAAGGGTGGGGTAGCCAAGAGGGGAGAGGAGGGGTGCGTGACGTTCGTGTATACTTTTTTTTTATCGATATTGCAATTTATTGTATTAGCCAAGGCATAAGAAAAAGAGATAGCAAAACAAAACGCTGCTTTCTCACTCTTTCAACGCTATCAAAATAATATTTCTCTATGCTATAAACTGAAATATGTGTTAATTTAAGGGAACTGCCTTTGCGACCACGCCCCGTTACGCCCCCCTATCCATACAAACACACACAAACACACACACAGTTATTGTTATAATGATAATATTGACATTGATAAGCGTCGCAAATTTATGCACAATTTGGCTAATTGATTGGCGCTGTCTCGATGGCCAAATGGCAGCGCAGCACGCACCACTCAAAGCAGACCCACTCCCACCCCTCCCCCGCCAAAAATTTTGTATGCACACACACACACATACATACATAATGTAGCATATACATATGATATGTGACAGGCATAAAACTGGTCAATGGGGAGTGTAATAAAAAATATATATACATATATAATATATATGTATGTATTAGCACCTAATATGAACTTAACAAAATGAAAAATACACAGAAACGTTTAACAAATTATTGAGAGACATATTTTTGTGTGTGTGTGTTTAGGGAACAGTTGTCAGATTTTTATGATATATCCCTGCAAGCACTTGGCAACATAAGCGATACTTTTTCGAGTTCTCAATCTGTTTAATATAAAATGTACATTTATGCACTTGTTTTCAGATCGAAAATAATACTCTCGTTGGGAGAAAAGGGTTAACGGGTTAAAGAGTTAAGATACTATAAATGAAAACTGTCTATAAATTGAATTTTTTATGGGCTATCAAAAGAATGCAATTTATATAAATAAAATTAAATACTAATAGATTCTAATAGATTATTATTTTTATTATTATTATTTAATAGGAAAATTTTAGTTAATAAAATAAAATATTAATAGATTAAATATATTTTTGTTGTATATCTTTCATGCCAACTAATAAGTTGATTTAAATGAATCTCCATAAAAATTTGGTTTAAACATCAACAATAAAAGTATGTCGTGAGATTGAAGTTGTTTTGAGGTCGTTCAACAGTCCTTAGAAGATTGAAACTAAAGTGGGAATCTAAGGAAAATATTAACATTATTTAAAAGTATTGCTTAGTTCGAAACCCCTTTAGCTTCCACACTGCAGTCAAAGGCTTTTTAAAGCAAAATCAAGCTATGACAACTCGACAAGGAAAAAGTTCGAAAAAGTTGTAAATGCCACAATCATTACATAACTCAAAATCTCCAACATAATAACACTAAATGTATACAAATATAATAAGTTGCATTTTGTGTATGAATATTAACATTTCCACTTGCTCAGCTTTAAGTAAAAGTTGCAACATGTATGTGTGTGCGACAACAAGTGCAACAAATGACAAAACTCAACAGCTGTAATTAACAATTGAGATAGAAAGTAAGTAAAAATGCAACTTTGTGATATAAACATGGAAGCGAAACATTGCGCTTTGTCATTTGTCGTCACGTAATACCTGAATACACCAAGAAGTATCCTCCAAACTAGTACATTACTGTTCTTAACTTAATTAATTAACCGGGTAGAGCAAAGGCATTTACAGTTTAACAACACTTTGCAGAAACTTTATCAAAGTACAAGTCGAACAACATTTCGCCAAAGAGACTGAAGGGGGGATGTGGGTGAAAAGTTGCACAGTGAAGTGGCTGTGTGGCATCAACTGAATGAAGTGGCAAGTAGCCCCGAAAAAAAAAGGGTTTTCTTCTTCATACCTGACCTGACCGTTGGGCTACTTGATATCGTATACGTTATATAGTATATAGCCTGATTGTGTTTACTTTTCCAAATGATTGAGCAGCGCTGGTAACAACAACAACAACACTGCCACTGGCCAGCTGTGCGGCAAACAAATGAAGCATAAAGTGTGGAACAACAACAACAGACTGCTGTTGCTGCTGCTGCTGCTGCTGTCAATGTCAAGTGCAAATGAGACGCCATCTCTCGCTTCTCGCTTCTCCTCGTCATCATCATCATCATAATAATAATAACATATCCAGAAATCAAAACGTATAACATACACACCCACACAAGTGTGTGTGTGTGTGCGTGCGTCCAGCAAAAATCTGTCTGTGTGCTAACGAGGGAAAACGAGGTCGCTTGGGTGAGTGCAAAGTTTACCTTGCCGCTGGCTCAAAGCCGAGATTTTTGCGTTCGAGCGATTTTTTTTTTGTTGCTGCTTTTTTTGACACAAATTGAAATCGAGTTATACAAAAACGCTTAATTCAATAAAGACAACGACAACAACCGCAACAGCTATAGCAACAACAACAACAACGGCAACAAGAGAAAAAGTTTATAATAACAGCGGACACAAATTAATTTTTGCAAGCCGTCGTTGGCGACACAAATTGCCGTGTCATGTCCAGAGTTAAGTTTTTTTTTCTCTCCCTCTCTCTCTCTCTCTCTCTCAGTCTGTCTCTTTTTCTTTTTTTTTTGTCTGTGTTTTATTGTTATTATTATTTAACTTGCACTTCTAGCAGTTGGCACACAGAGCAAAAGCATTTAAGTTTTGTAATACGCTTTGGCACACAAGAAAAAGGCATGGGAAAATAGATATATCAAAGCTTAAAAACATTTGATTTTAAACATTTGTTTAAGCCAAATAATGCGAAGAAAATTTAATCCATTTATTTTCTTTTTTTTTAAATTTAGGTTTTTCAGTTTGCTTAGATTTTTGCTTTTGTTTAATTTGTTTATGGGCTAAAAAGAGAATTATCCTTATTCCTCTTGTAAAAAATGTCTTTAAAACCGCTAGTAAAAATATTTAAAAATTTATTGAATGTATTTTTGATGCATTAAATATGTATTTTTTCTTAAATCCTTTTAGGAATTTATTTTTATTGTATGTTTTGAAAATTAATTTTAAAGTGATTTAAATGAATTTATTGTTTGAAATGTGCTAAAAATGAGTATAAAAAATTTAATTGATTAATTTTTTTAAAACAAGTTTAGGTTTAAGTCAAAAATATATGTAAATTGCCTTTAAATAATCCCAACAAAATATTTTATATATGATTTTTCAATTTTTTACTAATGACAATCGCCTTTTCCTTACTATTAAATTTTTTCAGCCTTTTTCGTCACTTGGCAGTGTATTTGCCATGCTGCCTTGCCGCATGTGGCAGCCACTTGTCGCTCTTGTATTTTGCTTATGCTTGCTTTTTTTGTGTGTGCCACGCACCTGTGGCAAGCAGCAAGCAATGGACGCTGTGATCTGTGTGTGTTTGGTGATCGTTGCGGTAATTACAAGCGACTCTCAGCTGCAGCCGCACTTTTTTTTGTTTGCTTTGCTTGTTGCATGTTGTTGTGGCAGCTTCTTTTTTTTTGCAGTTGCAGTTGCAGTTGCAGTTGTTGCTGTATTTTGGGGGAAGCGGCACAAGTAATTTCCACTAATTACGAGGCAATGAGTTGAGTAAAAGTAAAATCCGTACCACCTTTTGCGGCAAAACAGCAAGAGCTTTGCGTGTTGCATGTGGTGGATGGGGTGCCAATGGTTTGTGACATGCAGTTGCAGTTGGCATCTTGAGATCTTTAGTCGCATGATTTTGCACTTTTTGTGTGTGTGCAAAGCTCTCCTGTTCGTCCTCGTCCTCGTCCTCATGCCTTATGCTAAATTACATTTTTAAACATTTAACGAACGGACGGACGTTGGCAAAATCATAAACACAAATCAAATGAATTTTCATAATTGCATTTGGCTGCTGCTTCTTTTCCGCTTCTTTCTTGCTGACGCTGCTCGCTTTTGCCCAACCAACATGGGCGGCAAATCCAAGACCAAGTGGGCGTGGCCAAGTCTAGACACTAAGTTGTCACTGTCCTCGTCGCGCTAACATTGACGTTGACGATGTTGACGATGTTGTTGTTGTTGCTGTTGCTGTTGTTGCGCCTTGGACGAGTTGAGTTAGAAAAATGATGAGATTGCTATTTGAAGTGCCACCACAACGGAAACCAATACAAGGGGGCTTGGCCACAAGGGGCTTGGTGCAAGTGTGGCAAAAGAAACTTTTGGCACCAAGCGAATGTCTATCGCTATATATTAATATATGGTAAATGTGTTTAAGTTTAGTTTATAGCTTAAGCTTTAAAGCTGAATATTTTGCGAAAGGCAAAAACTATACCACGGAGGCTTATCGCAGTTTTTATGTTTATTTATATTTGTATTAAATTTGTGTTAATGTAAAAAATTAGTTGATTTACAAACGGAGCTTAAACTTATATGTTGAATATATTTTTTACATAATGGGAAAGAAAACCATTGCTTTTTGGAAAGGTTAAAAAAGCTATTTGCAGATATGTATCCATTGCTGATTTTTTTCATAATATAAGTTTCTTTTACTTGAAGATTTGTTTACGATACTTTTTACCTTATTTAGTGTATTGATCAACCTTGCATAAATTTCTCAGTCATATCTAGGAAACTTGTGAAATATTTGATACCAACTCTTATAATTATAATATAGACTAGAAAGAGGTGTGACAGAAAAGGAACTTAAGTTCGAATTAGAAACTTAATCAACTTCTGAAATAGGTCTCTTTCTCTCTCTTTCTTCCTAAGTAAATCGTCAGCTTCCAGTTAATATTAACTTAGTTTTGTGTCCTCTATCCATATGCCTGCCCTTTGATTTATTCTGACCGTCGTTTTTTTTTTCATTTTCCAAATCGATTGTTTCCTTTTTCAGCTCCTTTACTTTCATTTTGTTTTTTAGTTTTGTTGCTCATTCGCAATTCTTTCAACAACTCATTTGTAATCGTGTGCATAACTTTATTTGCTTCTTCTTCTTCTTCTTACACCTTAACCCCTTATGTTAGCCATTTTCTTTGTTCTCTCTCTGTCTCTGGGTTTTTTCTCTTCCTTTCTGTCTTTTTGTGTGTCTCTATTATGATGATACAATGCATCTAGCCATATGGCTGCCCCATATGCTCTATCCTTCAGGCAACACACACACACACACACATACACAGCTGTGCACTTGGCACGGTAACACCCATATGCAGATACATTTGTATCTATGCAGTTGAAATTCATGCTACTGCCCCGAAAAAAAATACAAAAAATTGTTTGCTATTTTGCATTTGTTGCAGCTGTTGTTGTTGTTTCATGTTTTTTGTTTCTTTTATGTCAATTTCACGCTCTATTTGTGAGGTTTGCCATTTGCCTTTGCCTTTTGTTTGATTTGGATTTTTTGTATCTTTTTGTTTTTTTTTTTTTTTTGGTTTTGTTTTTACGCTCGTGTTTTTTTGCAGTCCAATCTTTGATATTTTTGTACTTTTGACCAATTTGCGGCACACAATGCAAGCAAACAAGAAGCACTAAAAACACAAGCACACACACAGAGACACACACACATATACATAGAGACATGCCAAATGATTGGCAGCTTTTCAATATGGCGCTAATTGAGTTTTTAATTGTTTGACTTTACACTTTAGTTTTGTTTTGTTTGTCGCCTTTTTTGGTTATTTTTTGTGCTTTTGTTAACCCTTTTGTGTCTCAATGTGTCATTTGTTGAGAATTGCCAAGCGCCACACTTTGATTTGTGTTGTTGTTGTTGTTGTTGTTGCAGTAACTGTAACTGTTATTGTTGCTTATTATGATCATAATTATTATTTATTGCTTTTACCCTTGCCTTTTCTGTTGTTTTGGCCAACGATTATAACTTGATACCATCAGCAACAACAACAACAGCAGCTATAACCGTAACAAGTGCTGCTGCAAAATGGCAATCAAAAAAGATGCCCCACAACCCCTTTCAACCCCCTCCTCCCCTCTGCGCTGCAGCTGTAGTCGATAAACTTGTTTCAACAGGGTCCTGGCATCAGGCATCAGACTTAAAGGTATCAGGAATCAGGCATCAGGCGGCAGGCAAGAGGCATCAGGCATTGGGGCAATGTCAAGCTCCAATGTCCACAATGCAAAAACTTCACAACGACACTCGAAAAAATGAATATTGAATATCTAAAAGTCTTTTAAAATTTTTAAAATTGTGAAAAGTTAAGAAAGTCAGAGATATTAACTTAAAAAATATTTCTATTACATAAAGTTCTTTTTTCGCTTTAGGTTTTTCTCTTCTAAAACTTGAAATCATTTTCAAAACTAAGTTTTTATGTTTAACTGTTTCTTAGAGCTAGTTTATTATCAAAACTCATTTGAAATCAACATGAATTTCTCCCAGTGCTGTTCTTGAAACGATTTCTCTGATGTTTTTTTTTTTTGTGTTCAAGTCTCCGATTTTGGCTTCGTTTTTTGCCAGGCTCCGTTATAGCCAACTTTTGCACCGAACGTCACTCAAGTGGAAATAATTTTAATTTAGTTGCTGCCAAACTATAAACAGGCTCCAATGCCAGCCGCACTCTATATGCGTGTGTGTGTGTGCGTGTGTGTGAGGGGTCCTCGTCACTACCCTTTCAGCCCCTTTCCCCCGTTTACCCATGAGTTGAAGTTTGGGGGCTGTTTGGTTGTCGTCAGCACTTTGCATTGATAAGCGGCACGCATTCAATGCTCCCCTTCCAAAAAAAGAGAATCCAATGCCAGGCAGCCCTAAAGTCGAAACGGGAACACGGACGCGTCCTACGATTGCGACTGAAGGGTGACGCTGACGATGACGCTGATGATTATGATGATTATAGGGATGTGAGGTTGAGTACGATGCCGCGTCATGTGGTGATTAAGTCAAGGCAAGCGCAAAAGCGATTGGGGGGCAAAAGCAACAACAACCAGAAAATAACTGATTTGTGGCTCACAAATAAGTTGGCTTCAAGACGACGCTATCAATGCTCTAACAAATAATATTTTTGGTGGATAAAAAAAGATTTTTATTAAGAGTACAGTGAAAGCTCTGCTAGCAAACAACTTACAGTATTTTTATCCGCCTGCGGGAGATGTCCGCGAGTAGAGCTTTCATGTGAATATTAATACTTTAATGGCATAAAGTTATTTTTGGCAAATTTAAAATGTTTTGGACTATATTTTGTGATTTATTTTTTTGGTTTTCTTTTTTATGTTACTGTTTTTACAAATATTTTGAAAGGTTTTGGAATTTTTCGCCTAAATACTTTTTTAATCGATTTCATGTTTGCGGTTCTTTTTAATAATGTTCTAAAAACTGAAAAGGTTAATATATTTATTTGTTTAGTTGTTTTATATTTAAGTTTAGTTTCAAAAGTTTAATAAATCCTTAAAAAATTACTAATGCTAAAACTAAGAAAAAGGTTTATTGAAAATAATAAAAAACGGCTTCAAGTTCTTATAAAAATTTGAAGCTAATATTTAAGCTTTTATCTAATATCTTAAGTCAACTTTATTAAACGTAAATTATTATTATTGATTTTCACTAGCTCTTTAAAATTGTTTTCTTTTGAAGCTTTAACTGAATCTAAAATGATTTTTCTATGCTTTTTTATACTTATTTAACGGTTTTTTCCAACACAATTTTTCGATATCGTCGCATAGTTGTATCTTTAGCTGATCATGCTTCTCTTTGATAGTTGCGTCGTCCACAGATTTATTCATGTTGCTTGTGGATTCGCACCCTTGTTGCAAAAAAAGGGCTGAGGGTTGTATGTGTGTGTGTGTTTGTGGATGGATCTGCAGAGTCGTCGAACCGGTTTGCAACTGTTGCCGGCATTATGTAAATGTTGCTTTTGGCTGCTCTGCGGTTGAAACGAGAAAGAGAGACAGAGAGAGGGAGAACCAAATGCAGCGCGCGAGATGGCCAATGCAATATCTTAATGGTCAAAAGACGTTGGCCTGGTCTGAACTGCTTGAACGGGCCGAAGGACATGGCTGCTGCTGCTGCTGCCGTTGTTGTTGCTTTTGCTTTTGCCAGGATGAAGGCTCATATTTCGATGTTATTTATGCGCTCGGCCCCGTTATTAAAAATATTTTTATAGCTGCTGCTGCTGCCGCTGCCACGGCTGCTGCCACGGCTGCTGCCACGTCTGACGGAAAGGTGGTCAGGGTCGTACTCATCCAATCCTTACACGAAGCAGAGTCTCTTCCCCCCTTCCTCCTTTATTTACCTGCCACCAACAGCGGCAGCGGCAGAGAGACCGCAACCTCAACGTCACATTGATGCCACGACCCGTCTCCTTCTATCTATCTCACTCTTTCTCCCGTCACGTCTCTACATTGTGGTACCTTACAGTCCTCCCTCCACCCCCTTTACCCTATCCCCTGGCTTGACTAGGCTGTGCAACATTATACTTTCGCCTTGTTCTTTTTGAAGACCGCTTTCTGCTTCTTCTTCGTTTTCTTGGTTGTTGTTTAATTTTTCAGTTGGTTTCAGTTTGGGTTCCCTTCCTTTTTTTGTGCTTGCCCCCCTTTGCCCCCTCCGTCTTGCGCATCTACCTTCTGGCAGGCTACCTCTTCAAGTCGGCTGAGCCTGTCGCCCTAGCCAGGCTCCTTCATGTTCTCCTTCTTATTGTTGTTGTTGTTGTTGTTATTGAAGAGGTTTTAAATTTCCAGGCTGATACTTTAATCCAAGCCAGGCAAAAGGCGTCTCTCTCGCTCTCTCTCACTCTCTCTGTCTCTTTGCGTCTTTGTGGCAACGATTCTCGCTTACTTTTATCGAGGCTGTGGCATGGCGGTGTCTTCTTCTTATTCTTCTTCTTGCTGCTTATAATATTCTCGTAGTTGTTGTTTTTGTTGTGCATCGTGTGCATTTTTTTTGAGATTAAGTTTTTTTGTCGCTTGTTTGTGCTTTTTCCTTGTGACAGTCTTTTGCATTTAATGCACCCTTAAAATATCATTTTTAATATTGCCACACAATAATGAAAAATATTCGCCTTGCTTTGCAATTTCTTGCAGTTTTTTTTTTCGCTTTTTTATGTATTGTCCGTTATTTTGTGTCATCTGAGGAGCTTAAATCAAACAAATTTTGATTGGAATCGCTACACTCTCTACCCACCCCCTCTCTCTCTCTTGCTTACTTTTGTGCTGCAATTTTAGAAATCCTTGACCAGAATACCTGAGAAATGCAAAGATCAAAGCTGCTCTGAGCACAAAACTATTGCAATGAGGAATATATTTATTATTATACTTACATATATATAAAGTTGTTTTGGGTCATAGTGTTAGCACAATAAAGTGAACAGCAAAATGTGATACAGTCTTACTGCTATGAATTCGTTCCCCTTAGTCAAGTCCACTATATCCAATGACTACTGTACTGCACAGTATGCATTCCTTTGCTACTTATTGGCATTTATTCACATTTACCATATATACACATCATATATAATTTCTGTGTAACTCATTAGAAAACCTTATCAAATTAATTCAGCAACAATTTCTCTCTCGTTTCAATTAATGCTAGTTAAAATGTTTGCTTGTGTATGGTATATGTTTGGTATAAATGCCAAGCTAATGGATATATTAATATTATTACTATATGCATACATGCATGCATATTTCGGTTACACTCTCTCTCTCTCTCTCTCTCTCTCTCTCTCTTTGAGTGTTTGCTATCTCTGTCAGTGTGTCACATGCTGTCATGTGTAATTTCATTTTCATGCATATTTATTTTCATTCGAGTTAAATGTAAATTGGATCAAAGTTGTAGCTCGCTTACAGATACACACACACACACACGCACACACATACAAGCGAATTTTTGGATTGCTGTGTAGTCAATTTCTCATCATATCACGCATACGCCGCGTAGTTTATGCAATTTTAAAGCATAAATATTTAAAAAATCGCCATTTTGCAAGGCAACCCGTTGCACAGTGGTGCAAAATATGTTGCCAATGTTTTGTTATTGTTTTCTAGCTTGTTAATGCAATATTAAAAGCTTGCCTTTGATCAATTTGCCATGCATTTAAGTCTGTAATTAATGAACACGAAACGTATTTAAAAAGCATATATATATGATATGATTATGTGTATGTGTGTGTGTGCGTGTGTGTTTAACTCTTGCAACAAATTATGGATAATGCATGTATTTATGTCGGCATCGAACTTTTTTTGCAGATCACCCTTATACGCCATGTTGTTCCTGGTCATAGCAGTAATTATGTCAATACACACACACACACACACACGCACAGACGCATACATATGCAAATGAGCAATGACAACTTTAAGGCGACGGCTGCAACAAACAAAGCGAAAACAACAACAACAAACAGCAATAACAATATTACGGTTAAGATTAAATGCAGCGTAGTTGCCATTAACAATGATTACCTGAAAGCCGATTCCCAATAATTAAATGTGCAACAGCGCGCAATTTTTAATTGCAGGCCACAAAAAAACAAAAAGGAAGAGCTGCAGTGCGTCGTATCACCAGAACCACCCCAAACCACCCCAACCCACCCTAGTTTGATTCGATTTTCCACTGTCCGCGTCCGCGTTCGTGTCCATGTCCGGATTCATGTCCATGTCCGGCCAAACGAGAGCAAGTGAGGCCTCAAAAAAAAAAAATACCAAACATAAATGTTGATTCTGATTTTAATTTATTCATATTTATGCAAAAAGAAGCAACAATTTTGCTAGCATACTTTTTTGGGCGCTTTTGCTGCAGCTGCTCTCCCCTTCTCTCTCTCTCCCTCTCTGCTTCTTCTTTGTTTTGGTTAAATATTATTTTGGTGCTGTTTTTATTGCATTCGTTGCGTGTCCTGTTTGTTTATTATATATATATATATATATATATATTTTAATATGCATTGAACCGCACACAGATACATACATCCATCTTCATCACCTTCTACTCGCCCCTCCACACTTGTATTTATTTAAACACATTGTAGCACACTCACATTTGACCTCAACGTTTTGGTTGACCATCAATCGAGTTGTCTGTCGTTTCAATCGGTTTTGCAATCAACATTAACTGACGATCTCACGTTGCGGTTGTCCTTGTCCAGAGTCCTTGCCATTAAAGGAAGTTATTTGATTAGTAAAGAAGAACTTTCAAAACGTGACATCTGTAGAAGTCACTTATGTGAAGTCTCTTTCCAGAAGGCATTACCCATTAATTACTTACCAAGAAGCAAATCTCACAGCTGTCTTTCACACGTTTTACAAAATTCTTTATCAAATCGTTTAAGCTTCAAGCAATTGAGCCCAAAAATTAATCAAGCAATCATAATTTGCCAAATTAACCACATTTGCCACAAAGTGGCTTAGCCTTGGACTTAGCCATAATGCATTTATCTTCGCAGACTAAACAAGCAGCCAAAAACGGACTGTTGAATCAACAACTATATTAACTTTATTGGATATATATATGCTTATGCATATATCTAGTCTTTTTAAATATATTTTCATATTCTTGCGTTTGTTTTTCTATTGTTGCCAACATCATCATTGTTGCTGCTGCTGCTGCTCAACTTAATCTAGCCTGGTTGCCTTTACAATGCTGCAACATCTTAACAATGGCAACAAAAACAACTACAAAGAGCTATGCTTCCGGCTCGCTTGATGTCTGGTGTTGGGTTTTTTTTCTTCTTTTGTTGCTGCTGCTGCTTGTGTTTAGCATGAACCCAATTATGAATTATTTGTAATCTTATCTTTAAGTATGTGGCATAAAAATTATAATTTTGCGGCAAGAAACCCCACACAGCCAACAACAACAACAACAGCAACAACCGCTTTGCCCCTTTTGCACAATATAAAGTTCTACAATTTCAGCATTAAAATTTATTAAAAATAAATAAAGCAGCCCATAAATGTCCGCAGGCATAACTTACCTCGCACCTTACCCCACCATCTGTCTGTCTGTGTGGTGTTTTTTTTTTATAACCACATGCACACACACACACACACACAAGGGATCGGTCTCAGCATGTTGTTTGTGGCTTAGCTTTGCTCCCTTTTCGGTGAAGTTTTGCTGCGTTGCAGTCTGCATCTTGAGGCCTAACCACAACCCTATCTCACTGTTGGTGGTGCTGGTGGTGGTGGTGTTGCTGCTAGCCATGTGAATGGCACCAAAGTGGACGCTTCAGCATGCACCAACGCCACTTGGAGTCGGTGCGAAGAAAGAGAGAGAGAGGGGGAGGGGAGTGTGGAAGTCAGTTTGCCGTCCAGACTGCTGATAAACAGGAAGTCATCGTCGCTGCCAACACTTCAAGCTGTATGTCGAGTGGGTGGATGGTTGGTGTGGGTGGGTGGTTGGGAAGTTGGCTATGACGTATTGCATTACCATTGTTCCTTGACACAACTCATCTCAAACTCATCTCTCGATTTGACTACGGCTCGACTACACGGCTCAGTTCTTTGGTTTTTATTCATAAAATAAATGAAGTATTTAGCTCGAGCTCGACTCGAGTTGAGTGTTTTTTACAGCTGCAGTGTCAGCAGGCAGACACTGACACAACAGACAGTACAGACAGTTGGGACAGACCGCAAGCAGCCTTAGGGGGCAGGCGCATGACGTTGAAATGCGGCTCAAACAGAATAAAAAAAAACGTGACAAGCTCGTCCTTCCGTCCGTTCGTTCTTCCGTCCTTCCGCCCTTCCGTCCGCCCTTCCTTCCTTCCTAGCTGACTGAGTGACTGACTGATTGAATGACTGACTGACTGACTGACAGACCATGTGAATTAGCATTCAACGCTGAATCGTTTCCTTTCCTCTTCTCCCCTCTTCTTGTCTTCGCTCTAACTTCCGACATTTCTTTGCTGGACCACTTGACGTATGCGCAATGTGGTATACATTTTAATGTTTTTATTTGCTTAATTTTGTACTCTCTATTTGATTTTAGAGTGTCGTAGCGAGGGCGAAGGCTAGGGGGGTGGTATCTTTGCTGCAACTAGTTCACAAATTAGATTTTAGCTGCTACGCAAAAAGTTTTCGTTCGGCAAAACTGAAGCCGCACAAGGTAATTATAAATAGCTATGCAGAGAGAGAAGCTCGGCCTGGGACACCGCAGCACCACCACCAGCATAACCAGCTGCAAAATTTTCAGCCTACCCCATATGTGTTAGTGTGTGCGAAAATGGACTGGAAATTATTTTACATGCTGCAGCTCAAGTGGCCGAGTGGCGCTTGTTTTTAATTAGTTTGCGCCGCAGTCACCAGGACCTCAACTCTCTCTCACTCTCTAACTACCTATGCACAGGTGTGTGAGTGCATGTGTGTGTGTGTGTCTAATTTAACCATTTTAATTGAAAACCGCAAGTGACCGACCAAATATTTTTGCAATTTGTAAAATGTTTAGCATAATTTAGTGCACAAATTTTTCGACCAAAAACGTGCTGATATCAAGGGTTAAACGTAGGGTCCTTGCCCACACCCCTCACCCCTACCCCTACCCGCCCTCAAGCAAGAAAAGCACAAGCGAATGCCAACACAAAATTGGGGACAACTACTGTGGTCAACTGCATTCAACTTGCATGTTGTGTGTGTGTGTGTTCCTTAACCAAGGATATCCTTTTAAGCAGCACAAAAACTAAAAGTTGTCAACTCTCTTTCTTAGGTGAAAGCAGACAAAATTTAATGAAAAAAAAGTAAGAGAAGGAGCTCAAACATTTTGAACTTTAAGCATTTGTCCTTGTTTGTTAAAATATATATGGGCGTGTTTGCTGTGTTTTTACATGCATATCTCTGAAAGTTTCTGCATTTTTGCATGCTTGCGTTTAATACAATGCTCAATATCTCTGGTGTTCCTTAAAGGATTTTTTATGCAAAATTTCAAGAATTTAAAAGTGTTGCCCATAGGTTTTTTAATGAAGCTTTTAGTGATTATTGTTATCGATAACATATGTGTAACAAAATTGGTTAAGGTATCAATAGCTTTAGAAGTTGTTTTCCCTTCTGATGTAGAAGAGTTTCTTATCCAAAACTGGAGTGCTTAGCTACTTAAGTCTTGGAGATTCAAATGTTAATACTAAATATAACTTTCTTAAATAGGTTGATGCCTTATATAAAGAATAAACATACATACATATATGTATAATATTCGAACTTCCCTAAAAATGAGATGAGATGTCTTGGTATACAAATATGTAACTTCGTTATCCTATTTCATAAGTTGATGTAAATCGCATAATTTGGTTGTATGAACTAAATAAGAAAACCATACGGCAAGGCTTGGCAGTTATTTTTAAACGAACTCGCAACAATATGAATAATTAAATTCAAGTCTAAGGATCTTCTACTAACTTAGCTCATATCAAAGTTAGCTTCACTGTCAAAATACATAAAATTTTTTTTTTTGTGGAATTCCTAGTAACAAAAATATCCATTACAGTACAATTGCACAGGTTATCACATTTAATGTCTCAATAGGGCATGGCACTAATGTGCAATGTGTGAGCCCGACTAAAAAAAAAAAAAACTAAACAACAGCATAAGTGTTAAGTTTTTTTGTAGTTGTTGTTGTTATTGTTGTTGTTGCTGCTGTCATTAGCTGGCAAACAGTTGTTGTTAGCTGGACTTTTCAATGGTTAATGTCACGCCTCGAGTTTCCGCACCTTGATAGTAAATTGTGTTTCGTTTTGGTTTCGTTTTCGAGAAACAAACCGTTATGGCACAAACGGAGCCAAAGACTCATCATGATGATGGGTTTGTTGTTGTTGTTCGTCATTGTCTCTCCGACAGCTAGAGTGAATTGTTGTTGGCAACAAATGAGGCTGAGTTTTGTGTGCAACGCTTTTCACTTCCTTTCGCCACTTAATTTTAGTTTTATTATTATGATTTTTGTTGCCAATGAAATTAACCCCAAAAAGGCAAAGCGAGCAAAATTGCAGCACACCTCGATACATACGATGTGTGTGTGTGTGAGAGAGGTGTAAAAGCCTAGCTAAGTGGCACAGACAGCACACATTCAACACCTCATGCCGTGTTAATAAGCCATCAATAATGTAGCCACCGAATGGACAGACAAACGAAAAAACGACATTGGGCAGCGGATTTTGCAGCAATCGGACTGAATGTCTGTTGCTGCTGCTGCAGAAGCTAAATGAAGCGTGGCAAATGCGTCGTCGATTTATTTTCTTTATACAATATCAGAAAATCGTGCAACAAGCGGCAGCGGCGGTGGCGGCGGCGGCGAAGCAGCAGCAGCAGCGGAAGACAAACAATTTCTTGGAATTGATTTCTTGCGGTTTTTGTGGCATGTAGCCCTAAAAATGCCCATAGCATAATTGAATGTTGTGCAAACGAAGGGGGGATAGGGCGGGGGGTAACTCCAAGAATTTCAAAGTCCTAACACACAGTTGACAGCTGACAGAAGACTGAAGATGAAGCCGATAGTGGAAGTGGCTTATAGCATGTGGTTAAAACTTGTTCAGAATCAAGAAGAAGAAGCGGGCAATCGTTATCGATATCGATGTCATATGATAGTCTAAATGCTACCACATATGAAAACTATTAATAGGTATGGAAGAAGGATGCCTTATGGCAATGGCCTCTAAATATGTAATTGAGATTGAGAAAAGATTTGCAGATCGATTTCTTTGAATCAGAAACAGAAAATATTTCAGCTTTAGATTCTTTGTCAAACACAAAAATGTGTTTTTTGCATATCTTTAGCCTCGAATACCGTTTGCTTTTGCGAGTGGGAACACTGACAAACTGGCGCTAAGGCCGCAAGTGCCACAAGTTGGCGCACATGGCGGCAAAAACCGTCAATCAATCAGAGCTCTCGCTTGGCAACGGCAATTGGCAAACAGATACGTCGTCGACAGACTCGCAATTCCCATACAGCTGATTTTTCTCACAATAATTTGTAGTACGTAGCTAGATTTTGTAAGGAGCGAGAGAGAGACACCTGTGCGCGGCCCAGTTAGGCGGTGCTGCAGACAAGCAACCAAATATGAGACTGCAACCAAGCCAACAGTGGCAACAGTTCTATAGCTGGCCATAAATCTGTAGACAACTTTCCAGTTGAGTGCTTAACAATTTTCAACACGCGCAGCCAAAGAGCCACACCTGAGCCGATGCCGATGCCGATGCTGAAGCCGAGGCTCAAAACTGTTGCTGTTGCTGATATGGTAGCTGAGGCTGAGGCTGGGAGCTCTGTCCATGGACATTGGGCAAATTGGACGGACGACGGTGCCATGGGAACGTTAAACGGCCTACGCTTAAAAAGTCCGCTATAGCTAGGATTACACTTGAAGAAAATATGTATAATACAGTGGAAGAATATTTTTTAATCTTTACAAATTCGATTTTCATTTGTTTCTTATAAAAAATGTTTTTAATTCATATTTTCTTTCCTTTTTTAATGAAAAGTATTTTTGAACAAGATAAGAAAGTTTTCAAGCTGTTTTCTTCTTATTTAAAATGTTTGAAAAAAATGATTTTGTTAGAGATATAAGGAATAAAATATATATAATAATTTTTTGAATGCAATATGTTTCAGTTTCATAAGAAACATTTTCTTTCAGTGTATAACAACAGCTTCTCTCCTCGTTCCTTCCACTTTTTCAGCATGCCGCATGCAATCTGTAAGAACTACTCCATGCCCCTCATTACAGCTGCCCCTCTCCAACTGGCGTGTTTGCTGCACTTCGATAATGTGTAATAGTTCTATTAGTCGCATGTTGGCGCGTCTCTGGTTACAGCTAATCTCTGGCTACCAAGTTTGGCGCACTGTCATGAGAACCAAGAACCGGCCAAGAGCGGCAAAAAAAAAAAACAAAAACAAAAACAAAAACTTTGGCCTGAATAGTTAAGCAGTTGAGTTGTTGAACAGAGTTGAGCTGAGTTGTTGGGTTGGCTGGCGCCTCGCTTGGATTGCCAAATTTGGTGCGCACGCCGAACCGGTTCGCAGCATTGGACGTTCGTTTAGACGTTTTGGAGCTCGTAAAGTTTATATGGCACAAAGGCTGGCGTCCAATTAAAACGGAAATATTTTCGACGTCTCTCTTTTTCATTAATTCATCTAAGCTAAACGTCCATTTCATCCAACCATCCATCCATCCATCTATCTATCTATCTATCGTCGTATCTATTCTGTGGTTTAATGGCCCCAAGATGCTCTTTTAATAACTTTATGGCTCACATAGAGGACGGCCAACATTTACGAGCGTTGCCGCCCTTTTTGAAAACCGTTAAAAATTTTATCAAAGCCAAAAAAGTTGAAGTTAAACTTTAAGTTGAAGCCTCCGCATTCGTCTTTATTTTGAAATTTTACAGCACCTGCTCTTGACTCATTTTGTGTATACAATATACATACAAAATGTAGTAAATGACCAAGGGAATTACTTATAAATAGAGTTGTCGCTGCATTTAATGACCCTTTTATGGCGCTCATCAAATACAAAGCAATGCATAAAACTGTCAAATTTTCCTTCCCACAAATGCAAGGCATTTCATTTTCACTTAAATCCAGACTTTGGCACTCATTTTGGGGTTCTTCGTGAATGGTTTTGATAGTCTATTAGTTTGTTTCATTTAATACTTAAAACTACTTTTAAATCTCATTTAATTTGTTTCAATACTATATTCGGAAGCGAGCCAAATCTATTAAATAAACAAAGTTTACCTTATCAAAACATATAAAACATTCTTAGTTAATTGGATATAATACTAACACCAGAAAAATCAGCAATGCACATATTTTGACGAAGTTATGAATATCGCAAGTCTTGTCCAACTGCCAAGTAGATTCAAGGCATTGGGTATTTCGTAGTCGCAATTTCCTGACCAAAGCCTTCTTGTTAAAGCTTTGAAGTGCTAATATTGCTTGAGCTTAAGATCTTTTACTATTAATATAATCAATCATCATATTCAAAAATTGCGATACTTTAAATCTGTGCTGTATACTTAATCTTCACATAGCTATATATTATATACAAAATGTCTTTAATTTTAAAATTTGCTTATGTTTAACAAACTCACTTCCTAGCAGTATTGTCTTTAATTGTAGAGTAACTAGCTTTTGCTTTGTTTGTGTTTCAATTGCTTTGAATGATCAAACAGTCCCCCTTCTATTTCATTCATAGTTAAATGAGTTGTTGCTGGCCTGCATAGAGGATATAGTACGATTGATTGTTCTCTCTCTTGTGCTCTGGTTTTTTTTTTTTGGCCTCCCCCTTCTGCATGGACAACAGAGGTTGCCTTTTAATTTGCATGGCTTTTCATTTGAATTTCAAAAACAACAACAGCAACAACAACTACTACAATAATAATAAGGCAAATTTAGCAATAAGCATGTTGTTCCCCTCATTTCAATTGAATCAGAGCCCCTTCCCGCTCCCCCATCCACTTCACACACAATTGCCAATTTTGTATGCTTGCCCTGCCCCATCTGCTACTGATTGTACCTCCTCCATCTCCTTGTGTTTTGTGTGATTTGCTTTTTGGTTTATTGCAAGCCCTTTTTGATGATTAATTCATTCATTCATTCATTCATTCATTCATATGCCCATTTGGTCAATTCATTGATCTTTGTTTGTTTGTTTTGTGCCCTTTGTTGCTTAATCTACCCCACTTCCCACTACGCCCCCCCTCCACCCCTCGCCTGGCCACCTGCATTCATTGTCTATTGATTACAAAGCGAAACACAAATGTTAAGATTTTGAGCCGATTTGCCTAAGATCCAAGTTCAGATCACACTTGCCACACAGCTGAAAAGCGATACATAGAGTCGAAAGCGGCTTCCGTTACACTCTCTTTCCCCCTCTCTCTCTCTTTACTCTCCCTTACCGGCATGCTGTGCCGTTTTGGGCTTCATCTCCAATTATTCAATGTTATTAAGTTGATTGCGTTGTAATTGTGCCAGAAATTTATGCCTAATTGCCCAAGTCCGTTGGCTTCGTTGGCTTCATTCGCTCCGCACTTGCCTCATACCTCCCCCCTCTCTCTATCCGCTTTGCATTCATTTGTGCTGTGTGTCTGGCATATCTATCTACATATTTGTGAAAAGCATTCAACTAACCATCTCGTCGAGGCATATCAGTTATGTGTTGAAGCTTTAAGGCCAGAATCTATTCCAAATTTGTACTAAGGGTTAAGGTTGTTCAAAACTTACAAACAATAATTTTTATCTGTTAAAGAGAATACTTATTCCAACATGATTATAATGAAAGGAAGAGTATTTTTGATGCGCTTTGTTTTATGTTCATGGAGTGTTTTTTGTAACTCGTGTTTTATGATTTTTTTCTCTCGCTTTGTGTGCAGCAACAACAGCTTTGAAGTATTTCTGTTTTTTTTTTGTGCTCTCTCATCAAAATCCATGTTGCTCATCAACAAAACATTTGGCAAACGAAGGCGGAAGCGTTTAATGAACATTAGACAGCGACAACAATCGCAACAAAAACAACAAATAAATACAAATGCTTAAGAGGGGCGTGTTGGGGCGGGGTGGAGTTAACAAAAATCAAAACGCCGCTTAGCCAACAATTTATGAAACAACAACAACAATAAACTATGGCCAATAACAAAAACAGTAGCGCCGCCGCTCCCCCTTCCCACCCGCGCCACCACCACTTTCGAAGCGTTGAGTTGACGTTTAAAGCCGACAGGCGACATGCACAAAATCCGCTCAGACCTCCCCCTCTCGAACACCCTCTTTGCTGCTGCTGCTGCCCATCAATTTAAATCGTCGTTGGCCTAAGCTTAAGCGCAGATTAGGTGCAGTGTGTGTGTGTGTGTGTTTGAATATCGTAAATAAATGTGCTGCACAATTGAATATACTACGGACTAGCATTAGCATGAAATATGTTTGTGATAAGTGCAGACAGTGTTGAAAAACATCGCAAACAACTGCAAATGGCGAATGCGAGAGAGAGAGAGGAGATAATAGTGGCTAAAGCTACTGCTTATGCACATATACAATAACTATTTATGCACACATACACACACATATATATAGCCACTATTAACTCAATGGCGAGAATGGTTTTATGAAGTGAACTCAAAATGAAAATCATTTCAAAAAGTTGAAAATGCACTAAAACGTTCTGCACTTTAATTATTTGCTAAAGTGTTCGTCTAACGATTAACAAAATTAATTGATTTCGAATTTAAGATTAACACAATATTATTAATTAGATCGTGTAGCGAAGAACTCGCTTAACTTCCTGTCAAGCTCAAAAGAGTCACAAATTATGTGACTTTTGGGCCCATAAATTTATTGGTAGGGCACACAAAAGATTCGAGTAATCAAAACAAAAAAATGCTACGGCGGATGGCGCCGCGGGTAACTAATTTGAATATTGATATGATTTCGATATTGCTTTTGTGTTTTATTGTGTTTTGTATAAGAGTCACCCTCATCACTTGCATAATTAAGTCAAAAAGAAAAAAATTAGCGCTCGTGTTAAACGCGTGCGCAGAACAAGTTCAAACAAGTCGCAACACGTCTGCTCCATATTGGCAAGAGTGTTGAATACTTATTCGATATCTAGTTTGTAGCATCGGAGTAACTGGTCTTGAGGTTTCTCCCGAGCAACAACTGGATCTGTGCTTCACCATGTTGCCATGTCGTTAATTTGACAATTTCTCATTAATTTCCTGTCAATTGAAGATAGTTTCGATGTTAAGAAACTAGTAGAGAAGCTAAGGCTACGAAATCGAAAGGAATCCAAAATACTTTTTCGATATATTTTTGTTAAAATTATAATAATCTCACAAGGAAACAAGAGATACATTTTTATTTTTTTTTTTTTTGCAAAAAGTCGTACTTTTCTCAACTCAGCTCCCCTAATGCATGGTATATATAGAATTGTGTTTATTTTTTTTCTTGCTTAAAACCTTGATTATTCAGTTTAAAATATATATTTCTTAATTCACTTTATGTTTGGTAGAGTTTCTTTAAAGAGTAGTTGACAGCGATTTATGTGGGGCACTCAGATTACAAACGCCAAGCGAATATGTAAATCAAATCAATTTAAATGCTTTTGCGATACGTTTAAGATATGAATATACTTAGACTAACACACATGAGTTCCAGTTTGTTGCTGTTGTTGTTTTCGTGAAATTCTCATTAAAAGATAAGAAAACTACAAGCTTGATAATATTTAAATCATAATTTATGGCTCGATCGTACATTGAATGCCTTTGAAAATGGCCAAGAGGGAGAATGAGAAAGAGTTGAAAGCATTAACCGTTCCAACCGTTTCTCTTTGGCCAAAAAATCATGAGTCTTTGAGTCGTTCACACATTTCGCACAGAATGACAGAATATTCAATGACGGAAATACCAACAAATAATAAAAAATTTTAATAATAAAAGAAGCTAAAAATCAGCTTAGTCAGTTTGTTGCCTCTTGCCTTGGCCTATAAAACTCTTGGGATCTTTGTCTCATTTGGCGCTAATATTTTTTCATATTTTAAGACTTAGTCTTTGTTATGCTTTGTCTCTTTCTTTCTTGCTGTCTTGTTGGGAGGCTATATATAGTAATTTGTTCCTCTTGGTTGATGACGTCGTGTGTCCACACCCAAAACGCCTTAAGCTTTTTCCCACGCCCAGCTGGCAAGCGAATCAAAACGCCAAACGCCAAAAAAGCAAAGACAACAAATATATAAAAATAATATTATAAAGACACAACGCAACTAAGAAAGCAAAGAAATAAGAAACTTCAAATCACAAAAAACGTACAGGAAGTTGTGATTAAATTTTTCGTTGTATTTATCTTTGTATTCGTGGTGTGCTTTGATAATCGTGGAGCATTAGTAGAAACACATCTACACAACTGTAAGCCAATGTGGAATATATTCGAATATTAAGGTCGTTCGAGTACATTCACTCAAATCATTTGCTTTTATTCTTATTCATGTTCGTGTTTCCTAGAACTCCACTAATACATCAATTTCGCAAAAAACTATTAACAAAAATTTAACATTTTTGAAATGATTGCAAAGTTGCTTGTGTGTTGGCCACGTTGCCGGCTGCTGCCAAATGCTTGCCAACTTATCCCGAATTGCTCGAAATGCCATTAACATTGAGCAGGGGGGTGGTAGTTTGTGGCTTAGAGGGGAGGCAACAATAAAAAACCAAACAATGCGCACTCGTTTAATTAGAAAGCGCAAAACTTGCACAGCGCATTCGAAACTGTACACAAAGTAGAAGTCAACCCAAAAAATGGCGACATAAAGAGAGAGAGAGAGAGTTGAAAATAACGGAAGCAACAGCAAGGTGTTATAAACAAAACCAACAAAAAATGGCGACAGCTGTGACTTTTGCGGCAGCTCATAATGAGCGCATGTGGCAAAGAGTAGTCGGGAGAAAACTTTGATGAAGCAAAGTGTGGCAAGCTTATTTGCAACAAAGTTCTAATAGTTTTTAGATACATAAATATTTATTTATGCATTTCACAAATGTTTACTTTCAATTATGAACAAATATTATTTTGATTAGGCACAAAAAGGGATTTTTACAAATTAATATTTTCTATTTTCTATATATTTTTTTGCATTTGCTGTTCAAATACATAATATAATATTTGTATCAATATCAATTTCTGCCAAAAGAATTATTTGGAAACTCATTTTATTTGTATTTTTAATTAGAATATATATGTATGTACATATATGTATTGACATATGTTTTTAGGATTTCCAACAATATATTTGCTTTGAGCATTCAAATTTATTTATACACAATATTTACATGAATGTGAACATGTTTTTGATATTATTTTTCTAAAGAGTTTGATTAATGAACATGAACTTCTTGGTAATTGAATAACATTTATACGTATCTAGTCAATGTATTTAGATCTTGAATTCCCAATAAATTGTTGCTTTTACTTTTTCTCCGAATTTCCCTTAAATATTGCAATCCAAATATATAAATAAACATTTATTTTGCACGAATTTCGGCTAATTTGTATCGTTTATTTTCATTTATTTTTAGCTTCACTTCCGGTTTATTTATTCAAATCATTATTCATTCAGTAAGCTAAATATTGCGAAAAAAATATTTAGCTTGAATTTTTTGTAAAACATTTTCATGTTTTTTTTTTTACTCTTTACTCTCTTTACTTTTTTTACTCTTTACAACTTGTTGGCCCTTGTCATCGCTTGCTTCTGATTCAGATTCTTTGATTTTTTGATTCTCCATTTTCATTTCCATTTAACGGCAAACTTGACATAATTCTTGCTTTAGGCCTTGCTAAGCCTCCCTCCCGTCCGCTTCCCACCACTTTTGACTGGCCAGCTTCCAACACGAAAGATGGTTAAGAGAATTAAACGTTGAGCATTTACGAAAATGATTGATTAATTGACTTGAAATAATGAACGAGTCGCGTTCTAAACATGATGAGCAGTTGTTGCTGCCGCTGCCGCTGCCGCTGCTTTTGCCGTTGTTGTAACAGCTATCAAATGGCTATTTAAATGCAACAACAACAACATGAGCAGCAGCAATGCCAATAATGACTACATGACACACCACAACAACAACAGCAACAACACCAATGAGCATCTAAGCGACACTTAAACGCTTGCGGCCCTTAGCCCAACTCAAAGCTTAGAACAAGCGACAACAAGCCAAACCAACCAAAACCAGCTTCAGAATCAGAGTCAACTCAGACCAAGAATCGGAGCCAAAACCAAAACCCAAAACCCCTCAATCAATCGGCCAGTTAGTACGTCAAGAAGTGAAGCCGTCAACCAGTTAAGAAACACACACACACGTCACAACACACACACATCATGAGAGCAAGCAAGATTTTCAGCCTGCGGCTCACTTCTAAGCTCATTGGTCTAATATTACCAGAAAACGGCTACTAAATTAGAGAGTGGCCAGCATCTAAACCATGTGCTTATGTTCCACCGAGGGCTGCTTCACAAATAAACCAACTCAATCATAACGAGTTATGCAATTTATTTGCAGAAAGGTGAACGGTAGTTAAATGCTTGATTGAAAGCAAAAGACTTTTGCCTTTGGTTAACTTTAGAGTCAGCAAAAAGATGCAATCGATTGTTCATATACGATGATCGAGATTTATCATGAACTCAGTTTAACTATAATGTTCTTATCTGAAAGGTTTTCGCATTTCAAGATATAGTCTGACCATCAACTGCTTCTTATGATATTTACAAGTATTTATAATCGATAAATATTGATAATTAAATATTCTATTGAACCCACAAATACACTTAGTGATAAATGCAGGGGGGAACGGTAGTTGAATGCTTGACTTAAAGCAAAAGACTTTTGCCTTTGGTTAACTTTTATGTCAGCTAACAGATGCAATCGATTAGTTATCGAACTTAGTTTAGCTATAAAGTTTTTATTCTAAAGGGTTTCGCATTTCAAGTTCGACAGTCCGACTATCAACTGCTGCTTACTTTTACTACTTCTGGTATTCACAAGTGCTTATAATAATAATTGTGATCTGGAAAACCAGCTTGGGAATCATTTATAAAAATCACTGGAAATTTTCTTGGAAATCACCGATCAAATGACTATAAAACTATTGTCGAGGAACTTTTAGAGAATTATAAAGCATTAGGCTGCAATATGTCCTTAAAATACATTTTTAATTCACATTTAGACTTTTTCCCCAAACTTGGGTGCCGTTAGTTATGAACACGGGAAAGATTCCACCAAGACATTTTTACCATAGAAAACGATACCGGGAAATGGGTCCACTATGCTAGCGATTATTGCTGGGGATTACGAGGGACGTTCCTGACGCAAAATATAGGAGAAAATCATAAAACATACCTATATTAATATTATGCATTGATAATAATTTAATTTTGGTTAAAATAATTTGTAATTTAGAAAGTAAAAATCATATTAAAATAAAACTATTCGTATCTAAAGTTTAGACTACTAATTTACTCTACTTGCCTTATTCTAACAGAATCAGCCAAAATTTTTCTTGTTACACAGAAAAGTTTTTGTTGTGTGTAATCGATAAATATCGATAATTGAATAACCATTTAACCCACAAAGTCACCTTATTTAGCGCTATTTAGCTTTAGTTCCTTGTTGTGTTCGTCAAACGCAATTGAATTTTATGTTGGCGTTTGGCTTTAATGCGCCAATTGTTTGCACATATCGACACAGGCGACGACTCCTTGTCCTTGTCGTCCTTGTTGTTGTTGCTCGAACAAATGACAGCCCATATATATATATCGTATATATATGTATTTGCTGGTGGCGTCTCGTATTTGTTCTATGATTAAAAATAAATAAAGCATTACAGCAAGCATGGAGGGGCGCACAAAACTATTAAAAGCTCGTTGCTCTTGGCAGCAGCACACTGTGTGTGTAGAGGGGAGGTACAAGGGGTTGCTTGTCGTTCCGGTCAACTGCGACTGCCTTTACTCCATATACCGTTTTCGCGTTGGCCATAAACATTTTGCGGCGCAATGATGTATGGACATATGGAATGAGATGGCCCACAACTTGGGCATATTTTTTGGCAACGAAGGGGTGGGAGAGGGGGGTGGTGGGGTGGATGGGTGTTTGGCATGGCGGATGTGAGAGCTTTGGGCTCTGCACAGCAGGTGCTTAAATGGCGCATAGTTAACGGGGCACCGGAACAACAACGAACAGCGAACAATTGGCAGGCAGGCAGAGGCATGGGGGAGGGGGGAGGGGGAGGGGGGAACAGCAGGGAGTCAAGGATAATAAATTTTCGCTTGCTTTAACCAAAAATACAAAGCAGCAATGCCACCAGCACCCGTCTATCTTGCACCTCTCCCCCTCCTTCGCTTTGTCGTTATTGTCACAGGCAGCCAGAGAGAGGTGTTGGGGGAAGGGGGGGCCCCCCTCTTACATGTCCCATTCCATGGTTGCTGGTGCTCTCTGGTCAAAATAATAAATTTGTTCAGGTTAATAGAGTTATTTTAATTTATGTGATTTCATGCGGTTATTCGTGTGGCTTTTCGCAAAATGCATTACCCATCACGACCACTGTTTGCCACGCCCGCCCACCCCCCGCTGACTAACAACAGCTCTACAGACACAGTAGCCTTAACCATAAATATGCATATAGAGCATTTGCCATACTATATATATAGTAATGGCCATAATAACTTGAACAACTCTTGGCGCATTGATCATATTCGCTTAATGGAAATTATGGCCAAAACAAAACAATAGGGAAAATCCTGTAAAACTGTTAAAGTAACAGTATTTTGTTGAAATTTAATTTGCAATTGATTTAATAGATTTATGCACAGAACTAATTGCATTAACAATTTGTATAGCATTTTGGTGGAATCTTTACATTGGAAAGAACTCAATTCAAATTCAATAATTCATTGTCTTGGCTTAAAGAACTCTTAACTCTTCCTGGCATCGATGGGACATTAAATTGTACAAAATATCATAGCTTTTATGAATAAGTCGAAAATACATTAGAGTCGAAGGTCACGTTACTGGCACTCTAAGCTCCAATAAACTTGTCTTAGATTTAATATTAAATATTAAGACTAAAATTATAAATAAATTAATAAATACATTAATATAAGATAAGCTTTAAGTTAAAGTTAAGTAAAGAGATTTTTTTTTTGAGGATAATGGTTCTTAAGATTGTTGATTTTATTGAAAGTTATCCTCGACAACCTTTAACATTCACAACATAGTTTAACTTTCTCACCCCCCGCACAACCACCACTCTTTTCGTGAACAATGTTAAATTATGCCTTAATAAAATCAAACTATTTATATTTATAGCATTTGCAGACAGCCAAAAAGCAATCCGAAACCCAACTCAAACCCAAGAAAGAACCGCTTTCAAATCGAAAAACCTCGAATATTTCAATAGCATTTCAAATTCCACAAACACAGACATTCAATGCCATTTTCATAGCTTGTCTGGCTGTAGCTGACGCTGACCCCATGGAAAACCCTTTTGCCCCACACCCATCACTCTCTCTGCAACCACAGCCCCACCCCCTTAGCCCGCTGCCTATTTATAGCTGGGGCATTGCCTGTCTGGTTTTAGCTGCTTGCATGCCGCAGACAATTTTCTTTTGAATTAAATAATTAATTATATAATTGCAAAGCATTCGAGAGAGAGAGAGAGGAACGAACCCAAACGTAAAATTCTCACGCTTATTCTCTCTTCAAATATATTTTTTTTTGGTTTTTGGTTCTTGGGTTTCTTGTGACTGAAATATTTATTATAATTATGGGCCAGCTGTTGGGATGTTGTTGCTGACTATTCATAGGCATTGTCGTCAGTATTCGGGAAGATATTGGATAGATCCTTTCGACCAAATCGATAAACATGCGTGCGAGTTTTATTTTTGGCTCGGACCGTGTCGAACCTATACAAACACACACACACACACACACACACATACATAGAGAGAGAGAGAATCTAACAAATTGAGTGAGGCAGCAAAGTTGACATACTTAACTAGAGGTTGCTAACATGATGGACGGCAGACGGCAGACGTTATGCCATGCCACGCCTTATTCACACAATCAGCCCACGCTTACCCCCTCCTTCCCTTCCCCACCATCTACCAGCAACTTCACTTAGCATAGACGCCTACACGCACAGGTGCCACTGCTGCCTGCCACTGCTGGCAAAAGTCGCAACTTTAACGCCTACATTTATCATAAAAATCAGCACGAAAAATCAGAAGCGATGATGAGATGCATGCACAACGCAAAAGATTACCTGTAAGGGCAATTGTAATGAGATTGGTAAGGTGTTTGAGTTAACCTGAGATTAGATTAGATTGTTGGAACCTTTGGTTAAGACGATATTAGAGCTTTAGCGTAAGGTTTAAGCACTAGTTTATAACTTAATCCATACCTTAACCCCATTATGTTTTTTTTTTAAAAAAAAAAAAAAAAAAAAAATACTGCTAAATAACCTTGCACTTTGGACAAACTATAACTTTAACCTTACCCCTCGATCCTCCTATGGTTAACTATTTGTGCTGTGCCTTGACACATCTTCTGACATACCCTCGTTGTATGCTCTTTTTACAGGGTATTGACTAACGAGTCAAATTGGCGTGGCTCTGGCAACAGCTGTTGCAGATGTGGCTCTCAGGTTGCTGGGCAGGATTTGTGTGTGTAACACTCTGCGTGTGGCTATGGCGCTTAGCACACACACACACACACACACACACTACCTTTGCTGTCTGTCTCTCTCCTACTCAATCTCTATCCTGCCTATCCTACCTGCTTTTGCTGACGTCTGACGTTAACAAAAACGCTGCGCTTCATTTCGATTTCAATTATGCGCAATCATTTTTCAAGTTCAGCCCGCACCGTGTACCGAACCATAACGTACTGAACCGTTTCATATCTGGCCTGGCGTTGGCGTTGGCGTTGGCACGCGACAAAAATTAATAATTGAGCAGCCGAGCGATGCCATTTGCTAAATTGAAACCGGCAACAACAACGGCAACAGCAACAACAAACGCCAACAACAACAGCAAAGTGGCAAATCAATTTCGTTTCACTTTGATTGTATGCAAATCTTCGCTATGGGAGTTGTAAGTGCTTCATCTCACTCTCCCGCTCTGTGAAGGGTGCAAAGTGCGTTGTCAAACAGCGAGAGGGCACTTCTTCAGTTGCATGTTGCATGCAAATTAAGTGCAACACTTGTTGCTACCCATCGCTATCAACAACAACATCATCATCATCTTTCTAATGAAGCCAATTATAATGGTTTGCGGGGGAAAAAATCGTTTAATCTATCTAACTAATCTATCTTTTTGGTCAACAATTTGATGATGATGATGCAATTTTCAACTCTTTGCATATTCAAAAATAATATGTTTCAAACATATATAAATATTTCAATTGGGTCAATTTAAGCATAATAAAATTTTAAGCCACTTTGCCTTTTTTTTATTCCCATGCTTTATTTCAATTAAAAACTTCCCAATTAAGTTCATTTATTTTTTTTTTTTTTCGTATTCATTTTTTTGGCGAAACAACTTGAACTGTCTTTGACTTAGATTCTGTTAAATCCCAACACTTAACTGCAACTGTTCCCCCGATTCTAACTCTTCTTCTTCCTGTCATCTTTCATCTTTTTTAGCGAAGAACAACAAAACTAACGGCACTTTTGCTTGCGCAACTGAGAGAAAAAAAAGAGAGCGCAAATTAAAATTAAAATAAATAGCGAGGCGAATGATACGGCTCTTAAATAATTTCTTCATCATAGCTTTTTTTTTCCTTCTTTTGCTGTTCTTTTTGTTTTCTGCTTGTGTTTTTTTATACCCTTAACCCATAAAATGGGT
Organism: Scaptomyza pallida; assembly: GCA_018152965.1. Lineage (NCBI taxonomy): Eukaryota > Metazoa > Arthropoda > Insecta > Diptera > Drosophilidae > Scaptomyza > Scaptomyza pallida. The sequence goes on from JAECXP010000003.1 coordinate 3,768,235, forward strand.
AAATAAGGGTATAATGATTTTGTGCAAACGTATGTAACAGACAGAAGGAAGCATCTCCGACCCCATAAAGTATATATATTCTTGATCAGCATCAACAGCCGAGTCGATCTAGCTATGTCTGTCTGTCCGTCTGTCCGTCTGTCCGTCTGTCTGTCCGTCTGTCTGTCCGTCTGTATGAACGCCTAGATCTCAGAGACTATAAGAGCTAGAGACTTCAAACTTGAAACTTAAACTCTCCTAAACCATGAGCAGATCAAGTTTGCCTCGAATTTTCGATATCTTTTCTGGTTTCCGATATACACATGATATCGATAACAAAAAATTCTTGAATTTCAAAATTGTGAAAACGAGGTTTCAAACTATTGATAAAATTATGAACATTTGAAAAAATTTGATTAAAATCGGTTCAGAATCACCGGAGATATCGCAGTTTGAAATTAGGTAATTTTGATCATATTGGTCACTGGGTAAATATACACAAATGACTGTACGCTTTACGTATGGGGTTAAGGGTATGTCCTAGTCGGGATTTCTCGACTAGAGCCTTCTTACTTGTTTTTATTTGTATTTACTTTTACTTCCCCCTCTCTCTCTCTCTTTCGTTCTGTGCAAACGGTCAGCAAACTTTGCCTTTGGCTTTGGCTTTGCCACTGTTCAGCGCTTCTAATTAAGATGAATTAAGCAAAATCATTTCGATTAGAAGCAAAAAAAAGCAGCGTCCAAGAAAGCTTCTGCTAACTGTTCTTGAGCCGTTTGATGATCAGCCGATGGACAACGATGACGACAAAAAAATAAAACGAGAAGAAGAAGATGATGATGATGATGCTGCCACACAAATGTCGCGGCTCTTCTGTTGTGGGCAAGGGACCACTATCAAATGCGGGATGGGCTACTCTTTTTTTGAACAAAGCATTTCAGCTATGACAATAAGTTTGTGACGCCAATGAGCAAGAAGTGAAATAAGAACAAATGAAAATTTTTTTCACGTGTTCAAAATAAATAAACTTTTTTTTTATGGCCACTTGAGTGTGTTTAAGTTTCGAGCAGTTCTTTAAGCTCTGTGCTTTCTCGTTTTTTTTTTTTGTTGTTGTTGTTGGTGTGTGTACTTTAATTAATTAAGATTTATAAGCAGGCAGGCCGAGAGCAATTCAGCGGAAATTTAAATGCAAGACCAAGACAAGTGGGTTTCTCTTATTCGCCGTTGTTCCAACGTTTGGTTTGTTCTGCACAAATTTTCACATAGTCTGGCCCAAGCTGCCCCTTCTCCCCCTCTCGTTCCTCACACACACACACACATATCATACACCTCTTGCCAATGTGAAGTAGTTGTTGCCATGTATTTAATTTAATTAAATTTGCGACGCCGCAACCGACAACAACAACAGCAGCAGCAACACTGATGATGACGAACTTAACGAGCGAAACGTGGCCCGCTTGGCCCCCAAAAACTGGCCAACAGGCAGCAGCAGCAGTAGTCCTAACCCCAACTATATGGGGCATGGGTAATATGATAAAATGATTACACATCCGGCGCAACTTTTGCACCGAGACATTACTCATACGACACGTTTGCCCGGCTGCGGCGGAAATGTGTTTAGTGTAATCCGGCGACGGCGGCCGACCCTTAAAGCGATATCCATATAGTACAAACATATGTGTGTGTGTGTGCGCTTGACGTACCCGTCTGGGGGTCGGTTCTTGAGTCTTCCCTCCACACACACACACACACACACATACATGTGTATGGCAAATGCAATTATAAAAATTTACGAGTTTCTTTTTTTTGTTTGAAAGTCGCCAAGTTACAGTTGAGTTGAGTTCAGTTCAGTGCAGTTGTTGTTTTTAGTCTTGATGAATATCACTTATGACCTAAAAACACATCAACAAAATGAAAAACCATTCAAGAATTATTATAAAGTTTGCATTGTGATTGAAGGAATCGATGAAACGTCTTAGTTAATCGTATATCTAAGTTTCTAATACAGTTCTGTGTAGTTGTTGCTGTTGTTGTTGTTTTCATTTCATAAGCAGCTGCCACAACATGTTGCTTGGCACTTTAGGTTAGCTAAAGTTGTAGTCGCTTTTGCTATCATATTATGCCATATAAACTGGCGCCAAATCATTCGCAAGTCTCAATGACACCTGCACGAATTGTCGTGTAACACTTTGAATTTTATTTCTTATATATATACAACGGGTTTTGTAGCTCTGTGCGTTCGAATCGAGGAGCCAAATCAAAAGGCGACGTTTGTTGTCGTTATGGACCACGCGACGTATGCGCAACGCGGCAGCTAAACGCGCGAGAGAGACATGAAAAAATGTTGGTCGCGTGGGCGTTGCGTCTCCAAAAAACAACGACGGCGACGGCAACGGCAACGGCAGCCAACCAGATAAAAACCTGCCCCACAACTCTTGGCTATAACTTTGGATTTGTTTTGATTTTATTGCAATAATAACAACAGCAACAACAGCAACAACAACAACAACAACAACAACAACGAAAAAAATGCTAATAACAATAACAAAAACATAAAATGGGCAACGCACAGCTAAAATTCGATTCGAAACGAGTTTCGATATGTATATTTGTATGTTTTGTTCGTTTGTATGTATGTTCATAAGAATGCCCTATACAAATTGGCGATGAGTACCATAACATTATCATTAGCTTCGCAGATGGGCTACACTTTTCAATCGATTGGGTGGTTGGGGGGTAGGGGGGGCTTAGAAAAGCAATTGCTGCAATAAAAGCTCTGGATTTATTCAACAACAATTTTAATACAGTTTATTTGAGTATGGAAAGTTCATTTGTCAACAACATTTCGTGCTTTGAAAATCCTATAAAAAAATTCTTTTTCAAACTTGATTTGTACCAAAAATATTTCGTATTTTTTTCTCCTTTTGAAACATTTTTCCTTACAATTTTTTCCTTAAATTCTTTTTTCTTAGCATATTAAAAACTTCGGTGTTTTTTTCGCTACGAAAGTCTCTTTATTCTGCCTGCGGTTGGCCAACGTTTTTTTATATTTTTATTTAAACCTCATGTCCACTACCATTTGTTGTTGTTGGTTTGGTTTTTTTTTTTTGTCTTTATTCAATGTACAAAAATGCTTAATATGAATACAAAAAAAAAAAAAAAAGCACACAAACATTTTATTGTGTCGCCAACCTCAACTTTAATCAAGTCTGCGTCTCAGACGTTTTCATATCTTCGTTTTATATATACTTATATATCTTCAGTTGGTTTATTCGTCGTCGTTTTCGATATTTTTTATGCGATTTTTATTTATTCTTTTGCGCATTTAATTTTTAAATTTTTTCGTTGTTGTTGTTGCTGACCTGTCAATTGTGTTGTTGTTCTGCTTATTTAACTACCTGATTTTTATGGCAAACAAAAACACACAAAAAAAATCCAAACATTCGATTGCATTTTATATATGTTGTAGGCGCCTTAACAAAAGCAATGTTTTGTATTTGCTGCCGTTTTTGGTCAAAATGTCTGTCATTGAGGTTTTTGATTTTGGCTAAAACTCGTCATAAATAATTTTCAACAACAATTTGATAAAGAAAATCAATTAATTCCATTGTAATCGTTTGGCATTTTGTGCGTTTCTGATTTGTCTGTGATTTGTCTCGACGATTTGTGTGTGTTCATTAATATATCGTGGGCGTTAATATCGTGAAAGTAATTTGATTAATCTTTGACTATATTGTGTATGCTCAACTGTTGCTGCTAATGCCAAACTTGGCTACCAATGTCATTGCTGGCGCCTCGAAGTGGGTCAAAGTGTCATGAACTTACAAGAAAAATATGAGATTTAACGTTAAAAATACAATTTTTGAGATTTTAAGAGCTTTAGTTTAGTGTTTAAAAATTATAAACCATTTTTATAGCCTTTAAGCAAGCATATTGATCTCTACTAATGTAAAACTTTTCACCACTTTCTTCTGTATCTATATTAACTTTTTGTTTTTTTCTATTTTTCTTGAGCTGTATAGCTGAAACTTTGCTTAATTTTTCCTTTTTGTTGCAGTTTGATCATTTGTCAGAATTGGTAGTAACGGATCACTATATCAGATACATTTGTTACATAAATGCTTGATCCTTCAATAGATTTTACGTTGATAGCAGGAATTGCTGAAGACTGTCTTTCATATATGTGTTCTCTACTCTCTCTTCTCACAACTATTCCTTTTTGCACTCCTTTAATAACCCAACCTGCTTAATCAATCCTCTTCTCGATCGTTTCTATTCGCTTTTTGCTAAGTTCCTTACTCTTCACCATTCTGATCTTCATTCAGTAGCTTTGCATCTATCATTTGCCCACCTACTACTCCATTTAGTCTCTGTACTTTTCCCATTGCACTTTCACTTTCTCACAACAGAAGAAAAGGGGCCTTCTTCACCCACAACTCACATATCTTGATGTCTGAGAGTAGGTTAACTGAGAATTAAACTTAACTTGAGACAAGCAGGCCCAAGTGTAATTGGAATAACTATGTGAAGCTTCGCACAATTTGCATTTGCAACTTCATTTGTCGTATGATGCAACCAAAAAAAGTAGCCGAATGTTAGATACCCTGTATAAGATTGTTGATCATGCCATGTGCATTTCGAGTGCTTTTGAGTGCAAAACGTTTATGAAACTTAATATTTGGTTAGCTGTCAGCAAACTGCTGCAGTTGTTTTTGCAACTTGTTGTTCATTAAGCGTTGCAGCTGCAAATTCTTGTTGTTGCTGTTGGCAATGGGAAGTATTTGATTTGCGTTTGATGATGTGCAACAAAATGTTAAGCACTTGTCGCCACGAAACTGTTCAGCTGTCCAGTTGATGAGCAAAATGAATGAGAGAGACAGAGAGAAAGAGAGAGAGGGAGAGAGGGAGAGAGGCAAAGCCGTTAAGTCAACAGATAAAGAAAAAGAGCTGAAAGAGGTAAAAGTTTTGCTGATTTTTCTTTTTTTTGGCCACGTCGAAAGTTTTAAGCCAAGTTGTCCGTCCAACCAACCAGTCAGCCAGCCATCCATCCATCTAGCCATCTAGCCATCCTGGCAGTCAGGCACTTAACTTGCATTCTAATTAAGCCATAGATTAATTGTGCACTTCCTTTTGCGTTTTGCAGCTCTGGCTGCAAATGAGAACTGCACTGGAGGCGGATGGAGCGAGGGGGAGAGCAGGCAGCTGACTGAGTTGGCTTAAGCGAGCTTAGGTTTCTGGCAGCTCGCGCTTTATAAAAGTTGGTATGGCTTTCGGCCCAAAAGGTGCCGGGCGAGAACTAAGAACTAAGTCCAACTGAACTGAACTGAACTGAGGAACGGGTTCAAGTTATTTAATCTTGGCTCTAAACGTTGCTCCAACAAAACAAGAAGAAGTAAAATGTTCACACACAGTTGAAGATAAAGCAAAATACTTAGAGAACAACTTTGTTGTAATTAAAAGCAGCACAAATTAACTACAACTGCAACTCAAGGACATCATCATTGTCATCATCTTCGAAGGAATGTCCGTTGATGACAATGTGAAAAGAATGTTCTTCTGGGTTTAATGACACGATGTGAGATTATATGAGATACTATGCCTATCGCTTTGGAAATGCATTTCAATACGCAAATACTAAAACATTTTGTTAACTTTAACTCCAACTAAAATAAAGCTTGCTTTAACCCCTTCCTCTGTGGCACACACCTTGGCATAACTTAAGTTTTCCCACATCTCATAAACAAACAAACTTGAATCATGTGATGCGAGTTTTTTTTTTGGGGTGGGGGGGAGCATAACAAATTGCTGTGCTACTTTAAATGTGCCATATAAAAATATATATGTATACGTGTTAAATATGAGACGAACGAACGAACAAATTATTATCATGCCTTGGCGTGGCCATAAAATATGTGTTTCTACTTCTTTTTTTTTTCGTCGTTTTTGATTATCACAATAAGAATACGACGACAACAGCAACAACAACAGATGATGACGCTTTGACGCCTGGAATCTGGCTTTTCGGGTTGCCAAGGCACAAATCAAAACACACATACACACTTAACATTTGCATCCAGTTGGATGTGTGTGTGTTTGAGTGTGTGTGTATTGCAAATGATTTATGATGTGTTTGCCAAATTCGAACGTTGACTAATTTCAAGTGTTGTTTTTAGATTTTTTTTCTTCAGTTCGTTCTTTCATTCTTTCACACACATACCAAAAAAAAATATAACAAATAGTCGGTTTTTTGTTCAGCTGCGCACGCGCGCGTTTCTCGCGCGTTTTTTAACGCCCCAAATGTGTGTGTTTTGTGCTTAATGCTTTAATGTGATACATTTTTGATAACGCGCTTTAATCGGACTTGCTTCGATTTGACCAATTTGTCTTCACCCCATCATCAGCAGCAGTATCTTATCTGCCTGTTGGCTGTTGTTGCATGCAACACTCTGACATCATTTGTTATGCTTATGCAAAAAGCAACACAGCTCGCCATACAAATGAAGAGTATCTTATCAGAAGACAGAACAGAAACCAAAAAACCTGAAGCCAAACCCAAAAATTTTGCACACGCGGCTGCGGACCATGGCTTATCAGTGGCTTGTCAGGCCTGCTGCCAACACACACACACAACGAACAGCTCCCCCTCCTCCTCTCTGCCTCACAAGCCACTTGAAGTTTTTGCCGTGCCCATTGTCTACTGCTGTTGTTGTTGCAATCGTCGTCGTCGTCGTCGTCGAGTCTTATTTCACTCTCTTCACATTTAACCTTTTCGGTTTTTGCTGTCGCTGTCGCTGCGGCTGCGGCGACGTTTTGCGAAATTGAAAGTTTGTCGGCTTTTGGCGCCAAAACTGGTTTACTGTCCGACATGAACACGGGCAACTGGCAACTTGCAACTTGCATCCACTTGGCCACAATCAGACCCAACCTCAATTTTCTGTGCTGCGGTTCGCTGTTCAACTGTTTTGTTGCTGCTTTTCGATGCACTCGCAAATAAAACTATATATTATTATTATGGTCTATAATTACAGCAAAAATCACACTTTGTTGGGGGAAATAATTGTTGAACTCAAAACACACTTTGAATAAAATTTGTTAAGAGAACTTTAAAGGAGGAATGGAAAATATTTTCAGGTGAACATTCGATTGTTAACTGAAAGAGCTAAAGCTTAAAACATGGTATGGAGCTCTAAGTTACTACTTAGGTATTAAACGCCAATCTCATGATACCTGAACGACCTATAGCCTGCTGATAGATAATTTTTTTTAATGCAAAGTTTTTTTTAAATCTTTTTAGAGGTTTCTCCGCTAAGGCGTAAAAATCATTTATAGAAACTTTCGCTTTTCTTGTTATGTACTTAAGAGCTTTGTTTTTGGCTAAAGGTAAATCATGATCATTTCACACGTACTTTTCGCTAAGTGTAGCTGAGCTTCACTGCTGTTGTTGCCTACAAGTCCTGCAACTGCTGCTGCTGCTGCCACAGCCACTGTTGCTGTTGAGTCTTCCAGGTTTTGGCTTTGGCTTGACTTGGTTTTGTTACTGTTACTATGTTCAACACGCCCCCCTCCCCCCCCCCCCACTCCTTCCATGCTAATTTTTGTAAACCTCGAAAGATACAGAGAGACAGAGGCTGCTGCTGTTGAAGTTGCAGTTGCAGTGGCAGGCAGCAAGTCAGTGCCACTAATTGCCACACACTCTTGGCAGCGTTAGAGGCGGACGGAGTAGGCGTGGCATGTGGTTGCCTTCGCTGCTGCTTTTGTTGTTGTTGTTGCCTCCACTCCCCAAAAAAGCCGTTCGCTTCGCTTTTTCCACATCTTCGATGCACGTTTGATATTTGCACAGGTTGCTGGGCAACTTTTTGTTGTACGAATCTATGTTGTTGTTGTTGTTGTTGTGCAGCCAAACCCGAAATTATTTACAAGTTTCTTTATTTTGTTGTTGTTGTTGGCAGGCGCATACTTTAACCTTTCAACGGATGACGCATACTACACCTGCCAGCAATAAGAACAAGCCCCCACCCCTTCTCGACAGCCACAACTTTTTGTGGAAAACGCATTGCAAAGATTAGAATTTATTTCCGTTTATTTTTAGTTCTTGTCTCGACTTCTTTTTTTGGGCTTTTTTAATTTCTTTGTTGTTTGGATTTTTTTGTTTTTGTTTCGCATTTTCGGCTACTTTCATTGTTGTAAAGTTTTCTTCCAATAACTTTGAGTCTTTGTGTTGGTTGGGTGTTGGGGGTGGGGGGAGGTGTTGGGGTCCTAAGCCAAAGCTGAATACCAAATCCGCAGAATGCACAACATTGCCTTCAGCCACATTTACATGCATACCAACATACATATCTCTCTCTCACTCTCACACTCTCGCTCTCTTTTTAACAAAATCAAAGCAACTCTTAGCAATTACAATATGTACTGGCTTAGGAGGGTCGGGGGTTGAAGAGGAGTTGTGGCCAAAGAGCTTCCTCGTTGCGAGGTGCTATAAATAATTACAAGCAGCTGAAAAAGTTTTCAGCACGAAAACTATGGCAAGGACTATGCACAACTTCTTCAACTGGCAGCTTCGAAAATCTCCAACTCTCTCTCGCTCTTCAGCTGGCCAAATGTTGCGGTCAGCTAGCTTGAGCTTGTCTTTTGGCTTTGCCAGGCAACTGGACAACGTGGCCAAGCGGCCAACAATCTGCGGCACGCCATCCAAGCCATGTCCAAGTCTTAGTTGGACTAAGAGGCGGCTGGTCATTTGATAAATTGCTGCTAATCTTTAACTGCAGATGCTCTTTTCTTGGCAATCACAGCGCCAACACTTTTAACACCATGCCACAATCGTTAAGTGTGTCTGTGTGTGCATGCTAATAATATTATGGCCATAAGCCCAAACGAGCTGCACTTCAATATCGATCAGCAACAAATTGTTGTATGCCACAACAAAGTGCGACAGAGAGAGCAACAAATCGATGCATTCATCGTAGCTTGCAAACGATCAATTAACGTTGCAAGCTGCAAGTTTTTTCTCTCGCTTTTTTCTCTTCTTTTTTTTTATCACTTTTAAAACTTAAACGTTTGTATGAATGTATGTATATGTGTTTATGTGTGTGTTAGGATTTTGTCTTAGAGCTTAAGAAAAAGTTTTGTCTTTGACGTTTTCTTTATTTTTGGGCTTTTAATACTTTCAACTTTTCAACAAAAAATTACGTTTAAAATTAATATTGATGGACGTTTTCAGCACTTTTTGTAATTATTCTAAGACATTTTTTACCATTAAAATCACAATGAAAAATGTTTATGTTAATTGATTTTACAAAAAACAAAAGGAAAATCAAAGAACATATTTTTATTGAATAATTTCAAATATTTTGTTGAACTAAAAATAAAATTCAACACATAAACATTTATAGATTTTTGTTCCTTTGTTTTCTTACCTTGTTACTTCTATTTTAGATAGATTATTAACATACAGACTATGTGTATATATGTACATTGCAATCAAAAAGCTTTTCAACAGTTTCTTTACATAATTATTTTGCTTACATACACACACACACACATATATATATATATATATATATATACATACACACAACTCATTTATTCTCATATTCATTGAGATCTTCGCTGCATTAAGTCAACATTTTTAAGAACATTTTAAGTTAAAGTCGCTGTGCATTGAATGCAAATTAAAAATTTTTTAACTTTTTTAAGGCACATGTTTTTATTTGTTGTTGTTATTGTTTCTTCTTGTCAGGGTGTATCTGTATATGTATGTTTAAATGATGTACATCAATACATACACATATGTTTATATGCATCGGGTGCATCTTCTGATTGCATTAAGATCTATATCTTGGACATGTGCTTCAACAGTATGTGTTGCGCATGAAATAACAAGCTCATCAGTGTGCCAAACAGTGTTCCTACCTCACTCTCTCTCTCCCACACTCTCTCTCTCTCTGTCTTTCTTCCACGCCTTCTGCTTATCCCACTTCCACTCCTTGCACTTTCCTTTTAGCCCCTTCTCTCCCGATGGACGAGCAAATCATTAAAAGCATTGTCCAACTCTGGACAAATATGAAATGAATACACTTGAAATATATATAAAAGAGAATGGAAGAAAATATAATGAATTTTTAAGAGGAATTTTTTGAGAATTTTCTTTTCGTTTCCACTGTATTTTTGTAATTTTTGTATATAAAAATGTTTAAAGTTTGTATTTATATACTTTTAATATTCTTTTTAAAATGTTGCAACAAATTATATTGAAATTGATTTTTTTTTTTTTTTTTTTTGTATATTAAATGAACATTCTTGGTATTGTGCATTTTCCTCAACATTTTTCTCTTTATTAACTCTGCCTTTTTTTCGTTTTCGTTCAGTGTACTTATTTACAGGCGAGCTCATTGGCTTGGCTCGGCTTGGCTTGGCTTGGGTCTGCATTTAATTGCGCTTTAATTAACTTGCATTGTTGAAAGCGACGTGTCGACGCTGCCTTGCCAGCCTTTGCCATCCTTACCCCCCGCCTCCCCTTCCCCCCTTCAAGGCCCCAATACGCTGTTGATTCTTCATTCTGTGCCTGAAGAAAGTGCCCGCTGCTGTTGCTGTTATCCGCTGCGGCTGCTGCTGCCACTGTTGATGCCACTGTTGATGCCACTGTTTGTGTTTTGTGTTTGCTTAAAAGTGTTGCACGACTCGGCTCAGCTGTGTATATGTGTGTGTGTGTGTTGTTGGTGTTGTGTTTGAATGCCAACTCAAACAGTCAAGTGTCGTGCAGTGAACTGTCAATAGAGTGTACAACAACATTCAACATTATGTTTTTTATGTCATCTCTCTCTTCTCACTTCTCTTAAGCACTGCATACAAATGCAATGGCAAATAGATGGAATTGTTGTTGCTGTTGGTGCTGCTGTGGCAGATGAAGCAGACGACACACCCTCTTAACTTAATGCAACTCAGCGCTTAGCTCACAGCTTTTTGTCTAGCACCTTGGCCAGCCAAACGCTAATGAGTCAGGTCCCTAAGTCCTGCCTGGTGTGTGTGTGACGACAACAACTTCCTGCTTGGCTGGGCTTTTTTGTGTGTGTGTGTGTGTGTTGCAGCAGCAGCCCCCTTTCATTTTTGTTGCTGACTAATCCATTTCATTGAGGAACTTATCTCAGCATCGTCGCCGCTGCCTTTGCTGCCTCTTATCCTTGCAACACCTGCCTCACCAGCAGCGCCACCCACTAGACTGCTGTGATTTATTTTATGAATGAACTCCACATTTCATTCACATTTCACATTCACTGTGATGAGTGCTGCCTGCCTGCCTGGCTGTGGCAAATACTACGCTACGCTATATGCAACCCCTTTTGAAATGGGTGGCAAGCTGAGAGATGCAACGGCATTCGCCTATTATGAGTGCCGCATGCCACAAGGATATGCTTCCGTCTTTGGCCCAAATACAATGCTGACATCATCATCATCATCATCTCCATCCCCAACATCATCATCGTCATTATCATTCTGGCTGCCAATTAAAATACCACCGCCAGGCATCTCTCCCCCCTCTCTCTCTCTCACTCCTGCCCCATGTATGTGTGCTATTGTTGCTGCAAATACTAGAAAGGAGGCGCTTTGGGGAGGCACAGTCCTGTCTAGCGCTATTCGCCTTTACCTCAACCCCCCCGTCGCCCACTCCGCGGTGCAAGCGACCCCTTTAATGACGCTAAATCAAGCGTGCTTTGCATTTTTCAGAGCATAGCATCAGCAGAAGGAGTCGGCAGCAGGAGCTGAAGGAGCTGGAAGCCACATCCTTGCTTACTCGCATTCCTTGCAGCTTGCTTCAACCAACATCCTTCCCGCGTATCCTGTTGCCTAGCTTTTGTATATAAATACATATATATATGTTCCTTTAAGATTTCTTCGCTGATTACACTCCCCAACACAGACCTAATACCTCTATGAGACAAGAAACAAAAGATTCGTAGGCTTAATTGGAACTCTTCTTTTTATGTTATATGAGAAAAAAGTTAATAAAGAGATAAAGATTTAAAAAAAAACTAGGTTTGGCTCATGAAGCTCAAAGGATTTCAAGTCAATGCAGATAACCTGGTTAGAAAATCCATCCAAACTTAAGGTTTTCAATAAAAACAAAATCTTTAAAACACTTTATAAAGAATGTTTTCATTCGAAACGAAAAACATATGCTTTTGGAATCGTATCTATAAAAGAAATCTTTTGTTCGTGAAATACTTAAGAGATTTAACCTAAAAACAAAAACAAAGCCTTAAATCCTTGTACTTTGTAGAAAACGCGTTTAGAAAACCAGAAAAAATCTTAAAAAATTCCTTAAAATTCTTCGAAAAGCTGTTTTTGTGGTTCAACTTAAAATCAAAAACTTTCCCTTAATTATTGCTTTAAGCCTAAACCATAAATCACTTTAAACCGTTTTTGTAACTTTAAAATATTCAATTAATATTTGTTTGGCAAAATTTGTTGCTTTCTAGGGTTTTAATCAATTGCAGGCCAGGGTTACCTGGTTGCCTAGTGTCATTTGCATTGTGTGTATGAGTATGTGTGTGTGTGTGTGTTTGGTTTGGGGCAACAACCCATGTGACATGTGCTCGAACTTTCGAGTGCCTGACGACCCAGACTGTGGCTTGGCTTTTTTTTTGCTGCTGTATGCACGGCAAAGGTACGAAAGGGATTGAAGTCAGTGGAAGGGGGCGTCACACATTGTGGGCGTGGCCAATTAGCATTTGACTTTATAGAGACAACCCTGTCTACATGCCACATGCCACCTGCCCCCGTGCATCGCACAACTAAACCAAAGAAAGAAGGAAAAAAAGTAAAAACAAATAGTCAAAAGTCGATAAAGTCAAAAGGGTTTCCCCCATTTGAAGTAAGGCAGCAACAGCGGCAACGGCAGCAACGGCGGCGGCCGCAACGTGAGTCACGTTTGTGACAACGACGGCGACCACCGGAAGCGAATGATGCAGAAAAAAGGCAGCACACACACAACACACACACACACTGAGAGTGAGCAATACTCGATTTGAAGCAAACGCGCGACAAAACGAAATTCGAAATGAGAAAAAGAAATCCTTAGTTGAGAGCTGAAAGCCGCCTACGCCCACGCTCAGGCCCACGCCGCTGACGTGACGTTGACAAATGCTCCGGACCGAGACCGGGAACCCTGCACTTCTCTCATTTAGGGTAGGCATTTGGTGGTGTGGGTGGACATGAGTCAGCCCGGGCTAGCTAGCTGGTAATCAGTGCACCTGTGCGTCGTGTGGCACGCGACTAACCGCACTATGCACCCCGAATACTGAACATTCACCAACAAAATAAATACCAAAAGCAGTATCTTCGAGCACTGACTTTGCCGGGAACCCTAAAGTTGTCAAAGGTGAGGAGGGGAGACACTGAGTCAGTGGAAGTTTCACTGGGTATCGCAGGACGTTTATAAAGTTTGGACATACTGCAGATAATCAGGGGGATAGAAGAATCTTAAAGAAATCGGAGACAACGTTGTTTTCTTTATAAAGAATGCATTTCCTGAACGCTGCGATTCAGTTTTACCGAAAAATCTATTCTAAATTATGCATTTCCCCATTGAGGAAGTCTTTTTTTGCCCTCTGAATATTCGTTATATGGAAGTTTCCTTTATATCTATGCTTCATGCTATGCTTTAAAAGCAAGTTTGACTTTCCATTGATTTTTAGAGTTTTTACAAGTTAGTCAAACTTCTAGGGTATGTTAAAGTCGACATGGCCATTGATTAGTGTGTGTGTTTTAGTCTGGTGTTTGATAAGCGCAAATTATGCAAAAAACAACAACAACTACAACAACAACTGCAACAAGCCGACAGCAGCAACAGTCGCCTGCCTGCCTGCACTTGATGGGCTGCCCATTGAAGCAATGAAGCAAAAATTGTCTGTCTGTCGCCCAAAGTCTGTCCTCTACCTCTCCTCTCTCCCTCTCTCTCCGCTCCGGCTGTCCTGCTTAGCCAGTTCGAGCGTTGGCTAATTGCAGCGCACGTGACGAGAACGAGAACGAGAAAATGTTCAGGTAACGGTAACCAAATCGTCGCCAAGAGTAATGCGAAACTGATTAAATATGTTGACCAAAATGATCGCAGACATCGCAAAGGCCACAAAAGCCCTCAAAGAACCGATGAAAAAAAAAGGTCAGCAAAAACTTGGCTTTAAGAGAATATTTAACTAAAAACGGTTTAATTATGAATTCCGCTGACGTGGAAGGGAATTTTGAGCATACTTTGAGCTGCCACAAGCCTGATTACAAGTCGATTGAGTATAAATAAATGCTTGAGTTAAGTATAGAAAAGATTAAAGTACAAATTGTGAACTTGTTTAAATTCTCAATGGCAATGTCATTGGATTTGGAATTGGGAATTTAAATACCAAATGCAATGCACATTATGAATATATAATTTTGTAAAAAATAAAACCTAATACTTGCATAATGACTAAGCACACACATACATGCACACGCTCATATCATAGACTGTTCCATTCGAAATGTTCACAAAAAATTCCAAATGCCAATGGCAATAGAGTATATGTGTGTGTGTGTGTGGGGAGGTAAAGGGCGCGAAATATTGCAAAATATATTTTTGGCTAATTTTAGCGGAAGTGCTAAAACCCAAAAACCGGAAGCACCACCCCAAAGCAACAGCAACAGCAACAACAACAACAACGAACGAATGAGCAATAAAAACAATGCAAACTAAAAGTTACATCAAATGCTTTTCATAAATCACTTAATGCACATAAAGAACACCCTGTATAGATATATTATACACAGAAATTAATGATAAATAAATAAACTAGTTAAAGGGTATTTCGCCATCAAGCATTCTTGCCATTTAGTTCTTAATTGGCCAGCAAATAAAAATTAATTATAGCTGTCAAAGTATTTTTTTTTTCGAATATTTCGCATTCGTATCTGTTTGGTGTTCAGGTACAACAACAACAATAATAATCATAATAATAATGCCGTACAAATATGAACAGTTCAGAAGTGCAACAAATATTGCAGATGCAAGCACTGCTTGCCACGTTATGTTGCGCTATGATAATGCCCAAGCCAAAAAGGGCAACAATTGAAAATATCAAAATTTAAATGAAGCGAGAAAAGTTGGATTCAATTGCAATGCATTTTGGGTATTTATTTCCATTCGTCTATCGTTCTTTGTTTTAGTATTGAGTTGCGAAAATCATTTATTTATTTTTTGTGATGTTTAATGTTTGTACTAAAAGAATGCTTTACGTGAGGTTAAACTGTTAGTTTTAAATAGTATTGTATGATATATTTTTAGCTTTTGTATTAGTTATATTATAAGCTATTTCTTAATAAGTTTATTGTGGATTTTATTAAGATTTTTGATTCCTGAAGCTTGAAAAAACTTATGTATTATCTTGAAATTTAAATTTATCACAGTTTCGACTTGAACAATTCTCATAAATAATTAGATTTATGGTAATTATTTTATTATATTAAAGTAATATTTACATTTTATTTACTATACCAATAATGAAATTTGTAACCATGATATTTTGAAACTTTTTTAAGGTCTCTGTTTGATGTTTTACTTTGAAGAAGTCTAAAAAGAAACTATAACTTTTCATTTTCTCAATACAGCGCGAGCTCTACTCGCAAGAGCTGCCTGGGAGAGCTGTCCGCGAGTAGAGCCTTCACTGTATACCTTCTGAATATAAAGACAATTTTTACAACATAAGGCATATACATATTATATATGTATTTTATATTATATTTTTTTTTCATATTTAATCGCTTACAAAACACATAAAACTTTTGTTATTACATTTTGCTGTAGTTTCTGTAACGTTTTTATACATTCAGTAAAATTTTTTTTCCAATAAAATTTTTTTTTGTAATTTATTTTAATCAATACAAAATGTTGCTGGTTCATTTTTGAAAATTACATTGGCTATTTGTTGCTGCTGCTGCTGTTGTTGTTGTTTGTCGGCATAAAATGCTTTGATTTGCCTTTTGCAAGTAACAAGTGTGGCAAGTAGCTGTTGTTGTTGTTGTTGTTGTTGTTGTTCTCATTACTTGTTTGCGGCTTGTTGTTTTAATGAGAGCAAACGAAGGGTTATAGTACAGGTAGTTGCAGCAAGCGTGATAGGGTAGTATCAGGGGTAGGGGGCAGGGACAGGGGGGCACAATGATGCGTTAATTGCTGAGCAAGGTCGCACGCAAAGCCAACAGACACACATGCCACGCCTACCCGAAGGATCAACACATACAACGAACAAATTATAATTGTGTTTGTGTGTGTGTGTGTGTGTGTGTGTGTGTGGGAAACTGGCAGTGACATGTCAGAAGATATACAGATACAGATGCACATAGATAGAACGATTCGAAAGATGCTAAAGATGCTGGCACGTCTAATCCGAAAGGCGAACGGAGACGGACGAGCGACGAACGGCAGCCTCATTTCTGTTTGTTAATTACACTTTAGTGTGTGTAATTTTCACAGGATCTGACAGCGGCGACAGCAAAACGATGCTTCACAGGAAGCCCACATGCAGCCAGACGTAAAGTGTGAGTGTGAGTGAGAGAGGGAGAGGGAGAGGCGGCGGCAGGTACAAAATGACTTCACACAAAACTAGATAAATAAATGTGCACAAAACAAACGAGCGAAAAATTCAAAGAAATCAATTGCCCAAGCCAAAAGACACGTCTGTGCAGCAACAACAACAACAGCATGCCACATGCAACATTCAGCTGCAAATAGGGCTCAGAGATCTCTACTCTCTCTCTCTCTCTCTCTCTTTCGCTCTCAGACAAGAGAGATCCAGACATTTCAGATGAATGAACCGCACACGCATTGAGGCTTTGTTGCACACACACACACGTGCAACGTGCCCCCCTGCCATTATGCCTGTCTGTATCTCTCGCTCTCTCTCTCACACATGCAGTTGGTAGCTACCGGAAATGCAGCACATTTCACAGACACAAAGATACTTTTGAGCCTTCACTACTAGAGAGGGTTGCCGACGACTCGAAACGATGTTGCAAGGTCTAAAAATGCGTTGCGTGCTCCTGCACTCGCTGTAACACTCATCAAAACAGCATCTGTCTACAGTCTAGACTTCAAATCCAAGAAAAGAAAAATCTTTTGGGACCATATAGAAATGTAAAAGATTAAGAAAATATACATATATGATAAATCTTCTGATTTATATATTTAGATTCTGGTTTTTGCCACATTATATTGAACAATTTATGAACAAGTTGTGAGCAAAGATCAAAAGACATAAACCAAAATCGATAAACTTCAATAAACTTGTTAAAGTTATGGCACTTGAGCCAAAATATAGCTATAGATAAGGCAGAGAGAGGGCGAGAGAGAGGGGGGAGCGACATGTGTGCTCTGCTTAGATTAAAGCCAAAACTTAATCAAGCGGATTAATCGCATTACAAATTGTTGACAGGCTGCATTTTTTCCCAAGCTCGAGCCTGAGTTGAGAGAGTTTGTAATGGGAAAATACATAGTGAAAAATATGTGGCATGCCACATGCAAGTGCCTCCTGCCGTTGCTGCCGTTGATGATTCAGTTGCACTTGTTCCCGTCCATAAATTCTGTAAGAAAACCAAAGCGAAAAATCCATTGCGCGCCTTGCGCCTTGGCCTCCAAACAACTGGGTGACCTTTGAGTCTGCTCCCCAAAGACTCCTTCTTACCCCCTCCCACCCGAGTCTATATGCGCTGAGTCAACAGCCGCCAGCATGCTTCCATCTATCCGTCTGAGTTGACAAAGACCAGAAGCAAGAACAAGCATCAAGCATCATCTGAGGGACCTTAAAAAGAGAGAAAACGAGACAAACAGAAAAGAACGAAAGAGTCGAGGACGAGGGGAGGGCAACGCGGCCAGGCGGTGGCAGATGCAATGCGCACAGCACATGTGTGGCACAGTCGTCGTCGCACCTACTAAGTGAATTTAATTGACACCCCAGCGGATGGCAAAAAAAAAAACAGAAAAGAACAGAAAAAAAGACATAAAATCCGCGTCTGCAATTAGCTCAGAGACTTTTGAAATGAAAGAGAACTAGTGAGAGAGCGAGACAAAACTAGAGAATCGTTGGGTATTTAGCTCTTTCGAGTGTTTCTGGCTGGATTTCATCATCATCATCATCATCATCATCTTCATCATCATTATGATTTTCCCACATGCCACTGACATGTTTCCTCTGGCTCATCTCTGGCCAAGGTTATTATCACTCTCTCACTCTCTCTCTCTCTCTATCTCTCTCTATCTCTCTCTATCTGTCTCTCTCACTTTTTGAGCTACTTTTTCTAACCTACAAATTATGCACAACAATTTTAATACCGCGTTTCCTCTTTCAGACATCAACACTCCCTTCCCCCCCCTTCCCCTTCTCCAGTGTGGCAACATTGTTGTTACAATTCTCAAGCTGCAATGCGGCACAAGGTTGCCAATTGACTGTGAAAAAACCCCCAGTCTCAGATTTACCTAACATTTTAACTCGCTTTGTGTTTGCCCCCAAAAGGCGACGCATAACTACGAAGAGCCAAAGAAATTGTTCAGAAATAGTTGGAAACTGAAAAGAAAAAGTACGCACAAAGTTCTTCTAAACATAACGTATATATGTATGTGTGTAGTACAAGATTTATTAAACCTAACTTTCCATGCAATGAGTGGCATAAATCAAAACACGATGATGTTGTTAGCTGGGGAGAAACAAAGTAGGAAAAGAAAAATTAATTAGAATGTTAAGACCAAGCTTCAACATTATATTATGTTTATGGAGTATGATAAATAATATGCAGTCGAACTTGCATATAATGAACTTCCTTACAACTAAGTTTTCTATATAAATAACTAATAATACCTTTAAGGAAGTCTTTTTGTTGTATGATATGATATTGTTTAGGGAAAAAACTTCTTGAAATATCCCTAGAATGTCTTTAAGGTATTAAAAAAAGTATACCATAATTAATTTTAAATATTTAAACAATTTGTTCTTTTAAATCAATACATAAACATTCTATATAAATCAAAACATCTATATATTTTCATTTTAAATTTTATTTAAAGTTTTTGACATTATTTTATTTGACTTCCCCAAGAAGAACTATAACCAAAAACAATAAGATCTAAAAAATATAATCGCAATTCATATGAAATAATATTTTTACGCTTATCTTAAATATTTATTAGAGTCACAAACATTCGACAAACTTGTTTTTCGCCTCATGCATGAGAACTCGATATTTATGCTTTATACTAAGTAGATAATTTCTGGCCATAATGAGTGCATGTAATCTGTTGGATTTCCTTTTGCATGAATGTCCAAGTTTCAATTGTCATTATTTTTAACTGAAGCGGAAGCTGCCCAAAGAGAGAGGGAGAGAGAGAGAGAGGGAACATAGACAAAGACAATGAGAATGTGAATGAGACCAAAAGAGACTAAATCTTAGGCTGAGGTGTTTATTGTGCGCTTAGATGTTTGTTATTGTTATTGTTTTGCTTTGTTGCTGCTGTTGTTGTTTCTGTTAACGCACGCAATGCTATGCGTGTGTGCATGTGTCTGTGTGTGTGTGCGTGTGTATTTGTGAGTGTTGTAACAATAATAATAATAATAATATAAGAACTACAAACGAAGCACTGGACATGCCATTTAATAGCCCCCCCGAGACGAGACGCTGTGAGAAACGCACAGAAATATCATTCTTTGAAAAGGGGGAAAACGAAAAAAGAAACCCAAAAACAAAAGGAGAAACAGATAAAGCAAGAACAACAACAACACAGCAGAGAGTGCATAAGAAATTATTATAAATTTTATTTAATTACGACAACATTTTTGTATTTGGTTCGTAGGTAAACGACAAGAACATGGGACAAATGAAAATGTCAGGATTTGTTTTTGGAAGTGACCCAAAGAAAACGAAACAATAAACTTGCAACTCAAATGGGCCAAACATAAAAGTGCCACAAGCAACAAGCAACAAGCGATTGCAGCGGCAACTCAAAGAGAGAGAGGGAGAGGGAGAGAACTTCCAGAGAGTTCAGTAAACTCGCCCACACATACATATACATAGAACATGATCATGAACCGATTAGAAAACCCATGCATTGATCATCATTCAAAATATAAACTTTCAAATTGACATATGCCCCAAAACGAGAGAAGAGGAGACGCGGAGAGGGGGAAACACCAATGGCAACACTTTCGATCAAAGTCAAACGAAGGTCTGTTTTCAATAATTGCGGTTCTGACTGAGATTTCAAGAACATGGCATGAGAAAAGGGCAAACGGGGAGAAACTGGCGTATGCATCTGTGGGATATAATTGTGTGCCAGCTGGTCGGCTTGTCGATCGTAAAATTACCAAAATTGGATGTTCTTTTCGGGCATCCTTTTTTCGAACACGCAACAACAACAACAACATCTTTCACTTCATTAGTAGGTATGTGTGTGCGTGTGTGTTTGAAATGCTATCTCTTATCTTTCCTTTGGCTGCTTAGCCACAGGTCGCGCTTGTGGTTGATATTTCTAAGACACACACACACACATACACTCTCTCACTCACACATAGACACTCACTAACACACGTTGACAAAGTAGCGCTCTGCTTGGATTTTCACATACTAATGACGCTCATTAGATGTCTTTAATGCCCATCCAATTCCCAGGCGACATTTCATTCGAATTACTCAACAGCACAAAACACACACACACAACACACACAGTCGCACACACATTTGAAATTGTAGACAGTTTGCAGCTATTTTTGGATTCCATTCCCTCTTCGATCTGAGAAGCACTTCTCCAAAGCAGACAAGCACTTGAGCAGGGGAGAGAAGAGAGAAAATGTTTGAAGAGATTCGAATTTTCCTTTGGTTTCTGGTGATGATTTGTGTGACACACAAGCTCGACTTACAGTTTTTGGTTGTAGTTTTAGTTGTCTTCTTTCGGGGGGTGGTTCCTATATTTAGACAGCAAATGTCATGGCCGAGAGTCAATGGGAAATGCACGAAACAAGCTGTTGTCACTACGTGAAAATCTCTTAGAAATCTAAATGTGTTCAAAATTCGAAAAGATATTTTATATATGGAAGTTTTCTTTGCAACGAAGTCATATCAAGAACCCATATACTTTGTAAAATTGTATAAAAACTTAATTTTTAGTCGATTTTCATGTCAATTTTTTATGACCGATAACCGACTCGGGCGTAGACCGTATGAAATAGGAAGGCTGTTAAAGGATCATAAGAATTCTGGAAAATAAACAATATATTTTCTGAGCTTATATCTTAATTTCCGCGAGGCATAATCATAGCTTGAGAATAGAGTAACAGCGTAAATTTTTTCAATACAAAATAACCAAAATAACATGAAAAAACAAAAAAAATTTTAAAATGGAAAACATTAAAGTTCAGATGGAGAATATAATAAATATTATTTTGATGCCATTTTTTCCATAAGCTAAAAATGTTTTTCTTAACAAAAACGACATGAAAAACCAAAAATTACTTTTATACATTTATTTTTTTTTTTTATATATAATACCGTCACCCCATTAAAAATGTTTGGTTTAATGCAAATTGCTTGCCTTAAATGTTGCACTTGCACTTAAACTAAACTTAATATATATCTTAAGTCAATCTTTGGTTTCAATTGTGTATGGTAAAGGCAACAATTTGCGGCATGTGAACATGGTGCAACATAGAGTGGCAACTGCCAGTCAGACAGGCAGGCAGGCAATGTGGCAAGCAAACGATATAATTACCAGCCTCAACTATTTTGAGATGGGCTCATTTTCACCCATTTTCCCTTCCTAAGTTTCTGGCTGTTTTTTTGATAATTTGTTTTCATTTAGGTTTGTTGTTGTTGTTTTTGTTGTTGTTGTGGTCGCTTTTGTTATTGTTTTGTTTTTTTTTTTTTGGCTTTGTTGCTCGCTTTTCATTTAAAAGACGCCGCGCAATTTCCCATGCCAAAGTAAAAGCTGCGCTTTGGGTTAACATGAGTCGACTTAATTAAGTTACCAAGACAAGCAGCCCCCCGCCCCTTACTAAGTGAGGGTTCGTCTCTTCCTCTGTGTCTCTAACAACAAAAAAATAGTTTATTTTTTGCTTTTACTTAAATGATTTTATGGCACATTTTGCAGTCGACACTAGTTTTTGCCCTTGATTATTTATATTTTTTGTTGTTACGTGAAAGTACAAAATAAATAATATTTATATAAAACAACAACAACAACAGCGCATGGAAAGTGCAACTAACTAACGATTGCAAATAAATTGAATTGCAACGAATTAAATCAAATGAAAACAAAAGTGCGGACCTGTGTGAAAAATTGCTGGCCAATTTATCATTTGCCAACAACATCTAGAAAAAAAAGAAGCCCAACAGCAAAATGGCAATCATAACATACAAATACATATACATTGTACATTGATGTACATAGCATACATATACATACATACATATGTATGTAAATAGAGCAAGGTGAACAAATCTATAAAGTCATCCCAAAAAATATATTTCGAATAGAGGACAAAAAATTGTAGCTCGTAAAAAACAGAGTTTTTTTTCGCTCGAGAATAAAAAATCACATATTCTAAGTGGGCCCATTCATGCAGGATTCACATTCGTATTCACATTCCCGATTCCCGATTCTCGAATCACATCCATATATCCTCACACAATTTGCATGGCAGCTGCTTTTGGTGCTGTTGTTGTTGTTGTATATACATATATACTCTATTTGTATGTCGAAAAATCTGAAATAAATCGCCGTAATGTAAAATTCAGTCAATGGCGTCGCAAATAAATCAAAAATTTATTGTAACGCATTTAAATACATGCATATTTCATCGCCGACCAAAAACAAAAACATACAATGGCGAAAAAATACTGCAAATACCAAACGGTTTTTGCTTAAATCCAAGCATTGCGACCAGAGTTGCCAAGTTTTGTCGGTCAAATCATCTAAATGCCAGTTTGGGTTACTAAATTTCATAAAATTTAAAAAATTTCCAATAAATTCTCGGAATTCTATGAATATCTTCGTTTCAATTGACTTTTGATTTTTCATCAACTTTATTTTCTTCTGTTCATCTAACTTGTTAGCCATCAACAATCATGAACAAATATGAAAGCCATCAAACAGCAATTGGCCAAGACATATTTAAGTTTTCAAGTTCATTGTCACTTGTGTTAGTGTTTGGGAGTATGAGGCATATATATATATATAAATATTAATGCAGATAGTGTTGCTGCATGTTGCAGATAGCAGCGGGGACCCCCTTGAAGGCGACGCCAACGACCGATGAAAGAGCTCAAAATGCCATAATCCAATTATGAATTTTCACATAAATTTTTTTTCTTTCTTTTCCATTTTCGTTTTCGTTTTTAACTCAACCCCAAAAAAAAATAAAAACTTGAACTTGCGACAGCGACAGACACAAATGAAGAGAGAAAGAGTCCCCCACCCCCCCTCTCGAACCGCTTTCGCCTAATAATAACAATAAATTTTCGAGCATGAAGCAATTCAATGAAAATAATGTCTGAATGAAGATACGAGTTTGGAGTCTTGGATGAAGACAATGTTGATGCTGATGACGAGATTTGACGATGCAACGACAGACAGACAGACAGACAGAAGAGACTGAAGCTAAAAAGTTAAGAACTTTGGAGACATTTGCCAGAGTCATAAAGCGCTTTGTATAAGTGAGTGTGTGTGTGTGTGTCTGCAGCTCCCCCAAAGCGCTTAGTATATGAAAAGGGGGAGGAGAAGAGGGTTAGAGAATCGTTCATTATTTTTATCAGTCTGTCATAGTCATAATGATAATGTTGTGCCTTGTGCTTGTAATAATTACACTTCAGCCCAACTGCAATGATAAAGCGTCAAGCGCACTTAATGCACTTTTTTCTGGCTTTCGATTGCATGGAGCGAGAGAAAGAGAGAGAGATGTAGAGTAAGAGAGAATGTAAGATTTAACTGATTTTGCAACTTGATGTGTTTTCAATACATGAAGACAGACAAGCTCATTGCACTTAAAGAAAACTATGATGTTCCTAAGAATATTTATGGAGTTTTCATGTCTGAAAAACTTTTAGAAAATACAAATTTTGTATGTATTTAAAAATCAGAAAAAAATTTGTTTAAGACTTTTTTTCTTCAGAAAAAACTATTAAAAATTTACACAAATTTTAGTATGAAAAATCGTTTGATAGTGTAATTATAAACCAATTTTACAAAGTCCAATTATTTTTATCTTTTCTGTATACATAATATTAAAATAAGTATCTGATCGCTTTGAACATATTTTATAAAACGAATTCGTATCTCGGGGAGGATATCTCCCACCTAAGCTTAGTATACGTTATGTCCACAAGTTTGTACATGTTTTCTCCAAGTGTACTCGAGTGTGCGTGTGTGTGTGTGCAAGCCAGGAGTCGTATACCATAGTTAGTCAGCCAAGTCAGTCAGCGTCTTAAGTTGACTCATTCAAAGTCATCAGCAGGCAGCGACAACGTCAACGTTGTCATTGTCAGCTCAACTGCAGTCTGCAACACCATCATCATCATGAACATCATCATGCATCTTTGTCATCTTAAGTTGAGGTCCGCATGGTCCCCAAACCCCCATTGGCAACCCCTATCAACGCAGCGAGACGCCACATCACAAAGACCCATCGGCTATGACAATTTCATTTATTAAACATGGTTTCTCTCTCCCTCTCTTCTCAATCGGGGACATACGTGTATGGAAAGCATATAGCGTTAAGTTTTGGAGCTGCTTGTGCTTCCTCTGATATTGGGCAGCGCCATTTGATTTAACTTGATTAAAATGCACTTTTCATGAAAAAAATTACAACCAGAGGCGAAAGTTTCGTTTTTTCCAAGTAAATTTTCAAAGCTCATTGCAATTTTAAAAGGAAATTCGTGATACTCAAAACAAAATGAGATTGCAAAATGACATATTTTATATAAATATTATTATTATAAAAATCCTGTACATACACTGAGTGTCAAAAGTTGATGTGCCTTAGATAATTGTAATCTTCACACTCTGAAAATGATTTGCCTTCGTTCGCACTTGTCCTCGCCCTAACTAAAAAGAAAACTTTCTCAGAATCTATTCTCCTACACTTGACAAGCACACCCTGTCTTGTTAGTACGCCCCCTTCTCCCCCGTTGGAATAGCACTTTACTCCTGCCCCTTTTGTGTGTGTATTTTTCTTCAAGATAAGTATATATCGAGTGATCTGTGGCAAGTGCCTCGCACTTGGCATGATGATGACGGGGCTGCTGCTGCTTCAGTTCTGTGCTGTGTGTGATTATCAGCAATTTTCATAAAGAAATGGAAAATCGAAAATGAAAACGAAAACGAAAACGAAAACGAGTCGAAACGCAACTCAACGCAACGCAACTGAAATGAATTGAATTGAATTGAAAGCAAAGTACGGGAGCCGAGGCAACGTGGTAAAGTGGCATGGCGACGGCTCCGTTTGCTACTTCTACGGCAATGAGCTACGTGCCTTTTCGGCGATTTTTGCAGCCTCTCTCTCCCTCGTTCCGTGACGTGTTGCTGAAAAAACAAACAGCCAAAAATAATACACGTAATATAGACGATGCGATGAACAACAACAACAACAAACAATGGCTCCCAAAAATTGAAAGATGGGAATGGAAATTGGGAATTGGGAATGAGAATGAGAATACTGAGAATGCATGGCAGTATGATATGGCATGATTAGAGTGGGGAGGAATGAGGCGTGCGAACCTTCTGCTACATCGACTTACTACGCATTGGTAATTGTTTACAGTGACAGAGAAAGAGAGAGACGAGAGAGGAAGATACATTCCCTTAGCCAACATATTGAGCCTAATCAGCGTCTGGGCATATGGAGTTACGAGAGAGTTACGTTTAAGTATCCCGTTACCAACTTTTACGTGAGACGTAATGCTGGCAAAATTTTAATTACTTACATTTCCACACACACACACAGAGAGAGAGAGAGAGAGAGAGAGAGAGAGAGTGGCAGCCGCCCAAGTGCAAAAATATCCCTGCCTCGGGTCTAACTCCCAAACGTGCTATAAAAACACGCACACCGAAGGGGGAGTGGGGGAGTGGGAGTAACTGCTCCTAGTCCGAGTCGGATTTCGAGTCCAACTTTGAGTTGAGCTAAGAAGGGCGGCAAGAATGGGGCAAGGTGTCACCTTCTTTTTTTTTTTAAGTAATTACCGTTCGTTCGTTCGTTCGTTGGGCTTTGCGCCATTCTGCAATTCACCTTGAGGCGGCCCCAAAGCGCAGCTCAAATAACCCGAAACCGTTTTTGCGAAATTATTTACACAGCGAAAGTAATCGGATGGCTATACTGGCAGGCAGACTGAAAGACAGACGGTTAAATAGACACAAGCTGCACTTAGAGAAAAAGAAGTAATGCATTACCTACCAGTGAGAAAGGTCTTACGACTTGTTTCTCTCAGTGTTTAACAGACTCAAGCGCAAAATGCAAATAAACTTCAGTGAGTGCAAAATGCCAACACGTATGTATTTGTTGCAATTGAAGGCCGATACTTTTACCTAACTGCCATTTCCCCCCCTTTTCACTTCACTAATGCGGGAGGAAGCACTAAGAGTGAAGCCTAACTTCATTAACTGACGATTGGCATTCAAACTTCGAAAATGGGTGATGGGTAATGGGTAATGGGAAGGCATTCTTGCCCACTCACATAGAATAGAGTACAGTTTTCTAAGCCCATTTAGACAAGAGAGTAGGAGGGGGCGGGGGGGGATGGTTAAATAGTTGAATAGTGTTGAATAAACGAACGCAAGGAATTGTAATTGAAGTCATTAAAGGCTTACTTTTTTCACTACTACTTCAGTAGTTACTTAATCATTAGACCTAGAAGGACCTACTAGTCGTAAGTTTAAATATTTCAACTTTCATGAGGCAAGGCCAGTAGAGTTGGATATTAAGCTTTTAGCTACAAAAATCTTTCCTTACTTTTTATTGATTTGTAATGAGTTTTGAAGACATTACGTTGTGTTTCTTTGTCCTTTATGTCCTTACGTCTTCTTGTTCTTCTTAGTTTTAGCGTCCAAACGATAATTACATGTCGCGTCTTAAGCACACATAGTACAAGCGTAAAAGTGGGTGGCAACTCTGGCAAATAGGCTGAAATTGAGGATTGCTTTTTGAATGCTTGCTTTTGTTGCAGTTGTTGTTGCCAAAAGTGTTAGTGACATGCTTGCCATTCCGCTGGCACGTAATTTGCTGATTTTGAATTTTCGTCTGAGCGAGCGAAAGAGACAGGGAGAGAGAAGGAGCGAAAGAGAGAGAGAGTGGTGGCAAATGAAATGCTTTTGCATTTTAATGCGCCCAGACTGACAGCTGGGCCCCATGACAAGGCACACCGCCAACCAACCAACCAACCAGCCAGACAGGCAGCAGGGCAGGAAGGGAGTGAGAGAGGGAGGGGGTAGGAACAGGGCTAGAATGGAGCCTCTCTCTCTCTCTGGTAGGCAAAAACCCGCAGCCAGCGCAGCAAGTTGATCTCTGTGCGATACTTGCTTCGCTTTTTCTTCTTCTCTTCTCTTTTTTTTGTGTATTTTTTTTCGGGGGGGCCAAACTATTTGTTGCTGGCGCTGTCAACTTTCGGAGGCTGGCAACACTGCAGCGACAAAGACAGACAGAGAGTGAGAAAGAGAGGGGGAGAGAGCACGCCTGAAACATATTTGCACTGTCTGGCAATTTTTAAGTAATTTCAGCTCGGCTGCATGACTTGACTCGACTTTGGTCGAAAAAAGGGGGGATGCTGCATCTACTTGCTGCCGTTGCTGCCGCTGCTGTTGCATCCTGTTTAAATGTTGTTTTTTTTATTTTTCGTTTGGAGTCACTCCAGTTGCAGTTGCAGGCAGCGCGTCGCTTAAATTAAAAATAAATTTTACAGTAAACACACATAAAAAGCGACGCTGGCGTCGTCATTGCCGCCGCTTGCTGCTTGTTTCAGGGGCAGATAATAAACAGGCAGCCGCCAGTCGGCTCCAGTCTGCCCAAAGCATTAGACATTCACTTGTTTGACTATTTAATACTCAGCAATAACTAACAAAAAAAAAAAAAAAAAAAAAAATTGAGGTTAGAAAAAATGTAGTATTAAAAACCTTTTCTTTTCCCAATATATCTTTCACAAAATATTGTTCCTTTTGCTCAACAACAACATTACAGGGTATTTACGTTCGTAATGCATTACATTTCGCAGTAACGTTCAGAAATAGTATTTTTGCAATGGGGAGATTTGACGTTTAGGGGCTTTGGAGTTGGAGAATTGGTTTAGATTGGCAGCGTCTTCGCCGCCTTGCCAGAGGCTGCACGCCCTTGAATTTGGCACAACTCATTTGCCGTTATTATTGTTCGAGTTGTTGTTGTTGGCTGAAGCGTGCCAAATGGCCGAACCGCCGCCGCTGAAGACTGAATGGAAATCCAGCCTGTCCGGGAATGGCATTAAATGGGTGGAAAGAGAACCAAAGCCAAAACGCGTATTCTGGCCACCCTAAATGTAAGCGACACGTCTGATATTTTTAGCAAACGTTGCATCCGCTGTTACAGCAAAAGCAGTGAAGAGTAAGGAGGGGGAAAGGGGGAACCGAGATGAGATAAGTTTGTGTGTGGAGACAGGCGAATGCATGTGGCACGAGTTGTGCAAATGACTTTGACATTGACTGTATTGCGGCGGCTGCTGCTATTATTGTTGCTGTTGCCATGGACAATACAGCACATCCCTCCCCCCCCCCACCTCTTACGGTGTGTCCTGTCTGTATCCTCACAAATCTAATGAACAGGCAAAACTGTCAGCTTAACGAGAGAGAAAACGAAAGAGATTGCGAGAGGAATAACATTAGATTTCATTTGATTCGATTTGAAGGCATTGAAATTCACTTCCAGAAAAAAAGCCCACACACTGAAAGAAATCAACTGCAGTGGGGCGGGAGTTAAAAATAGTCGCACTTCCCGTTTTTTTTTTTTTCCAACACAGAGTTGGGAATAGCCGGAATGTCTAATTGCTTTCTGAGGGTGCCTCGCGTTTTTAAACATAGAACAACAGAAGAGAAAAAAAAAAAAACGATTTTTTGTATGAACTGTCAACTGCAGTTTCTATCGGAGAACGTAAGAAGAAATCTATATACATAGTTCTGCGAAATATAGGAAATTTATGACTAAAGGACTAGCAAGCCAGAGTTCGAACTATAGAATATATTATAGAAAATATTATATATATTACACTCGTACTTTTACATAAACCAATTTCCAAAGATCTAAAATATAATGCGATCTGTAGCAAACTTTGTTATATAGTTTGTTGCATAGAAGTTCGACTCTAGTTCTCCTTTAAGACATTAAATATTATCCAACCAGAGAATTAGATAAGCTAAATATAATCTTTTAACATATTTATGACTTTTCTATGACCATAAATATTAAAAAATGATTTCATTTTCATTTCTATTGTCTTTAGTGAAAACTAACTAAAAATTTCGTTTTTCAACATTCAAATGAAACATTCTATATGCATTATATGTTTATAGTTTTTCAAACCTCAACTCGTGACCTACCCGACACTGGAAAATATTGAATGCATGAATATTGCCGGCAACCAAACAAAAATTGCTTTTCGTCGATGCAAACATTGTTTATAAACAATTGTTGATGTAATCGTAAAAAAGGCCCCCAAGCCAAAAGTCATATCAGTATTTCCCCCCCCCACCTCCCTCTCCTCTCTTCCTCTCTCTCTTCGTTGCTTGTATGCGTAAATTTAGAACAGAAAAGCATTGATATTCCCATGCCGTGGATCATAAATAACATGACAATTACCCAGCAGCAGCAGCGAGACTAGTAGCGCGACTAGTCGAAGTCAAAAACCACCGAAAAAACACACACACACACACTCGCACACACACACACACGCACAGTATTAGATTGGATAGCAAACACTTCATCACTGTGCTTTGGAAGCAAAAAGATACCAATGCAAGGGAACAAATACGAGAGAGCATTAGGCTCAACAATAACATGCCCCTTTACCCCCCCTCTCTTTATGGCATCCCCTCTCTCTCTCACCTCACACCTCGTCGCACTCACTCACACGCGTAGTTTAAATTGCGCTCGTTTGCTTCGTGCCATAAATATTCTCATACCCCCTCTCGCTCTCCGTTGCCCTCTCTCTCTATCGGTTCAACAAACACAAAAAGAAGTTAAAATAAACATTTTCCTTCAATCTTGTGTATCGATTCAATTATGCATGATCCCAGAATCGGCGCATCATGCAGACAACTGATTAACACGTCTTCAAACCAAAAAAAAAAAAACCAAAAACCAAAAAAGTTGAAGAAAAGGCTCCCACAGTGTGTTGACTTCTTCTTCTCTTTCTTTTTCTTTCTTCTTGATGTCTTTTGTATTTTTTTTTTTTTTTTGGCGAAAACCCTGGTGCCATCCACAATCCAAATCCCAATCCCAATCCAATTCCTATTCACGATCGCACACCAGATGCCTTCAACTCAAGCAAGATGTTGTTGCCACTGATTGCCTGTCGTCATCCGGAAGAGAGAGATTGCTGGGTGTTTGCAAAGAGAAGAGGAGGGCAGAGAGGGGGGATCAAATTGGCAGCAGCAGTTGTGGGTGCAACAGCTGTGACTTTGATTTGAGCCAAAAACGAAAGAAGAGAGAAGCAAAAATCTCGACTGAGTGTCATGACAGCATTGACCTCAGGCAAATTCTTCAATTTGGGCAACAGTTGCACTTTGCAGTACACTTGAAGAAAAGGCGTAGTAAGAATCGAAAGACATTTCACTAAACCTTAAACTATTTCAACGTCTTTTTGTTCAGTGTAGCACCTCGACAGCCAACCCACCCACAGCTGTGGCCATAAATTCACAATTAAGCTGCAACATTATTATTGCAGGCACTGTACGGCAGGCGAAGCAGTGGCAAAGGGAGCTAAATCGGTGGCAAAGCTAAATTATAGTCGAATCTTTGGCCAAATGATATCGAAGCAATCATCTTAATGATGAAAAGCAGCAGGCAACAGCAGCAGCTAGAAGCTGGCCATGGCTTAGACAAACGCTTAACAGGGCCAAAAAGCACAAGAATAACAGCCCCAAATGGCAGTCAAGGCAATAAGCCCAAAACCAAGTTCTAATGATGCAGGTCAGTCGGTCAAAGCATCAAGATTTGGAGATGGATGGGTTTTTTGGATAGTTTAATTTATCGATAACATATCGATTTCAAGGAAAATTTTCTACGCTGTGAGAAAAAAATTATTTCCAACCAGTTTCTGCATGTTAAGCTCTACATTTCGAAGACTTATCGATGTTTTAACATTTATCGATAACAATCGAAATGGTAAAGCATGAATATATCAATCTTAAATGTCTATAGCATCATTTTACTAAAGAGCTAACATCAGATACCATATAAAGATATTTTTGAGAAGTTCCTCATACCCTCAAATAATATTATATTCCTCTAAAGTTTCCCTTCCTCCAACAGAAATCGTCAGTTGGCTTTCTTAGTTCTCTCGTTTAACAGCCCGAACTCACAACAGAACTCAATGGTCGTTACTTAACAGTGGCTTAACATTGGTGTTGACGCAACATGTTCGAGCATGTTCGTGTTGCAAGCGCTCAGTTCGTTCGTTCAGTTGTATCTGAATCTGTATCTGCACCCTCACCTGCTGCTCGCATTGCGTTTCGTTAGCTCGTCGCGTGCGTTTCGTGTCGGCGGATTGGAAAAAAAAAGAAGAAGCCAAGAACCGATTTCTCGACGGCGTCTCGTTCCAAGTGTTTCGTACAATTTTTGTAAACATTACAAACTAGCCAAAAAAAAAAAACAGACAACGTGCGTTAAATATTTTTTTTTATGCGGAGAACAACATAAAATATATGAAATGTTATTTTTTTTTAAAGTGAAAAATATTAAAAATAATTGAAAAGAGAAAAAGATACTGCGGTGTGGATTACCAGTGTGTAGATATCCGTATCTTGTGCGTAATGAGTTGCATGCGTTGCATGCACCGCAGCAGCCGCAGCCGCCAGGTGCAACACTAAGTGAGAAAACAACAAAAAAACAACAACAACAACAACAAATAAAATTAAATATTTGTTAAAAAAAAAAAATAAACCACCAACAGTGAAAATTTTTCCAAAGCGGTTTATTTACCTTTTTTTTCTCGTGACATTTGAGCTTGCAACAAGGCAACAACAACAACAACAGCAAAAAAAGAGAAATATTGTGAGTATTTAACAATAAACCGCTTTTTGGCCAAGTCCATGCCACTTTTACTTTTACACTCATCCGCAACAGCGTTCCCCGCCTCCCTCGTAATCCCCTTCAATTCCTTTACTCGTTGCACGACAATCTCTTAGATTTTTTTTTTTGCTAAAATGTTGCTCAACATGTGCGTAAATAAATGAAAGCAAACAAGTGCAACATTATTGAAAGCTGCTGCTGCTGCTGTTGCATGCAACACATTGCATTAAGTGCATTAAGGATTTGGGCTTATGGATTAATTTGTTACTTGGGGCGTCACACTTGAATACCCAGACAAACTTTGACCTTTAAATTTTTTACGTTTCCGTTGGCCCGCCAGTTAGCCAGTTAGCCAGAGTTAGCCCGAGTTAAGTCGGTTATAGCCAGTTAGTGAGTGGGCTGTTATTTGCCCTCCAGTTGTTGCTGACATTTTGCGATTGAACCTCGCCTTCTTTACGGCGTGTGTGTGTATGTGTGTTGACAGTTATTCAAAAGTTGGCACATATCAAATCTATATACACTTTTTTATGGCTTATGAATAAGTTAAAACGAGCGAATGAGCAAAATACTTTTAGTACAAGTTAGCATTGGGCAAGAGTTAATGGTTTAGCAAAAGTTTTGCTTAAAATTTTACCTGAAAATAGTTTTAAAAATAAATAATTGATGACAAAGAATAAATATATAAGGGAAAATAATGGATTGTCAATTTGAAAATGTTAAAGTATTTAAAAATAAATTGTTTTAAAGTAAAGAAAAAAATCTCAAAAAAGTCGATATTTTAGAAGTAAATATTTTAGAAATCAATGCCTTATTCGATATTAATTCTTAAATCATAAGATCTTTTTCTTTTTTGGGAAACAACTTTATGTTCCTTAGGTACTTTATTGTTTTTTCTAATCACTTTTCGTTTGGCATTGAACATAAAATAATAACTTTCTTCAAATTTATTGAAAACTAAGTTTAAAATCTTAATAAAAAAACAAAAGTTCTAGTTCAGAAAAATCATCATTCAATTAAAAGATTAGTTTCATGAAGCTCCACAGATAATCTTGGGATAAAATATATCGTATCGTAAGCTCCCGTGGGCGGAAAGCCACGATTCCATTTTTTTTGATCGCTTTTTGTATTATAATCATGCTATGGGACGCTGACCGCGTGTAGAGCTTTTACTGTACTCTCAGACAACACTTAACCCTTTATCAATACACAAACATTGGACACGATTTCTGGACAAAACTTACATCAAATATGTAACTTCTTACCTTAGTATGTACAACTGTTTAGCACATTTAACATACAAAAAACTTCAACCTAATAGCTTTTCCCCCCAAAAAATTCTAAGCACTTGCTAAAGAACAAACAGACCGAACCTTAAATTCTCAAGAATCGTTAACTAAGAACAAATCTTAAGATTTTCTATATCAATTTGTTGACTTTTTTTCTTGCTTTTGATTGTTAAACTTTAAGTTTCAGCTGTCAAAAGTTGTTCCCTCGAGATCGAGATCTTCGATCAGTGTTCATCATTTTTGTTAACTTGGCTTTTTTAAATGTCTCTGCGCAGCCGCCACTCACTCCCCTACCCCCGCTCTCTAGCTCTCTCCCCAAGCGATTCAGGTGGCCCCCAAGCGATTTCAAATGATTTATGACTAAAAAAAAAAATCCAAATAGAAAAACAGACAAATGAAATTAAAAAAAAGAAACACAAACTAAAACGATTATTTTTTTTTGTATTGTTATTATTGTTTAAGCATGAACCGAAAACAAAATAAACCCAAAATACTAAATACTCAACACAACACAAAAAGAAGAAGCAAAAGTTTGAAGCGTGTTTTTTGGTGGGCTTAAAAGTTGCCTGAGGCAACAGTAGCTTGCAGCACACACACACACACATACGTCCTTGCCACACACCAGGTGGCACCTTACCCCGCCCTCCAAAAAAAAAAAAGAAACCGAGCCGCAGAGCAAGTTTTTGGGTTTTGGCTCCTCATAATTTGGCCCAATTTGCTGGCGTTGCAAATTGCTAAAATGTCTGGCAACGACAGCCGGCGGA
Source organism: Scaptomyza pallida (assembly GCA_018152965.1). Taxonomy (NCBI): domain Eukaryota; kingdom Metazoa; phylum Arthropoda; class Insecta; order Diptera; family Drosophilidae; genus Scaptomyza; species Scaptomyza pallida. Next base: position 3,802,559 of record JAECXP010000003.1, read on the forward strand.
AGTGCAACATGCTCAAGTTACCGTTACAGTTGTTACTGCCACAGCTACTAGTATTGTTGTTGTTGCTGTTGTTGTTGTTGTTGTACACGTTGTATTGATTGTGTGCAACAACAACAATAAAAACACTTTGATTATTGAATACCCTTTTGCCAAAAGACGTTGAATATGTTATTCAGTTGGGTTTTTTTTATTCATTTGTTGTGAACTGAGTTAAGAAATAAAAATATTTTTAAACAAGAGTCGAACTTTCATAGAACGAAGTTTTCTATGGAAAAGTTCCTTATATAACGAAATCATTTACAGAACGCGACGATCTAATCTACCTTACGAATTTTTCTTAAAACAAAGTTATTTTATGTTGAGCCTTACCAAATTTTACTTAGATCAAAAGTGAGGGTAGGCTAAAATTGATCATAAGAAAGTTTATTTTAGAGTTTCGTTGAACAAAAATAAATTTTAGTCAGTTCTCAATAACATTTTTTATAATCTTATCTTTCATGTCACAAACTCTATTCAACCAATCGTTCGTTAATGCCCTGCTTAAGTAGTGTATTAAGCAACAGCAGCAGCAGAAGGCGGTTACCGTTTTGGGATACGGTGGCAACCCTGCCGCCACGTTCACGTTCCACGTTCGTTCGATCGTTTTGACGCGTCCTCGTCAGCATGTCGAAAAGTTGTTTCTGCTTTTTTTTCTCCCGTTTTCGTTTCGCTCCTGTTGCTGTTGCTTTTTATGAGCCATCCTGTCGCTTTGTTAGCTCTTTGCATGCCACAAATTATGCTGCTGTCCCCCCTTGCCAACCCCCTGTTCTTCTTGCAACATGTGTTTTTCGCCTGTCAATCAACATACATACAAACATACATACATACCTACATATATGCATATTGACAAGTAAGGCAGGCGATCAATGCAATTGCAGGTTAACGTTGACGTTTACCACCAGCCCCCTCTCCGCCTTCCCTTCCCCGCCCATTTGCCAGTGATTTCTCTGTTTTTTTGTTTGCTGCCTTCAATAAGTTCTCATAAGTAGGGACAACAACGACGACGACGACGACGACGATGTCCATTGTTAATTTGGTTAATTGAAGGCAATTGAAAGCCGCTTTGCAGTTCATTAAGTCGTCAGAGAGACGGGAGGGGAGGGGTGGGTGAGGGTAGCATCTTTCATACGCTCATTTGTGTGCTGTGCTGTGTTGCATGTGGCAAGTTCTTGTACTTGCGCCTTGGCTGTGTTTTTGTCGCCAGACTAATTAAAATATTTGCACTCAAATGCTTAAGCAATAAATATTTGTCAAGCTATCATCATTAGAGACAAGAACAAGAACAACAACAACAACAACAACGTTGACCCCAAAAAAGGCCCCAAGCACTTTGGAGCATGCCAAATGGAAATGGACATGAACGACAACAACAACAACAACAATAACTGAAAACTGAAAACATATCTAAATGAAAACGAACTCATGAAAATTAAAATGGAGAGTATAAGAATCTATGAGCGGCACTTCTAAAGTGCCCCACTTTGAATGCTTGTCATAGAGAGAGGGGGAGGGGGTGCAGTGGGGAAGTGGTTTGCCTGCTTGCCTGCCCCTCCCTCCCGTCCCACCCTCCTTTTGGGGACTGCATTTCAGATGAGCTTTAATGGCGCCGCCTTAATGCAAGTGAAGAGTGTTCTCCTCCCCCTCCCCTCCACCACACTGCCCCCTCGACTTTTGCAAAACAGAACGCCAATTAATAGTCATTGATGGAAAAGTTGAACCAGAGCACAACACACACACACACACACACACACATTGGAAAGAGCTGAAGTGTGCCTTGGCTTGAATATTTTTTTTTGGGCTATCTTGAGGGTTGCCAGCTGGACCAACTTATACATATGCATGTGTGTGTGTGTGTGTCTGGGTAGTTCCGGTCGAGGGTTGGCATTGAGCCCAAGAATCGGAAAGAGGAAGAACAAAAAAAACCATGTCAAATTAGTCCAAATGCGAATGGCAAATAGAAAGCCAAATGTGAATTTCAAATGGCCATAAAATTTGCTCATTGTTTGGCAACAGCTTTAGCTGAGGGGGGGATTCCCCCTCTTATACACGAGTTAGTAGCTGCCAAAAATGTGAGCGAAAAGGGCGAGCATCATATTGTGGCATCTGTTCACAATTCAAGAAAAATAGAAATTAAAAATGAAAAAAGAAAAGCAACAAAAATAGAAAAAAGGAATCGTAAATGCAATTGAAAACCAATTGAGTAGCTAATTAATTGCACTGTTTACGACTAGAGATAGAAACGAACATTATAATTAGTCACGAGAACAATAAGAAAGATAGAGACAAAATGCATTCATATATATCATTCGAAGTTTTATTGGTTTTTATGGCGATTGTGATTCGTTTTTTTCTTCTCTCTATGTGAACATGATAAGCAATGAATGATATTATTTGGCAGAATATCTTTCAAAATAAAATCCCAATTTATATTATAGTAAAGTTTCATTGAAATTCTATAAGTAGACTTCTTTTACTTTTCACCAACTTGTATTCAAAAGATTCCTCACACTTTCGTCACCAATTACTTTATTTTCCATTTTTATGTTCTTCTGGTCCAAAATACCAACATTATTTTTTATCTGAAGTTCGTTATGGTTATTGTAATATATTCTTTTCTCTCTCTATGTGAATGAAAATGATAAATCAATGAATGATATTATTTAGCAGAATATCTTCCAAAATCATATCCGAAACTTCATTTTAGTAAAGTTTCATTGAAATCCATGCAGTAAACATCTATGGGTGGACTTCCCTTATTTTTCCTCAACTTGTAATCAATAGATTCATCACACTTTCGTCACACACAATGCAGCAATTACTTTATTTTCGATTTTTATGTTCTTCTAGTCCAATATTTTTGCCCCACTCACAAACACAATGCACTAAACGAAGTGCTGAACGGAATATTTGCCGGTTCGAAGGTGTCTCAAAGTGTTCAATATTAATACTATTCCCCGAGTACATACTTACAGACTAGAATATACTACATATATGTACTTACTATATATACATTTATGACACTTACAGTTTCCTCTATTTGCAACACTGGCAAAATACTACTACTTCGTCACAGTTAAGCGTAGAGTAGTTCCAGCCATTACGAAAGCGTGGCGTTCACCACACCCAAAACACACACACACACACATCACACACACACACACATAGAAGGCAGCGTGCGCGTCTGCGAGACAGAACTTATGAAAATGTTTTACAATATCCTTTTTATGTTATTACAAGTGTATGTCCTTGTCGCCAGCTTTGTCAAAATGTCTGGCAACGCTTTCACTATGTAAGTGTGCGTTACTCTCTGTGTGTCTGTGTGTGTCTCTGTGTGTGTGAGTGTGTTATTTTTTATATTTCTGTTGTATTTTTTTGTTTTTGTTGTACTTCTTTTGGTTTTTTTTCTTACTCCTTAGTGCCTTGCACAAGACGCCGACGTGTGGGTGGCAATGGGTAAAGAGGGGTGTAGGAGGGGGTGTATGTGGGGGTGTTGCTGGTTGACGCCTTCGTTGCCCGTCGACAAGTTCGCGCTGCGTTTGAATATGTCATTACTCGTCGCTGTTTTGCCACACCCCGCAACAAACCCGTCACACGTCTACCCCTCTCCCTCTCCCTCGCCCTCTCTGTGGCAACAATAACAAGAGCTGAAGCTACTACAACTACAATGTTAACGCCTCGTCTTCAGCTCCTTTCTGCTACTGAAGCTGAAGCTCGTCAGCAAGAATGTATGCTGATATGGCGCTGTTGTTGTTGTTGTTGTTGTTGTGATACCCTGTACATATGTCAAGAAGGGGTAGTTTTGTTTGCCAGAAGATGGAGTTAACTAAGATTCTTAACATTTTCTAAACATTTGAAATAATTTTCCCCTCTTCATACAGGGTATCTCCTAGTCACAACACTCACAAAGTCAAACACTCTAACTTGTTGTCGTCTTCAAATGCGTGTGGCTTTGGCTTGTGGGTGGGTTTGGGTGGAGGTGCTGGTGGGGGTGCCTTGGCAAACGGAAGTGACAGTTGAACATTCATTCATTCATTCAGTCAATGCCCATGCCCATGCCCATGCCCATGCCCTGCCTATGCCCAGAGTATTACAATATCCCAGTGCTATATTCAAAGCCAAAGAGAAAGAGAAAGAGAGAGAGAGATTTCCTTGCCAGTTGGCAGTAACTGAAGGTCCCCCCCTTTCATCACCAACCCCCTCTGATCATGGGCCTTGTCTAAGACGAGCGTCCGTTGTGGCATTGAGGCAAAAATCAAGCAAGCAAGCGACGAAGGCAAAACGAACGCAAGAACATAAAGGCAAAAGCTTGACGGGCCAAAGTTAAAAAAAAAATAAGAAAAGGCAAAAGAACGAAAAGAATTCTATGGCAATTTGGTGGCACATGTGTATTGTGTGTGTGTGTGTGTGTGTGTGCAAAATGTCTTGGTGGCGCTCCTTTTTTTTTGTCCTTTGCCGGAAACACAACGCTATGACGGAGCGTAAGTTTTTTGGAAGCGCATAAAATTATTATGGAGTCGTCTTCCATTTTTTTTTTCTTCACTCGTTTCTCGTTGTCGTTGCCGTCGCGTCAATTGCGTCAGGACCTTTGGCTAGCACTTCATAGTCCTGCCAAGCATTTTATGGCCAAGCATGCCTTGTCTTCCTCACCCCCGCTCCCTCATTCACTCAGTATTTCAATCTTTCAATATGGTATTTGTAGCTTTCAGCTTGAAGTTGAGCTGCGCTTCCATTTAGCATTTTCTTTATATCTGGCAACTCTCTCTCTCTTTCTTTTCTTTCCCTCTTCTTCTTCTTTTAACTTTTTTATGCGCACAAATTTAATATTTACATTTGGCCCAAGTGGATTTGTAGCCATGGCTGGGTCTGGCTATAGTTTTATCAACTAACTTCAAACTGACTGCAACAAAAAAGTTGCCAAGTTCAGCGGACCAAGCGGCTTTGACCGCAAAAATGATTCTTACCCCCTCCTCGCCGCCCCGCCCCCTCTCAATGTCTTATCTAAACATCTGCAGCAGCTACCAACTTGATAGCCTCTAACCAAAAGGCATTTAGATAAGACGAACTTTTTTCTTGCCGCCGCAACATAGTTTTATCTCTCCATATGCACATATTTGTGGCAAGCAGCATCTTGCCACACACACGCACACACAATCATAATTGCCAAATGCCTATAACAAAAATATTAATAAAAAGGCTAGATATTCAGCTGGCTTTAAGAAATTTTTTTTTATTTTTTTTTTAAGATTAAGTTTCATGCTTTGATTTCAAGCTTCTTTGCTAAGCAAAACTCAAAAAGTAATGTTTATTTGTTTTTTTTTTTTTTTGCTTTTTGTGATTTCTTATTTTGTTTCGCAATGCAACTATAAAACTCAATTTCTGTTTTCAACAGTTTTCTTCTTGAATAATTCAGTGTTAAAAAGTATTTTTTTTTTTTCGTTCTCTGTATTTTTTGTTCTTCTTGTATTTAGTTTTGCTTGAGTAAGAGGCAAAAAACTCTTAACTTATAAGTCAGCTTTTCGTTGCTTTTCACTTCAAGCTTTTTAAAGTCGAATTGAAACTTGTGAAAAAAGTTTTGCGCACTCGAAAAAAACGAAAAAAAATGGAAAATAAAAGTGTTGGCAACAATTGAAAAGAATTGAGCATATTATCGAACAAATGAATTTTCAGCTGCCACAGCACAAAAAAAAAAATTGGAGTAAGGAATTTCTGACTAATTGCTGAGCCCCCCAGCACCCTCTGCCCTTGCAGCCAACCCCCTTTTCTTATACAACTCCAGCTGTTGCCTTATCTTGGACGCCTTCTTTTGTGTACGCTCTGTTTTAGTTGCACAATACACTCCCCCAAACCCTTGGCTTAACCAATTGAAGTTACGCAACCCTCATAGTATCTCTCCCCCTCTCTACACCCACGCAATGCCTAGTCCTTGCTGCTGGAATGACTCATGCAACGGCTTTTGTCTCATTTGTTATGCCTATTTTTATTTGTTTTCTGTTTTTTTTTTTCACTCTACTTATTTTGATTCTGGTTTTGGGCTGCTTCAATTAGTATATTTTTGGGCTAAGCAGCTGACTAGCTTTGCGACAGCTGACAACCCTCTTGGCTCGATCGGAGGGTTGTCGAAAAAAGTCACCCTCAAGCACAAAACTAAACACAAAAAAAGCTTATTACAAATATATTTTTGTTAGATTTCAGTTTGGTTTTTTTTTTTGTGTCAATCTCGCAATCAGTTTCATGGCGATTGCATTTCTTTTCGTTATTTATATACATATTTCTGTTTGAATGTTGTAAAACATTTCAAAGGACAACAACAAGCAACCACTTAACGCTTGTTGCCACGTTCATCCATTTTGTAGCACTCGGCACTGCCTGGCCATATCCTGGAGTGTGCGTTGCTTACTCCCACACACACACACACACACACACACACACACACATGTATATATTTTGTCTGTCTGATTCATTCAGACACAAAACCCCGTTGGGGTTCCATTTGGTTTGTTTCGGGTTTCGTGCCACACGTTTTTTTCATTTCTACCTTCTGATTGTTGTACATTTTGTATATATATATATTTTTTATTTTTTATTGCATTGCATGTTTTCTTATGAATACATTTTTCACTTTTATGCCACCCGCGCTATGTGCCACCCCTCTCTCTATCTACCCCTCCGTATGCAGTTTGGTTAGGCTTGCCACATACAAAAAGGATAATAGACCGAGAGGGAGGGAGCGGGAAGCCAGGCTCATGAATCATGACCTGCTGTTTATCAAATGCAATCGAGAAAGGAGCAGAGAGAGAGGGGGGCTAGGGAGTTGTTGTCAAAGTGCGGGCTACAATGCTATCTGTGGTTACTTATAGGCTCTCCTCCCCCTAACAAATATGCCAATTTTTCAATTTGTTAGAGGCCAGGAACAAGCACGTTGTTGGCTGGATAAGCCATACACACGACTGACTACAAGATATGCCTTGGTAATGCATTACAGAATCAAAGATATTTCAATGATTTTATATATGATATGGCTACCGCGTAAGTAGCCATAAAGTTATCATACTTAAAGTATCTAAACATTATTAAAAAAACAAGTCCCTTAGTATAAGAGTTAAACTTCTATATACAAAATCCCAGGGAAATTCGCAATATTGAATAGTTTTTTGGTAAAACCACATTGCAGTTGTATAATAAACTTCCTTATATGCAGGTTTGTCTGTAACTACCCCCCCTTCAATATTTTCGCAAATCGATTTTGCCTCCGAAAACGATCAAAAAATCAATCCAAAAATGGTAAAAGGCAAACAATGTCGTAAAATGCTCACAATGCAGACAATTTTAACATCAATTATTCTCGTCTACAATCTATCCGTAGACACATTCACATATATACATTTTGCACATTTGTCTCCAGCTCCAGCGTAATTCAATTAAAAACTTGCATTAGCAGCATAAAACAAGAATGCTATGAGCTGGAAGAACTATGTGATATATATATGTGTGTGTGCATTGAAATTGTTCAACTGCTTCCGTCGGTCATTTAGCCAATATTCTTTTGGCCAGCTGCGCTCGGTCGGTCGGTTGGTTGGTCGGTTGGGAAAGCCATACGGAATTTTGGAGTTTGTGGTCAAGCTTAGTGCAACGGCTGCCACACAGTGGCATCAACATGCTTTACTTACAACTCCTACTGGAGAGTCGACAAGAATATGGCTTAAACATAAATCCGATTTAAGACCAAAGCCAGTCTAGGAGCTTTAGTTTTTGAACAAGTTTTATGACAAAGCTCAAAGCATTTTGCTTGAATCGAGAGTTAAGGGAATCCGTTTAACAATTGTATTTAACCTTAATTTTTCTGCTTTTCCGTCCACTTAGCATTTAACGAATCTACTTAATGACCGGGGTCATAAACGTTTGCATACAGTCAAGTATTCCCTAATCAATTTTCAATACACAATTGAATAGAGAGAAGAGAAAAATACATATATAAAAATGGGCACATTAAAACTGCAGCCAATTATGGGCCATCAAAAGACCCTTTCGACTTCGTAATTATGAGAACTGCATAAAAATGTCGATTTTATGCGAAAAATGCGTGCTCCCCCCGAACCATCGGAACGACCGACCAACGGGCCATAATATGTCTAATAAACATTTTGTGATCGCTCCACCTCTCCTCTCGCTCGATTTGCCAATATATATGTATTAGCCTGTAAAAGGCCAAAGGCCTCAGTGCGGCCAAATGCGGAAGCCGGCGCGACCTAACACGACTCGTGCGTGTTTATGGCCAACAGCAGCAGCAGCAGCGACAGCAACAACAATAGCGCACACAATAACAACAATTAATGTGTACACAAGAAAACCTTAAATTAATAAGCTGACTTCTATACATATGTATGTACATGGGCTACACAATACATACATCAATTAAATACATATACATATATGTATATTCACTTTTTTCTCTTCGTCTTTCTTGCAGCTTTGAACTGAATCGAGCCTTGAGGCTATAACAGAGAACAACAACAACAAGAACAACTGCAAACAACGGTAAGTCTATTTGACAAATAGTATTATTACTTTACTACAAGTTGAACCCGCCCCGTTGAGGCCCATAAACAAATACAATACTTGATGAACACTTTGAGCCAAAAGCGTTTAACTACACAATATGATGATGATTGTTCTATGACTAAGGACAAAGTATATCACTGATAAAGTCACAGCTAACGGGGAATATTCGAACTATTATCTATGTGTTCAATGTTCAGTTAAAGTTTCTGTTAGTTAAGCTTAGGATAAGTTTGCTGCTTAAGCTAACCGAAATGGGGTTTTGCCAAAACTGGAGCAACTATTCATTTATCGGATTCTATCTTCAGGTTCTTTTAAGTTTCCTTAAATACATGATGATTCTTTCGAATTTTATATTGGGAGTTAACCGGGGCTTAAATTTCAAACGATTCTCAAGCTTTGGCTAAGCTTGTTTCTCAGTTACTCCCAACCGAATATAAAGAAACTTTAGTTTGTCTAAACTTTGGTTAGTTTAACTGATCAGATATTGAAAAACTGGGCTTAGGTTAAGTAAAAGCTACTAAATGGATTTCCATGAAATTTTAGAAAAATATAGATAATACATTAGACTGTTATTCTTGAAATTATTGCGTGAAAGAAGATGATCCTTTTTAAAAAAATGAGTTAAGGCACACAAGAAAATAATTATCATACATTTTTATCATCAATATCATGTTGGACGCTTAACACAAACTGTTTTAATACAAAAATAGTGAGAAAATTATGAAAATTGATCAATTTCTTAAACGACATTGGTTATGTTTTCATCTGTAAAAATCAACAAATCCCAAAAAATATATTTCATATGAATTATTTATAAGGCAAATGCATTTTTGACCAATTTTTAACTAGATCTGTTAGTATTCGTCTACATATGTTTGTGTCTATGGAGAGCTTATAACAAGCTACAATAACACCAACAACAACAAAAACAACAACAGCAACAACAATCAACTGAATGACACCAATGTGAATCCACTGCCCACGCCAAGCCCTTGGACAAGTTGATTGTGAAGTTTTTTTTTTGGAAATGTTGTGAAGCTTACAAGTTTGAAGCTGGAAGCTTGAAGCTTAGAGCTATGTGTGTGTTTTTTGGGCCATATTTCATTCAGTTAAGAGCTGCAGTTGCAGTTGTTAACCAGGCTGACAACTCTGGCACACTAACTCAAATACACTGAACCGAATTAATGGGTGAGAATGTAAAAACTGGCAAATATTTGAAGATAAATAAAATATTTCTTCAGCTGCAAAGTTCAGAAATTTTGAGATATTTTTATAATTATTTGTTATTATTAATTATTTTCATACACTTTTTCTGAGTGTAGGCTGGGCAAAACGTGCCTAGTCTGTTTGACGTTCATAATAATTAGTTATAATCGGATTTAGTTGGACTCAACAACGACGACGACGACGCTGGCGATGGCGATGGCGTTGTCAATGTTGATGTTGATGGCGACACCGTTGTCGAAGGTGTCGTATGGCTGCTCGGTCTTAGCCATTGTTGTTGCAAACACAAACGCCCCACACACACACACACACACACACACGTGCACACAACAAACATGAACGGCATTGGCAACTGGACCAAACGTCGACCACAAATGAAAAACTATAAAGAAAAACTCTTAAGCTCTCGAACTCGAATTCGAATACGAATACGATTTTTCGAATTGTGAGTGGGCAGCCGCTGGCACAGTTAGTTGTTGTCTGCTGCCAGTTCATTATTATGCTCGTTTTCCAACACGTTTTGACTCGAATTCGTTAGCCCAAAAATAGAGAAGAAAAAAAAAAAATACTCCCAATGCACTAACTAAGCCCGACATGCAGCGACATCCACACAACTTCGTTACTACTTTTGGCTGGAGGGCGGGGGTACGGCCCCACAGCGAGACTGAAACCCGAATTCGACCGCACCCCTCGCTGTCCAAAACCTGTATAGAAGTCCACAAAAAAAGGTGGATGTATCTATGTACATTTGAAATTTATTGAATTGATTTGTATTTGTGTATTTCACTTCTCTTATGTTTTTGGAGTTTGTCTTTTCACCTGTGCGCTCGTTGCACCTTCCATGCCCCCAAATGCTGCGTCATGTGGTTATTGGGCATGCGGGACTCCAAATATAACTCAATTAGCTGGCAAATGGGTTGGGGGCAGCTGCAGCAGCAGCAGCAACTGTGTAGCAACTGTGTGGCAGGTGTGACCAACCGATTCAGTCATGTGGCAACTCCAAACGATGACTCGATACAAGCCATAAGGCAATATCAAAGCGATGTCAAGAAAAAAAGTCATGAATAGAATGAGTTGGGAGTTAATCAAGAAGGAAGACAAAGGTTAAGAACTGTTTAGAAGGGTTTGGGCGAGACAGGACGAAATGACATCAAACATGAAATGGAACCCAAACTCTTGAATCTTAAGCTTTTTCTTAGGCTGTATTAACATTAAGTTAGATATCAGTTGGTTTAAATGCTATGCAACGTCATTGACCCATTGAGCTTTGGGGCTACTGTAAATATTGTTTAGAATTCGTTTTGGCCAGCTAGCTCAAAGCCGAGATCGAGGTGAAAAGCGTGTGTATAGAATTCCAGTTTTGTGTAGACAAAACAACAACAAAATTTCAACATAGTCTTCACTTGTTGCCTTTTGTTTGTTGGCTTTGCGTGCGGCAAAAGCTAACGTTTCAGGCCACAAACAAAATGAATTGGTATGGATCGATCTTTTGGGCCAGCCCACACGGCCTTTTTTCACGTCACAAAGTGTGGCTCGCGTTTTCGTTTCGTTTCTTTTTTTTGTGTGTGTGGGCGATCGAGATGGGGAGCTGGAATGGAATGGTTGGAGCGCATACAAAACGATCGACAGGGCAGCATAAAATATGTTAATAAGGCTTAAAGTTATACAAAATCTTAAAGACGCGAACGCACACACGCAGATGGAGATCGGACAACTGTCCAAACTGTGTGTTGTAATACAAAGCCATAAACATGAATTTCTTCAGCCATTTTTTTGACAGCACTTTGCAAATGGAGTTGGAACTGGTGGACTGGACTGTTGTTGCGACAGCTGCCATGATATGATATGATATGATATGATGCTATTCAAGCTGTCTTGTCATAACTTCTCTTCTCTCTTTGTTTTTTTGAGGGTAAGGTGAAAGGGAAGCTGTGTAACGGCATCAATAGTTTAAGATGCTAAACAGTGTTGCCATTTTTAGCTACTTTACAGCTAATTGAAAGTTTATTTAAATGATTAGAACAAGTTGAAGTGAAGGTAAAAGATTTTTTATGTTTAAAAAATATTTTAAATTTTGATTTTCATGTAGATAAATTAATCAATTATATCTCAAAAAAATGTGTTAAAAATATTGAATATTTAATTCTTATTCCATTGAACTTTAACTATACCAAGAAAAAACTTTGGCTAAGAAAATAAATTCGTATTCAAGAAATTCTTTTAATTCAGTTCCAAACCCAATACCTTCTCCATCTACCAAAAATAAAATCTTGCCAACTTTTTTGTTCTTTATTCTTGAAATCGTTTTGAAAACTTTTGTTGACTTTGAAATTTGGGGCAACACTGACTGCCAAATAAAAAAGGGATCGCTCTCTCTCTCTCTCTGTCTCTTTCTCTTACCTGTCTTAATTTCCTGTTGCGCCCCGTTTGCTCGACTTTCGTTTGCTTTTGTTGTTGTTGTTGTTCCTGCCTGCCTGCTACTGTTGTGGTTGTTGTGCGTGTGTGCGTGTGTTGCTCTCGTTGCGCGCGGCAACATCTTCTTTTTCTCAATTTTGGGGCTTTGCACGCTGTTTCTCCCCATTCGATTCGTTCGTTGTGCCAGCCGCAGACCCACAGCACGAAAATCAGTTAAGTTCAGGTGTTCAATTTACTGATTGAAATTCGGTTTTCGATGTGGCTGGGCAACTTTCGTTGCGCGTCCAGTTTTTTGTTGTTGTTGTTGTTGTGTCAACGTTTTTTTCTCTTCTTATTTCTTGTTAAGATGCGCAACGACTTAAGGTTCTGTGGGGAGGGGGGGACCACATATGATTTGGTTTCATAATTTGATGCTTGAAACGCTGTAGCTTACGAGGAGTTATGTTAGAATTATGCTAATGAGTGCCCCAAGCCGCAGAGCGAGCAAGAAAGATGCTTTAATTAGTGGCAGGCCGAGGCGGCTTGGTCTTTGCTTCGTCTTCGAAACCAGCTAAGAGCTATAACTAAAAAGTCAACACAGCAAGCAGAAGCAGCAAAAGAAGAACTGCAAATTGTGTTTGTGCACTGATTAAATGTCAAAACGATAAGCTGGCCAAAACGATTCGACCAACTAACCCCTGCATTCGGTTTGGGGCCCTTTTCTATATATAGTTCACATTCTCTATCTATATCTCTCTCACATTTCCTTGAACACAGGACACACGAGTAGAAACTTAACTTTTGCTGACTCTGTATAGATGGCAAAAAGTCCCAACAACAACAACAACAAAATCAACTTGAAAAGGATTGCCTTTCACTCCCTCTCTTGGTCTTTATCTGTCCCTATGTTGGCCATTAATAGGCGATTTAAGTTTATTTTTTGCCCGTTGGCCCTTAGCTTTTTATTGACACTGGGCGTATAGAAGAGGGGGCAAGGCTTGAAGCCTTTTGGATGGCGCCTTCCAAGTGCTACACACATTTGTATTGAATACACTCTCTTCAAAATCCCCCCACCCCCACCCTCTTTCTCTCCCTCCCCTCTCTCACAGTTTGGTCTGTGTTCAGGATTTGTTGGAGTTTGGCTTTGGCTTTGCCACTTGGCCCTTTTTTTTGGAGCATTTGATGCTGCTGCTTTTGCCTTTTAGTTGATTTGTTCAGGCAAACAAATTGACAACAAAGTGCAGCCAGAACACACACACACACACACACACACACACACACGCACACAAATTGATTTTAATTGTTAAGCATTCCCTTTTTTAATTGTCCTAATCTCCTGCCTATCTCTTACTCGTCTGCCCCTAACACTCTGCACTTGCCAATATCCTTTACCTTTATCTCCCCCCTCCCGGCCTGCAGCTTCCTTTTCTTTTGCAGTTGCCATTTTCATTTTCATTTTGTCAGCAAATGTCCTTTAAGTAGCCCCATTTTTTTGTGTGTGTCTGCCAAGGGTTAACCGGTCCCCAAAGGCCATTGTGCAACTGTCGAATGTGCGTGTGTGTGTGTGTGCGTGTGTGTGTGTTTGGATGTGCGTGATGGAGCCGAGTTGGTTTTCGGCTTAAGGTACAGTTGACACTTTAACTGCTGGTTAATGTGCCAGTTAGGATTGAGTTTGATTTCAACGATTTGGATTTGGAATTTGGATTTTGCTGCCAGCTAAAATCTGTTGGAATCTCGCATTCTCTGTCTATTTGTGTTTCTCACACATTTGCTCTACTCTCTACTCTCAGTCTTTTCATTCTCTTATTTATGTTCTTATTCCTCTGCTTTCTTTTCCCTTTACCCTTTACTCTTCTCAGTCTTCAATCTTTTCTCTTTCTCCCTTCGACCAAAAGCTAATTGTTTTACAAGCTCTCAGAATCGCACTTGCCTCAAATGCTTTTTTTTTTGGCCATCAAAAGTTGGCCGAGTTCAAGGCCCGACAAATAAAACTTCACTTATTGCCAGTGCAAAGCGAAGGATGGATGGATGGATGCATGGATGGAGGTTAACACAGCTGTTGGCGCCCCAAACGGTTGCATCAGAGAGAACGTTCGTTCTGCCATACGTGCAGCTGCAATTGTGGCCTTAAATCTTGGCTAAGAAAGTGGCCAAAACTCAAACTAAACGGGCGCTCAATATATATACGAATTTTTCAAAGTTATTTGTACCAGGTGGGCCTTTTATTGATTTATGCCTTGATGCAAGGGGGGATGGGGAGGGGGGATGACGATTTTTCGTTTCAACGTTTTTTTTGGTCATTTCGAACGTCTTTGTCGTCTTCGTCTACGTGCCTGCCTGGTTGGCTGGTTGGCTGGCTGGCTGGCTGGCAATGAGACCAAAACTGTAAATGACAAAAGTCTGAAAGCAAAAGGAAGCTAAACATCCGCTGCAGCTTGCATCTAATAACTAAAAGATGATAATGCGGAGTGCGGAGCGGAGCGGAGTGTGGAGTTGGAGTTGCAAACGAGTGTCTGAAACTGGTTCGACCGGAGCACAAAAATAATTAGCATGGGGCGATGGGCGCTGAGTTGAGAGAGCTCACATTCATCACGGGCCGCAAAAGCAAAGCAAAAGCAAAAAAAAAAAAATAACTTCATTGGACTTCTCGGGCTTGAGGTTCTTGTTGTTGTTGGTATCGGGCGTTGGCATTGCAGCACCTGTTCCCCAGTTTTGCCGACCGTCCGACCGACTCGACTATAAATATCGTAAAAGATGTTTGGCATGCTGCGTAAAGGATGCTGCACGCATGCTGCAGCTGCAAAACATCTTGTGGCCAGTTGCAAGTCCAGCAGCAGCAGCAGCAGCTGCCACTAAAGGAAGCCCAATGGCAGGGAAGTGACGCTGACAAAACAAGCTTCATCTTCTTGCCCCCCGTTACCCCTTTAACTGGTTTCTCTCTCTCGCTCTATCTGTGCCCCGTTTCGCATAACGATGCTGTTGGCTGTATCGATTGGTTAGTTGACCATAGCTAGAGCCAGAGCCAGCTTGAGATTTATGTGTGATAAGCGTCGCCTGAAAAATAATTACTGTATCTGCTGCCAGTTGGGGCACCGGCAACAGCAGCAGCAGCTCTCTTTCTTTTTTTTACTTGCAACTGGGCATCAGTTGCGGCAGCGTAAAAATTGAAAACTGGAGCGGAAAGCGCTTGGAACGGAAATGTTTTTGTTTGTCGGGTGATTGGCATTTTGGTTTGGTTTCAAGTGGACCCCATGCCGCCTGGCCAAATCAGAATGGCAGCAAGAAACCGATGGACAGACAGACAAACAGATAGAAAGATATTGGCAGGCAGGGAGACAGAGAGAAGGAGAGAGAGAGAGAGAGCTAGAGATAGACAAAAAGGCAGTCAGGCATTGCTTCAAAATAACTGATATTAAAGTATTATAATAAACAAAAATATTTTATAATTATTTCGAGAATGAAATGCAATTGAAATTTATTGCGAAATTTTCTTTAATAAAAATTTTATTTAATGAAAATATTTCATATTCGTTTTTATATGCAAAAAACTTAATTTCAACAAAAGAAACTTTCAACTAAAGTCTTTAGAGTTATTGACATACCTATAACATAATAACTATATCTTTGGTATACCTTTTCTTGGGATTGGCATTTTCTGGCATTCCAGCTTTTTTTCTTTCATACCCAACTCCAACTAAAACATGCGTTCAACAAACCTATAAACTGTTTGTTTTTATATCACTTTTTTCGAGCATTTTTTCACATGACAATAAACTGGCTTTGAAAGTGAAATCTTGTTTTTTTGGTTTTGGTTTTTCTCACTCTCTTTATCCGACAATTGTCAGCATTAAGATACAAATTACATCAAACGCACGCAGATACAAAAAAAAATTGGTGTGGACTGGCGATAAACGAGCGTGTCTATAATCACTTTTAATTAGCGACCAACGTATTTTGGTTTTTCCTCTTTTTCGTCTTCGTCTGCGTCTTCTTGTGCGGACAACAGCTGCCCCCCGTCCAAACAGTTCCCAGTCATACATACATACATACATACCATATTATGTGTTTATGTGTATATGGCCCAAAAAAAACATATAAAAACAAAAATCAACTCAGTGCATGGCTCTAATTTTGAGTCATTTCCAGGTCTTGAGACACCCTCTGGGCCCCCTCGCTCCCCACTCTTCTGTATCTTTCAAGTCAAACGGAAGCAAACGCGGTAATCTTTTCTTTTCTTTTTTTTTTTTGGTTTGTGCGTTTTGGGCTGCTCTTCTCTTGGTTTTATGGATTTCTTTTGCTGCTTCTCGTCTCTTTTTATGCTCTGCTATAATTTTCTATGTGTGTGTGTACGTGTCAGTGTGTGTGTTTGTGTGTGTATAGCGCCAATTTCCGTATAAATGCAATAAAAACAAATAACAGCCACGAACTGAACTACAAGAAAACAAAATTAGTTGAAAAGCAATAGACGCCAAGTGGCGGAAGCGAACTACTTACTACACACAAACACACTAGCACATACATATTGTAAGTGTACTGAAAATGCGTGAGAAAATTCAAGCACAAGTCGCACCTGACAACAACACAAACTGCTGACAGGTGAAACGCAGGGCAGGGCCAAAAAGGGGAACAATATGTATTGGCTATGATATCGAAGTTGAAGTGAATTTAGCGCCCCTTTCTTTTGGTTAGTTATTAGCTAGCAAAGTGCAACGTTTAATGACAGTTCATCGTGGGGTTGCGTTGGGGTTGGGATTGACAAACATCTCGATTGTGCGTATACATGATATTTATTTATATATATACATACAGACATGTCGCTAGCATACACAGATAGATATCTAGCTGCAATTTATTAAACACATCGAATCGATATTTATGTATTTCCTTATGTGTTTGAGTTTTAATGAATGTTCGCCTAAGAGACCCAAACAGAACGTATATTAAAAATCAATAGTTTGGATAGCTTTTAGTTAAGTACTCCAAAATGGAACTGTGTTTATGTTAACTTTTTTATGTGTGTTTGTTGGTGTTTGTTGGCCTGGCTAGCAAATTGTTGCTTATAGCAGTCAAGGCTGCCAACTTAATGCAGCAAAACGGGTTCTCCAAATATCTCTTAAGTATCTACGAACATTCCTAGGGTATCATGCCGTCTACTTAGTGTTTGTTACTTTACTTTCTGTAGATGGGCTTGGCAACCCTTTTACTTTTATTGGCGCCGCATTTCATATTTTGCTTCGTATTTTCATTTTTGTTCTTGTTTTTTTTTTATACTCATGACGCTCGCACATTTTCAACATTTTACGAATTGTTTGGGGCAACATTTTTGCACATTCCTTGTTTATACCATGTTTCGGTTGTCGTAAAACCGTAAGCCGTAAAAACCGTAGCGTACTTGAGACGCCACAACAACACAAGACTTTATTTTCTATTCTTCAGTTTTTTTTTTTTTTTGGCTAATTTGAATGTAATTCGCTTTTGTGTTGTTCGCTGTACGTTATTCGCGCACGTACGCCACTTGTCTGTGCCAAAATACATAAAAATAAAAGCATAAATAAAAAAAGAGAAGAAAACCAAACGCGCAAACATCAACAATAAACAATAAACGCAATAATAATACTTGAAAAAGCGACCCCCAAAGCAATTGTTGCCCCAGAAAAAACATCAAAAATTTGTTCAACAAAACGCAAAAATCGTTGAATTTAATTTTTTTGTGTTTTTTTCTAAACCTTTTCGTTGTTGGCTTGAGTTACTTTTGGCTAAGTAAGCGGGAGACTCAATGTCAGGGTTGGCAAAAAGCATTGCATACTTTCAGGAGCAAGTTTATTTGAAACAACTTGAAGAAGGCTTTAAAGCAATTTCTGATAGTAAAATGCAATGAAAACGAAAAGGAAGAGATGAAAAAAGTAAAAGTTATTTTAGCTGTTGTCGTAATTAAAAAATATATATAAAATTTCTGGCAATTTCAGTTAAATTTAACTAGAACTTAAATCAAAATTCATCGAATGCAAGAATTGCGTGTTAATTGAGTACAATGCACAAGAGGCAAGAGTTGCAACATATAAATTTAATACAGCTAGAAGCTCAAAGTAAACTTGAACTCGGTTAGATTAAGACGAAAAAGCAATATGCTTGTAAAAACAATTGACTTGAAATTAAATTCCCAATGCACACAAAATGTAATCGAAACTCATTCGAACTCTTTCTTCTCTTTCTTGCAGCATAATGACAACAAAACGAAAAGAGCCAACATGTGGCAAGTGGACGGCAGTGTGGCTGCTACGTCTACTAAGCATAACAGCTGCACATGCCACACCATCGCTATACACGAGCTATCAGAACCAGCGCTTTGCCATGGAACCCCAGGACCAGACAGCTGTGGTCGGCGCCCGTGTAACGCTGCCCTGTCGCGTCATCAACAAGCAGGGCACACTGCAATGGACAAAGGATGACTTTGGCCTCGGCACCTCACGTGATCTGAGTGGCTTCGAACGTTACGCCATGGTGGGCAGCGATGAGGAGGGTGATTACTCGCTGGACATCTATCCGGTGATGCTGGACGATGATGCACGCTATCAGTGTCAAGTGAGCCCGGGACCTGAAGCCCAACCGGCCATACGTTCAACATTTGCTGGCCTGACGGTGCTGGTGCCACCCGAGGCACCCAAAATTACACAGGGCGATGTCATCTATGCCACCGAGGATCGCAAGGTGGAGATTGAATGTGTCTCCGTTGGCGGCAAGCCCGCTGCCGAGGTAAGCTCACCCCACAAATTGACAGTAGCATGAAAACCGCACTTTCACACTCGACTCAAACAAACAATGGCTGCCAGTCTAACCGCATTGTCAGCTGGACTCTGCACCCTTTAGATTATTCTAAATATTATCAACACTCTAACTAACCCAATGCTTTTCGCTTTTTATAGATTACCTGGATCGATGGTTTGGGCAATGTACTAACGGATAACATTGAGTATACGGTTATACCGTTGCCAGATTTACGTCGCTATACGGCCAAATCGCTGTTACGTCTCACACCCAAAAAGGAACATCACAACACGAATTTTACGTGCCAGGCACAGAATACGGCCGACCGCACCTATCGTTCAGCAAAAATACGTGTCGAGGTAAGCTGTCTCCCCCTGCTCCACCCCTCCACCCCTCGACCCCTTTCGACCCATTACTCAATGCAACGAGTTGACCTGCAGTGCAGTCTAGGCCTTATCTATGGGCCAAGCTGAATGCGTTGACGCATCTCAGTTAACGCTTTCAGCCTCCAACTATCAATATAACATGATGCCTTCGAGCCGAGTAGGAAAACCCATTTGTAGCCTTTCGTTAGGGGTGGTAAGGGGTTGGTGTAGGACCCTAAGAAGGGCAATAGTTTTCCTTCCGTTCTTACGTTTTTGAATGAGCTTTTGTGTTTTTGACATTGATGTGCTAATTCGTAGTTGAAACATTAGGGAACTCTGAGACTTAAGCCCTAACCCTTCTTTCAGCCATCATAGTTGCTTGTCAATAGTATCTGAACGTGGACTAGGAACAGTCTTCAAGGTCCCTAATGATACTTAAACAGAAGTTTCCTAAGATAATCTACAAAGAACGTTTGACCTCAATTTTTTACTCCTAGATAAACCATAACGAACTGTAAAATATTTTTTTTCCTCTTTCAGGTTAAATACGCGCCCAAAGTCAAGGTGAATGTGATTGGAACTGGAAGCATTGGTTCACATTCTATGTCCACCTCCGCCTCTGCCTCAGCCATTGGCTCGTCTGTCTCCGGTCAACGGATTGTGGAGCATGCACAGGTGCGACTTGAGTGCCGCGCGGATGCCAATCCCAGTGATGTCCGTTATCGCTGGTACATCAACGACGAGCCAATTATAGGCGGTCAAAAAACTGAGATGGTAAGTGCAGACACCCCCCCTCTTCCCCTTTCAGCAATTGCTTGTTTGATTATGTTGCGCAATAGAGAAGAAAAGAGAAGAAAAAATTGTTGCTGCTGCCACGTCCACATTCCACAGGCAGCCGAGCCGCATAATTAGAGCAACTTTGCTGCCGCTGCCGATAAAAAAAAAATTGTTGTTGTTGTATAATGCTGGCCAGCTACTATTTTGTCATGGCAATTACATGTGGCCAGAACCAGTTAGCTTGGCCGGAAAGACATAACGTTCCCACAATTTGCTGTCATTCTACTCCAGCTCTCTCATATTCAATCACAATCCATGTTTTTATTTATTTTGCTCCAGGTTATACGTAATGTGACGCGCAAGTTCCACGATGCCATTGTCAAATGCGAGGTACAGAATTCCGTGGGCAAGAGCGAGGATAGCGAGACCCTAGACATCAGCTGTAAGTGCAAGCAAAACCCCAAAACCAACTTCTTCTTCTACAACTCATTGGTTGCATTCTATTAGATGCGCCCAGTTTCAAGCAGCGTCCACAATCCATGGAAGCCGATGTGGGCAGCATTGTGTCCCTGAACTGTGAGGTGGACAGCAATCCCCAACCAGAAATCGTTTGGATACAGCATCCCAGTGATCGTGTCGTTGGCACCAGCTCCAATCTGACCTTTAGTGTGAGCAATGAGACCGCAGGACGTTACTATTGCAAGGCGAATGTGCCCGGCTATGCCGAGATCTCGGCCGATGCCTATGTCTATCTCAAAGGTTCGCCCAGCATCAGTTCGCCCCGCTTTCAATACGGTCTCGTTGGCGACACAGCGCGCATTGAGTGCTTTGCGAGCAGTGTGCCGCGTGCTAGACATGTCTCCTGGACGTTCAATGGGCAGGAGATAAGTTCAGAGTCGGGACATGATTACTCCATACTGGTGGATGCGGTGCCGGGGGGTGTGAAGAGCACTCTGATCATACGCGATAGCCAGGCCAATCATTATGGCCGATACAATTGCACCGTGGTCAATGATTATGGCAACGATGTGGCCGAAATCCAGCTGCAGCCGAAGAGTAAGTTTAGCAAGGATTGCTTTTTAATCCTTTCATAAATGATTTTTCCTTCTTGCAGAGAGTGTCTCCCTGTACATGACTGAAGTCTATGGCCTTTCCATGCTGGCCTTTGTCGTCGTCTTCATTGTCATCCTCATTCTGATCTATCTGAAGTTTAGGAAACGCACTAAGCTGCCGCCTGCTGATGTCATCAGCGAGCATCAGATCACCAAGATCGGCGGCGTCAGCTGCAAGATGGAGCCCGGTGATCGCACCTCCAACTACAGTGATCTCAAGGTGGACATCTCTGGGGGCTATGTGCCCTATGGCGACTATAGCACACACTATAGTCCGCCTCCACAGTATCTGACCTCGTGCTCGACCAAATCCAATGGCAGCTCCACCATACTCCAGAACAACCATCAGAATCAGTTGCAACTGCAACAGCAACAGCAGCAACAACAACAACAACAGCAGCAGCAGCACCACCACAACCACAATCATCAACAGACGACAGCGGTTCAAAGCGTTCCAATGACCTTTCTGACCAACAGCAGCGGCGGCAGCCTAACGGGCAGCATTATTGGGGCACGCGAGATCCGGCAGGAGAACGGTTTGCCCAGTCTCCAATCCACGACGGCTTCGGTGGTTAGCTCCTCGCCCAATGGCAGCTGCAGCAATCAGAGCACGGCCACCACCACCCATGTGGTGGTGCCCAGTTCGATGGCCTTGAGCGTGGATCCACGCTACAGCGCCATCTATGGCAATCCCTATTTGCGCAGCTCCAATTCATCGTTGCTGCCGCCACCGACAGCGGTCTAAGCAAGCCAAGCACACCCCATGGAGCCATGGAGCAGCCCACTCGGTAAGACTGATCTCAAAAAGAGGGGTGGGTGGGGCGAGGGGGAGTGCAACTTGTGCAACATTTGATTTAGTAACCAAAAATTCGCATTAAAAAAACTATAAGCTGGAGCTCATGCCACATCTGGATTAGGCAGCACATACATACGTACAAACATGTATGTGTGTAACTCTACTAGTAGAACCTTTGAACTAACCTAAAGTTATACCTTAGTATTTTATATTACATTCATAATGCATTTTTTTTTTTTTTTAATTCGTCTTAGCTTAGTCGAAAGTCAGAAAGTGGTCCTTAGAGCGTGTAAGAGAGATAGAATGAGAGAGAGAGAGAGAAAGAGGCCACGTTTATATAGACTATATAGTTCAATAAGCCTAAAAGTCGTTACAAATTTTTGCTGCTGTTAAGAAAGTAAACAAACGCCTTACAAAGATTATTTATTACAACAAACAAAAAACATAGAAAATTACAAAAAAAAGAACACATTAAAAAATACATATACAACGAATACAAAAAAACAACTTGCGTGTCTTTGTTGCTTAGCTTCTGCATAAAATGAAAAAAATATTTTTTTCGTTAACCTCACTTTTCATATCGTATCTCAAAACTTGCATACATACATATCGTACTGAACTTTATGTATATCTCAACTTTTTGCTAGATATTATATCCAATTTCTATGCTTCTGTGACGGCTCAAATGTAGGCAACACTTTTTACAAGACACGCAAGGACAAAAAAAAAAAATGTGCTTGAAAAAAAAAGAAAGAAATAAGTTTATTGCTTAAGAAAATTATGCCAAAGTACCTGATAGTATTTAAGATATGTAGCGTTTTTTTTTTTTTAAATTCTAGTTTTTTTAGTATTAGTTGTAAGAGAACTTTTTTTTCAAGTGTATATTAAGAACTTGTAGTAGTTAAATACTCACACTTAAACAGTCGCCTTAAACTTATGACACGCCCACAAATTGCAGCTCAGCAGATAGAAAAAACAAATATATATAAATATATATATACAAGATTTGAAAAATACAAAAAAAAAGCAAATAAATAAGTTCAATTGTGCTAAGTGTACTTGTAAGTGTATAACGTTAATTAATCTAAATACATACATACATACATATATCCTAGCTGTAGTATGCCATTAACATACATACATACATTATATATATACATACATATTATACAAATACATTTATCTATACATATACTATATATATATCAAGTTTTTTTTTTCTATATGATAGTATAGACAGGCCTTTAGCTTTGTTCAATTGAAGGTTATATCATAATACTATATAGTATATATATATATATATTTTGAGAACATATATATAGAGAATGCATGAAAATAAATAACAACAATTTTGTACTTCTTTTGTGTTTTTCTTTCTGTTTTTTTATTTCGTTCATTATTAGCAATTAAGAGCAGTGAATTGCATTAAATTGCTTCATTTTTTAGCTGTCAATATTTTGATCAGTTAAAAATTAAATAAAAAAATAAAAACTTTTATGTATACAAAATCGAAACACACGACAAAATAAGCAGCGAACATAAAAACATAAAAAATAAAAATAAATAAAAATGTATTGCAAAAAAAAAAGTTTTTTATTTTTTGGGGCATCAACATCAAAGCGCAACTGGGCTCATCATTAGCAGCAGCGAAACTCAAATAAGGTGGCACAACATTTTTAATTTGACCCACCAGTGGTGCTGGTGGTGGTGGTGCTGGTGCAGACAGAGTTGCCAACTGTCAGCTGTATAAAAGCTAAAAATCAAACAAACAGAGAGAGAGAGAGAGGGGAGAATCATCATAGTCAACACACCCCCCACATGTGTAAATTTATGGCCAACAGGGAGCAGCAGCAGCGAAGGGGGAGGGGGGAGACGGGTCGGCAGGTCATAGCATTAAAAACAAAGAGCAAAGTGCTGAGGGTTTGAGGCCAGCCAGCCAGCCAGAGTTGACAATGCAAACAAACGGCTCGCTAAGCTCGACTAAAAATGCTTAATGAGTGCGTAAGGGTCGCACACACACACACACACACACACACACACACACACACTTCTGTTTGAGTCGTCCTGCCACGAATCCAGAAGAAGAAGAAGAACATTTTTGCGGGCAGCTCGCACGACGCGCATTAAACTAAATTAGTTGCCTTTGTCACAAACGACCCTCAAGCACAGCCACACCAACTCAACCTGCAACCTGTCACCCCCCCCACACACACACACACACACAGAGTGGGGGGGAGGGTATAACTATACGAGCTGTACGTGCACTTAGTCGTCGGAAGTTGCAATTGCGGTTTACTGTGTTAATTGGCTTGACATTGTTGTGGCAACTATCGTAAGTTGCAAGTTGCGCACGCATCGCACACACTATAAGCATCTGTGTGCGTTTGTGTGTGTGTGTTAACAACAACAACTTCATTTACAAAAGAACAGTTTTGTATCTGTGTCAGCGACAGGCTCTTGACATTTATCAAAGAACATGAACGAAATAAAGCTTTTGTCATTATAAACAAATAAGAAATATTCAAAAGACGAAAGTTTGATAATAGGATGGTAAAAGACATAATTTTCAAGGATGCTTTGGCTTTAAATCAGTAAGCGTTACCAATATAATACCAATAGTTGTGGTCCATCTACAAACATAGACTTAGGCTTGAGAACTTTTTGTGTTTTACGACTTTTTTTTGATTGATATAAAATTATAAATATTATATATTATAAATATAATATGCAGTCGAACTTCTATATACTAAACGTTTCTAAAACGGAGTTATCTATTTAACGAACTCGATTTCCCAAAATGTTCCGATTTAGTTTCATCCAAAAAAATATATGGAATCGATTTTTATCCTTACGAAGCTATTTGTCTTCTTGAGATTCGTTATATGAAATTTTAGCCTTATTTTTCAACACTTTTCTGTTTAAAATATGCTAAAATAACAATATAAAAAAATATATTTTATAAAATAATAAAAAAATAAGGTGTGATCTAGAAAAATATTTTCCTAAAAAATACTAAAATATAATAATATATTAAAAAATATAATATATAAAATAATAAAAAAATAATGCAAGAAAAAAATTGTTTCTAAAACAAATACTTTTTCGTTAGGTTATGAACTTATCACTCGGTAGTTTTTGCTCACGTTTTGAGTTAAATGAATCATGAAGTGGGTGAAGTGATGATCCACTCAAACCACCCAAACCACAATAACAAATGGCAACTGCAAAGCGCATCTTAGCGACACTGACTTTGGCACTTTGTGGGGCATGCTGCAACTTGCCGCATGACGCACGTCATCAACAACAACACCAACAACAATCGACGAAAACAAAGGAAAAGAAAATAAAAGAAAAGGAGAGAAGAAAAAAATGGACACAAGTCGCACGAGGAAGAGTTACGATTTCATTAACATGAGATATGGCGAGTGGTTCGTTCTGAGGGGCCAGGGGGTTAGGGTTTTGTTGGGGTGGCTTGATTGGGGTCGCTTGACTGGGCTGTTTTATGGCTCAAGTGGTTGGCAGGGTTCCCCTTTGTTATTGTTGTTGTTGTTGTTGTGTTGTTAATTGTTAACGCTATAGTAGGCAAGGGTGTAGGGGAGGGTATGAGGGGGGTAGGTTCTACCTTTTTGTGTTTTGCGACTTTGGGCCATATGATTAGGAAATGTTTTTTGTCTTTTTCACTATGCACTAAAAATGAAATGGGCAAAAAGTAACCAAAACACACACACACACACACACCCGCCAAGTAGACCGCAGTGGAATGACCTAAACAGGGGGGTGGAGGCGGGGTGGGTCATAACCAAAAACTTTTGGTCTTGAGCTGATGTTGCTTAATGTCCTAGCGACCCATTCTGGTGTAATTGCCCATACATACGTGTGTGTGTGTGTGTGTGTGTGTGACGAGGCAGGCATATACGAGTTGAATTTCTTGAATTAATAAAATGTCTTCATTATTTAAATTGCACGCACGACCACAAAGAGAGAGAGTGAGCGAGAGAGAGAGAGAGAGAGAGAGACAGAGAGAGCGTAACCCACCCGAATGTGGTATCACAAAAACAAAGCCACCAACATATGTACACACACACACACACACTTAAACACACACACATGTATGTTGGTGCGGCCAAGTTAATTAGCAGCTGGGGAATTGTGAAATATATTAATATTGTACACTTTGGTAGTTTGCCCTCCCTCCCCCCGCCCCTCCACGCCAGCAGCAACCCCACCACCAGCAACCACCATTCTGGAAAACGCGCGTAACTGTTTCCCATTGTGACCGCAGTGGGACAATGACAACCGCCACAAACGCAACGCAAACGCTACTCGTGAGGCCATCTTTACATAGGTTCACAGTTTTGTATGCCGCAATTACATTAATCGATAAATGTTGCCACCACACTATGGACAAGTTTGCTTATCGCTTCATTTACTTGCAACTTTATTTACCTAAAAACAAAACTAATTTAACATAATTTAAAAAAAAAACCTTGCGCCCAGCGCTAATTAGTTACAGAAGCTTGGCCATAGATGGCGCTGCTTTCAACGATCTACAGAAAAAGCTCTACAAAATAAATGCAAAATGTTATCAAACCAAGTTTGTGACGCGATTTTTTGTTCGTTTCGTTTTTTCACTTTAATCCACCGGTGACTTCAATGGCAGCACCATTGACATATGCCGACTTTTGGGAGGCCAGAAAGGCAATCACCTCGGCTATCTCATCGGCATGACCGAGACGTCCAAGTGGACAGCGTTGCATCACCTGCTGCTTGATCTTGTCGGGCACCACGGCCACCATGGGCGTGTCTATGTAGCCGGGCAGGACGCAATTGACGCGTATGCCAAACTTGCCAAACTCCTTGGAGGCCACCTCGGTGAGCGAGATGACGCCAGCCTTGGTGGCAGCATAGTTGGCCTGGCCCACATTGTTCATGCGCGCCACAATGCTGGACAGATTGACGATGCTGCAGTTGGTCAGCTGCTGTTCGATCATGGCCTTGGCAAACAGCTGCGTCACCAGGAATGTGCCCTTCAGGTTCACACTGTAGACATCGTCATAGTCGCGTTCGGGCATCTTGAGCAGATAGCCGTCGCGGGTGATGCCCGCTGAGTTGACCACAATGCTGGGCGCTTGTTGGAACTGGGCCAGCGCAGCGGTTACCGCACTTTGTACACTTTTCGATGAGGAGACATCCACTTCGAGGGCAGCGGCATGCTCTGCGCCCCCCAGCTGTTTGGCTGTTTCTTCAGCTGATTGCAAGTTGCGATCGGCGGCAATGACCTTGGCGCCATCACGCGCTAAGAGGCGGCAAGTGGCACGTCCAATGCCAGAGCCAGCGCCTGCAAAACGCACACACATATTATTAATCAAAGATCGCCATGGAGTAGTGTAGTTACGCACCTGTCACAAATGCCACCTTTCCAGCCAATAATCCACTTGCCATTCTGCTGCGCTGCGATGTGTGTGCCTGGTGGTTTAATTTAAATCTAATCAGTGCCAGCAACAAGTAAACATAACACGCCACCTGTTCAGCTTTTGATTGTGCGAAAGTGTGACCAAAGCGGGCATTGCTCAAAAAGACACAGCAACAGCTGATCGTAAAACTTAAATCATTTTCATCAGCTGTCTAAAAGTATGCAATGAAAAGTGTAGTCGTATTAATTTGCATAATTGTGCATTGCATATAGCAAAATATTCAATAGCATGCACATTAAACCTAAAAAAGTTTTAAATAATAATATAGTTAGGGTAAGAGCATAAGTTTCTTTGAGCACAATGAACAAAAAGTCTTTTAAATGTCTGCCAACACTCAAAGAGTTTACAGCATTGTCCAAGTTTATGTTCAGCCCTAAAAGTATGCTCCAATAATTTGCTTTGAATATTCACGCATCTGATCTAGACCAATTTCGACTCAACTTTTATTAAATCATTGTTTTATTGTCCACAACTAATTATTCGAGTGGTATTAGATAATAGAGTTGCGGCTCTGGCTGCACTTGCTCCAAAACTGTGCCACTGCTGCGATTGCTGCCACTGCGCGCTAATCCAAATTGCCGCAAGAACTTCTTTAGATAGCGTTTGGGTATGCGTATCAGCTGGCGTCGTATGATGCGCTGCACCTTGTTCCAGGGACGACTGCTGCCACGATTGTCCTCCTCATCCTCGTCATCATTATCATTGGCCAGATTGAGCTGTTGCATCAACTGTTGCAACTGCGACTCACTAAGTTTACTTAAATCCAGTTGCTGTGGCATCTCATCCAGTTCATCAACATCATTCGCAGTGCTGCGCAGTCGCAATTGCTGCTGCTGGATGGAGCTGCCACAACGAGCCGCACTCTCAGAGCAAAGACCAAGAGCTAGAAGTAAGAATAAGCCACACGTTGCACAGTTCATGTTGGACTGAATACTGAATACTTTTTGGTTGGCAGGCAAAGCATTCAGCTTAAATAGTTTAATGCCTTGGGCGATATTTTATGCCGCATCATGTCCAAATGTATGGAGGAGGCTTGAAGTATTGCCCAAGATCAGATCAAAAGTGTGTCAAGTACTATACGAAAGATTTCATTTATTCTGTCTTTTTTTTTTTTTTGATTTGGCCCAAAAGTATTTAAGAAGTGTGGCTTTCAATTACATATTAAGATAAGCTACAATAAATTAGAAAAAAAAAAATTGTTGTTGTTTATGTTCGAGTTTTCTCTCGCGTTGTTCGTTGTTCCATGTTGCATGTGGTTAGACGACTGGGATGCGTGGACGCTTGTTCTTGTTCTTGCCCTTGCCCTTCTTGTTCTTGTTCTTGCCACCGCGACGACGATTGTTGAAACGTTTGTTCTTGTTGCTCTGGATGCGCTTCCTCACCACACGACGCTTGACGGGACGATTCTTGGTATTGAGCATGACCTTTTGGCCATTCTTGAAGTAGCGACGATAGCGTGGTGGAATGCGCACACTAATCATCCCTTGGCCGCGACGACTGCCCTTGCGGCGCAGATTGATGCGATTGTTCTGGCTGGCCTTGCTCTCGGTGGCGCCGGCTCCATCGGCACCCTGATCCCCGGCATCGGTGTACACCTCGTATTCCTGGGCGCCAGCAGCTAGAGCTGCCTGCAGGGCCTGCTCATCGATCAGTTCGGCATTGCCAGCCATGGCGGCAACAGCGCCAGCTGCTTGCAACTGCTGCTGCTGTTGCTCCACCTCCTCGGGCTCATCGGCATCATCGTCCTGCTGCTCGTCCCCCTGGTACTGGCGTGCCGTCGTGGGTGATGTTGGCGTCGTTGGGGTTGTTGGGGTTGTTGGCGATGTGCTTATCGTGCCTGTAGCCGTGGGTATGCTGCCCGTTGAGGTGATCGTTTCAGTGGGCGCTGAGGCAGTGCCGGTGCCAGCGCCGGTAATGATGATGGGTATCACGGGCTGATTGTTGCTGCTGAACATGTTCTTGAACATGAGGAACTTCTTGAGGAAGAGGCGGCCACTGGAGGCATCTTTGTTGCCAGCTGGAGCAGCTGCACCAGCACCAGCAGCAGCAGCAGCAGCGGCGTTAAGCTTGTTATCCTTGTTATCGACAGCCAGATCCAGGCCAGCATCGCTGGAACGAGCCAGAGCCGCTGGCTCATTGAAGTAGGAGCTGGAGCCGGCAATGGGGCGACGTGCGTTGACTTGAGCCAGGCTCAGACTCAGGCAGAGCAGGCTGCCCAGAAGCAGAAAGGATGCGAGATGATGCATTTTGGTGCTATGATAGAAACTACTCAAAAGGCAAATGAGAACTTTTCTATCTGAATGTCGTCGTCGTCGTCGGCTGAGATGAGATGTTCTCGCACTGATCGATAATCAATGTTTGATACATTATCGCGCAATTTGAATGTCTTTTATACCCAAAAAAGTATTACGCCAAAAATATGCTAAGTACCCAATACCGACAATTCAATTGCGTTGGGCTCTAACTGTAAATGGCCTAGGGACCCATTCGTACTCTCGCTCTCTGTCTCTCTCGCTCCTATGCCTATGCCAAAAGTAAAGTTCACAATTGAATTCAACTACAACAACAGCTGAATAGAAGTATAAAACGCTTGCAGCGATTTAAGCACATACCATTCAATATGCTTTCAGGCCAATACTTCTTCATCATCATTATCATCATCATCATCGACCAAATCTCGTTCTGCTTATCATCGCAATCCAGTCAAGCGTTCCATTTGCTTTTGGCCGGCCTCTTTGCCTGCTTTCTATGCGCGTTTCGCTCACTTGCCAATGTAGCCCTTACCCTCCCCCTTACACACACACACACACACCCCTTTGGGGTCGTTGTCATCATCTAAATACGCTCTTGAACATATGAAACAACAAAAAAAAAAAAAGTGAAAACCATTTCAATTCAAAATTTCTTATTCGATTACAATCAATTACAAGTTAAAGGTGACCACAAATTGGGCTATAGGTCATATATCACATTCCACATATGACCTAAATGAGTTGTAAACTTGGAAATCAAGTATACGAACATATTGTATAAGGGTTTTAGTTTTATTCGATCGAAATCGCTATTGGATCTTACAACTTTATTAACTACTATTTTTATAACCCAGAAAGTTACGAAAGTTTTTTAATAATAACGCCAGATTTGGAAAATATTTCTCGTTGAAATTGTGGGGCTTCTTGACAATCTAATAATTCACCTGAATACCCTAGGAGATACCTTTTCTAAAGCGATCAATTCGGGAGTTTGACAAAATGTTTAACTGACTTAGCTTCGCTGAAATTAAATTTTTATTATTTATTCTTAAATGTAGAACCTGTACTATCATGATTAGTACCTTAACAACACATAGGTGGTAAATGAAACATAAAACCAAACCCTATAACCCCCAAAATTAAACTGATTTTCAAATGTTATACCTTAAAATTGATTATAGCTCAACGGTAATATTGTATTTGAATCAAGAAACTCGATTTTTACTCGATTTACATTTCAAAAATGTATGATCAATAGTCGACTTGTGAGTTGGACGAAATGTTCGATTGCCATTACAAATGTAACACATTGAAAGACTTGAACTGAGCATTGAGCTCTAGATAAAAGCTGCATTTGAATCTAAAAACGCGATTTTTACTCGGTTTTCATGAACATAATCATGGACCGAATTTGAACTTGGGAGCACGACATTGCAAATAAAACCGATCATATTGTTAATTACAACAGTTTAAATCATAATACATTTTTCATGGCTTTAAGTCAAATAGTTATTCTAAACATAATTGGAACAAAATAAATGATTAAGCTAAGAAGCATCATTCAATGCCTTTATAAATTAGATTTAGTTAATCGCTGCAAAATTTATTGCTATTTTGCAAAATTCTTCAATTCGCACTTAAAGGAAATTTTGAAAATCTAAAAAGTATGAAAACAATATAAAATTTGTTTTGTATATATGTTTGGATTCGATTTATTTCGTTAATGCTCGCAAATGGTCATGGTATAAAATGGTTTGAGCTCAAAACAAGTTAGAAAATGTTGTTGCGGCGATTGTTGTTGTTCCTCCTGAGACGACGGCGGGCAATACGATTGCGAGTATTGGCACGACGACGGCTTGCACGGTTCTTGGCCATGGCGCGACGACGACTGGCCATGGTGCGACGAAGGAGCTGCTGACGAGTACGCTGGGCACGGCGCATGTTCTTCTTGTTGCGGCGTTGCAGCTGCTTGATGCGCTGGCGGAGCATCTTGTTGGTCTCCTCCTGGCGACGCAGCTCGTATTCCTGGATTTCGCGGTTCTGGATGCGTGTGGCACGGTTGTTGATATCACCGCGACGGCCATTGTAGGCGACCAGATCATCATCATCATCATTGTCGGCATTGAGCTGGAGAGCAAAGTCATTGCCATTGTCATCATCAGCATCATCATCATGAGCTTCATCGGCATTCTCTTCATCCTCGTCGTCATTGAAGCTGCGATGAGATGAATAGGGGCCATCGGAACTGGAGCTGGAGTAGTCAGGATCAACAACAGTTATAATTTCGCCGCTGATGTGTTCTGGCTCTTCATCAACGGTAATGGTTTCGGTAACGGGATTGTTGCTACAGCCACCCTTTTGCCCGAACAGCGCCGACAGTGTTCGACCCTCGGCGCTAGCACTGCGCTTGAACACCTTAGGCTGCTCCAACTCCTCGTCCTCGCTGCGTCCAATTGCTAAGCAAGAGAATTGCAGTTAAAGTTAAAGCTATTGATTGTTGATCTTGGCATTGGTACTTACCACCAGCATTGGCCAAAACAGCTGCTGTTAGCAACAATAATCCACAAGTGAAGAATCTCATATTGAATTTGTTGATATTGTTCGGTTATCCCTCTACAAATATATATATCCTGGCAAACTGTGCTTTGCTGCTTGCCTGAGGCAATATTGCTTGTTGACTGTGCCTTTGCCAACGGGCCGTCAGGGTTATATACCCAATGGCCAAGCTCCAGTTGCCAATAATATCAACAACAACAATACAGCAACTAGTCTAGAGCAACGTTTGCTAATCGTATTCATTATCATTTTAGTTCTTTTCGCAAAAAAAAAAAAACGAATAAACAGAATTTGCAAATTTTCGCATAAATTTTTTTTTTCGCGACATTTCTATCAGTTTGCTTGCCCTCTATGCTTTCATCCCATTAAACACGCTCGATTCGCGAATGAACTAGTTTGACCCAAAACAAGACAAAGTTCGAAGAATCAATGACAAAAGCTGAACTTGCTTGAATAAATCAATAAAGAATTACATTGAACATCGAAAGGAACTTAAGCTTAAAAATTACTAATCAGCAAAGCTGTGATTACATGACCGCAAATCTTCAACAATGAATGAAGAAATCACTTGAATCTTAATGAATTATTTATGTTATGATTTTCTTTAGCTTGATCTAGACATTAGCAATGTAGCTGAAGACTGCTGATGTCCTTTCTTCCGCTCAAAAATGGGCTATGAAATGTACTTAAATTTGTTATTCAATTCACGTTTTATTTGCTGAAGTTTACAAGGTTCATATGTTGTTCATGATTTAGTTGCGGACGCGAATGATGCGTCTGTTGGCGTTCCTGTTCCGGTTGCCGCCCTGACGGAAGCGCTTGATCTGTTGCATGTTGCGACGACGGTTGCGACGACGACGCTGCTGCTGCTTGCGGCGACGCTGCTGCTGCTGGCGACGCTTCTGACGGCGACGTTGCTTGGCCTTCTGCTGGCGGCGACGTTGCATCATCTGCCTGCGCTTGAACTGGCGACGCTGACGCAACAAGGCATCCTGCTCCTGACTGCGTTGACCCTTGCGTGCGGCCACATGTCCGGTGTAGCCGGCCACATCGTTGCTATCCTCATCATCGTCATCATCCATGTCGATGCCCAGATGATAGTTCATCACCTCATTCTGCTCATCGTCATCCTGTTCGTCATCCTGATCATCATCGTTGGCCAGATCAAGGTCATCGTCATAGGCACGTTTAACCGGCGTTGTTGTTGGCGTTGTAGGGACTGTTGGTGATAATGTTGTTATGATGGTGCCCGTCGTTGTCGTTGGGGTGGTGGGTGAAATCGTAGTGGTAGTTGTTCCTCCTGTTGGATGTGAACCATTTGAGCCATGTCCCAATGCAGCATTGAGAATTGCTGCCAGCTTGCTGGGATTAGCACGACCCTCGCCAGTCAAGTTCGAAATTCTCCTCCTGCTGCCGCTTAAAGAGCTGATACTGTTGGCCACGTTTGCCCTGGTGTGACTTGGCTGTAATCGATTTGGTAAATGTTTGAGCAATCTGAACAGGTGAAACGTTTAACATTTGATGACTTACCGTTAGCCTGCAGCGCAATTGCTGCCAGGCAGGCCACAATGAGTAAACCCCTGATCATATGCATGTCCCTGGTTCTTTTGATATGGATCCTTGGTCTATGTGTGTTTTGGATCTAGTGCGTATCTCTGTTGAATGCGGATCGCTTGCTAACTGACTTTACAACGGCAAACTTGGGCATATTTATACGCCTACTTGGTTACAACCCGAGCTGTAACTAATTCATGCGCCTAAAACTCAAATTCAGGCCTACAGACTTACATTGCCAATAAGCAAAATGGCCAAAAAAAAGAGAGCAAAACCCATCAAAGAGCCAAGCTTAGAGCAAAAGAAATTAGGCCTTCTCGCGTTGTCGCAGCAAACGTTGTAAGCCATTTAGCATAATGCCATAAATTAATGCTCATGTTGTGACCCCAACGTTGAATACAGATAACCCCAAGTTGTTGAAACAAACTTACAGTTCTTCTGCACATTTGCATAGCTTTGTAGCTATGTATCTATGAGTGTGTGATTCAAGCGATCGATGCGCATTAGCATATTCATATCTTTGATGCCTTTTGTTCTGTTCTGTTCGGTTCTAAGCGCTGCGAACTCAACCCAAAGGGTGAAAGTGTAACCCAGAGTCAATGAACCGAACCATACTGACAAACTTAATCATATCGCTACGATCTTAAATGATCAGCATAAACGTATGATATATGTTCAAATGCAATTGCATAGGTTAATAGATTGTGTGATATGTTGTATGATATGTATGATCAGCAATCATGATGATAAGCAGTTCAAGAAGCTGATTGAAAAATTTTAGACTTAGCTGATAATTATTCCAATATGATATGATTCCCTCATGTTGAAAGATCATATATGTTCAAATGCAATTGCATACGTTAATGGGTTAAATGATGTGTTATATGAAAGGCTGTATGATATGCAATCATGATGATAAGCAGTTCAAGAAGCTGATTGAAAAATCTATGACTTAGATGATCATGATTCCAATATGATATGATTCCCGCATGTTGTCTCCTGCAGCATTATCAATTCAGTTGAAAGATCATATATGTTCAAATGCAATTGCATAGGCCAATGGGTTATATGATGTGTTATTTGATATGTATGATCAACAATCATGATGAAGTTCAAGAAGCTGAGAAAAGTTTCTGATAAAGCTGAATTGTAATGGATAAACGATTTGATGAATGATTGAAAAATGTTAGACTTAGCTGATAATGATTCCAATATGATATGATTCCCACATGTTGTCTCCCGCCGCATTATCAATTTAGTTGAAAGATCGAGGAAGTTTTTTTTTTTGAAAGAAATAATTCAATTTATTTGAGGCACTTTTCTTGTTTGCAAGCTGCCATTGCGTTTGCTCTTTACATGGTATGCAGATTCGGAAGCGGTTCGGTTCGGATCGGTTGGGCTTAGGCAATCAGGATGCGACGGTTGCTGCGACCACGTCCACGACGACGGGCGAGCAATTGGCGCAGACGACGACGCTGGTTCATCTTCTGGCGACGACGCTGGCGTTGTTGCTGCTGGCGACGACGACGCTCCATGCTGGTGCGACGACGACGCTGCTTCTGGTTCTTGTTCTTGTTCTTGTTGCGGCGATTACGCCTCATGGCACGGCGACGATTCTGCTTCTGGATGCGTTGGATGCGCTGCGAGTTGCGACGCGTCGACAGACGCTGTTGGCGCACCAGCTCGCGGATGCGTTGATTGTGTTCGCGCTGCAGGCGATTCATGCGACGGCGATTGCGCTGCTCCAGCTGGAACTGGCGCCACTGCTGCTCCGTGGGACGGCGCACAAATTCACCACCGCCATTCACAGCAGTGACAGCTGCGGGCTTGCCAGCAGCAATGGCTGAGGAGCCACCTGAGGCACCAGCGGCAAGCACAAAGTAATCACCATCATCATCCTCATCTTCATCGACGCTGTCATCTTCATCATCGGCGGCCATGCTGCTATCATCGTCATCATCATCTTCGACATCATCGTTGTAGGCGCGTGCCATATGTTCGTCATCCAAATCGCCACCATCGGCCACCACGGGCACATCATCAGCGTCCAGACGACGAGCGGTTGTAGTGGGTGAAGTGGTAGTTGGTGTAGCTGTAGTTGGTGATGTGGGCGAGGTTGTTGGAGAGGTGGGCGTTGTCGGCGTTGTTGGCGTGAGAGTGATCGTAACGGAGGCCTCGGTGGTTGAGGAGGTGGTGCCCTTCAGTGCGGTCAACTTGTTCATCATCTGCGAGGTAAAGCGACCCTGGGGCCGATCATGCTCGTTGTTGTGGCGCAAGCCCAAACGATAGTTCGAGCTCTGACGCTCAGCTGCAAAGTGCAAGAGGGGTTTAGTTAGTCGTCAGTGTAAGGAGCGATTCCATTGTTACCCAAAAACTTACCTAAGGCGAGTGGTGCGCATAGCGCTAATGCCAATATCAATTGTGGCAAGCAGTGCATGTTGATGTTGGTGGTTGGTGGTTGATGGTTGATAAAAAAAAAGTGTGTTTATGATGAGAGTATTCCTTGGAAGGATGACCAAACTGGGATGGAATGGGACTTGTTGGCTCTGAGCTAGCAGTCGCCACTGACTGACTTGAGTTGGGAACACCATGATTATATATACCCATCAACCCATGAGCCATCTACCAACTAAGACCAATCAACCATAATACAACAACAATAATGAAGACATATTCTTGGCTCAGGATGGTTGATGGATTACACTATCATAGAGCCTCCCGCCCATCACCGCCAAACCCGCCAAATAGCCCAAAAGCAGCGCAAAATTCGGCACATTTCTAGCCATTTCCCCGGTGAACCGGCGCTGTGATTAATCTCACATCGCCCCAGGCGGGTCAAAGTGAAGAGGCCATTGATGGCAAATAGTAGAACGTAGCCGGCCATCTACTGTGCGTGTAGCCATTGCCGTTGCCGTTGTATTTTTGCTGGGCATAAATATTATGCTAATGCTAATTTACAGAACCAAAAGATCCCAAGAACAAACTATGGTCCACAAGCCACAAGGTATACCTCTACACTCCACTTCACTCCATACCATTCCCCCTCCGCACACCTTTCTTTCCGCTTGCTCTTAGGTCATACTATCTTTAGACGATTATGATTGATTATCGACATTATTAGCGGTTCGAACTTTTAACTGTGCCACGCGACGACCCAAGCGAAAACAACGACAATGAACCGTGCTAAGATCTAAACGTGACCCCAGGTGAGACAACCAAAATAGTTTTCTTCCATATTTATTATTGTTGTTTTTGCAGTATTTTTTTCCATAACAGTTTTTTTTTTCAATTACTTATTTGGAAAATTGATAACCAACTTTGCATGACGTTGTGATTATGTCGACCTTCAGCATGGCCAAATTTTGATTCAAAAAATTCATTGAAGATTAAATATCAAACGATATTAAGCTTTAAGATATTTAAACCAGAGCAGCACAAAAATGCCAAACCAAAAAAATCTTTCAACAAAAATATAGTAAGTACCAGAAAAGTATAGGAAACATGTGATGAAGACTATCTTCAGCCAAATATTTTATTATCATTCGACGTAGATGTACTAAAAAAACAGTACATTCAAGTGGCCCAACGGTACCAAGCACCGGCTTGTTAACGAGCGGACCCAAGCACAACGCGACCCACATCGCTTTAAGCGCGGCTTCAAAGTGCACAAACATGAAATGACACAAGACTTACTTTTAAGAGAGCAATTGGGATTGAAATCATGTATTAAGTGAGAAATATTATAAGGGTTATGGATACCATAGTCAACATAAGAAATTTGAAAAGATAAAAAATTTGGTTGACAAACTCCGAAGAATCAATATCACACTTAATAAATTTGAGGAACAAGATTGTTCTCCGAAAAAGAGTGAAGGAATCAACGTGAGAAACTCACTTTCTTTCTTGCAACATATTTTAAACTTCAACAAAATAAAAATATTGAAAATCTTTAAAACGATAGCATTAAGACTAAGTGACAAGTTTGCATAGAAATAGACGAAACTCAGACATGGCTACATCGACTTACGTTTCTATGCCTTATGGACTCAGACCCTGGAAAACGTTTTATTATGTTATCACATTTAAATACAATTTTGCAGTGTCTAATAAGGCTTTCAGATAAAATATCGTTATTTTTTGTTTCTTTTCCTATGGATTTATATTTGCAATTCATTTAGGATCAGTCCAAATAGCTAAAAGAGGTCTTTAATCAAATCTTCTTAGCTGGGTGAAAGCGTTTTTATCTTTTTGGCTGCTGCTGTGGCTATCCAAAAAAGGAAGCGCTAATGTATTCTCACGATCTCATGATGATAATATAGCAG
This sequence comes from Scaptomyza pallida, assembly GCA_018152965.1. Taxonomy (NCBI): domain Eukaryota; kingdom Metazoa; phylum Arthropoda; class Insecta; order Diptera; family Drosophilidae; genus Scaptomyza; species Scaptomyza pallida. The sequence continues at coordinate 3,840,748 of JAECXP010000003.1, forward strand.
TGGCTAAAGGTAGCTATGAGTTGAGGTGAGAAAATAGTAAATAGTTATACTTTATTTGCTTATAAAGCAAGATTAGATAAGCCAACATTAGATTTAAAGGCTTTAACTTTTGGTTAAACTTATAGGCTAAAATCCAAACAATTATTAAGGATAGTTAGCTTGATTTAAAAAATTTTTAACGTAAACTTCAAACTTGTCTATTCAGAAATATTTCAACTCTAAGGCTAAATTCAAACTTTTTTTTTCGAAATTTTTAGGAAAGATTCATTCCACAAATAATTTCACATTTCATATAACAAATACTTCATCTGTTTATAATAATACATTAATTTTCGTGGGTTCACAAAACTTTCAACTTACAGGTTGTTGTGTATTAAGAAAAAAAACACACAGAACAACAAAAAACGCTATGTTAACATATCTAAAAACATTGCGTATACGCCGCATGACCACATGCTGAGCGAATATTTGGGTCAAATCGATTTTAGATGTTCTACGGTAAACCTCAAATATTCTTGCCTCAAATTAAGCAAAAAAAAAAACAAACTTTAAAGCTAAAACCTGCTTACAGAAAGCAAAGAGCAAAGGCAACAGGTTGAAGCGCAGAAACTGCGAAGTATGCTAAAAAAAAAAGAATTAAAGAAAACAAGAAGTCAAAAGAAAAGATCAAAAGAGCATTAGCCTTATGAATATGCCTATCTACGAAAATAAACTTAAATATGCTGCCGTAAAGAACAAGAACAATAACAGAACAGTAGAAAAACCCCGTAAGCTTATAACAAAACTATGCTGAAATTTCATATGATAAAAAGTTCATTATAATAATGTTGGTAATTATTGAAAGTTGCAGGAAAACTATGCCATAAAGTATTGAAAGGCCAAAAAGTCAAAAGTCAAAGTTCCGACTTATATCGCTGAAAAGTCAAAAAAAAGATTATCAAAATAGAGTATTTTTTTTATATCACATATATTTTATTTGTATTATTTTTAAATCGTTTTCAATTGTCGCATTTTTGTTGGGTTCCGTTTGTTATCGCTTAACTATAATACTAGAAAGTTATTTCCTGGCTTCTAAAGCATCTCTGGCATGGCTTAGCCCTGGAGCATCACCTGGCCACGACGACGCTGGCCGCCACGTCGACGATTGGCATTGGGTCGGACGACGCGCACATTGCGGCGACGGTTGTTGCGACGCACAGGACGACGATTGTTGCCGCGACGGCGACGACGCACAGGACGACCGCCACGGCGACGACGCTGCACACCGCGACGATTGCCCACCTTGCGGCGGCGCACAACGACACGATTGGCGCGCTCCTCGCCATTGGGATTGTCGCCAACGGCAGAGTTGGCGGAGCGTTCCATTAGGGCAACAACGGCACCATCGGGAATGGCATCGAGAGCGGCACGTGGCACCAGCAGCGCGGACTTGCCAGTCTTCTCGTCGACAACGCTTTGGCCCTCGATCTCAATGATGCCGTCGGGCACCATGATGGCACCAGCCTGATCTCTGGCCACCATCATCTGTGTGGGCTTGGCATTCTTGAGCAGCTGCTGGCCATTGAGGGCATTCGACTTGTGACGATTTTGCATGGCAGCTGGCTTGGCTAGCACCACGGGCACTGATTGTTGATGATCATTAGCATCATCATCGTGCTCCATATCGTCATCATCATCATCATCATCGTTCTCAACATCATCGTCGTTGTTGTTGAGCAACACCAATTGACCATTGCGTGCCAGACCCAAGCTGTTGACATCATCGTCATCATCATTGCTCATTTCATCATCATCATCATCCATGTCATCATCATGCTGCAGACGACGCATTGGCATTGTGGGCATATCATCATCGTCATCATCATCCTCAGCATCATTGTCCTCCTCAACAATCTCAAAGCCCTGCACCACAGCACCAGCATTGGCACGTCCTCGTGGCACACTAAAGAACAAATAAGGATGTTGCAACTTTTGCTGTTGCTGCTGTTGACGCAATTGCCTTTGCTGCTGCAGGCGTGCCTCTGCAATTGCACAAAGATATGATATGATATTACAATTATGATAAAGAGAGCAAATGGGGAAAGTCAGAACTTACCTGGCAAGGCCAAGGCCATAGCCAACAGACAGCTGAGCACGAATAGAGCGCTTAGCTTGGACATGGCTAGAAAGTGAGATCCTTGCTTAAGAATGAAAGAATCTGCTTTTGTCTGCTTTGCTTGCGTCTGTTTTCAACGCTGCGTATTGTCCTACTTAATTGTAAGCAAAGTTCTAGAGAGAACTGTACAGAAACGCTGTTAGCTGCTAGGTTTTTATGCAAAAAGTTCTCGGACAAGTCAAGTTGGCTCGAGGCAGAGGCCAGACAGCCGGACAGACAAACAAACAAACAAATAAAAGAAAACAAAATCAATAAAATGACGATATGAAACGAAACCACGAAACTCTGCCAAGCGACTAACAAGAATCATTCTAGACATCCGCTCACATACAAGTCGATGCCATCGCTCAAAGAATAACCAAAAGAGCGAATAAAGTAAGAAAAAGAAGAAGATATAACTCTAGAGATTGACATAATTACGCCCATGGAATGGCAACGACTTTCAGCATCCATTTCGAATTCATAAAACATACAAAAATTGAAGACAGTCGGCATAAATTCAAGTGCCCAAAATTGGTGAAAAGATGACCAAAGTTCACTGACCGCACCAGGAACAAAAGCCAACAACAATTGACCACAACAGCAGCAATGCTCGAACCCCAAAATACAAAAATAGAAAACAACAGCAGTTAAAGAACAAATCTCCAACCTCGTCATGCTAATGACAATACAATCAAAGATCCATGAACCCCAAAACAACAAACCACTCAGCACCCAAAACAACCTAAAAACCCTATACTCAATGATTGGTGACCGGTGACCGTTGTTGGCCAGTGTTCAGCCAGCGACGCATGGCAACTGTTTTGGCCAAGGCGCAGCCGCTCGGTCATATACTCAAGTGTTGGCTAGGGCTCCCACAAAAACTAACCCCAAACGATGTTGCCGTTTTTGCTTTTAGATCGTTTCGCACGCTGCTCGTGACTTTTTGACTTAAATTGAACTTGTTGCGATTAATTCTAGCTAGCAAGAAACAACAATACAAGATTCCTAATAAAATATGTATACCCTTTATGTAGAAAGTAATGATAATAACTGATTTAAATAAATTCTTATATTTATATTACATAAAAAAAACTAAGAATAAAAAATTCGAGAAACAAAACGAAAGTTCTTTTAAGAGTGTAGAGCTTTATTTCTTAAGTTAGTTTTGATTTATTATCTAGAAAGTTTCACCAAAAAAGTTAAGAAGTTATGCTTTAAAGTCTTTTTTCTTAGATCACAACATAAATCATTAAACATATGAATTTGTTATTCTACCAATATCAAACGTTATTAAATTTAAATTGCTTCGCTTGGAAAGTGTTTAGAATAGTTTTGTCATTTAACATGTCCCACCATATAAAGTATATATATTCTTTTTCTGCATCGTAAACAGATTCGATATTCGTAAGATCTTTTTTTAAAATCTGCAAAGTCAAAGCTCTACATCGTATTGCTGCCATGCATATTCAAGATCATTCACATGACTTTATTATGAAAAATATCAAGTTGTCTTTATTAGTGTGTATAATATTTTGCATGCCGAAAATAGCCTTCTTTATTTGTTTTTTTTTCTTTTTAGCTCAGCTTTTCATGCCCTCCATAAGTACTTAGTGCATACAGGGTATCATAATAATAAACGAGTGCTCAAACTACAAGATTAATAGGCCTTTCGTGGGCGTGGCTTGTTAGTAGGGCACTTTGATGGATACAAAAAAACTAACCACAATCATCAAAGGTCGCTGAGAAAGTTTGCCACAACCATAACTCTGGCAGCAAGAACAACATCATTCTAGCAAAACAAAAGGCAAGTTCTATGAGATCAATATAAATGTACGTTTTAATTGCTGACCAAAAAGAATAAATTATAATAACTACATGATAAATTTTACAATGAAGTATTTATCTGTTTCTCTCCGGAACTAAAGTACTTCATTCAACACAGTTCATAAAGTCTTCACCTGAAACTAAATATATGTTGATTCTAATTGCTGTTCCAGTTTCTTTTTGCGATCATATAAAGTTATCGTATCAAGTAAATGCTTTGGTATCACTGCTGCGAATCCGATCACAAAATGGCGAAACTCGTTACAAACCGCCAGAATCGTTGCAAGCATTGTGCAACACTTAAACAATGTAATACGATGTTCCGTCCAATTGCGATGCATGAAACCCGTATTATAGCTAAACATCAGAGTAGTCATTGTTATCATAAAACAGAACATGCCACAAACACGATGAGCCAACATCAGATTGTTGCTGAACTCTTTGCGCAACTGCTGGAACAGCAACCACATGCCACTGATCAGACTGGCCAGCAGCAGCAGGCATGCAAAAAGACCAAAGCGCCCATGTTTGCTATTAAAGTGATGTTTCTTCTTTATCATCAATTGGGCGACAACTCCATAGAATCCCAGAGCACAGGCCATCAAGCCAAACGATGGATGCAACATCGCATCGTGTATCATGATCGCTTCACTGACGCACAGCACTTGACCCAAGGCGCAGTAGAAGGCATGATTGGCAGTCCTTGCCAGCTTGAGGAACAAACACTTACGCGATAAGACAACCGTGATGGTAATGAACAAGGCATGCGATACGATCACGCTGACATACACATAGAAATGCAATGCTAGGTTTGGCCATTTGAAGCCAGTGATGACAAGACCCGTTGCATTGACCACAACATCATTCTCATCCACAATGCTCGGCGGTTGCTTGTTAACCATTTTGAATCTAGTACGAATAATATTTTAAAATATGTAAGATGTGCGGCAAAACGTATGTGATTGATGATAAAAGTATTCTCTAAATAAATCTTTCACCATGCCTTATCTGAATAATCAACCAACAAACACCGAATCCTGAAACTTAAAAGAATTCCTGAAAGCCACAACCCAAATGAAACACAAAAATGCCAAAAATAAACAGTTTAAGTATGTGCATATTTATTATGTTGAAAGAAATCGTTTAGACAATCCACACAAAATTTCTGCATTTCTGGCTTAAAACAAAAAGCAAATAAAAGAGGGCCACATATCATTTAAGTGTCACAGAAGACAGTAACAAAATCCGCATAACAACAGGGGGAGAGAGAAATATAAAGAAAACTGTTGTAGAAATTTCTAAAATGAAATTAGCATAAAAATGTGCCGCAGCTGTTGCCCTCTTAAACGTTTCATTTGAAGCAAAAGTTCAACGGTGTCAAATGTCAAAATTGCAAAAAATAGAAAACACATGCCAAGAATTGATAATCAGAACACATTCAGTGTTTTTTTTTGAAAGCGGGACAGAAGACAGACACAATAAGCTGACCATTTATGGCATTGGCTAATAAATTGATTTAAGCCAAGGGAGAAATCGGTATACGACTTTAGGCTTGACTCTCTGCCAAGTTGAAAGTTCAACGCACCAAACAAACAAACAAAACTAAATCCAAAATGTTCAAAAAAATAAAAGCTTTTAAGTTGTTGTTGTTGTTGGCCACATACTTGTATAATGGAAATTAGCTATGGAATTGGCCAAACTAATTTGGCTTAAGCTCGGGCCAAGAGTTGAACTTTAAGCAGATGCAAAAAGTTAAAGAAATTCAAATTGAATTATGAATCGATTTTACAGTTACTTGCGAATGAATTTCTAATTCTTCATATATATACATATTTTAGCCAAATTGCTGATCGCCACTTGCCGGCCGGCCACCGGCCAATACAACTATTGCTACCACTTAACTGATCATTCACCCCGCCGACAAAAAGCGTTAAGAAGCAGATTCAAGCAACCGAAGATATTATTAATTGAGCAGCTGTAATCCCCGGAGGCGCTCAACTGTCATCATCATCGTCATCATTATCAATTTTTTCGGGAGAGTGGGGGGAAAGCAGGGAAGCATCATAAACTTGGTCGTCGTCGTCGTCGTCGTCGTCGTCGACAACTACTGTCCATGACGAATGATGTTGTCAACTGGCTGCTTGTCGCGCCTTTTCACCGACGTGAAGTCCATGCTTGGAGTGCTCGCATGTTGGCCTAATAATGTCCCATTGATTGCTCTAACAATTTGCCGCACTTAGCATGATTATGCAAATTTTGAAGGCAGTTGTACCTCGAATTCGAATTCGAGCTGGAGCCGAGTTCGAGCATACCCGTGGTGGCCCCAAGCCACAGCCATGTGTCCAAGTCGAGTGGCAAGCAGCTTCAGCTTCTCGTTCCATTTTACATTATCATGCGCCAAGTGGGAGCCCAGTGATTGAATGCTGTTCTCTGTTACTCTCGCTCTCTCTCCCTCTCCCTGGTAGTTGATGCCCTCAGGTGCTAAAGCTGAAATATATTATTGTTGTATGTGTGTGTGTGTGTGTTGAGTGCCGACATCAAGACGAAGACGTAGATGGAGATGGAGGGACAGGGAAACAGAGACCTGTGCAGAAGTCGTTGCCGATTCATTGCTCTAAGTGGAAAGTGATTATCCCATGATAGAAAGCCCCTAGAACTGAGCAATAAACATTGCGGCTAATTGACGATTTGAATATTGTACACAGATAGATAGATAGATAGATAGATGGATGGCACGAAACACGTGTAAATTGTAAAACATTTAATGTTTTCCACTGAACCAAAGAGACTTGAATCGCAGTTCAAATTAAAGTTATTTCTTACTTGTTGCGTTTCATTCAATAAGAACTTGAAAACCTTACAAAAAATTAAAGCATATTTTTCAACTGTATTTAAATCCTATAAGCCCTGTGATGGTTATTGCCGTTTCTTATCGATTACTTATCGATAACTTTAAGCTGTTTGCTATATAACTGCCTGAACCTAAGCTGCCTGCTCTGAAACTTTTACTGCTTTCTAAGCGTTCTTTAAAGTTTCAATACAATTTAATTCAAAAGCACAACTAACATATCCTTTAAGCCTGAAGAAGTCTTGGCGTAAGCCAAGGAATCTCTACACCTGTCTGATTAATATTTTCATCTATGCTAATTAGTCTTACTGTTAACCGTTTGTTATTGAATAACTAGTTCCGCGAATTTATGCATAACCCTAATCGACACCTAACAAAAAAAAAATATTTATTTCCAATTCTACGTATTAAGCCATTAATATACATGACCCGACTTTCTTTTGGCTTATTTAAATCGGTCAAAGCGCAAGCGGCTCATTAATATGCCAAACGTTTTTTTTGCGGCGCTTTTGGCCCGGGTCATTGGACGCCGATCAACGGCATTAATTATGAATAACAATCAAAGAATACACATTAAAAAAAAATATACAAAAAAAAAAGTTATTTATAATATACAGTTTTTTCTAGTCTTTGCTTTGTTTTTGTTTTTGTTTTGTGAGTTCACATTGGGTTCACAGCGATTAGCATATTTGAAGTCAAGTTGTGAACAATGTTGGCTTTTGACTTCTACGACTTCGGCATCGACTTCTTCGACACACACACACACACACACACAACAACAACGGGAAAAAAATGTAAAAAAAAAATTTATTTTTTTCGCACTCTGGGTTTTTTGTTTGGTTTTTTGTGATTAAAAATCATTTATGTGGTTATTTGTTTCTTTTTCATTTCATTTCTTTTGTTTCATTTTGTTTCGTTTCGCACTTAATCAGTTTGTGCTCTCGCTTAATTAGTACAACTAGTTAGAATCGATGGCTGCGGCGCTGTCCTCTTCCAGAGCACGTCCCACCTTGCGGAGGGCAAAACGACGATTCTGATGCAACATATCGAAGTAGGGCTGGAAATCGCCATAGGACACATAGCGGGCATCACCATAGGCAGGTTGCACATGACGCGATAGTCCCGGCTCATTGTCCTCACCCACAATAATGAACTGCTCCTGCTCGTTCATCATCTGGGGCGCTGCATCCTGCATTTGCATCTGCTGCTGCATCTGTTGCTGTTCGGCGGCAACAGCTGGCGATGCTTCATTCATGTCCTTGTCTTTTTGTTCCTTCTGGGCCTGCGACTCCATGGCTGAGTCCATGGCAGGTGCCTTCTCCACAATTGTGCCGGGACGAATGCGCGTGGGCAACAAGCCGGCATTGTTTCCGGCCTGCACGGGCTTGGCGGCAATCAGCACGGGTTTCGACTTATTGGAGTTGGAGCCGGTGCGGGAGGGTGGGATCTGTGGTGGCTGAAAGATGTCCATGAGTGAGGCATCCGCCAACAGAGGCACAGCCGCGGCAGTCAGTGTTGGACGCTTCTTCTTCTTGATGCCATTCTGGCTGGAGCCGCCACGAACTGGCACAGTGCTAATGGCACTCTCGGGTATATTGAGGATCAAGGGCTGGGCCTGAATACCCTCGCCCAAGGAGACAACCGACTGACGATCAGGCGACGAGAGACCCAACTGGCTCCAGGGTATCGTAATGTACTGTGTGGGACGTCCCTTGCGACGCAGTGGCACCGTCAGCGGTGGCTGTGGGAAGGGCGAGGCGGGCAGACGCTGATGATACTGCTGCGATTGCTTCTTGGTCGATGTGGGCACATAGCCGTAGTTGGTGTAGCCGGGACTCAGGTGTAGGAGCTCGGGTGCCACATAGACGGTCTGGCCATTGCGATTGACCAGCAGCGTCGTCTGCTGTGGACGACGCACGCTGGAGCCGCCTCTCGAGGGGCTGCTCTGGCTGCTGGGTGTCTTGCGCAGCTTGGTGCCCAGCTCGGCGGGGGTCTGGCCGAAGGTGAAGCGGCGTATCTGATTGATCAGGCTTTGCTGGCCATTTTGGATGAAACCCGTTTGGCTGGGGGATTTGCGTGAGGATTGGGTATAGATGACATTGTGATAGGTCTCCTCATCGTCTTCATCGTCGTTCTCCACCTCGGCCTCGTCATCATCTTCGACTTCCTCCTCTTGCTCCTCTTCAGCCTGCTCTAGCAATGCCAAGGGTTGTCCACGTCTCACCTGCTGCTGCTGCTGACGTCGCTGCGACTGCGACGCTGATGGCGACGCAGCTGCAAGCGTTTGCTGCTTGCGTCGCTGAGCTGGACGACGACGCTGCTGCTGCTGTTGCTGCTTTGGCTTCTGCTTGGGCTTCTGCTGCTCCTGCTGCGGCTCCGGCTCAGTAGACTGCTGTTGCTCCTCGTCATCATCGTGCTCGACATGCTCCACCGAGAGATCATCATCATCATTGTGGGGCAACACATCATCAGCATCCTGTTCATCATCATAGAACTCCTCATCATATTGATTACCATTGAAGTAATCCACATCATCGTACTCCTCCAGCGACTCCAACGAATCCACATGATTGTTAAAGCGATTAGGACGCTGCAGACGATTACCATTACCATTGCCATTACCCTTACGGTTACCATTGCGAATACCATTGTTAAGATTGTTGTTGCCGCGTCTGCGATTGGGACGCTGCTGCAGGCGGACAACGATATCGGGTCGTTGGGTTGTGGTTGAGGTGGTGCTGGTGCTGGCGCCATCACGCACCGGCGTGTCCACCAGACCTGGCAAACCGGGCAACTGTTGACCGGCGGCGGCCAAACGATCATTGAACCAGCCCGAAACGGAGCCCGCCAACGTTGAGAACGATGAGCCCAGGGCTTGACCCGGACTGCCAAAGAGCCAGGTGCCGGGTGTGGCAGGGGAGCTGCCGCCGGTGTTCGAGGCCTGTTTGCCCTGGGCCTGCAGCTCATCGAGCGATGCTTGACGTGGCTTGAAGGCAATCAATGGATGTATGATGAAATCGGCAACGGTATGCGGTTGAGCTGATTTCTCTTCTGTTGCTGGCTCGCTGGCATTGCTGGCATTGGCTGGCGCCACGGGTGGCTTCTCTGTGGGCATCTTGGGCACCACTGGGGCATCCTCTGCACCACCCAAACACACACACACAAGCACATTAAAAAAATAAACATTGTTGAAGCACATGAAAAAAAAGTTGAGAACAAATAAAATCACATTAGACATCAATTATTTTTTTTGTCTTTTCGCACATTTAGTTGATTGCTTTTGTTGTTGTTAACTGTGTTGCCTACCAATGAGCGCCATGTCCGCAATGGGCGACTCCGTGCTCGTCTGCTCGACGACAGCGGCTGGAAGGGGTTGCGCCGAAGCCGACTCCTTCTTGTTGTCAGCCTTGACGGCGGCGGCTTGCACTAGGGCTGCGGCGAGGATCAGCAGCAGGCTGAGGCGCAGGCATTGCGCCATTATTTTGGCCATCTTTTGATAACACTTGGAGTGTCAATCACACACACACACACAGATACGCACACACACACACACTCAGACACTATAGCACACGCATACACACAAACACACACACAGAGGGAGAGTAATCGCAAATCGTTAATCGTTGTTGTTATCGTTTTCTTGTTTTCGCCCTTTTCCGTTCGCTTCGCTTTGGTCCACAGACAGACGTTTCTTTAGGCCAACTGTTTGAGCGTGCGCGCCGTCTTGAGCTTTTTATGTACCAGCTACAATTCGTTTTTGACCAAGAGAGCAACACGGCACAGAGAGAGACGGAGAGACAGAGAGAGCAAGAGATGCTAGCAACATCGCTAGATCGCTATTTGCCGCTGGGCGGTAAATTAAATTTTTCGCTGGCAATGTTGTTTATCATCTTTTCTATTTTTTTTTTTTTTTTTTTTTTTTTTTGGCTCGTTTTTGACCGCAAGTGTTGGCGTTGACCCTACAAAGATGACCTCAGCGACAGCAGTTCAGCATAATTTTAGCTAATCAGTGTCTTAGAAGAACTGGAACTAGTTCGGTGAAAGTGTTGAAAAGTCATTAAGATGAGACTTCTTGTGCTTCAGTTAAAAACTTTGAAGGAAAAAGTTTAAAGTTAAAACAGAAATCTTAAAAATTTGAAATTTTAACATTTTAAGAAACATATTCATAGAAATCATTACCAGGGCATTTTTAAGTCACGCTAAAGTTTATTTGATATTTTACTCTTTTTCTTTTCGGCGAATAACATCAGTTTTTGAGTCATTTATTTACTTGAATCTCTTCTCTCTCTTTATCAGGCGCATAATTTATGGGAACCAGTTCAATCAACAATATGATGATTGTTCAATGACAGCGCGTCTCAAAGTGAACAAAGAGTTTGTGCGACAAAAGCTTTAAAGCTCGTGGCGCATAAGCTTTGCCAAAGCTTGATTAATTTCAAATAAACAGTTTCGATTCGCATTTGTGAACAACTTTGAATAGTTCCTCACTGCGAACCGATTCGAATGGCAAAAAGAAACAACAAACAATCCATGGAATGCTGAACACTGATCAGCATTGTTCCAGTTAAAGACTACAAGTTTAGACAATGTTCTCAATCATAAACTTCGACTTTCCAATAACTTTCTAACAATTGTGACCCCGCCGTGACCTCGACGCGGCGACAGATGCGGGGCGCAACTTTCTTCTAGGGCCGCAGGCAAAAACACACACACACACATACGCATACACAGGCACCTTTTACACCTGACTAATGAGTATTTATGCGTTTTTTATGTATTTCCATTAGCATAAGGCCGAGCACTTTATCCAATTCCCAGCTCCAAGTCCAGGTCCAGGCCCAATCGCAATCCCAGTCTAAGCCCAATCCCCTGGCCCAGTGTGCTAATGAATACATTGCGTCTGTGTGGCGCGCCTTTGTTTTAATCTGTGTGGCCCACCAGTTGGCTCCGTTTGCTTGGTTTGCTTGGTTCGCGATGTTCTATTTTGCATAATTTGGTTATTAAAAAATTGGTTTATGCCCCTCATAATGGGCTAGACAAGTATTTTTGCGCCAGCTACAACTACAACACACATACACGTTGATAGCCAGGCTAAGACCTTCAAGATGGCCAAAAGCAGCCCAACGGTAGCCAACGAGCAACGTTAATTATTAACGTGGCTGGTGTTGTTGTTGCTGTTGTTGCTTTTAGAAATGGGTCTAAATAACAAAGCCATAAAGAAATAGATTTGCACATAAACACTAAACTCGACAACATAAATCGTTAGCAGCTGCGAGATGAGATTCTGGGGCGTGACAGCTTCCCCACACTTTGAGTTGGGGCAGTGAAAGCAGGAAAAACTCCAACTGTGAATTAGCTTAGATCATTTCGTGTAAATTAATGTCTTAAAACTATTTTTAAAAAATCTCATTTGCAATTAAAAGAAATTTTTGCAAAAGCTTTTTTGTTTTTTTGTTTCATTTGTTACATGATTTACAATTTATGGGAGTCCATAAATAACTATTCACCCTATAAGGCCAGACAGATAGATAATATATCAAAAGCATTCCAAGATTATTATTTCTTTGCCTTTGTTGCCGCCGTTCAGTTATTTAAGTTCTTTACAAATTTCGTTTCACGTGTAAGAAACCAAAATGGAATAAAGTTATAAATATTATTATAAGCATGCATCATTCAGATCACAATTTATTGTTCACATGACTGTCAAAATATTTATGCAAATAAATCATTGTCTTCTCGAATGCCATATACGGTAATAGCTGATAGCGCATTTCTTTAAAAAGTGGATAAAAACATCAAATGTTTTGTATCGCAGCGATCAAAAGTCAGATAACTTAAGAACTCTTCGACAAGGTCAAACACTTGTCCAAATTTTGTTACAAAATACATTTTAAGGATAAATTATTAAAGGTAAATTATATCTTAAGTTAAGTTTTGTTCCTATCAAAAGGTGGAAGATATTTCTTATTCAAAAGTGTCTAGAAAATATAAATTTTTCAAGAATTAATTCGACAAAAAAATTGCATAAAAAAATACAATGCTTAAATTAATATTTTAATGACATCGGTTTTGTCAGGCTTATTTAAATTGAAACATATTCAATAAATTTTCGTACATTTGGTCAATAAATACTACAAAAGTCTTTGGAATTCACATATTTTTGCAAAGTTTTTCATTTCAAAAATATTGAGTCTTAAACATTTTTTGTACAAGAATTAAAACTACGTCTCACAACTTAACATTCTGAATTGGTATTTTGAGGAAAGTCATGATTTCTTTACTTAGAAACCCCATTTCGTAATGCTAAGAGCTTCTCTTCAAAATATCAGATCTCGAATTTTTAGTTATGTTTGTTAATAATCGAATACAGCTTAACTTCAATTTAATATTAACGATTTAAAAAAATCAACATATCAAAGAAATAACTATGAATTAACCAAGGAACATCTGTTTAGACCTTAATGTATCAAACAAAGAACATCGCATAAACTGCTTTTAGCTTTATTTCTAGCCTTTATTGCTTATAAACAAATATATTTAAACTTAAATTAAACATCAAAGATACTAAAAATCAAAATAAAAATGGAAAATGCATAATGTCGACAAATAACTTAACCTTAAAATCTTTTAACTTCGCTTAATGTCTTCATTGTTCACCACCGAATTATTTAACTATAGATTCATTATGTAAATGACAAAATCATAGAGTCTATCCAGACTTAATTTCTTTTCAATTACACACCCATCGATATTTGTAAACAAAATATTTGCAGATGTTGAATTCAAATCAAAGCTTTGTATTCGATTTAAAAATCAAAACTAGAATAAAGCATTCATAACGGGGAACTCCCGCAGCGCATGAGCTAGATACTTGGCTTGAAATACTAATATGTCAGTGGTCAGGCCATAAACTATATACATATTAAGTTTATTGTGCGAATAATCACAGAGACAAAGAGAGAAAGAGGGGGAGAGAAGGGGCTGGCAAGCTATGGGCGAACTCTGACATGAGAAATGCAAACGTCTCCCAAGTTACGGGGTTAAGGGGTTACGGGCTACAGATTGCGGCATTTCGATATTGAGGTCGCTTTCAGAGTTTTTTTTTCTTCTTTTTTGCTGACCAAGTCCGGATGGTGGACAATGATAAATGTGTGACATTATAGCCTGTTGCTTCATTATAGCTGATGGCCAACAATATTCTGGCTATGAAAATCTCACTTTTGACCCAAAAATATATATACTTATATGAGGCTTGGTAAAATTCCGCTAGCAAAATGACCTAAAATGCAAATTTTTGGCCTTCTTGAAACGTATTGGCAATGCGGTTCTCTCGATCTCGACTGGTTGCAGCGCTCGAACATTGGCCAACATTGCATGCATAGACATAATGGCATTAAATGTGTATATAGAGTTGGAGGCCATCTCGTCCAGTTGGCGAATCAATTTAGACAAGAAGTCAAATCGTTGTCGTTGCATAAATTAGTTTATGGCATTTGCATAGTTTATTTAATTTTTGGCATTTGCCATTTGTTCTTTTCTACATTTTGGTGATTTTCATTTATTTTTTCGCCTAATTTCTTTTGTCTGTGATTTTTATGATAAGCTGCGTAAAAGAAAGGCAGCCTCTCTATACGTGCCCTGTATAAAATGTCTTAGCCAAGGCAACAGCTAAGCCATTTAATAGACTCACTCGGCCAGTGACAGAACATAGAACACAGAACACAGAACACAGAATGGCAATGAAACTGTTTGCACTATTGGCCATTGGCCTGGCTCTGGCCGCCGTCATCGATGGTAAGTTTTGATCGAACAAACCAAAAATGTTAGTTAAACATTCTTGATTTTTTAGCTCGTCATATTGCCGGACATCGTGGTCATCAGAAGCAGCGTGGTCTGATTGCTAAGCCACATGCTGGTCCACAGGCACGCGTCTTCCCCGGCGCCGTCGCCATCAAGAAGCTGGTGCTGCTCAAGTTCAAGAAGATTGTGCCCATCTCACTGATCCTGCTCAAGTCCAGCAACGATAACGAAGCCGAGCTGGTGCCCGTCTATCCCACAGATCAGATACCCGAGAACGTTCAGTTCATACCCACACCCAATGGCATTTCGGGCCACAAGGATGTCCAGGCCATTGCCATACCCAGCGAACTGCACGATCAGCTCCAGATCAACGGCCTCTCCAATGTGGAGAACATTGAGGCATTGCTGCAGGGCAGCTCCATCATTGGTGATGACAGCCAGTCGGAGGATGGTGCCGCGCCAATTGGCAACACCATTGCTGTGGCACAGCCCGAGGATGCACCATTGCAGCAGAATGAGAACGATGACAGCCAGCTGCTAGAGGGCGCCACTGTTGCTGCCACAGATGCAGGTGCAGCCGGCGGTGCAAGCACACGTCGTCTGTCCAGCAGTGAGCTCTTGCGTTCCGGTGTACGCAATTCGGCGCAATTGCAGAAGACCAGCGTTGAGGAGATTCCATTGCTGCTCTACTCCGCCACAGATGGCGCTGCCCCGGGCCAAGAGGTCTTCAATGAGCGTCGCTTTGTGGCCGCAACCCCAGCGCGTCGTCGTCACCATCAATTCTATAACTAAGCCATCCACACACCCACCTCGACTACCCCTCTCTCTCTCTGTATTTCTTATTTCTGTCACTGGCATCGCTTGTGGCTTACTCTATGTGTATTTAATATTTTTTTTTTTTTTTGTGAAAAAACTTTTTTTTGTGTATGCTACTATTTGCTTAGACTGAACTGAATATAAATTAACATTATGAGAAATGACAAAGGCGCGCGATGTGTTGGGCTTTCTGCTTCCGTTTGTGTAACACCCTCTCCCCCTCCACCTACCATGCAGCCGCTGCAGTCTTTGTTGGTAGCCGGCCTTGTTTTGCCAACGCTTATCACAATCTGACGTCGTCGTCGTCGTCGTCCTCGTCGTCGGCGCAGTGCCTGCAGTTATCAGCTTTGTTGTGCGCCCGCTGACGTGACGTGTCCTGTATCCTCATGTCCCTATGTTTCATGTCCCCAACACACACACACACACACTCTCATATGTGTGTGTTTGTGCCAGACAGCCAGCCAGCTTGGGCTTTGGCTTTGGCTTGTGTTTTGTGTCTTGTGTCTCTCTGGTTCGTGGGCACAGGCTGTTATAAATTTCAGTGTCCTTACGTGCACAAAGCCGACACAAAACACACACACACTCACACACACAGGTACAAGTCAACGGCATGACAGGGAGTGCAGCATGGCAGGGGGGGAGATGGGGTTAACAAAAAGGACAACAAAGGAACGT
Organism: Scaptomyza pallida; assembly: GCA_018152965.1. Taxonomy (NCBI): domain Eukaryota; kingdom Metazoa; phylum Arthropoda; class Insecta; order Diptera; family Drosophilidae; genus Scaptomyza; species Scaptomyza pallida. The sequence continues at coordinate 3,856,848 of JAECXP010000003.1, forward strand.
AGTATACATATCACAAAAAATGGACAACAACAAAAGGCAACAAGATAGCAAGAAAGACTCCAAAACACACACATAGAAGCTTTTTAACTGTACAATGAACTCGAAATGCTCTTGCTCTTGGATTAAGCAAATTAATACCGAATTATTAAACTAAATTAAGCTTTCACCAAATTAACATAGAAATCTATAACTTTATAGGTTTTTAATTTCATACATATTCAAAACAATCTAAGTAAATTGCAGAAAACGTTTATAGTTTATAGGCTAAAATTAATATTTATTTTTAACAAATAACTTTGGTATTTCCATTGAATATTCACATTATAACATACTTTTTTATTTAACTTGCTTAAATTTATTTCAACTAAAGTTTTATTGATTTTCTTCATACATGTTTAAATAGATCAGCTTAAAGTAAACGAAAAAAAATCTTAAAAGTGTTTAAAATAGTTTCATAATTTCTTTTTATATATTTGTTTAACTTATTGTAAAAAAAAAACATTTCAAGGAATATTCTTTTAGTAAGAAGAGAACAAAAGTTTTAAATAATTTTACCAGCTGTCAAGCTTAAGCGCTTTGAAATTGTCAAATTAGGCCAGAAATGTGATAGGCCTTACGGTTAGTTTAGGGCACAGAAACAACAACAACTTCATTTTAATGCAGGCGCATGCAAGTTTCTTGTTCCCGGCTTACCCGGACTCTCCTAGGCTTGCCGCTTCCCTCTACCGGTTATAGTTACATGCTATGCATGCATATAGCCATGATGTCTGGCACAGGAGTTTTTTCACCTCATCCTCTAATAACTCCAGGTAACTCCCTTTCGCCTCCCCCTTTGCCATGTGTCTTATTTGCCGCATTTTTTGACAGCCAGAGTAACCGAAAAAAAGAACCTGACACAAAGCACTCTTGGAGATTATAAAGGAACACACACACACACACACACACACAACATGCACACATACACACACAAAGCAGCTGACAGAAGAAGAGAAGACAATAAGAAGAATGAAGGATGTGAAGGATATATGCTCTTAACACTACTACTAGACGCCTAATGGGCAAGCACTCGGATTGCGTTAGCGACCATAGAACGGAGGTGGAACATAGATTGTGACACGCCGGTTGTTGTTATCACTGAAGTTGTTGAAGCGGCCACAGGGCGGTGGACCATAGTACGTGTAGGTGCAGACGGTGCAGCAATTAATGGGCGTGGCTATCACCATAACGGGCGTATTGCGGCCGGGCAGGATGGGTCCAGGCAGTGGATAGGGCAATGGATAGCGCGGCGGTAATATCGGTGGCAATGGTGGTCTCGGTGGTGGTGGCGGCGGTGGTGGTGGTGGTGGTGGTAGGGGAGGTCTTGGTGGTCCAGGGGGTCCTGGTGGTCCGGGGGGTCCTGGTGGTCCTGGCAGCACACAGCACGGCTGCGGCGGCGGCGGTCCAATCACATACGTCTCACAGCAGCGATTCTGCTGGAATGCCTCCAAGGTGCAGGGCGTCACGCAGGAGCCAAACAGGTTGCTTATAAAGTCCGAGATGAAACTGAAGGTGCGACCTTGCCGCTGGCTGGCATCATAGTCGCCAAAGGCCTCAATCGAGGTGTTCAACGTTGGCTGCATGTCCTCCAAACGGGACGTATGATTGATGTACAGATACTCAATGTTATCCAAGCCGGAACTAACGTTCAACGATGGCCGCGGACGCCAGCGTTGCACTTGCACCTGTTGCTGTGTGCGATAGCGCACTAATAAGACAGAGACAACGATAGGGAGAGAAGTTCAAGAGATTATGTTTTAAATAGAACTGCCTAAAAGTATGCAACATAAAACGTCAGAGTGCAGACAAACATTTAAGCACGAAGTGAATGATTTGAATTGCGATATATCGAAATTTGTTAAAGTTCTAAAGAATATATTACTCTTACGTTAAATATATATAACTGTTAACAATTTTTTTCATTAAGCAAAAAAAGTAATGTTTAAGCTCTTAGGCAACATTTAAAATAGAATAGAATAAGTCTGGCAAGATTTCTAAAACCTTCATAACATGCTGTAAAGGGTATAAGATCATCGTACGCTGCCAAAGCTAAAAGTGATTTTGTAAAAAAATAATAATCTAAGCCTTACAGCAAAATATTCAACAAAACAGTAACCAATAACCTTTCAAAATATGAATAACATTAAAAAATAATACAAATTACATAAATAAACTCAATTTGTATAGCTAAATAATTGTTTCTTTGTGCTACTGAACTCAAAAACAAAAATCAAACAAAAGAAATTATTAATAATCGAACAAAAAACGTTCAAACACACATACATTAAAACTAACGTAAAGACGTTTAACCTTGAACCGTATATAAACAATAGGGATATTCCTTATCCCGTAACCGAATTGCATTCAAGTGCTTTCAAAATTGGTGCAAAAACAAAACATTTAAAATTAACAAATGCATTTTATTCGTGTGCTTAAAGTGATTTGTTGTTCACATAAAAAAAAAATAATTATTCGACATTTAAGGACAGATAGGTGTAAAGAGTAAAGTGGTGCCAAGTGGTTGAGTGGTTTGGTGGTGCATACAATAAACAGTTCAACTCAACTAACGTCCATAGCCAAAGCCGCCATTGAAGCCGCCAAAGACATTGCTATTGGCATTGGCATTGCCACGATTGCCACCGCCACGATTGCCGCCAGCACCACCAAAGGCACCAGCATTCGCACCAGCGCCATTGCCACCAAATCCACCAGCATTCGCATTGGCATTCGCATTAGCCGACTGTCCATTCGTGCTCGTAGCCGTGGCGCTGCTCGATGCCGAATTACTAACCGAACCATTTGGGCCACGTTGCGAACTGATGTTGGCCGCCGTATTGGCCGCAGCATTGCCCTGATTATTGGCGCCCTGGAAGATGGATTGACTGTTCGCACCCGGAGGTGATCGATTGCTGACCGCCATCATTGATGACCTGAGTGTCCGTATTGGCAATATTACTGGAGCTGCCAAACTGACCATTGTTGGTGGCCGTGGAGCCACTATTGGAGCCAATGGTCTCGCGATTGCCATCCTGAGTATGTTTGGTATTCGCATTGGAGCTGGATGCCTGCTGCTCGCCCTCCTGGAAGTTAAGCGCCTGACTCTGGGCACCGTTGGAGGAGCCGCCCAGACCCGACTCCTGATTGGTATTCGCAGAGCTCACCTGGCCGCTGCTGCCATCCTCGGCGAGATTGGAGCCAATGCTGCTGCTGCCGCCATTCGAGGAGCCATCGGGATTAATATTTGCAAAGTTATTGCTGCCTGCCTGCTGATTGAAACCAGGTCCGCCCTGGGCACCCGCATTGCCCGTGGACTGCACGCGCTTGTTGGGCTGTCGCTGATTGTAGTAGGGATCGGGCTGGCCAAAACCACCGCCAAAGCCGCCATTATTGAAGCCACCGCCAAAGTTATTATTGGGTCTGCCGAACTGACGACGCGGACGCTCCGTTGCCTCAAAGTTGCCAAAGCCGCCAAAACCAAAGTTATTGAAACCCTGCTGCGGATAGCCAAAAGGCACAAACTGAGCATGACGCTTGGGACGGAACTGGCGACGATTGGGGACCTGCAAACTGCTGTGGCTGCCGGAAGGCATACTGTGGCTGCACCTGCGGCTGGCGACGTCGCCTGGGCACACCCTGAGTAACCGCATTCTGGCCAAAGCCGCCCGCATTGGCCGAAGTCTGGCCAAAACGTGTGCGTCCAAAGGCATTCGAATTGCTAATCGTTTCGCGCACATTGACGCCGCCATATTGCTGCTGGTTCACCTGACTGTTGCTGTTGGAGCCAACGCGTGCGCCACGACCCTGAGCATTGACCTGAGCCTGGCCCAGCGTATTGGCACGCTGCACATTGTTGTCCAGATCGAGTGAGAGCAGGCCGAGGCCTAGACGTACATCGCCATCGGCGCCACGCTGCAGGCCGACGCCCTGACGGAAGTTGTCGGGCGAGAGGCTGGCGCCCAGGCCCAGATTGCCAATGCGGAACTGATTGGCCAGACCGCCAGAGACGGCGCCATTGGCATTGGTGCGCGTGCGCGTCAGCGTATTGCCAATCTGCAAGCCACCGAGATCCACTTCACGATTGCGCGCCTGCGAGTCGGACACAATGCGTTGTCCATTCTGGCGTGTGACTGCGCGGGAGTTGGACAGACCCTGTGTATACTCTACATCGTTGCCAAAGTCCACTTGGCGTTCGTAGGCATTGGTGTTGGCACGCGAGACGGATCCTTGACGTGGACGAGCGCCGCCGCCAAAGAAACCTTGTTGGCCGCCAAACTGTGGTTGTCCAAAGGGACCAAACTGTGCTTCAGCTAGAAAGAGAGAGGGGAGAGAGTGGGAGAGAGAGAGCTGTGAGTCTTGGCATAATGTAAAAGTTTTGGCGTTCGCGCATCTGGGCAAAACTTTTGTTATTTGCTTGCGCGTAATATTTAAGGTAAACATATCACAAGCTTCATGCATTTATAATCCCCACCACACGCACCGCCCACCGCCGCCCCTTCAGTCCGGACAGCCAAACTCCCTCAACTGACGTCAAGAACTGCTCCGAAAAGTACAAAATATAAAAACTTGTTCCACACGCATCGCATCGCATCGCATCGTTTTTTTTTTTTTTTTTCGTTCTTGACTGTTTCTAATTTGAATCTCATTTAATGTGCGAGCTGCTTCTTTTTTTTTTCTTCCATTATTATTATGATTTTTGTTTTTCGTGTTTGTGTTTTTTTGTGTGTGAGCTGTGCTTAACTTTTTGGCAAAAGTTTGATGTTCTTGTTTCAGGTCTGCATATCATTTGAGCAACTGTACACAACATCAAAATAATGAAATTGTTTCTTAAATCTTATATATAAATTTGTCTTTGTATACTTTGTGTGCTCAAGATCAATGTAGATAATTTGTAGACATTACATATTTTGGATTGAATATTATTTGAAATTAAATTCTATATTTAAAATATTAAGTTTGTTAACAATCTTGTTGTATGTTTCACAAACTGCTCAGTGCACATTGAAAGGGTTTCAAGAAGGTACTGAAACCAAGTGTTTTCATCCATGAAAGGAATCATTTAGCAAAAGGTTTTGGAACATAAGAGTTTCGAATTTGAAGCTATAACTTCTTTTTGAAAAAGTAAGATGACAAAGTCTTAAATTGATTTGTATTATTAATAAATCAAAAACATAAATATTAAAATGCTAAGGACGCAGTTTTTTCGTAAATTTTTATTGCACTGCGATTTGGTTCCTTTAAAAAATGATTTGACTTCATTTCTTTTGTTTTTTACCAAAGTTTTTTCTTGGCTCGTTTATAGCTCAATAATATTTCATTTAGATTTTTTCTTGAATTTTACTTAAACATAAAAAAAAAAATTTCCTTATGCATTATCTCGATGATAATAATCAATATTTTTCACATTTAAAACATCTCAATCTCAATAATCATAAATATTCAGAATCGAACTCAAAATAACTTTTACTTTTGACACTTTATTTTGATGTAATAATAAAACAAAACCTAGATTATTGCCAAAAATCTCAACAAAACACAAAATAGTCACAAAATCAAGCACAAAAAAAAATCAAAAATAAAAAATATATTACAAGTGTAATTGTTGCAACATTCAGCACTTAACACTTGCTTGCAACAGTTGTGCTGTGTAGCAGCCACTTGTTGCACACACACACATAGAGATAGAGTTATGCCATGGCTTTAATACAAACATCGTGGCATGTATTCGATATATTATAATGGTGTTTTTGTTGTTAACACACAATTTGGTGTTTAATCTGAGCCGGAAGTAAATTGTTCTCGTTGTATCTGTGTGTGTGTAAGTGGGTGTAAGTGTGTGTGTGTGTGCATTGTAATCACACTTGACTTTAAGCACAGACTATTTAACGCTACCGAAAGAGAGAGAGAGAGAGAGAGAGAAAGAGAGCTCTGTGAGTGAAGGCCGCATGCGATTCTCTATGCTCATTATCCTTTTTGTCATTGTTGTTGTTGTTGTTGTTGTTGCTTTTGTTGTTGTTGTTGTCTGTCAATATGCGTCGCACGTTGTCGCAAAATCCAGCGATAATTTTGCAATTATTGCTGTAATATCAAAGCCCGAAAAGTACGTAGGCGATTTGCGTGTGTGTGTGTGTGTGTGTGTGTGTGTCAGTAAGTGTGTGTGTATTGGTGTCATTATCCTGTCTACCTGCTGTTCGTGCTCTGCCTATTGTTGTTATTGTTATTGGTGCTGCTGTCGCTGTTGTTAGCGCCGCGCTGTGGCACAAAAATATTTACCTTGCGGTTGACAAACTGCCAGCCAGCACACAATTAATCCAGCAAATGCGTTGCGCATCCTCATCCTGACAGCCGTGTTGTGTGTAGGTGTGTGTGTTAGTGTGTGTGTATATATATCTGATATCCGTATCTGAGTAGCGTCAGTGTTCGGCTAATTTACCGTTGCGAAAACAGCGCACGCAATGAGCGCGTTTTTGGCCGCTGGCGACTTTTATCGCACGCTGTTATTGTCGTGTTTTCTTCTCCTCTTCTTTTCTAGTTTTTTTTTTTTTTTTTTGGTGTGTAGTTATACCTCCACAACACAGAAAAAAAATAAAAACACAAACACACACACTAAATGTAAGCAGTATGAGCAGGCGCGTGTGTTTTACGTTAAGCGTTCACAATCGTTCTAAGCCCCTCGCTGGTGTTGTAATCAAGCTTTAAACCAAACAATAATTAACGCGCTTTATTGATTAGCTGCCGACAGAGGCAGCGCCAGCGACAGAGACGGCGGCAGAGACAGAGGCGTTGGCGTTCCACGCTTAAGCTTGGCGCTTAGGCATCATATTAATATTATTTTTTTGAAAAGAAATTGAATTTCGTACAGGTTTTTGTTTGTCTTTTGTTGTGTGAGTTGTGTTTTTTTTGGCTAGACTAAGATTCTTACCTGTGCTCCTCCTTCGACTAATTCTCGTTTAACTCGTTTTCTAATGCCTCAGCGGCAACAGAGGCGGCAGCAGCATCATCAAACAACAACATTAACATTAACATTAACAATAAAAGCAAACTACAAACAGAGCTGGAGTTTGCCTTTTTGGCAGATGAGTTCATATAAAAGAATTATAATTATATTATCAATTTTGTATATATATTTTTTATGATTATATATAACTGCTCCCGTGCTGGATTTGTGTGTTTTCCTTTGTTTGGGGGCTCAATTTAGAACGGGGATTTTTTTTTTTCTACAAACTTGCCAGACTCGTAGACAATCGAGAGAAAGGTTTTTTTGTTTGCAGCATTTCTATTTTGATAAAGCAAATGCAAAGAAATCGAATAAATGACCCAGAAATACAAGTATTAACATAAGGTTGAAAATTTTTAAAGCTTTAACTATGGAACCAGATTAAAATGCAATCTGTTTATATTTATTTTGTTAATTTGTTAAAATCAAATATTTTTTCCTTCAAAACCTCAAAATTTTATAGTGAACTTTCTCATAACAAACCTTCAGGGCAAAAAAAAAAATTCGGTATAAAGCTTTTTTTTTTTTTGTTGTAAGTTTTGTTATGTTTTAATTATATGAAAGTTCGTTATTCAGAGTTTCGTCTAATTCTCCTAACTGTTCCTTATACCGAAGTTTGCCTGTTTTGAACAATGCTTTGACATGAGTTTACACAAAAAATCATGAGTATTCCAAATGCTGTGATATCAATTATAAACAATTACGCGAAACCTTTCAAATGTAATCGGATAAGGCATAAGTCTTAAAAGTATTGTTTGCATTCCGACTACACTAAACCACATACCATATGAGAGGCAATTATTCTGATCACTCAAACAAAATACACTCAATACACATCAATCAGTAAAAGTACTCAACATTTAAGAGACGCATCTTCTAGTTTAAGTCCACCTCTCAAAAACACAACCAGGTAGTAAGTTCAGGTCACTCCAGGGCCAAGTGGATGCTTTAAGTTTTTCCCAGTTTTTAGCTATTAAGACGTCAACGATCGCGCTGTAGGTCGACGCGTCGCAACGTTGAAGGCGTTAGCTACGATTCAGTTTTGTGTATGTTTTTTTGTGGTTTAAGCACATGATAATCATTATTCGCGTATATTCGTTATACCGAATTAGTCATTAGATTGTCATAAAACGAAAACGAAGCGAAATCAAAAACTTGTCTTCGCAGCGACTTTAATTTTAGCTTCTCTATTGACAAAAGTGTTTAGCATTCTAAAAACTTGTCTCAGAACAATACGCAAGCACTGTGCCCCAGCTAACTGAGAGCAACATCTCTGTTAAGGAGAATTGACAAAAAAGCAAAACATTAACAATAATAAAGTATATACATACTCTTTTCACTTAAACACAATTCGAAAGTTGAGCCTAAAGATAAAGCAAGCAGAAAGCATTATATACGAAAGTTTAGATTATTTTGGTATTCTAATAATCCCAAGAAAATCTTTTCCGGAAATCATGACAAATGAAAAATAAACTCATTTGATTTAAGTTCTAAGCTATTAACAAAAAATATATGGTTTTAGATGATGTGAAGTAAAAAGTTTATTAAGTTCTAGATATATTGAAAATTTCGATTTAATCGCGGAACTTATTCGTTTTGTTCTTTTTTCAATAGAGCTTACATCTTTGCAATACACATTTCATAGTTGTATCAAGATACTTCTTTCGGGAAAGTCTTATCATCAAGCACAGTTTACTGTACTGGAATTAGAAGTTTGTTGCATTTTACAAGTACTTCAAACTTAAAAATCTGATCGCATATTTAAATGCAATATATGTAGTTATCTAGCTGTCCATTTATCTATCTATCTGCCTATCTATCTACGTATCTATCTTTCTGCTTATCTATCTATTTTTCTGTCTATCAAGCCATTTATATATCCAGCCATATATCTGTTTACCTATCTAAATATCTATCTCTCTATATTTCCATATATCTATCTATCTAGCCATATACAGTAGGGAGCAAAAGTGAGTACATGTTAAAGAACTTGCCTTTTGTCGACAATAAAAAATTAAACACACAAGCAAATTTATAGGTTTAATGGGTAATTCAAATTCCGTTTTAATGATACATACTTCTTAACCCTTAAGTACCATTGAAGTTTTCATTCTTGCAAGGTCAATTTTTACACTTTTTGACCGGGCTTGAACAAAAATGTTTTGATGCAAATAGATGCATTAAACAATTCTAATAGTGTCTGAAAAAAATTATCAAAATCTCTTGCTGTATTTTTCATGATTTTTTGAAAAGGAAAATGACATTTTACCTTTTTCATGAAAAGTGGTCTTTTTTTTTTTTCATGAAAATGGTCTTTTTAGCATTTTCAAAAAATCATAAAAAATAATTTTTGAACAACTTTTTTCAGTCACTATTAGAATTGTTTGATACAAGTTTTGCATCAAACATTTTGTTTAAGCCCAAAAATTTAAAATTTTTGAAAACTTTCAATGGGTACTTAATGGGTTAAGAAGAGTATTGTATCATTAAAACGGAATTTGAATTACCTATCCAACCAATAAATTTGCTTGTGTGATTAATTTTTTATTGTCGACAAAAGGCAAGTTCTTTAACATGTACTCACTTTTGCTCCCTACTGTATCTTGCTATCTATCCAAAATCGATCTATCAATCTCTCTACCTATCTTTCTATCTATCTACCTATCTATCTATCTATACATCTATCTATCTATCCATCTATCTAACTATCTTTCTATCTCTCCATCTATCTTTCTATCGATCATGTTCTATTATTCTTATGTTATAAAAAAAAATAATTCTTTGCAAATCTCGTCAATCATGATTGCTAATTATTCAATTGTTATCTATATTTCAGCAGCAAACGGGTATTTTTTCTTCTTTTAGTGAATTTCAAATTTTGTGTATCAATATTATTCTACACAGATATTTTTGATATGCTAAAAGGGGATTTTCTATTTATTTTTTTCTCGTGCGCAATTTGCAAATCGAAAAAAAAACAACTACACAATGACATTGTAGGAAAATTCACTGAACAATAACAACAACAACAATAAAATGTGGGTCACATATAGCCAAAACTTTCGCCAGACAGAGAAAGAGAGAGCAAAAATGAGTGAGAGCGTACGATTGAGCTATGGTTTAGTTCTGTTCGATTTATAAAACAGTCGAAAAAAAAATTGTTTTTTATTGTTATTTCATTTCTAGCCGTTTATCGGACTGGCGGCATCTTTACGCTGACGAGCATTTTGGAGAATGTTGCTGCTCCAACTACAACAACAACTAACAGTACCATGACCCACAGACCTATAGATGCCACCACCACCCCCCACCTCCCCCCTGCCTGGTTTGAATGCTTTTGCTGTGGCTGCTGAATTGTGGCTCTCGATGGCTGACTGCCTTGAACGCGTGAAATGGAGTAGAAAAATTGTTTTTCTATCAAAGGCGAAAAATCGCAGCAGTAGCAGCAGCTCCCCGCCTTCCCCCTTCCCCTCTCTACCATTAGCTGGGTGAGCAACAATTTCGCTGTTGTTGTTGTTGTTGTTGTTTATGTTGCCATCGTGTTTGGAAATCTCTCTCTCTCCCTCTCTCTCTCTCTTTCTGTGTCTCTTTCTCTATCAATATAATGCCCGCAACGTCGCTGGACACGCGGCTTTAACTTCATTTTTTGTTGTTTTTTCTTCCAACTTTGTTGTTGTTCTTTTTGCTTTTGATTGTTTATTTAGATGGGGCTATGGGGGTGGGGCGTGCGGGGGGTGCAGGGATTTTTATTTTTGGCGGCCACTTGAACGTTGCTTCGGTTCGGTTTTTGGTTTCTGGTTTTGTGTTTTGGTTTCAGTTTCGGGTGCTTCATTTTTTTTCTTCTTGTTTTTTTGCTTTTTTTTTTTTGTTGTTGTCTGGCCGGCATTAGCCCGGCTCAGACTTTGATTTGCGCTGCTAATTGAAGTTGAGTTCGCTTTTGGCAATGCTCAAAGCCACAAACAGATGTGTGTTCTTGTTGAGGGGGTGTCAGGAAGGCATAAGAATATACCATACACATATCAGAATCACATAACATAACCATTTCTATGATGCCAGGTGAATCCTTAGCTGAATTCATTTCACAGATAAGACTTTAATTTTTACGATAGGAATGGCAAAACTATATGTTAATATGTTTGTTGGGGGGGCAAGAGAGAACTTGACAAAGTTCAAATCGTTCCGATTGCCATAACTTCCTCAAAATTAGCTCGATTTTCATATGCAATACATCAAAAGTCTTGTTTTACGCTTAAGATTGATACTAAATAAATATAAAATAAAGAAACTTAATTTTGTAGTCGATTTTCATGTAGCTCGTTTCGTTTATGCTGTGGGTCTCTCAACAATCAGGACAAACTCTTTTATATATATAGATGTCTACCAGGTTCAAGGTTCAATTTTTATTGAGTATTAAATAAATCTAATTTGTGAGGTTTGATTTTTTCTAAACTTTTCTTTAGTTTTTATTTGCTTCAAGTCAAATTCCTAAAACACGTTTTCTTCTTTTTTTTTCTTCATTTGTTTTTCGTACTTTTGTCAAGTGCGTGTACAGTAAAATCTCCCATGCGCGGACAACTACGGAACCAATAGTTTTGTCCGCCTCCAGGATTGGATTTTGTGTGAAAATCATGCATTGGGACTATAAAATGCGTCCAGCTACGGGAGATGTCCGCCAGCGGGAGCTGTCCGCGAGAAGAGCTTTCACTTTATATATGTGTGTATGTATTTCTCTATTTGTGTATTTGTTTGTTTTCTTTTCTTTTCTTTTTTTGGTTTTCTTTATTTTTTTTTTTTTTTTTTTTATGCACATTTGATCATAATTTGTTTTGACAAATTTTTTTTTTGTTGCATATTATACACACACACACACATGCACAGGCACGCACTCACACTCGTGTGTGTATATTTTACATTGTGCATTCAGTCAGCCATATGTTTGCCTATCTACAAATACTTATGTTAGCCATCTCCCATGCTTCTTCTACTTTGCTTTCATGCATGCCTTGCACAATCCATGTGGTGGGGCCTACTCCTCCTTCTTCGTCTTTATTCTCCTTCTTCTGCTTGGTGTCTCCTTGTGTTTGTTTTGAGTTTTCTGGTGCTTGCTGCAAGCTTGCTGCTTGCTGCTTGCCGCGTCTGCATTGCGTCTTTTGTTATTATTACATTTTCATAAATGCAAAGGAACACATACACACACACAAACACACACACACACACGCGTCGAGAGAGAAACTCGTTGATAAATTTTGTAAAGTTTTTGTCTGCCTCGTTGTCGGCATGCCCAACTCGTTAGTTTGTCTGTCTGTCTACGTTTCCTTCCCGTCCCCTCGCCATTCTTCTTGCACCTCTTGCTTTCCTTGCTTTTTGTGGCTTCACTAGCCTTCCCCTCCCCACCCCTCTTTCTCTCCTGTAATTGCAAGACATTGCCTCTCCCAAGGGTTCTCTCTTTTCGATTTAATACGCATGAAGAATTGCTTGCAACTTGCTTGCAACATTGCTGAAATGAGATATTTCAATTTCTGTATTGTAATTTTAGTAACTTAAATGTAATTTTTCCCAAAGACATGAAACGCTTCTTCTTGTCAGTCCGTCAAGCCAAAGCCAAAGCCAACCAGCTATTGTACGTGCACGTTCTTACTCCCCCCTACCCCTCCTGTCTCTCCTCGTTTCTTATGCAATTGTCTGGCATAGGATGGGCGCGAGGGGTTGCCTGCTTCAATGGGCAAACGGTTCAATACTTTGCAACAAAAGGCAGTTCAAAGTGAAACGCCTCCATTAGTCAGACAACACACCATCCCCCCACCACCCCCCTCCCCCTCTCTTTGTGTCAGTGTCCTTGTGCTTAAGCTTTTGCAGTCAACCTTATTTGTTGCTTCGCTTTAGCAAAATTATGCAAACAGTTCCCCCAAAAATTTCGTTGTCAGCCCCCCCCCTTCGTGTTTGTGCACGTAATAAAGTAGCAACTACCCCCCACTCCCCCTCCCCTCACTCACACACACACACACGATGAGTTTATAGTATGTTGCCACAGTGTGTGGCAGGCAGGGAGCTGTAACTGCATAGGCGGCACTTTTTAAGCGCTTCGTCGTCTTCGTCGTCGTCGTCGTCGTCGTCGTCTCAAGTTTTTGGCAGCGCTTAAGAACTTAGCACACACACACACACACTAACACACACACACACACTGGCCCACACACAATGCAATGCAATACAAATAGATGAGAAATGCCACGCCCCCTTTGCACGCCAAAAGTTTTTGTGTTGGCCGCCCACAAAATCTGTGTTGCAATGTGACAAAAGCTTTGCCCCATCTCGTGTCTCGTGTGTCGTGTGCCGCCGAAATGAGCCAAATTATGACAAATTGTTGGCAAAAGTATTTAAAATGAGTTTATTTCTGGCTAAAAAGAGACGGCAGATGGGGAGAAGGGCAGAAGGGAGAGGGAGAGAGAGACTCAACACATATCACCAACTCTCTCTCCCTCCCTCTCTCCCCCCCCTCTCTCTCCCTCAATGTTTTGCCACAAAAAGCGACCGCAAGTTGCGGTGAATATTCGACAACTTTGTCTATTTTTGGCGTCCGCTAGGTGGCGCTGCGCTGTCAGTTAATTTAATGCAACCAGGTAAGCTGCTGGAGAGGGGTAGTGCGGGCGGGGGGCAACCCACAAGACACATGACAATTAAAAGGTCGTTAAGCACGCGGTCGTTTGAATACATAAGCGCATGAGTTTCGAGTGCTCCACAGAGAGTGGGAGGGAGGGAGAGGGGGAGCTTAAATGCCAACTTGTGAGTGCTTGAAAGGTGAAGAGAGAGAGAGAGAGATTGGGAAATGCAGTTCATCATATCATCAACATAACATAACATGTGGTGAATAACTGAAGATTAAAGCCAAGAAGTAATTGCATACAAGTAATCAAGATGGTTATGAGCATGGCTTGAGTTACCCAAGGAAGCGAGAGAGAGAGAGAGAGAGAGAGACACCTACGAGTGAATGCAATCACAAATCATATGTTTCATAAGTCATTCATTCATTCAATCTCTTACTTTATATCACTTGATGCGAATACTTTTTATTGTGTATAAATCAGCCATGTGACAACTACAATCACACCCCCTACACACACACACACACACACACACGATAGCACTTCGTGTGAACCGCTTTAGTCTTGTTGCCAAAACCACACAATTATGACGACGTTGTTTAGCCCCCTTCTTCTTCTTTTTCTGCTGCTCACGCTCTTCTCTGCTGATGCGTGACATTAGAAAAAGTTGCTTTTGGGGTTCGGTGTCGACCCTCGACAAGCGACCCAAACTGTAAAACAAAAATGCTGAAACATAACAACAACAAAATGTAAATCCTTTCAATTGAAATGTAACAGCTAGAGCTAGAGCTAGAGCCATAGTGCAAGCCAAACGAGCAGCCAACCACCAGATGCTGAAGGGATGGCATCTAAAGACTCAAAAGCTTCAAGTTGTTGTCGTCGTCGTCGTCGTCGTCAGCAAATTCAGCTTGTTTGCGTTCCTAAGTTATGGTTACTGGTGCCAACTGGCTTAGCAAGTCAACAAATTTTTGGGGTTTGGGGGAGCAAAAAGCTGAACTCCAAGCCGAAGCAGTTGTGTGTGAAGGGGTGGGGGGGGAATGGGAATGGGAGGACAGATAGTCGAGCTAGTCATATTTGAATGAATGTTTGTCAAAAGTGGTGCACAGTGCGTATACTTAATATATACATACGCATTTTATTTTGTACAATATTATGCGACAAAGTTGTCCAAATGTCATTCGATGACAGTAGCTTGTGGCTCTGACACTTAGTAGACAGAGAGTGAAAGAGGGAGATAGATAAAAGAACAGGGCGAGTGCGAAAAGCAGTCAACATTAACATAAGATACAGAGCTGAGCTTCACATTTATAGCCCCATCAACAGGTGCAACTGCAAATCGCAAACACAAAGCGAAGCAGTAAAGAGTGTTGGAGGAGGGAGAGCGGGGGGCTAAGTTGTTGACCAAGAGCCAAAGTGACAAGAGACTAAAGAACAAGACGCTCGCTGCCTGTCCCATAAAAGCGAAATTGTTACGCAAATAAAACAGAGCCAAAAGACGACGATGACAACAGAAACGATGCCAAAGTAAAACAGCAGAGCGATAAACCGAATTGACAAAGACAACAGAATGAAAGTGAGCCGCGTGTAGAATGTGAGAGAAGAAAGATATAGACGAATATGAGAGACTCTTTCTATGTGTCAGACCAACAAAATAATAAGCCTCAAAAACAAAAATTCTAAAGATTTTCTGCCCAAATATGAACATATTTAACGCATACTTTTAATACGCAAAATAATAAAAATGTGCTCCCATAAGTATGCTACAAAAAACTAAACTTTGAACAAGGTGTCAAAAGGCTTCATACAAACTATAAACAAAAGACAAACAAAACTATAGAAAACAATTTAATCCGTTTAATAATTGCAACTGAATATTATTTAATGACAAACTTGTTGGCCAATAAAGATTAAATGCACAAAACAAATGCAAGCAAGCATATTGTAATTATGTAATGGAATGGCACAAATCCATTTTGATCTTTTATGCAATAACAAAAAAAAGCTGCTTGCATTGTTGCCGCATTGCAATGTGTATAAGGTTAAGTTGAGTTCTTCTCTCTTGGCCATATGGCCAAAGCGTCTGGCTACAGTTGAATAAATTCACGCGCACAAGAGTGGGGGAGAGAGAGATAGAGTAGGGGGGGAATGGCCCAGGTTGAGCCTTGAAGTGTTTACCAGCGCCTAGGACTTATCTCATCGCAACTCAACTGGAGTCGACTCGAGTCGTTGCGACTCCTAGACGATGACGCGTCGTTTGCTTCCTTCCTTCCATCCTGCCTTTCATCCTGCTTTCATCCTTTTGTTTGTTTCGCTTGCTGTCTCAGTGACAGCGAGGACAACTGCAGCATAAAAACTCAGCGTGAGATAGTTAATTTGTTTTCACTTCAGCAACAATATCCCCAGCTATCCCCAACACAGCTGCAACAACACTAACGCCTCCTTCCCCCTCGCCCACTGTCCAGCTCTTTCAGAGTTTTCTTTCGTTTTTTTTTTTCTTTCTTGTGCAACCCGCAGTTTTCTCTCCGCACGTTTTGGCTCATTTATTTTCAGTTTGACGCCCTGACGCTGCTTATTTGCACACAGACAGCTTGAAAACAAAAAAATGAAGAAGAAAGAGATAGAGATAGAGAGAGGGAGAGAGGAAGAGAGAGAGAGGTAGACAAAGATGTTGAGTAGCCGCTGTCAAACTTATCAAATGGCAGCGCGAAAAAAGAATTGCTGAAAATGTAAAGGAGACGGAGGGTGATGGAGGGTGGGTGGAGCGGGAGGTAGACCGAGTTGACAATTGCAAAAAATTGTCACAAAGCGAAATTAAAAACGCAAAAACAAACCCGGGCGAAGCGAGAGAGAGAGAGAGAGAGAAAGAGTCAGTAAATGTGGAGCAAGTGGCAAGAAGTTTTATGACAACAACAACAACAATATGCGGGGTGCGAGCTGATGGTGGGGAGAGTTGGGGTAACTGTCACTGCAAATGTTTCAATTTGGCATCTTTTGCCCACTTTTGTCAACTGCTGACGACGACAATTGCTGTTTGTTGTTGTTGTTGCCTCCGATTGTGGCAGACAGCTGGAGCAGCAGGAGCAGGAGCAGGACTCCAACCACCAACGAACTACCTCTCAACCACTCAATTCACGTGGGGCACATGCATATTTTAATTAAATTGTTTGCCAGCGACCAAAACCACTTTGCTCTGGACCCCACCACACCACCGCACCACCCACCCATAGAGCAACTCGCAGCGGGTGGTGCAAGTCGGATACCAAATATCAAGCGGTTCGCCTATTGTTATTGTTGTTGTTGTTGTTGCCTTTCTTATATTATTTTTATTCATTTTGTTGTTGCTGTTGGGGAGGGGGGGGCTGGGGTTTGGGGTGTTCTAACCTGAAGGTGTGAAAACTAAGAACAGTTGCAGCCAGAAAGAACATCTGTCCAGGTGACAGCATAAAGCAAGCAATCAAACTTGAACTGTATACAGTTTATAATACCCTGTAGTCACGGGGTCAGTAGGGTATATATGTACATATGTACGAACGAACTGTGTGAATACTTTGTTGTATTACTGTAGCTTTATTGTAGAGTGGAAAATTTGTCTTAAGTTAGTAATTTGTCTTAATCATGATAATCAAGCTTAAGAGAACCAACAAAAACGTTTCGTTGGTAAAGCAATATTTTTTAAAAATATTTTGTGCGTTAAAGCAATATTTTTTAAAAATATGTTAGGTAAGATTTTACGTTTCATACTCGAACTTTGATTAGTTTTGGGCGTTTGGAGTTACTAATACATATTTTAAGAAAGTTTTGCATCAGTATGAACAGATTTAGATCTCTTAATGAACATCATTTGCTTCTCTTTTCCTATGAAAGCGAGGATATCTTTTTTGGAGTCCAACTAAGCTAAAACTATTTTGATATATTTTTTTTATTTTTTGTCACAATAATATATAAATCAACCTATTTTTAGTCTCTAAAACATTAAACTAAGTTTTATTTATATTTTATTTTCAAGATTTCTTTATCAAACTGCAAAATTCAGTACACCATTTTACGCCTCGTGTTTTCGCGACTTTCTAATAAAACAACTTTTGCCATTTTCTACTTTATGTGCCTCTTCTTGACTATATTTACGGCTGCCATGGCAATTATTCTATCTTACCCCACTTCCCACACTCTGCTGCCCTCCTTCCTTCCTGTCTGTCGCAACACTCACTCCACCATAATATTTAGCGCCGCCTTGCTGCGTTCGCCTCGCTAATAATTTCGAACATTTTTGGGAATCGAAACGCATTTTGTGCGTTATTTGGCTGTGTTTGCTTTTGGCCTGTTTCCATTTCTATCTATCTGTGTGTGTGTGTTTGTTTGTTTGCTGGTCGCGCTTGGGTGTTGTCACGAGAGAGATCAATGATAAAATATATTTTATTATGCTCTTGCTGTTGCGACAACAAACAACGAAACAAGCAGACAAACAGACAGACTCCCTCCCTCCCTCCCTCTCTGGCTTAATTCTCGATATTTTGGGAACTTGTCTGCCACTTGCTCAATATTAATTATGCAGCACGAAGCACATACACATACAGAAGATATACATACAAGCATTCGCCATTTTGGGCATTGTCATAATTTTTGGCAAACGAACAATTAGGTCTGGGCCTGAAGCCAGAAGGGTTTTGTTTGGGGTCTGATAATATTGAGTTTTGTGTTTTTGGAATTGCTGCAAAGTTGTGTCGATTAAATTTGTTGGCTTTACTGATTATTTTTTGCTGTTTGAACCAAATGGGGCCCCTTTCAGCCACTTTTGATTTAGATATTGCGCTCAGTTGAACTTTGTTACTGTCGTTGTTGTTGTTGTGGTGATAATGATGAACTGTTACTGGGCAGAATGGTCAGTTAGTCAGTCAATCAGTCCATCAGTCTATCAGTCAAACAGTTGAGGGACAACAACGGGAAATAATGTGAAAAGCTAAAAACCCCAAAAGCCAAAAGATAAATACTCAACGAAACGAAATGATTTTCTAAGTAAGTGCAAATTGCGTTTTAATTAAAATGTAAAAATAAAGTACACAGCAAATAAGCGAGAGAGAAAGAGAAAGCTGCAATGACAAAGCTAAGTGATGGTAAGGGGAGGGGAGGGAGGAGTACGGGGCGTATGGCTGCTATGACAGAAATAATTAAAATTCGAAAAGTAACTTGAAAATGTTTTTCGCCTGCTGCTGCTGCTTTAGCGACAGCTGCCAAAACGATGACAGCGACAACTCTCTTTCTCTCTCTCTCTCTACCTCTCCCTCTCTTGCAGGTTGATGGGGGGTGTGGGGTATTACGTGCCGTGGTATTAACTCGATCTAAGCTCACAAAACGCGTAAATGTCACATTTCCATTTACTCGCAATTTCGTTGCGTATTTATATATATTTTATTTTGCATACATACAAACATATTTATATACATATATACATTTTTGTTAGACTGGCCAACACGCATTGCCACCCCCCAGCCCCCTCTCTAACCTCTTGCTCTTTGACTTGCCATATCAGCATTTCCTGCTCCAGCTTCTTCTCATTTTTTTCTTGCGTTCTTTTTTCCTGCTTCTTGCTTCTTGGCAAATGCTGTGAAAAATTATTTGACAAACAGTTTTCCGCATGCTTTTCACTTTTTAGCATTTGCTTTTCCTCACTCCCCCCCTCCCTACGCCCCTGCCACACGAAATGCTTGCTTGCCAATCTGCTTGAAAATCTCGTTATTTTGTAGCAATTTTTAGTGTCGCCCATTGGATGGGCAGTGTGTGTGTGGGGGGAAGGGGGGGACAGGCATAAAAATGCAAACTTTTTAATTGGGTTTTTGTGTGTGTGTGTGTGTGGTTGGAGGGAGAGGGGCTGTTGTTTGCGTTAACTAGGGTGCCAAGGATTACCCGCACGAATTGACATCTAAGTCCCGCTAGAATCAGGCGATGAGCAGAGAGGAGTTGGAAGCTGGGAGGTGTTCTGGTGTAGGTGGGAAAACCTGGACACGGACACGGACACGGGACACGGACTAGGATGCAAAGCTGCGTTGATGGCAGCAATTTGACGCGGACAGCAAATTTAAGCGGCTTAGCTTGACCAACAAAGCTTGCCAAGCTTCAACTACCCAAAAAAAAAACCCTGAAAAAAATCCAACAAAAATCGCCTAAAAAAAGGCCGCTCAAAAAACAACAACAACAACAATGGCAATCTGCTGTGGGGCGCAAAAAAAAAAAAAGATTTGACAAGGATCTGCGTAAATTAAGAGCGTGGCTATAACTACACACACACACACGCACACAAAGCGTTTGACTAGGATTTTTCACTTCCGTTTCCGTTTTTGTTTGTTGCCACTTGACTCAAGTGAGTTGAGGCTCAGCTTCAAAACGATCTCCCTAAAACTCTCCTTTAACTCTTCAACATTTTCTTCTAACTCAACTCATAGCAGCGACCATACTTATTTCTATGTATGTGTGGTCTTTGAGTACATATATTGATTAAGCAATTAGCTTAAATTACACTAAGTACACACACACACACACACACACAACATACGTATACACACAGTGTTTTTACCTCCATTTTCAATCTTCGCGTTTTGTGCGTTTAGCACTGTGCTGCATAAACAAACGAAATGCCACAGCACGCACACACACAGGGAGAGAGAGAGAGAGAGAGAGTTATTGTTGTTGTACAACACACAGTCATAGGCAATATGGACATGGCCATATGGAACTATTTATGGCCCAGACAGAATGCAAATACCCCAAACCGGATGCTAGCCAGAAGCCCCAAAAAAGTACTTTGTATAACTGGCCATATGTACTATGGCATAAAACTTGTTCACAGATATTCATCATACGCAATGTGTGACAACGCGAAAGGGTATTAAATACGACTTGAACTGACTTCTTTGCATTTTGCTGTTAAGCTTTTAAAGACGCAACGCACTCTCTATCTCTCTCTCTCTCTCTCAGTCTTTGGCTTTGGCATCGTGGCATGTGTTGCCATCGATTTGGCCGTTTAACATTTATCGTCATCTACCTCCCTCCCTCCCTCCCTCCTGCTGTCTCTAATGACTAAGGGGCCAAATATATATATATAGTATATATATGGCCAGCAATTTTGCACTGCGTGTCACCTGCGCTGCCCAGATAAATCGCAAAGAGAGTGAGAGAGAGAGAGGAAGAGATGGGGAGCGGGCGGGTGGCTGAGAATTCCGCAAAAACTTTCACCAAATGGCGATTTGTCGTTTTATGTGCTGTGAATTGAAATGCAGCCAAGAAATTCCTTTTTGCCTTTTGGCACAAATACTCTGCTCACTCTCCCTCTCTCTCCCTCTCTCTCTCTTTCTCTCTCTCTTCCTCTCTATGGCTAATGCAAAACAAATCGAAGCCAGGTGGCGACACTCAACTCCGTGCTATAACGGGGTGGGGAAGGGATGTTTGGCTTGGAGAATATCACCTGACGCAAAGCCAGTCGCTCGCACATTGTCCTATGGGTTATTAGGCATCGCTTGGCTAATACTCGTATTTTAAGCGTTTGCTGCTGCTGCTCGGATCCAACTGCTGCTGTTTTTATCTGGGCCAACAGCAGCAGCAGCGGCAGCAGCAGCAACAATAAAGAAATTGCCCGGCGCGCTGAAGCGTAAGCGACATTTCAGCCAGCCCCAAGTCCAACATTGTCCAATGTCCACTGTCCGAATGCTATCCTCCTGCAAACACACACACACACACACACACACTGAGCGAGCGAAAGAGAGAGAGAGAGAGAGACAACATTGTTGACCCCAGCTGGTCCGTTGGCTGTCCAACTTGTCGCTGTGATGATTAATGGCCACCAAACTGATAAATCAACTTTGTCGCTGTTGCTGTCACTGCACAAACACGCCGCAAACACTGCTGCGCCCCCCAAACACACACACACACACACACACAAACATACATATAGAGAAGAAACTCGTGGAACTGGCGCTAGAAATTCGATTCGATTCGATTCGTTTCAATTCGTTGCGGCTCACTTGAGTTTTAGCTAATGTTCAATATGCCACGCCCACACTAACACTAACACTAACACACACACACACACACACACACATTCGCACACATTGCCTCATTGCGACATATGCAAACACGCCAATTTCAACGTCCTGCCATGCACCGTTCATCATCCAACCAAAACGTTACGATTCCATTGTCTACCGGAAATTATTTCCAGCTCTCCAAGTTCAAAACAACAATAAGAAACAAAGCACAAGGCATAGTTTGAATCGACTTTGTTTAAACTTTCTAACTCTTTGTTCAAATATGTTTTTATTGTTTCGTATTTAAATGATTTCCATTAAAGTTTATGTAACCTGTTGCAGATTAGCACCTGTTTGAATAAGTTTCATATTTGTATTCAAAAATACATTTTTAATACTTTATTGACATTAAAAAAACTTTTCCTAACTGTTGGCAGCTCACTGTCAAAGACATATGTAGGTGCTGGTACGTGGAAATTTTCAAGTAATTTATGCTAAAAGTGAATACCAAGAAGCGATTTTGGCAACTTTTATATAAAACTTGATTGCTTGGCATACATTGATCTATATATAGAAATTCACATAAAATTCGATGCGATTTTTTCTTGGAAATTTCAGTTGATTTGAGGACGACTTAGCTTAATATTTGATGTAAAAAATGTTTGTAAATCGAACATCCAAAATACGATTTCTAAAGTGAAAGAAAAAACTTAGTTTCACGAAATATTCGACGTGATGAAAATTGTGTCATATGCAAATTTGTTGCATGGAATTTCGATTGTATTAGGAAACAAGGAAAAAAAGTATAAATTATTATTCAAACTTTGTGAACTTTGCATTTTGCTGTTAATAACTTAGCCCTCTATTCCCAATGTAGTCGATTTGCTAGTTTCAGTTGGCTTCGAACTAAGGCTATCCAGTGTCGCATGTGATGTGTGGCATGCAACGCACGCTTTAAGGCACGTTCACAATATAGTGCAGACAGTGTTTGGGCAATGTTGAAAACGGTTTCATGTTTTGGCCCGTTTGGTCCGTTTGGCCAGTTCGTTCGTTCATTGGCATTGCAATTTGGCTCATTAGACACATTTCGTTGGCAATTAAGTAAATAATTTGTAAGCCGCAAACGTTGCAATGGCCGCCACCACACCGGATCGTCTGCGGTGCCAAGTATCCACTATCCCCACTATCTCTCTGGGCACACTGTGTGTGTCAACCTGGGCCCTGGTTGCCCCGGGCTCTCTGAGCTTGCTGTTGGCCCCGTTTATTATGTCGCTGCAGTTGCTGCTGTTGGCCAGGTCGAAAACGCTGCTGTGGTCGCTCGCAGTGGTAATTTATGTTACTGCACCAAGTAAATGCCGCTAAAGCACAACACACAAACAAACACACACACACACACCATTAACATATGTGTGTGTGTGTGTGAGCGGCTGTTTGTGTTTGCGCTTTTGTTGTTTTTGTTTGGCCAATTGATTTGAAAATCAAAACAAAAACAAAAACAACAAACGCGAATGCGAATGCGAATGCGAACGAAACCGTCTAATGTGAAAAGCATTGCGTTATGCCTAACCCACTCCCCTATACACCCCCTGGCACCCACCCAGTGCACTGGTCATCACCTATTGAACGTTTGCTGCACGCATCGCATTGTTTGCATAGTCGCCCAAAAGTATGCAACGTGCATATTTAAATTCTTTTCGAAGCACAACATTTTCGAGGTTTTTTGTCAAAACATTTTTGTTCAAACACCTCCACCTCCTTCCACACTGCAAAGAGTGACAGAGATAGAAATAAAAGAGGGAGTAAGAGAATGGTGATTTTGCATCCGATTGAATTCAACAACATTTTAAGTTAAACAAACAACATTCAAATGAAACTAGAAGCATTTATGACTTAAAAGCTAAAAAGTATTTAATCTCTGCGGCTAAAGCAACAAAACAATAAGTTAGTTAAACAAGCTAAAAGACTAACTAAACTTTCGAATGCCATAAGTTCGTCAAAACTTAAACATTTTGGCTTGAACTTTGAAATAATACTGCATAAAAATCTAGAAATGTGATTTCATCACAAAAATACTTTTGGGAGTTGGATAAAGAAATAACATCAATAACATGATTAAAACCATCTGCTTAGACTTAATGCCTTCCAATTGGTAGCTTGACTTGCCTAAAATTCCACAATGGACATTTTCTGGTTGCGCCTTCGTGATGCGATTAACTGTTTCATTACCTGTCTGGCCAGGAACCGAAAAAATTCACACACACACACACACACACAAGAAGTAGGCTATCTCTTTCTGGTGAACAACAACAATGCATTTGTGGTACACTTTCGTCTCGGCATTTGGCACTCAGGAACAGCATTGCATGGTTGCCATTGTGACTGTTACTGTGACCAAATGCGTATGTGTGTGTGTGTGAGTGTGTGTTGGCATTGCCATCAGTCATCCAACTAATCTGTGCTTGGGCAACATTGGCGCGGCCGTCCGATAAGCGTCCATGTTGTTGATGTGTCCGAGCAGATCTATGGCCATATGCATAAACGTGATGACCGA
The DNA here is from genome assembly GCA_018152965.1 of Scaptomyza pallida. Classification (NCBI taxonomy): domain Eukaryota; kingdom Metazoa; phylum Arthropoda; class Insecta; order Diptera; family Drosophilidae; genus Scaptomyza; species Scaptomyza pallida. Next base: position 3,881,043 of record JAECXP010000003.1, read on the forward strand.
GACCAAAAACCGGACCAAACACCGCCCCACCCTCACCCCCTCCTGTCTTCCATTGTCTCTGGTTTGTTGGCTGCCCCAAACTGGACAATGGACAATGGAGAATTGGAGAAATGAAGAGTATGGGGCGAGACGACGACGACGACGACACACAACACAATTCCGACTCGATGCGAAATGGTTTGGTTTTCTGCAAAGTGTGGGTGAGAGGGGAGACCAGCAGGTAGATAGGGGCAGGTGCAGGGGCAGGTAGGCGGATTGGCGTCGTTATCATCGTTCGTTACTTGTTTATGCACGTCATTGTTTGCATGTAAATTCGAGCTTGGGCAAACCCAACCAACTGTTTCAACGGTTTCAACTGTTGCTGGGAATTTGGCATATTCCCCCCACCCCCTCCCCCTTTGCCAACGATGCATCGCCGTTAGCTGTTATCGGTATATCTGGCAGACACCTACCCGCCTCCCCTTTTCTCGATTCTTTGCTCTATTCCATCAGACTTAACAACTTTTTGTGGCAATCGCATTGTAGCATTAAAGTTTACCTCAACAAAAAAGTCTCAAAGTCTTCGGGGCAAAAATTCATTCTCTCTCTCTGTCTCTGTCTCTCTCGCTCTGGCTGCCAATTTAATTGAATTATGGCAAGGGCGTTAGGTGTGTGTTGTGTGTGTGTGTGTGAAGTGGGTGTGCGGGGTTACTTCAAAGAGCTGCTGATAAGAACAAAAGTATGTTGGCGCGTAGAATTTCTCTCAGCAGTTTCAAGGCTCTCAAATTAGAAAAACCCAACGCCAACATTGTGCGCACAGTGGAACCAAAGTGCAATAAAAATATATATGAGCAATACATGAAATTTATATATTTTTCATTATCAATTAAATTCCTTCACATAACTTTTGTGTTAAATTCTGAGAATCTTCAACGAAATTGCAAGCAACTTTTTGAGTTAAATTCCTTTCCCCTCTCTTGATGTATGAAAGACATAATACTGTTATGGAGTTGGGAGCCAGTGTGCAGCTGCTGTCGAGCATCGTATTTCAAAGTGAGCGGCGGCAACAGCAACGGCAACGGCAACGCGTTGTGGCAACGTGAGCGTGAGCCATGTGAAGCTGCTGCTGGACCTGTTGCAGAAGCATCTTGGCCAACAGCAACAAAAACAAATATATATGTATAGTATAATAACAATAACAGCGACACTGTTGTCACTGTTGTTGCTGTTGTTGGATGGTTGCACTTGCGTTGCGTCTTGATGGCGCGCCACGGTGGCTGCCGCGGCTTATGCAACACATTTCGCATCGTTTGCCTCGCTCGACTTTGCCGTCAAGTTCTCTGCTTCTGCTTCTGCTTCTACTTGCCCGCAAATTATGCCAAGAAACTTGTTAAACTTATTAAAACGAAACCTCAGCATGGAGTTGCCAAGGCAAATACACACCATGCAACCACCCCCCCTCCTCCTTCCACTTCTCCTTCTGCTTCGTCATCTTTGGAATGCTATTGGCCTGTGGCTGAATGTTGAAATGCGACGACGACGCCAACGATGACGATGAGAAGTTCGCAGCAGGTGGCATACAACGGCGGCAACCAAAGACATAACATGTTCATGTCATCATTCCAGCCAAATGCATGAATGTATTGTACGTACACACACACATACGCACAACAAGCTTATGCATAAGACAGCAGATTAAAGATGTCAGCCGCAAAGTCTGCTTATCGCATATCACAGTTTAAGCTGCCTTGCTGCCTGCCTCATGTGTCAAGTTCATGATCATTGTTCCAATACCAAATCAATAATGATGCAACGAAGAGAGGGCCAAAACTAAAGAGTTAAGAGTCAAAGTGTTTGTATTTTGTATTCCATTTGTGGATCGCTTTCGCTTTCTCTCCTTTTTGTTGTCACATTACGTCAAGCCGCAAAAGTAAATGAATCGATAGCTGTCGCCGCTGCGCTTCTCATTAATCAACTTCAGCACTCGGTCAGTCAGTCAGTCAGTCAGTCAGCAAAGTCATCAAAGGCAGCAGCAGTAAACAAATGAGAAGTTCAGGCAACGGCAACGACACTCGGCCATCCTTGGACATTGGACACATTGATGGTGACAGGCGTTGGTGTATCTGTTTATAATTACCATGCCATGTTTGATTTTGGCTACAAGCTGTTATTCAGCTCATCCTGCTGATGCTGCTGATGATGATGCTGATGCTGATGATGCTGTGGCCAAGTTGACAGGCTCGAGACTGAAGGCTTCCCGTATTTTGAGCTCTGAACTTTAATGCCTTTGGCTTTTGTAATTAATATTCTAAGCTGAGAGCGAGAGCGAGAGGAACAAGTGTCAAAATTGTGACGAGCAATCAGATGAGGTGTATATACCTTACCTTGCCATACCTCATCACACACCCACCGAACACCACTTCTGCAAACTGCACAAAATTAATGACAGGCATAACAATTATTTGTTGTTGTTGCAGTTTGCGTGCCGCACGAAATGTGTTGCAACAAATTTGCGAGCAAAGTGAATTTTTTTTTTCCATTTAACTATTGGCCAAAGCCTGCCACATGTCGATGATTAGTGGGGCAGGCTCCATCAACCAACAAAGTCAAAACCTAAAACAACAAACTTAAAGATTCATTAAATTATTCCCATGCTGCTCAAAGGCTCAAAGTGTTAGCCACAGATTTGTTCGACTTCATCTCTTGACTCTTCTTGACTTATTAGCTGCATTCGCGAAAGCTTTTTGCCAAACTTGCAGGTGAGAGCTGCAAGCCAATAAAAGAAATCTCAAAACAAGGCGCAAAAGGCTATAAAACTTATTGTATTTATTTTCTAGCTGCTTGCTTTTTGGTTCAGTTTGCCTGACTATTATGATACTCTATAGTTGTTGGATTATCTTGCAAGATTGTTTGCCATAGGTTCATGCAACTTTTTATACTCTTCAGCCTTAGCCTTTAGGTATCTCTTAGCAATGCTTGCAACGTATTTTCTTTTTTCAAAAATAAAAATAATAATAATAATAATAATACACGACGGCGGCGACTAAAACTTATAGTTTTCAACGGCACAAAACGGGTTTGAATGGGAGGCGTGGGGCGTGGCGTGGCGTGGCATAGAGGTTGTTGAGGCATTGCCAAGTTGGTAAAAAGTTTTTGGGCGCGTTGCAAGTTGTGCTAAACATCCGGCAATCGTCGACAGCGACGTTGGCAGCGACGCGACGTTGACGTTGTCGGCAGGCATTTTGTAAAATTAACAAGTCAGATAGATGGGAGTAAGAGTATGTACAGCTAACAGATACCCTGTTAAAAGTTGATGCACTGAAAACTTTATCATCAAATTCGACAAAATTGATAATATTTCAAATCCGCCATGAAAAAGACATCAGAATTTTAGTTTTTTACAGAGAATTCCGCAACTCAAACTTCAAATTTGAATTTAAACGTTCTGTTGGATTGTGGTGCTGGTTATAGTCAGTGGTTGGATGTGGATGGGTGGTGGTGTGGGTGGTGTGTGTTGGCTTCAGTGCCTCAATAATAGAAAAATATTCAACAGCATTTTACAGTGTTGCGGTGATGTAAGTTTTGGTACCCGAACCAACCAACAAAAATATAAAAAATAAGAAAATAAAAAAAATACCAAAAATAAAATACTGTTGGCACGCACCACCAACAACAACAACAAGAGGCGCAACTGCAAGTTTGGATATTTGTACACACACATATGATAACTGACACACACACACACACACACACACACTACCCCACATTCATCTTTGTGCACCCTCGAGCTCTTCTCACATTAGTCGCTTGTTAAAGTTGTGCCTGCAACGCAATGTGGCAAGGTGGCAAGGTGGCAAGGTGGCACTGGTTGTGCCTCTGGCCCAACTAGCTACATATATACATATGTTTGTATGTATTTGCACACTCGGTCCTTCCCATCCACTCCCCCCCCCCCGTCCCCCTCTCTCTCTCTCTTTGGTTGCACTTTGCAGACAGTGAAAAGTTTTAAGCAACTGCCGTTCGCTGGGATTTCGACTACAACTCGTTGTTGTTGTTGTTGTTGTTGCTGTTACTGTTGCTGCTGTCCAGGCATTTATCTTTTAACTGCAAGTAAATGTGCAATAAAACCCGGATAATGTTCGTGTTTTGTTGTTGCTGTTGCTTCTCTTGCTTTCGTTGTCGTTCGTTTAGGTAAACCTTATGGCATTCATTGGCTTAGCAAATGCCGCAACATTTATTGATTTAGATCGAATTTTTCGAGAGCAGTTAAGTCCTTTCAAGTGTGCATGTGTGTGTATCGTGTGTGTGTGTTGTGGTATCTTTTCTAAAAATTTAACTCATTTTAACACCCTTGATTGGCCACACACGAGGTTCTCAAGTATTTAATTCAAGTTACATCGTTCATTAGTTCGCTTTTTTGCTACTTGTTAAGTTTAAATAATTGAGAACTTTTACAACATGAAACTCTGATGCTGTTAAAAAAAGCGGATAAAGGGTTTCTTAAAGCAATAAGCAATACAAACAATGTAGCCTGATGAAATAAATATCAAAATTTGTGTTTTTTCTGACTTAATGAATCCCAATCTAACTGGTTTTTATATGTGTGGAAGACAAGAAAACAGAGATTAAAGTGAAAAGTTATTAGCTAATACAAGGTACATTGTGCTAACTAGCAAGTAGATAAAAAACATGTATTACACACATTGTGAATGACATCAAGTATACGCCACATATGTTTTTTGTTACTTTCAATTAAGTTCAAGTTGATGTTACATTCAAGTATTTAGTATTTAGTTGGTTCATATGTAGCCATTAAATTGTCAATGTGGCTAAGAGTAAAGCTTGGCTAACTGGCAACAAACTCATTTGGGCGGAGGTGGCATCGGGAATACATACGCGCCCAAAACTGACCAACATTTTGCGCCCCAATAAAACTGTCAACATTATAAAGCGCCACTTAAGAAATGAACAAAAGCGAAAGGCACAAAAAAAACGAAGCACAAAAAGCGATTTGAGCCTAGAGAAAAAGAATAATAATCATAAAATTAAAGCTAACACAACAAAAAGGGGACAGGCGAAAATTAAATAAATAAATAAAAGGCGCAAAAACAGAACAAAACAAAACAAAATGTTGTTTAGCATGACGCATGGACGTTGACATTGTTGTTGAAAACTGCCACTAAATGTCAGCAAATGAGGGTCACACACACACACACACTTACACCCACACACATCTGACAAACTAAATATTGTAATAAAAAAATGGTTGGAGGGGGAAAGCAAAAAAAAGAAACTTTTTTAATGAATTGACCGTAAAATGAACTTGTTGATGAGCCTTATGAGCTGACGACTAAGGTCCACCCCAAACCACCACCACCACCACCACTGCACCACCTTAACCGGTGTGTGGAGCATCGAGTTAGCGTGGTCATTTGCAATAAAAAAGGATTATGAGCTGAAGGACAGCTGGCAAAAAAAAAAAACACACACACACACACAACCATACAGAGAAAGAAAAAGCATATAAATATTTATAAATGAATGTGGGTGGGGCTAGTGGGGCAAGTGTCAGTGCCATTTAACAACTTGCCGCAAAGCACACACACACACAAACACAAACACAGACTGCGAGCCACAAAAATTTTCAAGTCCATGTGTGCGAGTTAACAACACAGAAAATATAAAAAAAAAACCTAAAAAAATATACAAATAAAATAAATAAAAAAAAAGGTGCGTGTGTGTCCACCAAAAAAACTGTTGAGTTGGTTGAGTGGGAAAGAGGGGGGAGGGGAATGGAGGTGCTTCCATGCTGGCCTCGCCTTATTTCGGTTTTAGTTCATGCCCTTGACATCGTGCAACAGCAAACACACAAGCAGCAAAAGCACATGCAACATATTTTTGAACAGGACACTAAGTGCGACAGCTGCCAAGAGAGCTGTTTAAGGGTCACCCGACGACGACATACACACACACATACATAGAAGGAGAAAGAGAGAGGTAGAGAGAGAGAGAGAGAGAGAGAGAGAGAGATAGAGATAGATAGAGAGAGCAACAAACAAACAAGCAAACAAACAGCTACCATGAAAATTTATTGAGCGGCTAAAAACGTGTGGAGCAGGTGGTGCCAGTGGTGCCAATGGTGGCAGGTTGGGTTTAAGCTAAAAAAAACACACACTGACACACACATACACAACATGCAAATTGGAAAGGCATCTCACAATTGATGAGCTGAACAAAAACCATAAAGCAGGATAGTGAAAACTTGATGTTCCAACAAAGAGGAAGAAAAAGTTACTAGAAATACCATATATATTGAATAACCAAAACTTCAGCAAAGTAGACAACGATCCGAGCTTCGGAATTATAAAGTATTTCTGCTGAAATCTTGAACAAATTTTAATGGGAATTCAGAAAATCTTATATTTTTTTTCAATTCAAGAAAACCGTTTTGAACTGGATTAAATTTTGATAAGATCACACTGGAAGAACTTGCTTTTAAACACAAATCGAGATATCGAAATCAGATAAAACTACCAAAACTTTAAGAGAAACAAGCTTGGTAGAAAAAATATATGCCTTTAGATAGTTTTATTTATTTGTATAACACTTATGTATTAAGCTTGCCAAGGGTCATAACAAATAAAAAATTAATGAAGTAATGAAATAACGAAATATTCTATATGTAAGTAAGACGTTTTTATGGGATTAACTTTTAAAGCTCTGTTAAATGTTGAGGAGATTTTAAAGTTTATTATGTCGTAAAGTAAAAATAAACTTGAAATAGTTTTGGTAAACGAAATAAACAATTAAAGTGAGCTCTTCATTTAGTTAAACAATTTTATTCTTATTGTACTTACCATCATAATTTTTGATTGTATGCAGGAAAACATATTTAACATCAAGGTTTGTATGATAACAGATTTTCCGACATTTCTAGGCTTGATATTGTGCATCTCTTTGGCATTTACATATATGAAATGTATGTAGGTTTAGCTCGTTGGTCAAATTGTTACGAGCTCCTCTACCTATTTGATATTTATGGTACGTTTTGCCTGTTTTGTCCTCTTGTTTGTAGCCACATTCGTCTTGTTGGCCTCGATTGGCTCGATTGCCTGGCTGGGAGGCAGGGGTTCAGTTGATTGGAGGCTGTTAAAGAACTCAAAATGGAACACACACACACATATGCCTATATATGTATATGTATATTACAGGCCATTGTCTCTTTATGTGTGTGTGTGTGTGACAAAGTTGAGACATTAGCAGACAGAAACTGTAGCATATACATATATATTTTTGGTCTTGGATCTGCCTTCAGCTTGTTATTGTTGTTGTTACTGTATGCTATTGTTGTCAATGTGAATGTTTGTCTTGTTTGTTGTTGTTGTTGTTGCTGTTGTTGTTTTGTGTATGATTTTGCGGCTCATTTGCTTTTATTAAAATTTGCACGTTTTTTCACGCTTATCAAACGACACAAAAGCAAAAGCAAAGCAGCGCCGAAGAGTCCTGAAGCTAAAGCTGACGCTTTGATTGTGCGTAACCTCCCACCTCACCCCCCCTCCCTTCTACTTGTTACCTTACACCCCCAGCAGTATGTAAATGCCTGTGTGTGTGTGTGTGTGTGTGTGAGGTTTACTTTTATGCTAATTTCCAGAACAGAAATGAATAAATGTCTTTCGTTTCTTTGGCTTTTGCGTTGACGTTTTTTTTGCTTGTTGCCTTTGCTTTTATTATTGTTATGTAAATTTTTATAGTTTCCCCATCATTTAGTTGCCCCCGCTCTCCTCACACACACACACACAATGGGGCACACACACATACACACCGACACAATGGCCTAAACGCTTTTTCAATTCGGTTTTCGGAACGGGTGAAACTTTTAGAAAGCAACCAAGTGAGCAGAATGAGAGAGAGAGAGTTGTGTGGGGGGAGAAGGAAGTTGAATGTGGGGCTTCTATGTGTGGTCTGTGGCTGCTGTTTCCGTCCGTTCGCCGTTCGCTTAGCTTTTGAAGTAGAAAATTTAATTTTCGCACACACACACACATATATTCATATACACACAGGCATAGGGGCAAATGCATACATTACGTGGAGCGTGCGCTCAAATGTAGGCAATGAAATTTCCGCTTTGCAATCCCTTCAACTCTTGCGCTCTCTCTCTCGCTCTCGCGCTCTGGCTGGGCAACCTTTTGTCTGTCATTTGTTCTAAAAATTGTATGCAATAAATAAAAATTACACGTTCAACAATTTTTATCTCGCTTTTGTGATCTCTGTGTGTGTGTGTGTGTGTGTGCCGGCAACAATGGCAATTCAGTTCGGTTCGGTTCAGTTCGGTTCGGTTGAGTTCTGCTTCCCAACCCCTGACCCCAGCCGACCTGCAGCGACCCCTTGCTATTGTGCCATCATCTAGTTGGATATGTTCGAAGCGTTGTCGTCTTTGACTTTCGGCTTTCTGCCCATTGCAATGGCCGCACTTTTTTGTCGTTGTTGTCTTCACTCTTTTCTCACTCTCTCTGCTTTGGGCCAACAAATTTCTTGATACAAGATGACAACGAACAAGTTCAATTAGAAAGAAAACCAGCAACAACCACACAGCTTTCAAGTTAAAGAAAACTCTTTCTTTCGTTGATTCCTTTTTGGATAGCTGGCGGCGGCTAAAACGGCTAAAGGCTGAAAGCTAAAAGCTGGCAGCTGGGATACAATGGCGTTCGCCATCCTGGCGGGCAATCAGAACTTATGTTTACCCCAATTAAGGTGAACACGAGACCGTTTTTGCGATCCAATGAGTTAGAAACAAGATAAAGGACTAAAAGCCATACAAACGGCAACAATAAACCGGTCAGGTTTAGGTTCTAGTCCTGGTCCTGGTCCCAGTCCGAGTCCCACTCCTGTCTGCCTCATGCATGTTTATGTGTCACAGGAATGGCCCCCAAACAAAACAACGACAACGATGGCAACTCCTCGCCTCGCCTCAATCCAGAGCCATGATTAAAAATTGTGCAAGTGTTCTGCGGTCCATCAGTGTGTCTCATTGTGTTGCACATGTCTGTGTGCTCTTCCCCCTTCCTCTCCCTCTCTCGCTGCTGACGAGTGCGATGGAAAAAAAAAAGAAGCAGAAGCAAAGAGGCAAAGTCGCAAAATCCAAAACCAAAGTCGTTTATTTTTATTGTCATATCAATGCGTAGGGAAAGAGCATTGCAAAGCGTGCTCGCCATTTAGCTAGAGATGTGAGCGTGACGCGATATCTCTAGCGATATATATGACAAGCCGGAAACCAACTGGAATCTCTTCCATCGATATATATTTGCAGCATCAATACTCACGCGCATTTGTACTCCACTCACATAATCACGAGACACGCGGCATGTGGCATGGGGCATGGGGCATGCGGCAACGCTTGGCAACCCTTTCAACTACCCCGCATTTTTTTGCAGCAGCAGCTCCCGCTTTTTGGAGCACTTGCGTCTGTCTGCAGGTCTCGTAATACTCATTAGCCATAACGACCTGCAGGCAGGCAGCTGCGTTTCGCATCCTTTAACCATGTCCATGTCCATGTCCATGTTTTGTGTCCGTGTCCGTGTCTGGGGTGACTTTTGATGGTGGTGGTGGTGGTGGTATATCTGTAACTGTATCTATTGGGCCTTTGGGCCAGGCACGCAGCGCAGGCACAGATCAAAGCCCCCTCCCCCTGGCAGGTGGGGCAGTTTCGGTTATCTTGTTTTTGCTTTGTTTTGTTGTGATTCGATTTGATTTGATTTGATGTGGTTCAGTTTGGCTGTTTCAACATAGTTTCAGTCCAGAATCAGGAAGCATGGAGGCGAGACGGAAGAGAGAGAGAGCGGGGCAGGGTACGTGGCCTATCTGCGCCTTTCCACTATTTACACAGCTCATTTTATCTAGTTCGATTGGCAATTTATCTTGAATGCTCTTGTTGCCTGCCACAAACAGACGACCAGTTTTATACCTGATGCCTTCAGGGGGGCAACAAAAGGGGGTAGAGGGCAGTCTACCAGCTTATAATTGGGCCTGGGTAACACAAAACAAAAACATCGTATCGGTTTTTGAATCTTAATTTCTTTTGAACAAAATCAAAGAACCGTTTTGACGCAGCCAGCTAAAAGTTAACTAAGCAACAAGAACCTGCCTGCCTGCCACTTGCCATCCTCAGCCCAATCAGCTCACAAGTGTGTGTGCGTGTATGTGTGTGTGTGTGTGCACAGTAGCAAATCGCAACAAATGGAAATTTTGTCAAGCTTGAAATCCTTTTATAATGACAAAAGGTTTCACCTCTAAGCCGATTACAGCAACGGAGACATTTGCTTGCAACACTTTGCTCTCGACAGGAGACGAGACACGGACACGAGACGAGACGAGATGAGTTGAGTCTGCCTGCAAAAAGGTGTGCGACATCTAATAGGCAAAAGTAAGTAACAAAAAAGTGGCAAGGACGAGGCAACGACGAGGCTGGCAAAGCGCATTTAAAAGTTTTTACAAAATGCGTCGATTACTTTTGTAATTAGTTTCAACTTAAAAAGAAGAAGAAAATATTCCCAATGTTTAAAGATTATTTATTCATATAATAAAAAATTAATGATACAATATTCAAATAAAAAAAAAACCATTTAAATTGATTATTGTCTAGCGACAGATGCCAATTAAGACAATTAAAAAAAATATTTAAAAAAATAAAGATAAAAAAAAAGGGGTTAAAATATATAAATTCACAAAAAAATGTTCCCGAAGGCATGAAGTAACCCCTTACTCAGTTGCGTCAAACTCATTTATCTCACTCAACTGACTAGCAGCCAGATTCGATAGAGCATCGACACGACGCAGACGCTGAGCATCAGCGCCCAGATCAGGAAAGCTAACCGAGTTGCCCTCGAAATTAAAGTCCTCCGGATCAAAGTCGTCGTCATGGGAGATGGTGCTGCCCAGGCTGTCGCCAAAGAGATCGCTCAGTGTAGACGATGGCAGCTGTGGTGTGGATGGTGGTGGTGGCACCACAGGTGGTGCTGGTGCTGGCACTGCTGGCGGTGTATGGCGGCTGCGACGCACCGCATCGATGTTACCCTCCATGTCCGGCGGCACCATGGAACCATTGGCATGCAAGATGGCCATATGCAGGCTCAGACGTGGCATCAGTGTGGTCCTCATCGAGGGTATGGCCACGCACAGCGGACAGATGACTTGTCTCAGATCATGGCGATGCATGCTACGCACATGCTGCACCAGCTCCTTGGGCGCATGCCCCATCAGGCCGCAGTAGGGGCACGTGAAGCTGTCGGCAAACAGATCCGGTATCTCATCGCCGGCAAAGAACAGCTCGAGAGCGGTGCGATCCAGTACGCACTGGAACGGATGGCTGGGGTTGTGAGTGCACTTGATTAACTTGTTGTCGTGGCACTCGGAGCATAGATTGTAGCTGTAGCATTGCAGGCACTTGTAGCGACAATACTGAAAGTTTGTCTTCTGGCACACATTACAGCAGGCATTCCAATGTGCTGCTGCTGCGGACATGCTGCGGAATCGATAAAGTAATGTATTATTATTTCACGAATTTATGGCTTTAACTTACATTTCTGCTATTGCTGCTTTTTGCTTGGCTAAGCTGAAAAGTAAGTAAAATGATTAAAGCTTTTGCTGGATCGATATCGATTACCACAGCACTCTCCCCATTCCCATTACTAACCCCATTACCAATTTTTATGCACTTCAACACTCGACGCTGAAACGACAACATTTAAACGCAACAAACTGCCGCTTGACCACCTTAAGTCATTACCCCTCCCCCCTCACCTCCTCACTTCACCCCCCCTCCTGTCGTCTGCTATATGTGCATAATACATCAAAATGCATTTCGTTTGTTCGCGCTTTGTACATAAATTTCATGCAAATTGACTAATTAATTTTTGCCCAATGGATTCTTATCGTGCAATGCACCGGCCATAGAAACAGCAACAACAACAAACACACACACATACATATATATACGACAAATATATATTTGCATATTGCATATATGGCGTATGTGGCGGGGGGGAGAGTGGAAAATGGAGTTGAAACAAAGTCAGGATGAGCCTAAGCGTCTGAGGCACGCGGCAAAAGTCTACAAAACTCACCCACGCACTTGAAATACAGAAGGGGGAGGAGAGAGGGTTGGTGCAACAACAATTGCTTGTGTTTGTGCACCAGGGGACTCGTTGCACACACGTTGCGGCACAAACAGCAACAACAATTTTAATGACGGATATTAAGCATAACCACAACTATGGCGTCGACTATAACCACTACAGTTTCTAGTTGTTGTTGTTGTTGTTGTTGTTGTTAAAGTAAGTGCAGTCCCAACAACAACAACAGCAACGATAGCAACAGCAACTGCAACAGCAGCAGTGGCAGTGGCAGTGGCAAGGGGCATACAATTTACAATATTTCCGTGCACTCCCAGTTTTTTTTCCCATCTCCTCTCTCTCTCTCTGGATGCACAAGGTAAGCGGTGGTGAAGCGGGGCGCTTGGGAAATTTTAAGCCTGCCAAATATGCTGATTGCAGTAATAATGATGATGATTATGTTTGCCTGGGTGGCATGCGCGACGCAAATTTGTTAGCCAAAGCGGAAGGAAGTCGAAGCATTGACAATGCCAGCAACACGAACCAAACCAAAAACGTAGCAACGTTGTGGTTGTTGCAACTTGCAACCATTGAGCTCGAAAGCCACGACAATGACGAGCAACAAAAGCATTTAACGACTTGCCAAAGTCCAAAGCTGACGGACTAACAGACGGACTGACTAACTGACATATGGAAACAAATGCGATAGATACAACAAAAAAAAAAGCACAAAAACACAAAAACTTTTCACAAAAAGAAAGCCGCAAAAGCTATGCTCTAAGAAATACTTTCATATAATATTTCTTTAAACAAATATTTAGTCTTTAGTAAACATTTAGGCATACCATTCGCATATGTATATGTATGTATCTCTAGAGCCGTCGCGACGCTTCGCTTGCAATAATAAATAATTTTTATCAGTTGTAAACAAAATTCACGCATATGCTTAGACGCACCGAAAACGAAGACTGTGATGAGAAGAAAACGAAACCTAAACGTAAATATTTAGAACGAGTTTCAATAAAATTCACATATTTAAACATAGCTGTAGGAGTATTTACCTTGCTTACTCTATATATAAAATGAAGTATACGTAGAGTCGAGACTGCATTCCTGCGAATCTCATGACAAGAAACCTTTGTTATATACAAAACATTGTTCGTTATATGATAGCTCAACTCTAAACTCTTGTTTCAACTTCTTTCTCTGTTCACATTTTGAATATGCAAAGGTTAAAGGGATTAAAATCTCATCTCCCAAACGCCTTACAAAGCCCGCATGCCTTAGTAAATAAATAGAGTATACGACTACGAACCCTTCATGGGGTGATAGGACCTAGAGGGAGGTGGAAGGGGGCGGCTAGGGCAAATTATTGTATTGCGTGCGTGGAAAGTTTTTGAAGCACCTGCAGCCGAAACGCAGCCAACAAACCGCAAAACCGGATGAATCGTTGCGGCCATATTAGCAAAGTGAATTGGTTTTTATTTGTAACGGAAATGTGGAAATTATTGCCAGTTTGTTGCTGCTGTTGCATTTGTTGCTCTTGCTGTCCTTCGGACTATTATTGTTGTTGTTGTTGTTGGTTAGTGATTTGCATAAGACGCAGGTGACAGTTCGGCCCAGGTAACGAGCAGAATTGCTGAATAGCCAAAATGCAGCAGCTGCAAATTGTAACTGTTCGTTGTGTATATATGAGTGTGTGTGTGTGTGTGTGTGTGTGTGTCTGTATGTGTGTTTGTGTGCGTGTGTTAGTGGCTTAGCCATCCATTTCTTACATGTCCAAAAGCGGCTTAGGTCGCACTTTGCTTTTAGCTGCTGCTGACTACGATTCCAACTCTGCTGCGGACGAAGCGATAAGCGCGAAGCCCTCACCAAAAAAACACAACTACACAAAAAATTGAAAAAACTAGAATCCGACTCCTCCTGGCTTCAATTTGTTTATATTATGCACAGAATTGTTATATTTATATATTCAACGCACAAATTCTTTCAACTTACTTTAATGCTCAACGACGATCGTCGAAAAACTGAACTGCGGCTTCAACGCGACGTTGCACGAAAGCTTTTCCTTTATGATCATTTTATTGGCTATCATCTGATTTTTGTTTGTGTTATTGAGGTGGCAACGCCAATAAGAAGCGCTTCTATTTAAAATGAGGAAGCGCGAAAACATTTAATTGCAATAATTATTTAATATGGACAAATATTTATATAAGTTTAATGATAAAAAAAATCAGTAATTTGATAAAAATCAAATAACTATTTTATGTTTTTATAAAATCTAAAATTTTAAATATTATGAACAATGAGCTTACTTATTGAAAATGCAATATAAATATTTAAATCATAATATATATACATTTATTTTTATTGTTTTCATTTAAAACTGAATAACTTCTTACTTATTTATATATCTTATAAAAATTTGAATATTTAATCTTATTATATTAAAATGTTTTTATTCGTGACTTTTTTTTTTACTAAATTATTATCAAATGAAGCTTTAAACTTAATTAAAAATCATCTTTCCATTTGTGTGCATTTTTGCTTCCACTTCAAAGTAATTTTTTCCATTATTTCTGGGTTGATCTGTGATGTGTTATTATGGTAATCGATAGTTGACTGACTGCCAACCCCTTGCTCCGCCGCTCGAGTCCCTTGTGAGGCACTTTTGTGGGTCCCCAGCTGATCGCTGCTGTATGTGTGTGTGTGTATAGTGTGTGTGTGGTATGCATCATGTTGAACGATGTGTGCGTTGCAATTGGCAATCGATGCGATGCGATGTGATGCGAAGCGATGGCTATGGTTGACATTTGGCCTGCACTTTGAGCTGTTGATTTATGTATGTGTGGGTGTGTGGGTGGGTGTGTATACGTCTGTATGTGTGTTGTGTGTGAGTACGATGGCGTCTTGCTCTTTTGGAATTTAATTTAATTTATATTTCATTTGCGAGATGCAGCGAAGCGAACTGAAGTCAAATCGGGAGTCAAGTCAAAAAAGTCCCTGACCAGATCCAGATCCGACATTCAACATTCAACTCCATGTCCATGTCCAATGTCCATGTCGCTGTCCGTGTCCATGGAGAGAGGTGGCAGCAATGCCGTGCCACATGCCTTTTTATGCATGTCGCCATTAACTGGCCTCCATCTCCGCCCCCTTCGCCCACCATCGCCCTGAACTGTGTCGATTCCTTTGATACTCTGATACTGACGCGAACGGAGTACAGAGTACATTAGTGTGTGTGTGTGTGTGACAGGGTCGCTTGCTGTTCCAGCAATCCAGCTGCTGACTCCAACTCATCTCAACATCGGAGGCAAGCCAAGCAGCTTCAGGCATTGCTTGTATCTGTGTGTGTGAGTGTTTGCCTGGGTCACCCTCATCAAGATTGCATCGTCTGTTGGCTTGGCTTTGGCTTTGGCTACAGCTTTAGCTACAGCTTCAGCTACAGCATCGGCTACAGCTTCAGCTTGTTTGGCTTGCATTACTCGTGGGAAATCAGTTTAATGGAAATTATAACATTCGATTACTTTTCAAACTAAACTCAAAACATGCGGGCAGCCAACCCAACTCCCCACCATTTACCCCTTTTGTCACATCTCTCTCTTTCTCGTTCTCTCACTCTTTGTGCAGTTCCATTCAATCGAACCGTTTACAGTCCGTTTTGCCGTTCTATGGCTGTGGCTGCTGTTTGGCCAGCCGTGTAATAGCAGGCCTTGCCCCCCCCCATTTCGCCAAAAACAGTTTTGTCAAATGCCTACAAGTATGCAGCAAATAACTGGAAAATACCACAAAACACACACACCAACACACACTCGCACACTAGCATGCAGCGAAAGCAAGCTCAACGAATTTCTCTTCCATTTTTTTTTTCAGTTTTTCCTTTTCATTTTGGTGTTTTTGGGGCAGCCATTGCCCAGTTGAAGGGGTTTTTAAGTGACAAAACAATGGACAGGTGAAATGGACATTTGCTTCTGGTGGACCACGACACGAGCAGCAGCAGCAACAGCAGCAGCAGAAGCATTCAACATTTAACATCCCAAAAAAGGCATTTGACAAAAATGCAAAGCACAAAAACTGCACTGCAAAACGGTTAGCAAAATTACATTATCGAATCATTTGGTTGCTTATTTTTCTTGGAAATGTTGTTTAGACAACAGCATAAACCAAATTCTCTGAGAGTATCTGGATTTTAGAAACATATTTGTGTTAAAATTGAACTAGAAATGCTTGGATTGTGTTTATTTTATTCCTTGTTCAGTTGCCTTTAAGCAGTTATCTTTAAAGGCTTCTTAGCTATGATCGTTAGTTGGAAAATGGAATGCAAAGAACATTGAGATTTCTTGTGTGATTGCTTTTTTTCCTGTTGTTGTTATTTTGCTTGCTTGTTTGTTTGTTAATGCTGTGCCTACGTGACGGCTACGTGATGTGTCCTCAGTGCAGGCTTAGCTATGTGTGTGTGTTTGCTGGTGAAGGTCACGTGGCACACTTCGACACTCAGACTGGCAGGCTGCTGGCAGGTTTTGGAGAAAATTGAAGGCATTGCCGTTTGTGGAGAAATGTGTTCAGCATGGCTGTCGAGTTTAATGAAGTGCAACGTGAATCGAGCAATTGAAATGCATTGCCTGCCGCCGCCGCCGCCGCCTCTTTGGGCCGCCGCTTCACCTGACTGACATCCAAGTCGACAACGACAACGACTGCGACGACGACGACGACGCACAAATCACTGTGGAATTGGTGTTGCTGCTGATGTTGCTGTTGCTGTTGCTGGCATCATCAAGTGCCGTTAAACATGCCACACGCATCAAAGCGAAAAACGCTGCAAATATACCGAAAAACACACAGGCAAGCAAAATACGGACATGCCGCATAAAAAGCACACACACACACACACATACGCCATGAGTGCTAAATAAACCAAAACACAACAAGAGGGAGAAAAAAAAACACACAACCACCCAACCCCCCTTTGGCCTGTACAAATAAGTGTTCCCAGTTGCTGTTAAGTCACTGTTAAACCACTGCAGACGTTGACGTCGCTGCTGACGTCGCTGCCTGCGCGTGCGCTTCGTGCTTTTTAGCACATGCACGACACGAAGTCGCACGAACGATTTAGCCGCTTCGTATTTGTGAATTTTTTAGCACATGGCCAGGCGAAACCAGGACATTCAGCTGCACACAGCCAACGGCTGTAGTTGAAATCAACGGAGATAATGTTGCGTATACGCAATGCGCGCATGTTCATCAAATTTTGTGCGAGAGTTACTCGAGAGTGAGGCAACGTATTATGCGTAGTTATTATGAAAATGAAATGCACTCGTCAGCAAAACGTCAGCGCAGACTGCTTTCAACATCATCATCATTGCTGCTGCCGTTGCTGCTGCTGTTGCCACTTGAAAAACTTGGCTAGCTGACTGGTAACTTTGTCTTGGCCATCAAGCGAGAAGCGAAATGTCAGCCAACAGGCATCAGCCGTCAGCAAGTTCGCTGTTTATGTTGAGTTGTGCTCATTAGTGCAACGCTTATGATGATAATTTGGATTAAGCCACAAGAACACACAGAGAGAGAGAGAGAGAGAGAGAGAGAGAGAGACAGAGACGGAAATGCTTTGCATATTGCGCTTAACATGAAGTCATCATCATCATTGTCATCATCATCATCATCGTCATCATCAGGCTCAAACGAACTAAGCCAAATATATATATATATTTTATATATGCGATACAAATCCAAATTGAAATCCATGTTCAATATGGCATTCAATGCTGCAATAGTTATAAAAAATTTACATATTCGCTTCGTAGTTGCAGTCGTTGCGTTTTTGCCAATTAGTTGCAAATTCAACCAGGCAAAATCGAGCAAAAATCAATTTTTAATTTATTTCCAAACCTACTTTTTTTTTCTTTCACCATGCATAAATACATTTACATATGGGTTGGGTTCTGTTATTTAAAGACTTTAAAGGCAAGCACAAAACAAATAAATAGTTTGCCCTTATGACAAAAGCTTTATTGTACATTGATGGTCCTTAAATTTAAATAACGGTTGAATATTAATACAATTCTAGTGACATAATTAATAAAAATCATAAATTTTATCCACAGATATTTTTTTCGCTATCTATGAAATTATTCCTCTCAATTAGAGCGATTTATGACAGATGTTCAAGGCATAATTGCTAAATTATATTTCACTTTTTATAAGGCAGAGAGCATTGTGCACCAGCTTAACATTTGAAAAATGATTAACAATAAATTTTTCTTCAATTATTTGCATGGAGAATATTATTATTATTTGTAACAATATTAACATAGTATAAAGCGGCCAAGCTGTCAATATTTGGCTTTGGCAACTTTTCAACTGACCCAGAAAGTAACCAACAACAAAAAAAACATATATTCCGTTTAACTTTTGCTCAGGTTTAATGCGAATTCTGGCGAATCGTTAAACTAATTAACATAATGCAAAATTTACGAGCAAATAAATTAACTTTCCGCTCTCGATTTCACTTTTTCGTTTTATACACTTTCTGTTGTCCTCTCTAAGTGCGGCTTCAGTCTATGGCTTTAACATATGTACATAAGTATGTATGTATGTGTATGTATGTATGTTACATACTTATTTTGAGAGTACCTTTTTTTGCTGCATTATTTGTGGCGCTTAAATGCGCAAAAAAAAAACAAGGAGAATCAACAAAGCTGAAGCAAAGTGAAATTATAATAATAAATAAAAGCGAGTTGCAACATTGAGTGGCAACAACAGCAACAACAACTCGACGCAGCGGTTTCACACGCAATTAACATATTCTCTCTGTTTCATTAAAAAATTGTTGCACTTGCTAAAGGGTTACAAAATGCCGCAATCCCCCCAGTACTCCCCCTTCAGCTTCACAAAGAGTTGGGATCAGGATTGTGCACTTTACATATTTTTTTCCTCTGCTTTTGCCTTTCTACACTTTTTTTTAAGTATTTGTTGTTGATTTTTTGTTCGCCTCGCTTTTTATTCAATTACTTATACACACACAGTAAGAGTGAAAGAGAGAGAGGGGCGAGGGGAGAAACTGGCAAAACGCAAGTAATTGTCTAGCTGAGAACTGCGTTTTGAGTTTGGGGTTTTTGCGTTTTGCATTCGCATTAAACAATTAACAATTGTAATTGATCAACAATTAGTGGCGACACAATGCGTTTGCCACAAATATCTGAACACACACACAATTGCATTAATATAAGCTGCAAGTGCAACAAACTTATAATTATTATCATCACCAAACGCAAAACGCCGAAGCTCATATTCCCTTAAAACAAAAACCGAAAAAACCTCCAACAATCAAAATCAAATTATTCAAAAAAAGTTGACAAAACGGAATGCAATCAAATAATTATCACGTGACAAAAAAATAATTTATATATATATTTAAATAATAGATTTTAAATTCGGTCATTTAATTGCTACTCATAAATACACACATCAGCTGGCATCGTTATATTTGATTGGCGTGGCGAAAACGGGTTAATGCTGACGACAAACGTGGCCCAAAAGCTGATGCGTTAATTACAAAAACAAACATTCAAATCATTCAACACGAACAAAAAATCTCATTGTAAATAGACGCAAGTATACTCGTTCATCCGAATGTACATACATACATACGACATACATACACATGTACATACATACACATACGTACAATGAGTGTTAATAAACAAATCATTAAACTATATAGCAGAAGCTCGCAATAGAAGCTGGGCTTCAGCTACAAAAGTGCGGCATTTGCGACATTTGATAAGTTTCGATTTTACATTTATTTGTTTAAGTTCAAATGACGAAGAACAAAATAAATTCAACACCCTTTCATAGTTAATTTTTGTTTGATTAAATGCCTAAAGAAAACAGCAAATAATGCATTAAGCCTTAAGAAAAATCACATTATTGAGCCTAAAGTTGACTTTAAGCTTTTGAAAACGCATCTTTTTCTTTCACATTATATTTTTTTCGACCTTAAGCTTTCTCGAAATGTTTTTCAAAATGCAAATAAAATATTTTTCTTGCGACACCGCACTTCAAATCTCTTTTTTTTTCCCCTGCTTGCCTCAAATACTCCAGAAAACGTTGAAAGAGCTTCTATAAAATCTAAACAAGCATTAAATAACTTTCAGTTCTCAACGTTGAAAATTATGATTTTTTATTATCTATTGCTGCCAATGGATGCCCTCGATTTTGGCGTAGCGCATTTGATAAAAGTCCCCCTAAATAAACATAATATACAAATAAATTTCGTAGTTAGACAAAAAAAATGTTTGGTCTATCGAATAAGCAGAAATGAGAAAAAAAAAACCAGTTCATACGACTAGAGCGAGAAGCTGTGAGCGGGGAGAGTGTAGAGGATTGAGGGAACTGTTGAATTGGGCATTAGTTATGAGTGTGTGCGAAGCGCGTTCAACAAAATATATGTATATAAATGCAACAACGGTGTGGCTGGGGAGCTTAGTGTTGATTGAACTGCCGGAGGCAAATTAACATTTGATAATAATAGTTTAGAATGCGCAAGGAGACGCTTGTTATATGCCTAATCTTGGCCAGCTGCTGTTGCTGGACGGGCACAGCATATCCGCAGAGCCAGGAGGATAGCCCCTCATCAACCACAGAAGCACCAGCAACAAGCACAACAACAACACCAGCAACAACGACGACAACAACAAAAACAACAACACCAAAGCCCGATTCAAAAGAAGCTGAAGAAGAAGACGAGAAGAAGTCAAGTACAACAACTACAACAACAACAGCAGCAACAACTACAACAACAGCAGCAACAAGCACCACATCGAAGCCCAAAAGCTCAGAAGAAAGCAAGAAAGAAGAAAGCAGCAGCAGCAGCAGCACATCGACGACAACAACAACAACAACTACAGCCAAACCTAAAGCCGATGCCGATGCCGAAAAGGATGAAGATGCCGAGGCCAAAGAGCTGTTAATGAAATGTGAACAATTGCGTAGACGCCATAAGCGTGACAGTTCCTCATCGGAGGAGGAGGACAGTCACGAGCAGAAGGCGGCCAAGAAGGAGCGCAAGAAGCTCAAGAAGATGTGCAAGGAGCTGAAGAAACAGCAGGAACGCAAACAGAAGCGTCAAGGCAACGACACACTACGCAATCTCTCCGAGGCCCTACGCAGCTATCAAATGAAACAGAGGGAGCAAAGCCGAAGGCATTAAACCAAACCTATATTATATTATATTATTTTATTTTATTTTATTTTTTTTTTTTTTTGTGTTAATGAAAAATAAAAATGTGTAAAACTAAACTCAATAACTGATTGATTGATGCTAATTGTTTAGTCAAACATGAACGCAGCAAAGTAGATCAAACGATGACTAACTAGAATAAATATTGTTGCACATAGTCAAGCTTAAACATCTCTTTAAAGCATTAAATGGAGTTGATGTCAAGTCGTAATGTATTTTCGGTTTCCGGCTTGAGACATTTTCTATTTCAATTTCAATTTGTATTTTGGTTCGTTATTTAATATTTCAATATGCGTTAACAGCTTGTGTTTTCTGTTCTGTGTTCTGTGTTTTCTGTTCTGTGTGTGTTGTTAATAAGTCAAAGTTGATGGCTTGTAACCAAGCATTATGATGCTTGTTATAACAAATTGAGTTGAAAACCGGTTTATGTCTGCACCGCACCCCAAAAATAGATTCATTTGTATGTTTTGTTCAGCGTAGCAATGTTTTCAAACTCTAGCAGAATCTCAAATATTTAGTATAAATAAACATGCCACAGATTTAATTTCATGTTTAAATTCAAAAATATTTTGCTTTAATTTAATTCCGTTTTTTTATATTCTTTGGAAAGTTTTGCATGAATAAAAATATTTTTTATGAATTATGAATTGTGCCAATTTGGAGCTCATCAAATTATAGATCTTTTAGCTGCCTGTCTCTCTCTCTCTCTAACTACTTCACTTTTTTTGATTCTGCGAACACATTACTCGAAACATGTTTGTTTTTGCGTATACTTAATGGAATTTATAGATATTCAGATTCATCTTAAGCTTTAAATTTGTCGGTTATTAAATCTGAGCAGCACGTTTAAGCCGCGGTCGAAAGTTGTTGTCTCAAGCAAAAAAAAACCTAATTTGCATTAACAACAAAAAAAATCTTTGTAAATAGGCAAAAATGATAATGAAGGCAACAGAGTTCAGGCATTGAACTCTTTCATCTGCAGAACACAAAATATAGAAAGCCAAAAGTTTTTGTGTTTTTTGTGTTCTGTATTTTTTGCAGCATGTGGCTTTGGTGCTTGATGATGGTTAGTCGTCGCCTTTAAATGGGTCGACCTGGCATTAGACATGCTTTGAACTCTTCTTGCGGCCAATGCGAGGGCTCGAACTGTGCCCGCTAATTATGCGGCTTCAAGAACGTTAAGCGCAAAAAAAAAAGCGCCGTTAGTTAATGATTTATGCACAAGCACAAGTTGATATAAGTGGCAGCGGGGCATAGCTCCCGATTCAGTTGGCGCACACAAACCAAACTATGAAGTGGTCAATAATGTTCAAGTTAGAAACGCTGCTGGTCCTGGTCCTGGCCCTGGCCATGGGCGGTGGCCAATCACTGGTGAGCGGTAAATTTTTTTGATCCAATACAATATTCTTCCCACTCCAAACTGACACAAAACTCTCTCTCTCTCGAAACTCTTTCCTCTGCGCTGCAGCACGAGATGAACTGCATCCGACGGCAGCACCAATGCTCAGCTCAACGCTGAAGCCAACAAGTGCACCCAAGGCGGAAGCAAAGCCAACAAAACCATTGATGATCATCAATGCGCCGCCCATGAAACAGAAGCATCTGGTGCCAGCCGAGGAGACACCAGTTGTGGCGCCACAGCCCGAGCAAGTGAAGGATGCCAAGCCGTTGCAAGTGACCGGCTTCATTACCAAGTCGGGCAACATCTATGAGATTGAGGATAAACGCGGTTTGGGTCGCATTGAGCCGCGTCAGGCCGAGCAGGCTGTGGGCGAACAGGGTCAGGATCAGGCGGATCAGGAGCAACAGATTGTGTGCAACTATGGCAATGTGGTCATCTATAGCGATGTGCCCTGCGATCAGGTCACCAATGTCAAAGTGGGCGACATTCAGCCAGCACATCCCGCCGAACAGGCTGCAACTGAGGCAGCCGATGCCGATGGCAATGCCGAGACGAATGATGAGGCAGCAGGAGTGGGTGGTGTTGTTGCAAATGCACCACGCGGCCAGGGTCAGAATGGTCAGCGACGTCGTCGTCGTCGTCCCGCCAACCGCAACGGCAATGCACAACGACGTCGTCGTGTCAACGGTTCGGGTGTCCGACGCATCATTCGTCGACGCAACGGCAACAACAACAACAATGGTGGCAACAATGGCAATCGTCGCGTTCAACAACAGCGTCGCCGTCGTCCCAATCAACGTCGTCGTGGCAATGGACAGGGCCAGGGACAGCGTCGTCCCGTTAAACGACAGGGACAATCCCAACAGCAGCGTCGCCGTCAGCAGCAGCGTCGTCGCAAGCAGCAGCAGCAGCAGCAGCAACGTCGCCGTCAACAGCAGCAACCACAACGTCGACGTCAGCAAATGCGTCGCGAAGACGATGAGATCTAAAGCAACTCGAACTCGACTTCATAAATAAAGGCCAACTGCAGACAGCGATAAAATAGTTGTGCAAAAAAAAAAGTTACTTTTTTCTTTCTTTCTTTTTTTTGACTTCTCAGTGACAAAACGAATAAAATGTTAACCAAAACATAAAGAAAAAGCTTAACTATTTTGACTGCAAACTGCAATTTAGATTGCTTTGAGCTGTTCCACAACGAGTGTTGGCCAAATTGAAAATGCACTTTGTAAGTATAGCGGGAAAAAGCTAGGGTTAATCCCTAGAAACAACATGCGAAACACTAATTAAGTTTTACGCTTGAAAAATGAATTGGTTAGCGCACTTTAGCAATGCTAACAATTTTCAAAAATCTAAATTAATATTTTTTTCGATTCGTGTAAAAAGATAATAGTTTTTCCTTAGCAAAACCCCTGCACTTTCAAAAGGTACTCAGCTATTTTTACTAATTTTTCTCCCCTTAATCGCAGAAAAACATATAATTCATGGAATACAACACTTACTAAGTGTTTAGTATTAAGTGAATTCCCTAGAATTTGCAGTGCATTAAAATTCATGTAAATTCGATGGAAATGGCAACTATGAAAATAGTTTTGGTATTTGTATTAAGCGAAATTCCGAAGAATGCTTTTAATTTCCAAGTTCTTGGTAATATATTTAAATGAGCTCCATAAGCAGTAGCATACTTTTTGGCTTTACTAAGAATTTTACTATAATTCTAAAATGTTAATGCACATCCCCAAAAGTATGCAATTACAATGTAAAATGCACATTTTATACTGCTCCTGCTGCCAGCTGATTGCATTGTGTTTTTATTGTTATCGAATAAGAAGAAATTGTAGCTGGCATCAACCAACGCTCGTTAATTTGTTTTGTGAACCCATTTGGCGTTGCTTTCTTTCCTTTTGTTTTGTAGTGTAGTGTAGTGTATAGTGTAATTGCCAATGGGTTACCAAAACAAATGCGATGGTCTTACCTTAGTGTGGGTGTTTGTGTTACAACGATTATGAATTTTGGATATGTTTTGTGTTCTAGCTTTGTTCTCGTGTATTTTTTGTTTACTGAATGTCATTGACATTGTTAGGGCCATTGCCATTGGCAGCATCCTCAGTCGAAACAGAGCTCTGATCCTCCTCGTTGGCCACGGGCGACTCGGCTGGCGTATTGTGAGTAATATTTGGAGCCTGGCCAGCATTTGATGACGACGAATCGTGCTGCAAGAATGCAGCCTCATTAGGATCAAAGTGTACCTCCAGCGATGGGCTGCTGTCCACCAAATCCGGCGGCGAACCAGCCAAGCCAAGCACCAGCTCCGGCGATGGCAGCGTCAACAACTCCAATGGAGCCAGATTCGACAGAGCCTCAGCATGACGCAGCTGGCGACGATCAAAGCCACGATCATTGTCGCTGCTAGAGCGTGGCTCCACTTCGTGCGAAGCCGCAAGGCTCAAAGTATCCACGAACAGCTCGTTCAGCGCCGCATTGTGGCGACGCGGCGGAGCTGCAGCTGCAGCTGCCGGCGTCTCAATGGAGCGACGATGACGACGCGATGAGCTGCCGCCATACATGCTGCCCACCAGACTGCCAAAGACCGGATCAAAGGTCACATCGTGGACGAGTCCCGAACCGCCACCCGTGCGCATGATGCCACTGGGATGACGGATCTGCACATGGCTGCTCAGACTCGACATCAATGGCGTCGGATTGCCGGGCACGGCCACGCACAGTGGACAGATGACGCGTGTGGGATCCTGGCGATGCTGCGATTGCACATGACGCACCAGCTCCCGATCACTGAAGCCCAACTTGCCGCAGTAGGGGCACGTGAAGCTATCGGCAAACACCTCGGGCATCTGCTCGGCGCCATAGAAGAGGCGCATGGCCGCACGATCCAGCATGCACTGGAAGGGATGGGTGCTGCTGTGAGTGCTTATCGCCCCCTTGTTCTCATGGCACTCAAAGCACAGATCATAATCGCTGCACTGTAGACACTTGTAGCGATAGTGCTGAAAATTGGTGCGCTTGCAACTATCACAGGTAACATTCCAATGCGAAGGCATGCTGCGGATGGTCGAAGGTTTTGATTAGTTTATATAAAAACTTAATAAAATGTGCGCTAAAACCTTTTTATCGTTTTTTTTTTTTCGTTTTAATTTATTGTTGAGAAAAAAAAAAATTTTTATGTTTGATGTCAAAAATCTGCTTTGTCACTGGAAGTTTCTAGATTCGTTTTGAGGTTAGAATTTGAGAAAAAATGCAATTTTCTTTTTTTATTCGTAAAGCAAAACGTTTTTTCTTTTCTCATTCATAACCTCAAAGTTCGCGGCGCTTTCTTTATTTTTTTTTGCCTTATGAAAAAATATGCTTAATCATTTAATGTCTTCTAGGCGCTTCTCTGCGCTTGAGCAAAACACTTACATACACACACACACACACACGCACGCACGAGCACAAGATATGTGAAAAAAAAAACTATTAAATTGCATTAAATGCAATAGCAATTGCATTTGATTTTGTTTTACTTACTTTTTGGCTCAGCTTCTGCTTGAAAATTGTCTTGTTAAAAAAAAATAAAAATTTATGTTTGATGTCAAAAATTTGCTTTGTCACTGCAAGTTTCTAGATTCGTTTTGAGGTTAGAATTTGAGAAAAAATGTATTTTCCTTTTTCTTCGCGCAAAACAAAACGTTTATTAAGCCGCAAGTTTGTGGCGTTGTTATTTGTTCTTTTCTTATTAAAAAATATGCTTAATCATTTAATGTCTTCTAGGCGCTTCTCTGCGCTTAAGCAATACACTTTCTTACACACACACACACATGCACACGCGCACGAGCACAAAATATGTGAAAAAAAAACTATTAAATTGCATTAAATGCAATTGCAATTGAATTTGAGTTTGTTGTACTTACTTTTCGGCTTAGCTTTTTCTTGTAAATTATTGTATTAATAAAAAAAGGAAATTTTATTAAAAAAAACTGATTTCGTTTGTGAGAAATGCCTGAGCCGGCGACAAATTTCAAAGTGACTATAAGAAAATGAGAAGTGAACAGCGATGCTTTGCCTTCTCGTCTGCCTTTGTAGAATCGAGTAAATGAGTACTAGACTTTAGGGATAATGGAGTTGCCAACTCGTTACTTTTAATTTGGTAACAGTTACATATATAAATCCACTGTAACTGTTTGACTCTAAATCGATATATATTCTACTTATCGCTACATTCTTAACACTGTTATCGAAATGCAACTCTTATTATTGGCATTAGCAAGAGGTAAAGAATGATTGGCATTTTCACTTTCTAACAAATTCTTTTGCTCTATTTGTTTTCTTCGTTTTCTCTTGCCCTGAAACACATACAGTTAAGGTTAGGGTGTTGCATGCCGCGTTTGTGATGCCTTTGGCTTCATTTTTGGGGGGGGGGGGAGCTGCGATGTCAGCGTATATTTCGTTGGCGTCAGTTACAAGCAACATCAACGTGGATGCAACAGAAGAAATTTCTTCTTTCTGCGCTTGGGCCCAGCGCACTTAACACATAAAACAAATACAAAATACAACATGCAACATGCAGCAACAACAACAACAACAACAACGGCCCTTCCTCCTTCGCTCAAGAAAGTCATTCAAAAGTCAACCAACTTTCTTCTTTTGAAACACGTTAAAGAAGCAGAGGCAACAAAAAAAAGAAGTAGAATACTCTTACACACACTTACACACACACACACGCGCTCGCTCGCGTATATTATATTCGTCTGGGGGGCTGCATAAAAACTTGCTGCAACAACGGGAGTGCGAGTCGCCTGCTGATTTCCCTTTGTTGTTTGCATGCACACGAATGCCCCCAAAAGCGACCAACCCTCAGCAACTCACCCCCATCCCCCCTCCACCCCTCCCGCTTGCTGCAACCCTGGCATAAGAAGCATCACTGACAAAGATCCCCGCCGCTTCTCTCTCGCTCTCTCTGAGGTGCCATCAAAATGTGCGGCGCCATGTTGACGTTGATGCTGACGTTGTTGTTGCTGCTGTTGTTGTTGCTATTGTTGTTGTTGTTGTGCATTGAGCCTGCAAGTTTATCACCTCATTGTTTTTGCACGCCGGGACTAGAGAGCTCATTGTCAGCGCCTCCTTTACATACACACACACTCACACACATACACAAGTATGAGTGTTGCTGTTGCGCGGTTTTTATCGCTGCCAGCGCTAGGTGACGGCTGTTGCAGCCACTCAAACTGTGGCATTGTCGACATTTCCCAGCTAAAACTTAGTGCCATAAAATGCATAAGCAAATGCGATTTCACATATAGAATAATTCAAGTCATCATAGGGTTGCCAACGCATGCGAAGCATTGTAATTTCTAACGATAGTTTAAGGGCTTGCATTGGTTTTGGCGATTTTTAAGGTGTGAAAAGAAAAAACGATAGTTTAAGAGGTTCGAAATTCGAATCACAAATTTGAAATACATGGTAGATTAAAAGAGAAAGTCTCACTTTCAATATACCCATTTTAGCATTTGTTTACAGGGCATACAGGGCCCTTGTTGTTATCCCGTGCTCAAGGTTTTTTTTTCAGGTGTATCAATAACCCTTAAACTGCTTTCAGGTTAAACAACTGAAATCGCTGTGAAAAGCTCAACTGGCCAATAAACCAATATTGAATTGAAGCAGGGCGAACAGAAATAGAAATAGAAAAGGGAAAACCCAAAAAAGGGATAGGAATAGGAATAGGGGAGGGGGAGGGGGAGGGTAGGTGCTGCTGCGTGCCTGGGCACAATGTGCATTTAACTTTGTCAAACACAAATCCTTTGGGCAAAGAGTTTCATTTTGGCATACGCAAAGACAGACAGACCGAAAAAGAGAGAAGAGAGAGAGAGAGTGAGTAAGAGAGTGAGAGAAAGCAGCAGACATAATCTCATAAAGATAAAAACAGTTTAATGTCTCCACGAAACAAAAGCGAGGCTCTAGACATGAAACTCAAGATGAACACGCCGATAAGAAGAAAGACAAAGAGAAAGAGATGGAAAGCGTATTTGAAGTACCCCATTGACCCCCTGCCGATACCAGCTGACAAGATGGCGGGCAACAAAAACAGAGCCAGAGCCGGAGCCGGCGGCATTCAACGAAAATGCGAAAATCTGTCAATTATTTAAATCGCCAAGCAAAAATCTGAGAACGAGTGAGGGTGAGAGGCGCCCAACCGAGGCCAGGTCGCTCGCTTAATTTGCCCCACAGGCAAAGCCAGCCGCCAGAGAAAGTGGAGCAAATCGCGGCCTGGTCAGCGGGTGGTCCAAACTATGCTGCTTCTGCTGTTGCCTGTCGCTTGTTGTTGTCTGTTGGTAATTAACATGAAAATAAGCGCATTAACATCTTGGATGCCAGCGGTTTATGTTTGCTTGATGAATGAAAAGTGTAGTAGAAGGGAGGGAGGGAGGGGAGGGGAGCGTGGGCCGTGCTCTCGCCCTTGGCAACCTCTAAAAAGCGAGAGAGAGAGAGAAAAGACTTTAAGTTGGGCAAAACGCGAAAGCGTTGTCCTAATTATGAAATCGAAATCGAAACCAGCGCAACGCGAATTTGCCACGCGAAACGTAAGGCGCGCAAATTAAAATAATAAATTCGCTAAATTAAAGTAGGAAGTCATTAAAGAGAGAGAGACGACGCGTTGCCAGACAGACGTAAGACACGCGCGTTGCCAGACAATTCTCCCGTTATATTGACTACTGAGCAATGAGCAATGAGCACTGAACGATAAACGTTGAACGTTCAACGCTCAACGCTTCACGCTCCACGCTGAGTGACTTTTGTATCCGGGAGGACGATGACGATGGCGTCGTCATTAGCAGCATTTACACGTCGCACGTTGAACGTTAAAGGATAATAAGTAACGGCGACGACAAGTCGGAGAAAAGAAAAGCGACGCTAAGACAAAAAACTGACACAAATTAAACTGAAATTAGTTGCAACTCACTTCAAACGTCCAAACGAAGACAGAGTGCAGAGTGAGGGATGCCTTCTTCTTCCTCCTTGGTGTCGACATCGACGTCAACGTCTCCATTACCATTTCTATCTTTGTCGTCCGGAGTCGTCTTCGTGTCAAGCCCAAAGTGGCTGCTAATGAGCGGCACATGGTCAGGGCTAAAAGCGTCAGCGTCTGCCAGCGTTGCCAGATCAACGAGAAAACGCTCAGACCTATCCCAACATCTATACCTCTATCTAATTGCTGTAGTTTGTAGCTACAAACTTTTCTAAGCTCTTGCTAAAAAGTCTCAATCGCAAACGCTTTCACTTTCTGATGCTCGTAATCAATATTGAATATAGCAGTTGGAAAAGTTGTTCATTCAACAATTCCCAGAACTAATGGTTCCATCACATCCCACACCAATCATTCAGCTGCTCGTTTTCATGCCTTACATTGTGACCCACATCGCATTTGGATTTTTGGTTTCGAGCTTTGATTTTTATTGACTTCCCGGGCGCCACATGTGTCAAGCTTCGTTCTTCTGACATCTTGTACGAGCTGTGTGTGTGTGTGTGTGTGGCCATATCTATATTTGGCACGGCAAAACGTATCTTATATTTAGACTGTCTGACAGGATGTGCCACACCCCCCAAGCCCCCCTAACACAGTTTGAAACAGGAAATCAAATAAAAATACAAAATAAAATATACAAAAATATATTATATATATATATAGAAAATATTTTGTGCTAATTTTGTCGCAAGCCACCCCTCCTCCACCCATGCAACCTTTTAGCTTTGCTGAGACCAAGACTTAAAATCAACTTTGTTACCAACTTGCCCGCGAGGCCAAAAACGCGTAAATAGGGTTGTTGGGAGGCGGGGAGGGGGAAAGATACTTTGTGTTATCAGCAGTCAGTTAATAGCGGAAACTTTTTAAACGTTTTCGAAACAAGTTGAAATTTAAATAAACCTTCCAATTTTTTGACGACCCCCATCTACCCCCATCCCCCCACCACCCTCCCGTTAGCTTGCATATGAATGGCAAGTTGAGACAACAAAATCGCCAGAGAAATGAAACTTTTTTTTTTGCTGTTGTTGTTGTTGTTGTTCTTTTTGCCGTTGTAATTTCTGCCTTCACTTTGCATTCGAGAGAGAGAGTTGATGCGACAGACACAGGGACTTTAGGACTTCAGGACTCCGGACTGGGACGGGACAACAGGATTCGCAACTTAAGAGAAGACTTCACTTGCCATTTTTTTTTGTTTTTTGCTGCGTTGTGCTGTGCCCATAAAATCGACTTAAATTTTTATTGCGACAAAAAACTGTTTGAGAAGTGCAAAAAAAAAAGCGAAACGCAAGCGCAAAGTGCAATGTAGTTGAGAAAGCAGCTTTTGTTGGTGATGGAGGGGGAGGTGAGTGGGGCAGGGAGGTGAACATAGTCGCGGGCAGCGGTTTGTAAGTGCAGTGTAGACGCCGTTGGTAAAATCGCATTATGGCATAGTATTTTCTTTAGTCTTTTCTTTTCCTATATATATTTTTTCGCTTTCCCGCCCCCCAAACAAACATATTTATGATGCAATCTGCAGCCCGCTCCCCTCGCCGCTTATGCTATGTGTATGCGGCTTGAAGAGGCATATTACTCTACGATTGACTGAAGATGTCCAAAGGTAAGAAACAGAATTTTTTATTCGATTTTCCATTATTTTCTTCTTATTTCGA
Source organism: Scaptomyza pallida (assembly GCA_018152965.1). Taxonomy (NCBI): domain Eukaryota; kingdom Metazoa; phylum Arthropoda; class Insecta; order Diptera; family Drosophilidae; genus Scaptomyza; species Scaptomyza pallida. The sequence goes on from JAECXP010000003.1 coordinate 3,912,433, forward strand.
TTTGCATTTTTCAAAGTGTAGGGTACGTTACAGTCGCGCATACCTTGTGCATTGCAGAGCACACTTTTCCATCATATTATTTTTTTGGTATTTTCTTATTTTGGTTCAGTCGTTGCCCAATTTTCAGTGAGCACTGTTTTCCTACATATTTTGCCCGGTGCCGGAAAGTATGCTATGCTATAATATTTTCGCTCGAAAATTGAGAGTGTATATGTGTGTGTGGGGAGCGAGAGAGAGGTAGAGACAGGGTAAGAGGCGGCAAGCGGCAAGTGGCAAGTTCAAAAAGTGCCAACGACGCCAACGATGAAGGCAACGAAATAATAAAAAGCAAACTTTTTACCAAGTTGACTTTGACACATTGGGCCAAGACAAACACAGAGCGAGACAGAGATGGAGCGAGCGAGCGAGAGAGAGAGCGAGGCAAGTAAGAGATAAGTAACCACATGCCCTCCCCCCGCCAATCCCTCCCTCACTGCCATGCAACCATGCAATCCGTTAGCTCTTGCATGAAAATGGCATAACAAAATTCTCGAATGGACTCGAAAGGAATCCAGAGTTGGTAAGGGCCTAGGCGGCAGGCGGCAGGCAATGCAACAAAATATTTATTTGTCTTCGGCCCCAAAAAATAATAATAACGGAAACGCAGCAAGAAGAGAACGAAAAATACAAATCGCTGGCGATTTAGGCCAAACTGACAAACAGATGCTACCAACACAAAAAAACCAAACGAAGGCTTTGAGACTTTGAGGCTTCGTGGGGCCAAAGAGGTTCAAGTGAACTCAAAGGCAAAGCTATATACCATAAATGTCTAATTAATGAATATATATAAAGATTCAGTTACAAATTTAAAAGTCAAAAACTAATCGAAAAAGATAATTGCAATCCTGTCGCAACTTTTGCCGCCCAGCGCAAGGTGTTAACTGGTAATTAGCATCAAGCATTCACGAACAAAGCAGCACAAGAAAAGAAAAAAGTTGCGACAACGACGAAATTAATGAGTTCATTTTGTGTGTGCCAATCGCGATGAAAGCCGCAAAACTAAACTAGAAACTGATAAGACGTCGCGATAAGCAAACGGATAAATGTTAGCTCATTAGCTGACCAAAGACCAAAGAACTGGAGCAGCTCCAAACTTGTATATAAAGACGCCCAAGCGACTTAGTTAAAGCATAAAGCTAAAGACAGCAGCAAAGTCAAGCAACGAAACAAAATGCAATCCTTGTTGAAACTAACACTGATCAGCTGTTGCTGTATCCTGCTCAGCACGGCCGGCAATGTGGGTCGACAGAGACGCGTGCAAACAAGTGCCACGGCAGCAGGTCCAGCCTTGCCGCAGCTCTTGGGCTCACATCTATGGTATACCACATACGATACGGACGATGAATATGTGGAGACACCATTTCAACGACGTGCAGCAAATAGACAACAACAGCAGCAGCAGCAACAGCAGCCCAAGAACTTGAACTCCAATATCTATGCCGAGGAGCAAGTGCAGCCAGAAGCGGAACGCAGCTCGAATCTTTATGACAATGTGTTGCCCGCTGCCGAATTGAGTCCAGCTCAGGTGCAGCAACTATTGCTGTTCAATACGCCACGTGTCTTTGGCAGCAGACACCAGTTGGAGCCACGCTTCTTCCACAACATGCACCTGAAGAACAATCTGTTCCCGAACAACAGCGCCGAGCGCAATCACACCAATGTGAATAATAATTTCAATAATGTGACGGTGATCAATCCACCAGCTGCAGCTGCCGCTTTGCGTCTGATGACATCACAGGCATTGCGTTCGCCACAGCTGATGTCGTACTTTGATTCACGTCAGGGTCAGGATGGTGGACAGAGTGGAGTCCAGGGCTTACGTCTGCCCTATGAACTGATCGATCTGTATGGCGGCATTGGTGGTCTCAGCTATGCGAACAATATGGACAATGGCATTAATAACATAAATGGCCTTAATGGCATCTCTGGCTTGGGTGCTGGTGTTCCTTTGGTTCCTGTTACCCTGGGCAACAATGCGGTGGGCTATGTGCCACTGAATCTGCGCATGTTCCGCCAACTGCAGCAGGCAGCCCAACCCAACACCGAAGATGAAGCTGCAGCATCAGTGTTCTCCACCAAAGAACAAAATCAACTCGAACCGGAACTCGAACTGGAGTCCATTGATGGTAATGTGGAGGATGTGGCCTCAGCTCAAGTTACAGCACCTGCTGCACCTGAGGATAAGCTGCGCGGTTCACGTTTTCAAATGTTTGGTCAACGCTTGAGGCAACGTCCTGCCAACGATGGTCTCATTTATCCCATGCGCAATAATCCATTGATGACATTTGCCAAGAACATGCGACGTGTCCAGTATGTTTGAAGCAGCAACAACAAGAGCGAAGGACCATATGTGCATAACGATTAGACCAGCAACGACTTTAGATATAATTTCTATTAGATTTTAAACTTTTTCCCTTTTTTTTTTGTGAATTTTTTTTTTTATAACCTAACTTATTTTTCAATCAAATAAAACAGCCCCAAGAAACTGTAAATTTTTTTTTTGATTTCAAAAGCTTAACAATATTTTCTGGAAAAAACAAACAATTTTAGAATATTTTTAGAAACATTTCTTGATATTTTACAGGTTCCTCATTTATTATTCACCATATTTCAAATATTTTACTTAAATTTCTTTATGATATTTTTCCTCCAGCAACAGCTTCAATTACAAATATTTTCTCTAATGCTTCGAGTAACGCTTTTTTTTATAGTATTTTAATTAATTTCTTGGCCTTGGCAATTTGTATTGTTTTACATATTGTGCACACAACTTGATCATTTATGCAATTATAAATGCTTGGGCTATAAGTATATGTATGTATATGTTTATGGAAATGAATGGCAATTGAAATAGTCAAAATTTTCCACTTACCATAGTATTAACCGCAATAACAATACAAGCCGCAATCTTGACCAACAACAACAACATCAAGAATATTAGCAACAAAATTTCGGTTGGAATTAAGTGCTTATTAGCTAAGCAGTTGCATCTACATATATATGTATGTTTATATGTTTATATGTAAGTATATATATTAAGCTTGAGGGCTTAATTTATGGAAAATGTTTTGTTGTTTATGGCTCAAAATGTAAGGAGGCCAATTGAAAATGATTATTAAGCATACGCCCAGTTATGCAAGTGAAGAATCTGATTGAGCGTTTGACTGATTGACTGATTGACTAACTGCCAGCCATAATAATAATAATAACAATAATTCATTTCGCTCAACATTTTAAGTAGATCGATTTAATTTGCTTGCATAACAATGCAAAATCAGAAGCCAAACAACAATTTCAAATCGAGCTCAAGTGCATGAGACGAGAGAATATTGAAATATGCTAAGAAGCATGATGATGAATACTTAGAGAGACATTGAATGCAATCAGTCAGTCAATCTGGCCATAATAATATGTCAACCAGTTAGTACAACTAAAAAGTGGTAGGAATTGGAATCAATTTGCGTAGCTGCCATAACAACGAACCAGGACCAAGAGCTTGAGTGAGAGCTCAACTTCTTCTCTCTAAGGAACGCTTAATTGATGGCAGGCACTAACACACACAGTGTGTCAACAACAACAACAACAACAACAATAATAATGCGCCCAACGCATTCGACAGGAAAACTAACAACAGCGAAGGAGGCAGAATTCAGAAGGAGATGAAGACAGAGCCAAGCCACAATAACAAATTAAATAAATATATAAGAAGCTTTTAAGTTAATAGAAAATGTTATAATTGGATTTTATCACAAGAACAGCAACCACACACACACACACACAACGAAAACAACAACAACTTAATAACACAAAATTCCATACAGTAGAATCCGGTTATAGCGACTTTCAGGGACCGACATTTTACGTCGTTATACCCGAAGACGCACTAACCGAAAGGAGCCAAAAAAATTATAATTTTATGGTATTTTGTAATAGGTTTTAAAATCAAACAAATTAATTTTTTAATCAAAACAAAAATTTTAATAAATTTAATTCAATAACATGGGTTTTTCATAATAAGTCATATATATAATGTATACCAAGATTATTATATGTGGGTTTTATTTTTAATTTAAATATTCAGTGATTTTGATTATTTAGAGTAGTTTTGACAAATAAAATCGCGCAAGCATGTTTAAACGAGACATGCTGTGCGTTAATCGTCAGTAAAATTTGAATGAACATTCCATTCGAACTTTTGCAGCCTAGAATGCCTTCAAACGCTAGGTGCTGCACAGCTTTATTTTGATCTCTAGAGCTCTTGCCCAAACCGATTTCATATCATTTGAGAATGAGCTGCTGGGACGAACTAAATTTTCTTCGGCAAGCCCAGAATGCTTAAAACAATTCGCAATTGTCATGTCGAAAGTTGTTGCCATGATTAATTTATCATTAAATGGCATCGGATGAATTTTCGATATTTTTATCTTTTTTCATCCATATTGTGATTATTTTAAGTGAGATTTTTCCGAAATGTTGGCATTATTTTTATATATTTTTTTTACGTCGCAATATCCGGTTATTGTGAAAATCTCGTCGTTAGGGTTTGTCGCTAAAGCGGAAACGTTCTAGCGGAGGCCCTTTCATATGTTTGTTGGGGACCAACCGGCATCGTTTTCGTCGATAACCGACACGCTATAAGCGAGTCTTTACTTCTACTGTACAAGAAATAAATTGAATAAAGGCGCAGTTCGAATTGAATAAGAAAAGGTCGCTTGCATAACGATATATATATGTATATATACTTTGATAATTATTATAATACTTAGGGTATACAGTTGTTGTTGTTTGTTTATGTATTTAAGTACATGATTGTCATTTCATTAGGTTCCAAGTCTATTAAAATCGAATTTATCAAAATGCTTACAAACATATTCATAGACTCGGCTTAGATTTATTAATGCAACTTTGCACTTAGCTTAACTGTCCTTCAAGCTAACACACACACACACACATACGCACACACATATTTTATTTATTTAGAACACATGTTTCGCCCAATTACAACACACACAATGCAATGGAATGCATCAAAGTGCAACATTCTACACATGTACTTACTTTTTGTTCTCTCTCTGAGTGTGTGTGTGTGTGTGTGTGTGTGTGTGTGTGTGTAGGGCAAGGGATATGAGGTCCTGGCTGACAGCCTGACTATTGACACAACACTTTGGGAAATTACAAGAAAACATTTTGACTTGGGCGCCAAAAGTTAAAGTTGCAAAACACACAGACAAAACTAGATACAATTTCAAGCCAAATAAATGCAGTTCCCCTCTCTCTCCTCTCTCTCTCTCTCTCTCGCTGTCAGTCAGTATGTCTGTCTATCTTGTTGCTGCTGTTGTTTTTGTTGCATGAAAGAAGAAACACTTTTCAAGATTAAACCAAAAAGATTTAAGTGAATTATGTTAAAGTTATTTGCTTTTGCCCAGTGCTTTTGCCCACTGTTCATCTCACGCACTGACACTATCTCCGCCTCAAGGATATGGCCGCAAAAGTGGTCATGTAATATAAATATGTGCATAAAAACATATATACATACATATGTATATATGTGTGTGTGTGTGTTTACGCATACTAAAGATAGTGAAGTTTTCTGTGCCCTGTAAAAACATGAATTCGTTTATTTATTTATACAACACGCTCTCGGGCTGTTGCTTTAGTTCATCATGTGTGTATATGTGTGTGTGTGTGTGTGTGTGTGTTGCAAGTTGATTTTGCCAGTTTTTGCTGGAGTCTCGTGCCGCCTACCGAGATTTATGTGCGCATGTTTATTGTCGAGAGTTTATTAGATTTGATTTACTGTGCCTCAAACCCAAACTTTCACTTCATCCACTTCCACTCTTCCAGCTCTGCCTTAAAGATACTACACTAAATCAGTTGTTGTTGTTGTTGTTTTGTTGCCCTGGAGGTCAGCTGATGTTCTTCTTCTTCTTCATTCGATTCCATTCCATTCCCCATTCATTCATCGACATGCACGCGAGCTCGCAATTAGATTTTTCGGGGTGAAACTTTTTAATTGCATTCATCCGAGTCGACGACGACGCAACTATAAAAGAACAGCTCCACGTTCCCAGCAACATTCTGGCCAAGAACAGAACGATGACAAAGACAAGCAGCGGGACAGCACTGGGTGCTGCAACAATCCTATTGATTCTGCTGTTGCATGTGGCAAACATTGAGGCATTGCGACCCAGAGGTAACTGCAGCTACTTCTAATGTTCGACAATCTTTTATTTGAACAACTTCTCGTTTTAGGCTATCGCTTGCCACAAAACATGGGACGCAGTGCAGCAGCTGCCTCAGACGTTGGCAGCGGTCGAGATCTCTTCAAGAAGTTCATGCTGTGGCGCGGCTTGTTCCCGACGGAGCCGCCACGCGACAATATCATTGTGATACCGCCGCAGAGGCCCACCTTTGGCACCTTTACAACAGCGCCCACAACGACAACCACAACAACGACTATTGTGAATGGCACAAATACGCGACGCTGGCGCAATCTTGATGATCAGCCTCAGTCGTTGGAACATCAACAGAAGCGCATAACCAAACGCTCTAGGCCACGAGGCACGTATGGCAAGCGGGGCAGGCCAAAGAAGTCCACCAAGAAGAAGAAGACGCGTCATCGTCACATACACAAGCGACAACAACAACGAAGACACTAATCAACAGCTTCAAAACTTAAAGCTTCTTCTTGTCGAATGATCAGAACGCTTTTGAAGCGAGCGTCGAGCAGTCGATCCAAACAGCTAAACAATAATATTTTTTTTTTTTATTTTTGTTAATCAAAACGAGCTGAAAATCGACATGCAATATGTCAATTTGCAGCAAATAGGGGAAGAACATAAGTTCTTTATTCATATACATATATATTTTTTTTTATCGGAGAAAACAATATTATTTTAATGTGTGTGCAGAAAAATTAATAAAATGCAAATTATTATTTTTTAAATATTTTTTTAAGTGCATTTCGAAACTAATAACAAAAATAATAATATTAATACATGCAATTGTATACAAAAAAAAAAAAAAAAAACGTAAATTTTTCATTATAAAAATGTATTAATTTTATGTCTGAAAAAAGAAAACAAATATTGTGTGTGTGAAGAAAAAAATGCAAAATTTATAGGTTAAAGATGCATGCGTAAAAAGCAAAGCAAAACTTAACTCTGAGCCAATTCAATCAATAAAAAATATATATGTTACAATATTATTTTCACACACTTGATGCAGGCCTTTAAAAAAAAAAAGAAATGCATTTATTAAACATATCAATATGCTGCTGAGCCAATACGTTTCATACAAATTCAATAACAATTTTGCCAGCTTATTAAAGTATCTGCTTTTTCTGGGAATGATATTGAATTTATATGTATATTGCGCTGATTTAATGTGAAAGGTGAAAAGTCAAAAAGAAGGTCCAGATACAAATATAATAAATATGGCTTGCATTAAATATGTTTATTTCAACGCTTTAAATAACTTGAAAATCTGATTGCCATCTCAGGTTTGTCGGCGAAGATGGAGGTGGAGTGTATGCGAGGGGGTTTTGGGGCGACAATATCTCAAGGCGGTCTTAAATTTCATTTTAATTCGCGGGCATAACTCATGGCCTGATTTCGTGTGGCACTGAACCCACAAAAGTGCCACAAACACACACATACATACATACAAAATGGCAGCCAGTGAATCCTTTAACTGTGTGTGTGAAAACAATTGATAACCCGTGCCGTGTCGTCTTAGCCAGCATCTCTCTTTCGCACTCTCTCTCTCTCTCTCTCTATTGCGCTTTGACCAGGTTCGGTGTGAAGTCAACGACTTGGCTTACAGTTTATATAAATAAGAAGGCAGACAAAATATGCGAACATGATATCCGTGGCGGTGGCAAGTTCAAGGATGTCTGGCGCTAACCCGTAACCCGTAACCGTAACCGTAAACGTTAACGTAATCACACACACACACAAACACACCTTAAGCAACTCGCCCAAGCTGCGTTTTATTCTTTTTTATTTTTGCTTCGCGCTTATTGAATAAAGCCAAAACGCAAAACGAGAAAAAATTTTGGCGTAAATTGGCAAATTACGCATAAATGGCGAGACGGCAACAACAACAACAACAACATTTGGGCCTGCCATGGGCCCAAAATAAATGTTGGCCAGAACAGATCAACGCGTCGCAGCAATAAAAACGGGTTTCATGCGTTTGAACCCTACAAACAGTCGCGCCATTGACCCTCAAGACAAAGGTCAACAAGCCCAAGAACTTCAAGCTTTAAGATCAACAATCAAACGGTTGACTTATAGCACAGATCGTGAACAAGATTTGATAGCTAGCGAAAGCTGTGTTCAAAGCTTAAGTTATGATGATAAATGTAAAGAGTTTGGTAAGCGCGAAGAATGTTTGAAGTTTCTAAGAACAGATGAACACCCAGATGAAAGATAATGGCATTTTGAAGAACTTATTAAGAACTTGGCTTAAAACTCAGGCCATTGCTCACATGTTTTTATACAAATCATTATTTATTAATATTAATTTTATGAATACTTTCAGATATTCGCGATAAACCATATTTTAGCGCGCAACCAAGCAAGCTTGCCAAATACTTTTGAAAACTTGCTCTCTAGTTTAGCTGAAAAGAAAGTCCTTTGGACTCACACACACACAGGCACACCGCTTAATCTCCTAAGAGGGCGCCATTGATTCGAAGATTCACCTTGACTTAACTTAAAAGGCAAAGCATTGGCATTGCCATTGTCAGGGCCAGCCTTAAATGTTATTGTCCTGCACATACACCCATACACACTCACACACACACACACACACTTGCCCGAAATCAATATGTCGTGGTATCGTCGTGCATTGTGCTGGCTTCCTGCAACATTTTGCGGGCCAAAAGGATATTGAAAAAGGCGCCGCTTGCAACACGACGGCATAGGAAACTTTTTTCATTTTTAGTTTGTCAAAGTTGCACAAAGGCGATGACGACGACGACGACGACGCCAAAAAACCTGCCGATTCTAAGTTTTCTCTGTGCAAAAAATCGTTTCATTTTTTTTCACTTTGCTTTTGCTTTTTTGGTCACGGCAAGAGTTGAAGACGGCTCCCTGGCTCCTGGAACATTTTATAGGCTGGCAAAGTGCTGGGAGGCCAAAAGTTGCTGAAGAAGTTGGCCCTTAGCCTTGTGCAGTTCAGCTCACTCTTTGGGCCGCTTTTGTTCGCCTTTCTTGTTGCCAACAAGTAAAAATGGGCGTGGAGGGAGAGGCACTTTAATCGGCTCAGCGCCACCTAGCGCTCATTGGCGTCAACTGTAAATTGTCGTTTGCGACTCGAAAACTTAATTTAAATCACACACACACTCGCACACACACCCAACAACAACAACAACGACAACAGGTCGTATGCGTAATAAATTGTAAATGCCACATCGAACGCATCGATGCATCAAGCTGTGGGCGTTTCAGCATTTAGTCAATATACATATGTGTGTATGTGAAGTATATAAAATACGCAATCATGTATTTATGCATGTGTGTATGTGTGTGTGTGTGTGTGTGTTGTATCATAAATTATGCAGACTCTGAAAATGGGCTGTGAAGCGTTTTGTTGTCCTTGCAATATAAAAGCAATTGCATAATTGCGTTCTAATATGATGACTGCAGCACTTTCCAAAGTCGAACTTAAAACACGAACAACAAATGGTTCCAAGAATACCCTTAACAAATATTTGCAACTTACAGTGTTAAGATAACTCAAAAGTGCTTAACGAAAAGTTGGATGAATATTTTTCGTCCAAATATATATGTATATGGTATGGATTGCATCATAATATTTAGAATAAGGCACAAAGTCATTCAAATACAAAGAGTGAAAGCTCCCGTGGGCGGACAGCCACGGTACCAGTATTTTTGTCCGTCTGTGGGAACGTTTTTTGTAGGAAAATCAAGCTATGGGGTTTTAAAGTTCGTCCGTCTTCGGCGATGTCCGCCTGCGGGAGCTGTCCGCGAGTAGAACTTTCACTGTATATGATTTCACCCGTAAGCTTACACTATGGTGTGTCGATATTCATATTATATGCTTACAATCTTCGACATCTAATTAAGTATACGTAGAGATTAATGTTTGGGGCAAGTTGCATGACACAAGCAACACTGCCTGCAAAAAGTGTATGAACGTCCGCCAATAGTTTTGCATAAATTGCATGCATTTTAATTAAATGTCAACGAAGTGAGACAAATTCTCCTGCTCTCTCTCTCTCACTCACTCTCTCACTGTGTCTTTTGGCATCTGCTTGACCGTCGCCGACTTTGACTCAATTGCCTTTGGCTACAAATGTGTGTGTGTGTATGTGTGTGTGTTAAGCTGGTAGCTTCATAAATGTATAGAGCAATTATTTATTATGCCTAGGCACTTTTGATTACGCATTCGTACACACACATACACACACACATACATACAAATACACAGACAGTCGTGCATAAGTATTGCCAAATTGCTTGCTGCAGGTGCAAGCTTGACAAAAGGCAACAATAACAATAGCAACACAGCCCAACTGCAACAACAAACAACAAACAACAAACAACAAACAACAACAACAACAACAACTAGTAGTGTTTCAGCCATGTCTAAATTAATGCCTGCAATTAAAATGCTTAACACTCGTTGCTTTACAGCACCGATCAAGTCAAGCAGAGAGAGAGAGTTGCCCCCTTCCCCCCCTCCTGACCATCGCTTTTGTAAGTTTGTACAGTCAGCAGCTTGGGTTTTGCAGTTGGCCAACTGCTGTCAACAGCTTGCGGCAATTTCTAAGTAGCTGTGGCTGCCACACTCTCGCCCACAAAATCATCATCTTCGCCTCCCCTCGCTCTCGCCCCCTCGTCTGTCTGCTGACATTGTCTGCCTGACTGTTCAAATGTTGGCAGTGTTGCCAGTGTTTGGTTTACTCACGGACGGACAAACCCAAAGAGAGACAGAGAGATAGACAGACGAACGTATTGTCCCATATTATCCTACTGTGCACAGTGGGTCGTCATCATTTATAATGATCCTTGAGCTTGTTTGAGTGAGTTTTGAGTTTTTTTCTCTTTCTTTGCGGAGGCAACATAATTATGATTACTTTTCTATTGTTATGCATATTAGGCATACGCCTAACTTCTTATCTCTCGTCGAAAGAGAGAATTCCATAGTATTTTTTGAAGCATTTTGGCGCATTGCATTACGAATTCAAAATGGCAATGGCCACAGCCACTGTGAAATTAATGATGATAATTATCATGCTGATGGGGTTGGGAATGGGGGATGCATTCAAATTATGCACCAGTTTGCTAGCTTAGGCAATTGAGCTGACTGATTTGGCAGCTGGCCAACAAATGTGATCAAAAAAGGGGAACAGACGAGTGCGAGAAGGGGATTCAAGTGTTCCGAGCAATAAGTTCAGTGTCCATTAGTGCAAATCTCAAGTGCAATTCGCCAAGATAAACACCAGGAACTTTGCCCAAAAATCTAACATACACACACACACACACACACACACATGTACATACATACATATATGTATTATAAGCATTTACTGGGTGTAAATTGATGCTTAAGCAATTGCATTTGGCAAACAGCAATGGCAAGTTCTTTGTATTCTAAATTTTAAGCAATATGCGCAACGCACTCGAGTGTTAAGCTGCCAGAAACTATAGTTCTATCTCTCTCTCTCTTCTTCTTCTGCTCTTTATTGTTGTGCAAAATTGTCCACTACAAATTCGATGAACATTGTCAAAAAAAAAAAAGAAACGAAACGAAACTCTGCACAGCCCAGCACTAACTAACGGCTATGCCATGGGCAATAAAAAAAGCATTGCCTACTTTTAGGCAGGCGCTTAATTCATGACCAACGCCAACAGCAGCAGCAACAGCAACAGCAGCAGGCGCAACAACAAAAGGCAGCTGCAATTTAATTACCGTTGCAAAGATACAGATACATTTTACGTAGATACACAGATGGCCATGCATCCCATTTCCCCCTCCCCCCCCCCAAAAAAAAAACAACCAACAAACAAAGCGCGAAAGAGTAAGCGAGAGAGAAAGATACTGATACTGATTCCGATTCAGATTCAGAATCAGAACCGAGTACCCAAATGCTGCCTCTGTTGCATGCAACACACACTTTTAGTGTCTAGCATCGTGCTGCCGTATAGTGCCATAGTTTTTTGAAATATAACCGTGCCAGGCAGCGTGGTTGGGCAATCGAGTTCTGTGTACCGTTATTTAATACCCTGCAGCCATCCAATGTGCATGGAATATACTAAGCAAATGGGTGTGTTTGTACCTGTGTCGAAAGATGGCAACGTTTATAGCATATTAAAGTTGTAAGAAGTGCAATAAAATAAAGTTTTTTGTGTACATTTTAATGAATATAATATAAAAATATTTTAATTAAAATATTTTTAAAATATTCATAATCATATCATCTTCCATAAAAAAAAGATTTTGCCTAAAATGTCCAACTATAGATTATCTAAATGTCGATCAACTGCACAATGAGCATAACTATATATATTTTTTTTTCGATGGTTTTGTTTCTGTTGTTGTTGTCATGATTATTGTGCAAATAAAAGGAAAATCGCATAAAATTTTTTTACAACGCTATTCGTTGTTGCCCCGGCAACACTTTGGAGTGCTGCAATGGCTCTAACAAAAGATGCAACCGCTGCCACACACACACAAACACACACACAGACGCAGATACACCCACTCGAAGCGCGAACGCTTCGCTTACCTAATTAGAGCGTGTAAGCAAATGGCGGGCAAGTTGAAGCCGCTGCTGCTGTTGCTGCTGCTGTTGGTGGCCAGCAGTTGCTGCTGCTGCTGGTTGCTGTTGGCGGTGCTAATTCAGTGCGGCTTGCCAGCTGGTTGGATGGCGCCAGCAGCATCGCTCAGATTTACCGTTTGAATTATGTAGAATTCAATTTTCAACATTCATTATTCACGTTCCAAAGCAAAAATCATCAGCATCATCAACAGCAACAACGAAACGAAATCGTTGTGGCAAGCATCAAGTATTTTACGATGGGAATCTTAAAGTGCAATGCAATGATTTTTTCTCTCTGTGTATGGATGCCTTTTTTCATTGTTCTGCGTTTGTTTTAATTAAACTTTTGGCTGCCTGCAACAACGACGACGATTGATTGTCTACTTGAAATCGAAACTTTTCGTATTCATTTGTGTATTTTTTAAATACCAAAATATTATATCACATTTATGAGGTAATTATATTGATTTCAATATCCTTGAGTCGTCACAATGCACGCACGCACAGTTCGACACGATTCATAAATGTAAATACATCTGTGTATGTATGTGTGTGTGTGTGTCTGTTTGTGTACAGTTTCAATAACGTTGTGTGCGTTAATAAAGTAAATATCAATTACAGTTCACCGCTCGCCTCACTCTTCCTTTCGCCTTCCATTGTATTATATTTTTATGATTTTTGTCTTTATATTTTTCCTTGTTATTAATACGATATACGACTGCTCGCAAAGGAAGGGGGGAGAGGGCCGAGACGGTTGGCCGCGCAAAGCACTTAATGCAAATCGGAATTCATAAGAAGATAATAATTATTATTAATATTTTAAAAAAAATAAGGTTTCAATTTTTTTTTTTGCTTTTTTGATTGTTGTTATGACCTTAATATTAAAATATTATTTACAAATATTATGTATATATTTTTACGCAGTTGTTTTTTCGCATAAATATTAAATGTCATTAAACATCAATATGTTAACCATTATTTGTAAACGCAGTTAAACATATTTTTGAAAAGGTTTCCAGCTAACAAAATGGCATAAAAAAACAAAAAAAAAATTGCGTTCCTGAAAAATACTTAATATTTTTTTGCCTCATATCCACTAATATATGCATTAAATCTGAAAATTGTAAACAGTTTCTACTTACTTCATCGTACATTTTGCACAGTGTATCGCACACATATATCAACAAAAATAAAAAAAAGTTCTTAATTTGGTTTTGACGTGCTTTTTTCGTTGTTGTTGTTGTTGTTGCTCGTTATTTGTTGAATTAATTAAAATTCAATAATAAAATTGTTAAATGCAAAGCTGAATTAATGCTGCTCTCGCTCGCCAGCAGCGAAAGCTGAGTAAAAATGTTTAATAGCATGAATAAATAAATACAAAAAAAATGGCGCACAAATGGTGCGCAATTGCCGCTTGTTTGTTAACAGTTATTATGCACACAAACACCATACACATACACACACACATGCATACATTCATGCTCCATCACGCCTGCTTGCGGCCAAAAGTTGAACAATAACAGCGACAGCGAGCACAGCAAATTATTGTATGCCATATTTTATTGAAATCCTTGTTAATAAATCCACGGATAGAGTACATAAATGTGTCGTTGTTGTGTGCCGCTCAAATCGCATACAGATAGCGTATAAATTATTCTCTACCACTTTTTATCATATCACAACAAAAAAAAAACACAAACACTTATAAGAAAAATCCACTTTAAACTTTTATTGTTTTTAGAAACATTTTGGAATGTTAGCAAAATATATTCATTTGTTGTAGTTAAGTGCTATGGCTTCTTCTCAGCATTCTTTTCCTTTTCCAATTTCATCAGGGCCTCCTCGCGTTCCTCGTCGCTCAGAGGTGTATTGTCGGTATCTTTGCTAGAGGCCGAGAGTAAATGAGTTAAACTTATTGGACATTAAACAGTTAAAGTAAGAACGCTCTAGTCGAGAAATGCCGACTAGCAAATAACTGTAACGAGAACAAGCGAAAAAATGCACGCACCATCGTTCTCTCTTTCTCGTTGTTTTGGTTTTCTGTTGCGCGCCTTAAGTGAAGCTGATCACGAGACGCGAGAAGCGAACGTCGCACAAAGACAGAAACGAGAGACGCTCGAACAATAAGACCGAAAAAGTCAAAGCAAAAGGCTTTGCAATAATGTTTCTTCTTTTCGATGCATGATTTTACAAAATTCACACACATACATATGTACATGCGCGAAAGACTTCTTGTATCGTCGTTCATGGGCAAACTGTACGGGAATGAACAGAGCAAAAGAGAACGAGAAAACTGTTCGTCGGTTGCTTTGAGACTTTTTTCTCAAAGTCTAAGACTTCTTCAAACTGCGATATTTGCGGTGTTTCTTAACCGAGTTTGATAAAAAATTTTTTCAATCCATAGTTTTAAGCCTCGTTTTCACAATTTTAAAATTCAAGAATCTTTTTTTATTGATCAGACAGACAGACAGGCAGACAGACATTCAAGCAGACAGACGCACATGGCTATATAGATTCGGCTGTTGTTGGGTATCAAGAATAATTATACTTTCTGGGTTCGGACATGCTTCCTTTTGTCTGTTACACACTTTTGCACAAACCAATATACAATTGTTGAATCATTTTATAGGTTAAGGGTAAAAAAATTGGATATCTTACTCGAAATAGACCAGCACGCAGTCGTGGCACAGATCGTTGACGGGAGGAGGCAAGCGCACCTCCAGCGGTGGCAGTTCGTCCTCGCAAAATCTATAAGACGAGATGATTGTCAAAATGCAGCTTGCAACAACATTGAACACGCTCAATCTAACCTGCAAATGTCCGACATGATGTTAATAAAAATCGACGTATATCTTTGCGATCCTAAGATATTTAGTTGAAATAAATGCTTCTTTGCGTTTTAATTGATCTAGGTTAGATGCAAATTAGTTTACTTTTGTTTTAAATTAAACTTTTTTGTGTTTTATGCAGAGAAATTAGTGCACGATGTGCACTTCGCGGCAGCCGACGAGAGAAGAACGCAACTGCGAAAAACCATCTGCTACGGCGTTGCCAACTGTTTCAGTTAATCAACTATCTCAGTGCATCTATCGATGAGTCTAACAGAGAATAATTTCTCAATTTTCTTAATTCTTATTGTACATTTGTCTAATTGCATTAATTAAATCAAATTCTTATGGCAAATAAATAATATTTACTAATTAAAGAATATAAAATAAATAAGGCATATCGATATGTTTCAGCATTGCTACTGTGTTCGAAAATGTTCAAAAATAGCTCAAAATTAGCTTTAGGCGTTTGAAAACAAATTAAAACTTAAATATTAATAAGTTATTTGGCGACAGAGTGTGCTTAATATATATGTTTGTATGTATTTGTAAATATATTTGAGTTTGTTTGTTCGATTGTTTGTTTATTTGTTGGTTTTTGCAAACTGGCAAATAAACTGTAATTGTAAATAAACATAAATTTTAAAATTATTACCTATACGCCAAGCTTTATTTACAACTTATTTATGCCACACATTATTTATTTTTTTATACAAATATATTGTGCCCCCACAAGTGGCAACATGGTATGAGAAAGCATAATGGTTGCCAGCCTGCGATATAAATATTATTCGATTTTTTTGCCCTTTAATGCACACTCAAACAGAAATGATTTTAAAAAGGGGGAGAGACGGCATGCAGGTGGCGAGCTTTGTTATCAGTTTGTAAAAAAAAGGAAAATACAAACAGAACAAAATAAAGCTATTTATTAAGCGATTAATCGGTATGCGGCAACAATTAGTATCGATATCAATCATAAAACACATTTTAATTAAACTTTCAACCTTTTTTAAGCACTTATTTATGCTTTTTTTATGTCTTAATCATCAACGTATTATATAAATTTTTGCAAACGAACAAAAACAAACAACATAATGCATAACTATCGCTACTATTCAGAGCTGCTTTTTTGCGCTTTGCTTATCGTTTGTTCGGTTTGTTTTGTTTATCGCTTTTGAGTTTTTTGCTGCATTGCATTACAAATTCGCCAATTTCAGCTTTCTTGGTCTACGCATTCCTGTTGCCTGTTGCCAATTGTTTTTTGCCAATTGTGCTTTCTGGTATGTGCTGTCAACGTTTTTAAAAGGGGGCGGGGGGCGGCCGGGACTGCCACGCCCACACAGTTTGCTCCTGCTGTGCATCGCACCGGGTTTCTGCCGTTATGCTTTTTTTGTCTTCACTTGGACTGCACTTTTTTTGTTGCTGTTGCGTGTTTTGCGTTCCGGATCTGTTCTCCTTTTTTGTTGGCCACTTTAACGGATATCATAAATTGGTTCGGTGAGCAGCACATTTCCCATGTACAAGATTGTAAAGTGTGTGTTTGCTTTTCTTTTTCTACAGCTAATGCGCGAAAAGTTTCACACACGCCCAATAGGCAAAGTCAAGTCAATAGATTTGGTTTGTTAGAGGAGATCTTACTTACCAAAGAGTCTATGAATCGAAATGCTTGCAGGATCCTTGATTTAAAGAAGATATAACATCGTTGGATTTACATCAACAGCAGAAGCCAAGTCACATGATTTTCTTTGTACCTAGTTGCTAAGAAACTTGGCTTAAGAGAGGGCATAATAACTGAAGAGCTTGCCAATAAGGATCCTTAACAGAGATGACACGATACAGACAGATTTCATGAGCTTAAGCCCAGGCAAGTACCTTATTATTTGTGATACTTTTAAACTTATGGTAGTTTGCAATATCAGATAATACCTACAGAAAAATATATATGCATGGAGCTGCTAGAGGATCCGGAAAGGAGATAAATGTGGTGCCACTTCAACGTGTTAATTTGATCTCACGAACAAAAGTTAGGCAAGAACAAGTTTTGTTTACAGAAAAGCCTCTGAATCGAGCGGATAGAGGTTCTCAAATGAATAAGAACAGATTGCAAGATCACAAAACGCTGCTCTATAATATGTTTTTAGTAAGTTAAAGCTTATTCGTTTTCATCTCAATGTCTGTTTTAGATGTACAAAAAAAAAAAAAAAAAAAAAACAACGCATACGTACGCAAAAACGTTATATGTAGGATAAAAATATCACAGTTCATTTAATGGCCTAAAAAGTTCAAGCTCAAGGTTAAGGTAACTATTACCACTACAAATGCCATTGCCGCACTAAATTCATTTTGTTCTGCAGACAAATCAACATTGAAGGCTCATCTGTTTATAAATCCACCATAAACATACATGGCCTTATATGTTAATGACCATCACTGCTTGGCCTTCGATATGAGAGCAACGTATTTGGAGCAACTGGGAGTGAAATTGGCAGAGTATGTCTGGAAGCAGGAACAGGCTGCACGCCAATTGTCGTCAATGTCGCGCAAATTTGTTAACGGAACCGGAAGTTGCCATTGGCCAATGGCCAAGCGAGGAAATGCTGTCTGCAATGGCTTGTTGAGCTGCCAATTTTCATTTCTGTTTCGCCTCCTCGCTCTCTAGCAGGAAATCGTGTGGCATCATTTTTATTGCCATGGCTATTAAAAAGAAAACCAAAAAACAAATTAGAATGAAAAAGTGAAATGATCGATTTAAAGCGCTTAGAGTATTGTCGTATCTCATTTCATTTTGGCATTTTGCACTTTTGTTAATTGCTCAAATACCAAATTGAAAATGCAATACATGCATGCATGAATGTTTAATGGCAGCACCAAAAACAACAACAACCAGCAAATGGCAAAATTTAATTAATTTTACAATGCATTCACACACTTCCACTTCTTCCCTCTTCAACAGTTTTTCGCACCCACTAAATTGACATAATGACCAAAT
Source organism: Scaptomyza pallida (assembly GCA_018152965.1). Classification (NCBI taxonomy): domain Eukaryota; kingdom Metazoa; phylum Arthropoda; class Insecta; order Diptera; family Drosophilidae; genus Scaptomyza; species Scaptomyza pallida. The sequence goes on from JAECXP010000003.1 coordinate 3,931,082, forward strand.
AATTTTCCAGTTCGCTGCACACTTATGTGGCAGCATTGAGCGATGGCTGTGCAGCGACCTAACCGGGTGGCGACTCCACTAATCCAGCTCAAATGCAGCATAAGAGGGAGAGAGAGAGAGAGAGAAATTTTGCACAAAAGTTTCGACTCCGCACATTAAATGCAAATGTTCATTTTCAATTTGTGAAATTTATTATAAATGTCAACAATAATTTTGGCCAAAAAATCTATGCAACAGCAGCAGCAGGAAAAACACACATTTCGGTTCGCAGTGGCGGTTGCCATTAGCATTAGTCTCGACACATGACACGTGACCAGGATGCCATCGCCAACGCCATCGGCATCGCCTCGTCGCAACAATTAATCAAGCGAATGATGCAACAGTCAATGGCAACAACTCCCCATAGAGAGGTCACAAAGGTAATTTGGCACTTAAAAAGGGTAAACGAGGCTGGAACCCTAAGAAATTCAAATGTAACAACAAAAAAAAGACCTTTCTCAAATGCCAACGCCTAATGCCTGACGCATCTTTGTCCCTTCTGGGGAGTTCTCAACTCGGAGGGGGAAGGTCAAAAGGATCATTTATCATGTGATTGACTCGAATGCGAGAGGCGTATTCAACACATCATCATTAACACCTTTTATATTCGAAAGACGCGATATACATTTATTTGATAACGTCAATTACCCAGTAACAAACAAGTAATTAAATAATTCATGACTTCGTGTTACAATAAATCCAAACTTAAAAAAAAAAAACAACAAAAACGCGATTAACACAACAATTTGTAAGAAAAAACAGGAAAACGTGTTAGTCTTAGTTTGTCTGGGCAACGTTTGGGGCGTCTTCCGGATGCAAATCATTCATAATCTGAATTGGAGGGGCTGACGATGTCGTATATACTGTTATTGATTTGTTCGGCAAGGCGTGCACTTGCACTCATCCGCACTGGGTTGGCCGGACGGTGATCGGCCGGCTCGCAATAGTTGTGATCTTCGGCCACCAGTTTGGACATAGCCATTTGAAGTGCTGGCTTTGGATCGGGCTCCGTATTGTTGCGATGAGCTATAAAGTTGCCTACCATGACATTGAGGACGGCACGAGAGATCGGTGGCAAGCCGGGACCCTTATCAGCATGCTTAATCCTCATGTGTGCGGCCAGATCCGTCATCAGTGGCGACTCGCCGCCAAATTGCATGGCCAGACATATTGGACACATGACCTTTGTCTTATCATCGCGATGATTCTTTTGTACGTGCGCGAAGATCTGCTTGGCGTCGTAGCCCATGTTGCCACAGTAGGGGCAAGTGTGGTGTGGCTTATGTCTTACGGCCTCCCCGCCAAACAGCTTAAGCATGGGTTGAAACGGATGAGATTCAATGTGTTCCACAAGGGGTTGACGGAAAAACTGGCATGTAATGCAACGATTATATTCAATGCATCGCATACATTTATAGCGACAAACAATCAAACGCTCTTGGCATTCACTGCATCTCTTTCCATTCCAATCTTCCCTATCCATTCTCTGCAGGTTAAGAATTACACTTTTCCATACAAAAACTGCAGCAAAATGTTTAGAATTTTATTTTACTTACGAGAGATTTTTGAGATTTTATTTTTTGAAAAAATTCTTTTTTTTTCGGTGTGAACAAGTCAAAGACTTTTCTCAGAGTGAAAAAAAATATATTTTTTTTCTTTTTGCTGTGAACAAGTCAAAGACTTTGATCAGAATGAAAAATATTTAGTCTAGGCTTAACGTCAAAACTTTTCATCGATGCTTTGGCATTGACTACTTAGGTATTTAATATTGGAATCAATAGAAGTTTTCGTTTCTAAGTAACAGTGACAATTGCCAAATGTTAACTTAAATTAACAGTACAGTAACTAATCGAGTAATCAACTTGTTCCTTAGTTCATCTCTTAACTTTATTCGGATGCATAGCTCACAAACTATATATTTTTACGACTATGAGTGTATTACATACGTTATCCTTGATGCACTGTTGCCTCATACCATCATAAATTGCACAGCGAGAGGACAAACAAGTCCTTACTTTTTTTGGAGAGCTTAAAAGTCAGGAGCCAAAAAATATTGCAACCAAGAGAGTATTAGACAAAGCGCCACAGTTTAGTCTACTAGTACGAAACGTATATACATATGTATATAAAAATATTATTGATTGGTGTGATGCGTGCTGCAAAAAAAGGAGACCACCCCAACCCTCTCTCTGCATCATCCATCTAACCGTTCACACATTGCAAATGGAGACGCCTATTAGTAAACAGCGGGCGATGGCGATGGCGATGGCGATGGACAAACGCATGCTATAAAGCCATAAACGCCAAGCCATAAATTATGCTTGCCACACACTCGGCAGCTGTGGATCGAAGGGGGCGAGGGGAGGGGCGATACGCTTGTGTGACATGTGTGAAAATGCACTTTGCTGTCACTTGACTGTTTTGGCTGCGTCGACTGTTGACAGTTAAACGGGGCGAGGGGCGGGAAGGGAGAAGAGGGTATCAGAATATCAGAACACAACAAACGAGCCACCTTGCAAATGAAATTTATTTATTTGTTGCCACGTTTGTCAGCGCCCCTTCTTTTTTTTGGGGAGGGGGCGCAGTCTGTCAGCTAAAACCCTTTTTTGGCGCCATTAACAAAGGGCATAGACAACACATAACACATAACACGCAACACAATTGAATGGATTACGAAACACAAACAAAAAATTGAAATTTTTGAATGTTGAAGTTCAAGTAGAATATGCTTTAAAGAGCATTCGAGTAGATCATTGACACAGTTGATTATAAATTTATTAAAACCAAGCAGGAAACACTTATCCCAAGCCTTTGATCAAATATGATTTTATAATTCGATTTGCAACTTTTTGTTTGCAAAACATTTTGTGTTCCGCAAAACTTTGCGTCAGGCGTTTAAGTACAGCTTACTGCTTGCCACAAATTGAGTTTGGACTGGCAAATGATGTGCTTTCCATTATATTAAGCATGGCCCTTAAATACTTAATTATTTTTACTTTTGCTAAATTACATTTTGAAATATATATTTTTCATGGAATAATATAATATGGCCATTATATATGTCTCACACTTATTATACCCTCCCCTCTCTCTCTCTCTTTTTCCGTTGACCATTTTATTGTAACTTCGTTTGCTTTGCTTTGTAAAGTCAGTTTGTCAGGCAACCTGCAAGGCAGCAGCAGCAGCTCGAGCAGCGGCAGCTCAAGTTGTTGGCTGTTGGCACGCGTGGGTGTCGGCTCGGACCTGATGTGATAGAGTGCCGCGACACTGAGTAATCTATTTTGTGTCCGGGTGTGTGACACACACATACACACGCATATAAAGGGTTTGGGTGGGGAAGGGGGGAGAGATAGCACACACTAATAGTGGCATATAAACTCGCACGTTTTGTGCCACGTTTTCTGGCTTCATGTTCGAGTTGTCTGTAATTGCACTTGAAAAAAAAAAATAAAAAATTTATGAAAAATTTTAAAATCGAATTTTTTTTTCTGCAGAAATAAAATATATAAATAAATTTTTATTGAAAACAATTTAAATATTTCTTACGCTATAGTTAAATACTTTTATTTTCAAGGTAAATCTGAACTATAAAAATAATTTATTTTTTGTACATAATAATATTTTTATATATTTTTCCCAAGTGTACCGAGGGGTTGTAGATGCCTTTAGGGGTTGGGGGAAGATGGAAGTTTGCGTTTTGCGTTTGCTTTTGGGCTTCGCTTTTGTTTTTTGGCGTTTTTACACGGCCAGCATAACAATGTCGAACAACAACAACAAGAACACCAACAACAACACGAACACCAGCAGCAACAAGAAAAGCAACGAAAAATTGCAAGTGGACACATGAATTATGTGCAGCACTCGAGTTAAACAACCGGCGGGCGCGTTAGCCGCCATCAGCTGCCTTCCCCGCTGCCCTCCCCCTCTGGACAAAGCTTGCTTTTGGGTTTTTAGCTTCCAGTTCAGTTCGCAGCAGCAGCAGAAGCAGCAGCGACAGGCAAACAAAGAGCGACGACGGGCTTTTCCTACTAAATGCACGGACAACTCTCTCCTCGCTCTCTATTTTTTTATATGTATGATTGTTAGCTTTTGTTGTTGTTGCTGTTGGTGTTGCTGGTTAGGACGCGTTCCTTTTTTTTTATTTTATATACATTCACATGACCGGGTTTTTGTTGGCTGGCCATTGGGGACGCGTTAGTGGTCCGTGGCGGAGGCGGAGTCACACATACTACAAACCAAAAAAACCCAGACGCCGGATGCGGGCTGACGACTCTGACTCTGTGGGAGAATGTCTGCCCGCAGGGGATGGGGGTGGGGGGAGAGGCTGGTTTTGGAAGTTGACTTTGCTTGGCTTTGGCTTGTTTTTGGAGGTCACACAACAACAAACACACCCAACACACACACACACACACGCACAGAGTGAAAGAGAGTAGGCAACTGCCATTTGGGAGTTGGCTTTGCGGGTATTAAATTATACATCATTTTGCAACAAATGATGGTCGTTACGTTTGCAACCGCCACACAACCGCCACACACACACACATACATACATGTCTCATGTGGCAGACAGACGCATAGAACACACTAACAATTGTTTATACTCTGCCAGCAAGAAGCAGCTTTCATTGCATAGGCAGCCAAACTGCCTCTCAAGGGGGGTCAAGAAACTTTCGTTTTAGAGAACATTTTCTTGTTTAGAACATTTTTACTTTTATTATACCTTCATTATAAGGAAGTTTGACTGCACATAATGCATAATGTTTTTTTTTTTTTTCTGAAAAAAAACTCCTTGTTGATGAATGAAACACATTTGTTTAACCACACTTTCTCTTTCAATTCAATTTTTTTTTGGTTTGTTGACAAAATTTTAAAATTTGACTTTTTTCACCTGATCAAATATCTACTTATAATAAAAAAAAAGTATGAATTTTTACAGAAAGGGCATAAAAACTTTCGGCTATTGCCTTATTCTATTGCACATAATTACAAAATCTATAACGATTGCTAGATTATTATTATTTTAAAAGCAGAAAAACTCGAAATCGCTTTAAAGTTTACAAAAAGGCAGCCATAGATATCAAGGTATACACATACTTCTATATAATCGATCTTAATTAGCTGTGTGTGTGTGTGAGAGAGAGATTTCCTGCTTTGCCAACGTTGACTGCGACTGCGATTGTGACTTCCCGTTGCGCACAGTTGATAATAGTACGAGGCGATGCTTACGCATTGATTGCTTTGGATTGCAATCGTTTAAGCGACACTCATTCACACACACTTCCACACACACACACACACTGGCAAAGCGTTGCTGTGTGTTTTAATTATGAGCTGGCAAAATGGCAAGAAAATTAATAACAATTTGTTACGATTACGAGCAACGAGAACGAATGAACAAACGAACGAACGAACGAAGAAACGAACGGGGAACGGGAACAGGAGCGGGAACGGGAACAACGGCGCTGATTAATTTATGCGACTGCAACTTTTTGCCATCAGCTGCCATCGGGCAAAACATCGGATCCTTCCAGCCCCTTGCACCACTCACTGTGCACCACACTCTGCTCTCTCTTTCACTCGCTTGTCATTGGTTGATTTATGTTGGCTTAATCGCCGTCACCTCGTTGCATTGTCATCACACACACACTCGCACACACGTACTCACATGTTGTTTTAATAAATTTAATTAAAATGGGTGCCAAGGATGATGACGACGACGACGATGAGAGCGACGACGCCATTTAGAAATGTCATAACTATAGTTTGTCATGCTGCGCACATGAAACTGCATTCATTTGTATTCACCTTTTGCCTTTGGCTTTGATAGCAAAAAAAAAAAAAAAAACAGGATTGTTGAGTTTTTCGGCTAATGCGCGTAATTGAAAATTGGCTTCCACGAGAGTTCCAACTAAATGAGTGCAGTGTGCATGAATTAATGAATATAGCATAGCATGATATGAATATTCTTCAGATGAAAATTCCTTGTCGCACTAATTAATTCGCCTTAACTCACAAGCAATTTATGAAACGTATTCAACGAATTCGCATTGCATTTTTAATTGAATAAATCACAAACTAAACGTTAATGCCGAGTCGTAGCTCATAACAATTCATAATAATAATAATATTGTTTGTTGACTTTTCGTTTCTTTTGTCCCATTGACCCATTGTGCGGTGGTGGGTGGGGATTTTATTTGCATTGAAGGTTTTGTGTTGAACGAAATACATACAATTTGCAATATCGTTGTATACGCGATGAAGCAATCGATGCAATAATCCAAGCAAGCTTTTACCTTCTGGCATTTTCTTTAATTACTTTACAACTTGGCCTCAGGGCGTAGCTTTGCATTATCCTGAAGAGCATGGGATTCATTTTATTTTTGCCGTTCTGTTACTTTATCTCAATGCTCGTTGCGGCTTGCCATTGTGTACCCTACAAAAAAAAAAGAACATACATATATTGTCATATGTACAAAAAAAAAAAAGAAAAGCTAAGGTCTATATCATTAACATCAATAACTTACTCATACCTTGAATACATCTATCATTATGCTTTTTGGTTCTCGCTTGTTCCAGGATATCTTAGTGTTGTCCATGCTTTTGCTGCTTGTCAATTCTTCTCGTCTTTCTTTTGTGGCTGCTTATTGCAATTTGCATCGTTGAATGTTTCATTATTGGTGGCACAGCAAGCGCAAGGCAATCATGAGGCGGGTGTACGATGCAGGTCGTTCGTTTCGTTCTTTCGTTCTTTCGTTCCGTTCGTTGTCATCGTCAATACATTGTTCAGCATTCTCGTTGCTTCTTGCTGGCTGTTATTGTTGTTGGCGTTGTTGTTGTTGGCGTTGCATGGCTTGCCTAGCCGTGTCGCCTCAAAAATAGCCGCATGCAATTGATTACAGCAACGATGCGGCCGCGTGGCTGACCGCAAGTGGCCTCCCTGATTGTCCCTGTTGTCCTCGTTGTTGTTGCCAATGGAATTAAATCGAAATAATCGAAATGTGGCCCAGGTATTTTTGGAGCCGAACGCTTTAAATGCCATGCCACAGACCAGGCAGCCTGCCAGCCAACCAGCAATTTGGTCATCTCCTTTAAAAGGAGCAGCGAGCAGAGCAAATGGCAATTGTATCCTTGTCAGACCGTACGACGATTAAGCCTAAAATGCAGCATCCATGCAACATCCATCGAACGCTCGCTTCTTCTACGCCTTCCACAGCAGTTTGGTTCTGTTTTCATTCCTGGTTTCAACCGTGCCACACACACACAGACACGAAAGACGCATTGTCTGCTGGCGAGTTGGGTTGGGGAAATGTAATTGGCTTGGGGAATAGGTGCAGCTGGAATTGGTAATCGTGTCGCGGCGGCTTTTAATCGAATTTCAAATCGAACGCAAGCCAAACCAATTAGATGAAAATGCGTGCAGAGCGTCTCTTCCTCACTCTTTCTCTCTCTCTTTTCCTTGCTCTCTCGCTCGCTTGCCAAAATTAGGGCAGCGGCAGGAATATATAGAAGCGTGTCTTCTTATCGCAGCCAGCACAGCGCAGAGCAACAAAACTGAATTCAAAGCAAAGCAACGACTATGCCAAATACACTTAACACTTTAACGAATGTAAACAAAATGAAGTTGGGCTTGGCAGAAGACAGAATCAACGATTTATTGGCAGCTATCGATAGGTTTGATCAGCGATAATTCAATACTCGTTGCAAGCGATAGTTAGTCTATTATTTATAATTATTATTATTATTTATTTATTATTTTTAATTCCATATGATGTGCTTTAAAGTATTGAGTGTTGTAACGATAGTTGCGATAGATAATAAATTAGTTTTTCGTTCCATATTATGTGCTTCAAAGTAGCGATTGCTTTTTCGTCCTACGCGATAGTTAAGCACTCATCGTCTCGTTCTTGCTATCTTCCATCGCTAATTCAGTGTTTTCGTACGGTCTGTATTCGACGCGTGTGTTTTTTGCGAGTTCGCGAGCAAATTGCTGATTAAACGTGTTTAAAGTGATCAAAGTGATGTGAAATTGTGAAGTGCAACCCAACGTATAAGTTAGCTAACATGGCCAACTGAAGGGTATTCATATTAATGCCGCTCGACTGCTGAGGCAGCGAAACGCAGGCGATAAAAAATGTGAGCTTTAAATGGCAGTACAGCAACTGCTAAAGGTGTGTGCAGTGAAAAGAAAGTGAGAAAGTGAAAGAGAGAGAAAGAGAGCGAGCGAGATGAAGCGAATCAGCGACGGGGGCAACAGAAGCAAAGCCGAAGCCAAGTCAAGTCAATTGCCAAAAAAAAATAAGGTAGGCAAATATATAATGTTGTTGTTGTTTTTGGTGGGTGGGTGCTGGATTTTGGTTTGGTGCATGAAATTTTTCGGGAGGGCCGTTGCTGTGTGGTGCAGTTTGCCTCGCTTGCCAACGGCGAATATGTGTCATGAGCCATTTAAGCTCATTACGGGCATCAATTTGGGACGCAAAAATTATGCTCTAAACCTTAAGTGGTTGCCACTTGCAACGCGGCACGAAGCTTGAGTGTGGCACAGAATGTATGTGTATGTGTGTGCACTGAGAAAACTCAAATAATATTTTATATGTAAAGATTTTTGAAAATAAATATTTGCAAAAATAATATTAAAAAATGATTTTTTTTTTAAGTTTTCAAAACATTAAAGCTTGTGCTAAACTATGTTCAAAAATTCTACATCGAAAAAAATAATTATATTTTTATGTGTTTATTTTTCCCCCAAAGTAAAAGTTTTTTTTTTGGTGGTGGTGGTGGTGCTAGGGTAAAAACAAATCTGCTTGTGAGCGCAAAATAAAAAAGTGGTAAATTGTTAATTTTAAGCTACTTGCGAGCTGTTAAATTGCTGCGTGGCAAGAAGAAGCAGAAGCAGAAGAAGTGAGAAAAAAAATAGAATGTTGTTGTTGCCGCTGCTAAGCACTATTATTATTTCATTTCGCTTAAATGCAATTTACACAAAATTTTCTTATTATTATTTTTTCGTTCTCGCGTTTTCTTGAGGCTGCTGCAGGTGGCAGGTGTCACAGGACACAGAACATGAAGCTGCGTTCAATACGAGGGCAACAGCGAATTTTCTTTTTTTTAATTTATGCTGCCTGAACGGAATTGCTGCGTCGTGCAACACAACTTTACAATTGAATTCAATTCTTCGGCCAAAGATGCTCTCAGCAGCATATTTGCACTTTGTAGCAGATACAACACACACACACATACAAGTTATATGGCCCATGGATGGCTATATATTGTGGTCATGTAAGAAAAAGGCAGCGGCAGCAACAACACAAAGCAGAAAACTGAAAACAGAAGCAGATATTTCGCGGCAGCTACAACAACAGCAGTAGCTGAAGAAGAAGAAGAAATCCATAAAGCGCAGCAGCCATAACAAAAACGCGAAATGAATTTCACTTGAAATGTGAAAACATAAAAATTGTTTATGACTTCCGCTACGTTAACTGTATATGCGTATATAATACACAAACACACACACACACATACGTACGTATACTATATATCTGTGTTAGCACAGCTGAGCTCAACTGAGCCTCAACAGCTGAGCCAAGAACTGTTTTCAATTGTTCTCCAATTTGCTTTTTGGGATCAGCCCCATTGAAGGCAGAAATTGAATTCAGTTTCAGCTAGGATTAATTGTCATAAATTTGACATAAATCAAATTGATTTTTGGGAAAGTTAAAGGTTAGAATAATATATAGAACGAATTCTAAGCATGTTTTCTTTTGTTATAGGGAATATTTGGAATAAAAAAATGTGTTTTCGGTGTAATTTTTTGTGAGTTCGATTGTATTTTATTCTCCGTAATTGGTCACAGAAATGGGTCATAGTTATAGGTTATTTTAGGTTTGTCACACTAAGACCACTGCTGGTCCTTAGTGAAGCCGTTGGGTCATAGTTATACTTCTCTTAAATATTATTATACCCAAAACGAACACCAATAATGGATTGCTTAACTTTTCATTTAATCTTTACTTTAACCTCATTTAAAACACAATTTTGCGACTCATTTTCCCAGGGTTGTCTCTCTCTATCTCTCCTTGTCTTTCTCCCTTTCGTTCTTTTCTCTTCACCCTTCTGTGATATTTATATACATGTTTCGCTTTGTTAAATCCACTGTTGAATGTTTTGCGTTCAATTTATTGTTTGTTATTTATTTGATGATACGCTTGTAGTTCGTTTACACGCATGTTGACATAAGCTGTCTTCTCCCTTCCCTCTCTCGGCTAGAAAGGGCTGTGTGGCGCGTCTTGAGTGCAGACGTCGTCGCGACATGACCAAAAAGAAAGCAAAAGGACTTCTTCCAATTCCTTTACGCTCCTCTCTCCAGCGTCTTCTTGTCCGTCTGTCTGTCTGTCGTTGTCGTTGTCGTCGTCGCAGACAGGCACTTTAAAAATCCAGCCAGCATGAGCAAATGAAAGTGCTTACCAATGATGTCTGCCCGTCAACGAGGCGGTTTTGCAGCTCTTAGTGGTGCTGTCTCTGCTTAGTGGTGTGCACAAAAAACCACACACACACACACACAGACAGAAGAAGTACACCCAAAAAAATAGTATGCTGTGTAGAGGAGAGGTGGAGTTGGTGAGCTAAAAGATGAGAAGAACAAAGCGCAACACGTTTCGCTGAAGCTCATTAAGTTTTCTCTTCACTTTTCTCTCTCTTTCTCTTTCCTTTTCATACGATGTGTGTCCTGCACCAAGTGCGGCAATTTAAAACATAATGCAAACTAAATGAAAATGCGCCAGAACAAGAGAGAACCCAAGAGGGGGAAGCACTCGCACACACAAACACACACATACACAGCAATGAACAAGAAATAAACGCAGCACAAAAGAATTTTTAAATATTTTACAAAAAGCAACGAAGCTGACCACCACCGACAACGAGGACAACCAACAACAGCTCCAGTTTCAGCATCCCCCAAGGGTGGGGCCGTTGCGAAGCGGAGTGGAGGGGTAACTAAATAACTAAGCACGCAGCAAACTCTCCTCATTCTCTCTTTGTGTGTTTGTGTGTGTGTGTACTACATCCAAACACACAAACATACAGTACGTATACTTATTTTTGTACCACACACAAACATACGCACACTTCATTTTTCGCCAAATGGAAATGAACTTTTATAGCTCAGTGTTTACAAGCAAAAAAAAAAAAAGACAAAAACAGAAAGCAAGAAAAAAAAGAGACACAGAAAGAAGGAGTAGAAGAAGAAGCAGCATAACACAAAGCATGTGTGATTTTGTGTGTGAAACTAATTAATGAAATGTGACAAGCAGATAAAAGCGAACCTCAGCAAAAGTGCATGAACAAACATAAAAATAGAATTAGCTAAGACCAAAAATAACGCAGAAAAAAACGAAATTGCATATGGCAAACATAATTAAAGTCAAATGATGCTCTCAAACTCTCAGCAAAGTGAAGTTGAAAATATAAATGCATTTAAACGTAATTTTTATATTTTGTGAAAATAAAATGTTAAACTGTTGCCCTCTACCCATATTAACTGAACAGTGAACAAAGTGCTCTAAAGGCTAATTTTAATTTCATTCCCATTAGCAGTTCAATGCAGCTGCGTCCAATATATCATTTACGTTTTGATTTTCTGAGAACTTTCAAATGTCAGGAACGTGATGAACACAAGAACAAGACCAAGGAAAAAATATGGACAAGCATAAATAATAATATGCATTAAAACAATTCTTCACAGTTTACCAACACTAAATGCGCTGTTGTGCAATTGCCTGCACAAGTGTGTGTATTTTTATTCGTATGCCATTTGCATTAATGCATACTGGAACTATATCCCAAATTCAATATATGTATATAGTTTATGTACATATTATATATACTCAATATTTTATACTGCTGCATATGCTCTATAAAATATGATGGCCCACCACCATTTTGGGGTCATCCGCCATTTTGTTTAGCTGGTGCGGCTTCGGCTGCTGCTGCTGCCATTGATTGACTGGACTTTTGTTCAAATGCCATTAACTAAATTGATTTGTTTCAAAATAAAATCGCGCTGCCTGCCAAATGGCGCAGCATTAAAAGTTAAGGCAAATCCTTTAAATATACATACAAAATACGCATACACATATGTATGTATGTGAATAGACCATTGCACACTATTTATTATTTTTACCATTTACAAAACATAAACAAAAAAGAATTCCCCGATTCATGCAGCTAACAAATGGCTTATGATAAATTAGAAAAATCATTTGTATGGAGAGAGCTCAAATCCAGATTATTGCTTTTCCAGCGGCTTATGCATTAATGTCGGAAACAGTTTGATATAAAAATAATAGACAGCTTTTGCAAAAAGACAAATTTATTCGGATTGAAAAACAAGAAAATTAAATCGAAACACGCTTCTTCTCTGTTAAGAAAGATCAAGTTACATTTCTGCGGGTCTTGAATTCGAATTCGAATTTAATTTATTACTTTGAGTATTCAGATTAAACGTTTGTCCAACAAAAAAAGAAAAAAATCAAATATGGCAGATAGCAGTAGCTGCAGCTTTATGCATAAAGAAATATTTATGCGCTTATCAATGTGTGTGTAGGAAAAGAGCGAGAGAGAAAGAGAGAGTAAGGGATTGCATTACCATATGGAATGTCATTAAATACATTTTCGCTTATGAGTAATAAAAAAAGTGCTGCAATGCATAACCAAAGCTAACAGCATTATCACAACTTCATCAAAGTCCAGCAATATTCAATAATGCATATCGAGTGAGCAAATCGGATGTAGCGTTGCAAAGAGAGCAACAAAAATGAAAAGGAAAGATGGCAAATGGTTTTTAAAGCTGAGGTTCCATAGACTCGATTGAACTTTTTTACTAGAGTATTCAGTCCAATGCAATAAATTCTTTTCTTAAATAAATTTGTATGCACTAAACTTAACCTCCACATAAACTAAAAAATAAATTCCTTAAGCCCTAAAGAGATATGTTAATAACAGAAACGAATCAACTTGTCTCGAAAAAAAGCTCTTTTATTATTTCATAATCCACAGCATATAGTGTCATATGTGTGTTTATGCACAAGTACACTTTATTATGGCATCCATTATCCATGCAAAAAGGGTCCTAGACACTCCACCCCCCCCCCCCCCACACACACACTTAGTTTAAAGCACATAATTAAAAGAAAACCCACTGCAAAGGGCATAAATTTGAAGGACCCCTAAACAAAACGCAACAAGCTAACAGGCGGCTCTGTGACGATCAACCTTCCCATCCTCCTCCCCCGCCTTCTCTTACACCCTTGTACAACAATCCTAATGCAGTTCATAACACATGCGGGTTAGTAAATTTTCGCACTGGATTTCCGACGAAAAACACACACATAACCAGCGGGGGGGTGCAGAATGGCGGGGCATAAGGTAATGCCACAAAAAAAAAACAAAACGACAAAGGCAACAACAACAGCTACAGCTACAACGACAACAACTTAAGCCCCTTGCAATAAAACTTAATATGTTTTGTATTTAAATTTATGAAAAAGCAGCAAAAGCAGCAAAAGCAGCAGCAGCTAAAGGAACAATGGCTGCTTAAGCCGGCAACATGCGCATAATTGTCGCCACCATTGACAGACACACGCTTACCAGACATCTACTAACCAACCACCCAGCCACCCACCCAGAACTGCTTATCTCATTCTGTGTGTGTGTGTTGCTTTTTCCCTTTTATTGCAAGCGTGCTGGTCAGTAGTAGCAACAAATATAGTAGTACTATAAGCATAATGGAATCGAGAGCTTCAGTTTAGTATTGAAAAATGTTAAAATATTAAAACTTTATCTTATTTATGCAAATGAATTTCAAAATTTGTAAGCTTATTGTAAAAATTTTCTTTCACAAAGTACACATACATTGCCCATTGTACGCTGTGCAAGACAACGGGGGCGTATACGTAATAATAATTACGAGTTACGTCGCAAAAGCAGTAATATTTATGAGTGTGCTTTAAATTTGTTACTGCTGCTGCTGTTGATGCTGATGCTGATGCTGTTGCTGTTTTTGTGCTTAAATGCGTACACTGAGAGTGAAGCCAAAGTCACGGATCGAAATTAATATCAAAAGAATGATGAAAACAAGCAATTAAAATACGTAAATGTATATTCACGAATATGTTTGAAATAATAATCTCTCTCACTTTTCCTTTTCCCCTCTTTCCCTTGTTTAGATTTCCCATCGTACTTGGCTTGGATTTAAGTTGGATTTTATGTTTGTGAAAATGAATTCGGTTTATTATCTGCGAGATAGAATAACTGTTAATGCTCTCACACGCGCAATGCTGATTCACACACACACACACCCATGTATACACACATTTGTCAAGATGGTTTATTGCTCTGCCAGCCAGGAAGGAAGAGGAGGGTCAGAATGAGGGGGGTAGGGCGGCGGGGCTGTGGGTCAGGTTGGCTAAGTACAGTACAAGCCGTAGAAGCAATGGCAATAAAAATATGGCCTCAACAGGATTAATACATTATTTCCGCTTTTGCATTGCAGCTAAAGGAAAAGCTGGCAGCAATGGCGGCAACATGGCTAGAAGGAAGCAGGTGAAGCCACAAAAAAGGCTCTCACACACACACACACACACGCATACACACATGTGTGTGTGTGTGACTGCGACAATTCCAAATCCTCTGCTCAGGCATTTGTTGCCATTTGTTTGTTGCTGTTGTTGTTGTTGCTGTTCCATGTTGCTGTTGTTGTTTTGCGCTTTTATGATTATTGTAGTGGCACACTTGCTATCTTGCTCTCTCTGTCACATCCTCTCTCGCTCTTTCTCTGTTGTTGTAGGTAGCACTTATGCTTATGTTTTTGGCTCTTATATGGCTCTTGCCCGTTGTTACCACAGCCTTTGAAGTGCACTTTGCTGTTTCATTTCACTATATTTGTTAAGCATATTTTTATTTACTCGTATATAAACATATATATACACACAACATAAGTACACACACACACACACGCGCACACATATCAAATTTGACTGTGCATATATTTGATACACTTGCTTCATAGTGGTACATTGAAAAACTTAATGATTATGAGACTAGCGAACTTTTATAACCATAGAATCTAAAGTATAGATAATCGTACTTATATTATAAATGTTAAGGGCTTTCACTTTTAAGCACTAAAAACCCAAATGGATTCAGATAACAGAATTGTTGTGTTACCTTAAGTTATCTATAAATGTTTTTCGACTTCCTTGCTGGCACAAAATATCGTAACATTTCCATTCCATGAGATTACTTTTCCCCCTTAACAACATATCTTTCGCAGAGAGGTTCCCTGAAATAGTTCTTATATGTATGAGCTGGATACGAATAGTCTATAGAGTAGAGTATCCCTTCGTTGGACACACACTCTCTCACTCTTCTTCGCCTCCCTCAATCTCTCCATACTCATACTCTCACTTGAGCTGAAGAGGCACTCGTATTTGTTATTCGTCACTTTTGTGTAGGTTGTCCACTGTAACTACACATGTTAATACTACTTGTTGTAACTAACAAGCCACTACACACACACACACACACACACACACACATATACACACACTCGTCGTATGCCTTTGTAGAGTGGAAGTGCATATCAATTTGTTGCTGCCATTTGTGACGCGAATTTCAAGTATCATTTTGCACGAACAAAGGAACTAGTAAAAATCCACTTTATACGAGTTTTTATCATAATAGCTTGGCTTACACTCTTCTCTCTCTGTGTGTGTGTGTGTATAAAAATTGTGCAACTGTCACAGCTGGCATGCCGCCAACTAGAATTAAATGCGCTAATTGTTTGCTTATTTATTTTAAACCAAAAAAAAAAAAAAAAAAAAAAAAATTAAAAAGAAAACGTATAAAAGAAATTAAAACTGTGCAGAGAAAATAAAATGCAATTTTTCCAACATGCTTTTCTTGCTCTATCTTATAGTGTCGCACAATCTCAACCTCTCTCTTTCTGTATCTGTCTCTGTCTCTCTGTTTCGGTTTTTTGGCCATTCATTCATTCATTCATTCATTCCTTGGCCTCCATAATAAAACAATAAACTGTAACAATAGCAATTAAAAATCGCTGAAAGCGGATGTCCTGATAAAGTTGCCCAGACCCTGGCAGCAACAATGTCCTTCTCTCACTCTCTCTCTCTCTCTTTTGCTCCTACTCTCCCTGTCTCGCTTTGACCACTTGGCAGCTAGTCAGACGACTGGGCACGCTTCATTTCAGTATCGTTGTCGTCGTCGTCGCCGTTGCCCGTTGTTGTCCTTGGCTTCGTCCAAGCTATTGTTGTAATTATGCATTATGCTTTCGCCTTTGCGACCATTTTGGCTCAAAATTCTTTTTGGCTGCTCTTCTTCTTCATCTGCCATCGTTTGTGGATTGCATTTGGCCAAAATGAAATACCATTTGCCACGTTCAACGTAGAGAATTGGGTGTGGCATGACGACAGACAAAGAATAAAGCAAGAAAATAAATTTTAAAGAATTTATAAATTTGCGTTAACAAAAAAAAACCAAAAACTCTTTTGCCTTGTGTATTTTTTAGTCCTAACTGTCAAAGTCGACTAGTTGTCTAGATTGCTTGCCAAATGTTGCACTGTCACCTTTTTCGAGGGGCGGAGGGGGGCATCCAAGGGACGGACATTGATTAACGACAAAGTTTTGTTTGTGGGGCATTTGATGTCAACATCTCACAAATGATTCATACGTTGAGAAAGGTGCTTTGAATTCAAGCTTACAAATTAAGTGAGAGAAAGAAATCTTGAGAACTGAGGAACTTAACATGTCACAAATTTGACATGCAGATTTTGAATTATTTTAAAGTTCATTTCCATTCACTTTGTCAACTTTCCATGTCAAAATTATATATTATTTCCAGGCTAGACTAGTTATAGTCATCTAGAATAAAAGTATTTAAAAGCTTTATCAGATACTTTAAAGCATTTCTTTTTATAGACTCATTCAAATTTGAGTTAAGCATATTTTGAAGGCCTTCGTCTGACTTTTGCATATTTTAGTTGTCTGTCTATGTGTGTGCTTTTTAAAACCTGTCTAGTCCATTAGTTGTGTGTGTGTGTTTCTTATGCAATTGTTCTCTTCAACTGTGCCGGATGTCAACTGTCAGCTGTCAGAGCTAAATACTTACCTATGTCAGTTTGCGGCGATTCTTAAACAATTTGAATTTCTGATTTCATATTTGTGGCATTCCTGCTTTTCACATTTTCAATTCTACAGCCTCGACTTGCCTCTCGTCTTGGCTACAAGTGCATTACTGATGCGTTGTTGGCCAAAATTTTGTACACTGCGAGAATCCTAAAAGCCATTAGAAACAATTTTAAAAGAATATTTGTTAGTATACACAAAAGCTGCTTAGTGTTGGGGCTATTTACAATATGTTTAGTTTTTCTCAGTGTATTGTTGTTTCGTTCAATGGCCAGCAAATTGATTTGGCTCGCCGTCCATACGAGCCATAAGCAAATAGTCAACTATAAATCAAAACAGCAGCAGCTCTCACTGAGGAGCAGTCTGCCTACACACACACACACACACACACACACACACACAAACACACATACACATATGGAAATTGGCAAGTTGTTTGCCTCTCACACATTCCGCATTGCCTGCCGCATCGCACCACAAATTGTAATGCAGTCAATAAAATCGGGGCAATCATGTTGCATGTCCAGCTGTCTAAATGCTTGACTCTCTCCATATGTGTGTGTGTGCGTGTGTGTGTGTGTGTGTGTGCATTGGCATTTGTTTATAATAATGCACAGCAGTGTGTTAAACAATTACATTAGACAGACAGGAGGGAGGGAGATTGAGTCTAGCCGCATGCAACTTGGCATTGCAAATGCCAATTTAATTGACAGTTATGAAGATTGTCAAACATACAATTATAACACTCGCTAGCCACGAGTACAATGTTCTGGTATTCACATTGATCATGTATTTGTTGTGTGTGTTGTCTGTCTGAAAACAGAGGGACGGGTGGAGGGGTGGGGGGACAAGAGACTTGGTAGTGGTCGCCATCACGTTCAGTCATATTATTAACATGTGGTTAATCCAAATGTAATGAGCACACAAGGATAACTCAATGATGATGGCTTGTTGCTGCTGAAAGTGGGAGAGTGGGGGAGTGTGAGAGGAAAATGTATTTAGGCCCTGCTTACTAATGAATTGTTTCGTATACTTGATATATTTCATATATGCGTATACTGAATATTGCATTTTGTACTCACCAACAGAAACAACTTGGTTTTACTAATGAATTGTTTCGTATACTTGATATTTTCGATATGTGGGTATACTTAATATAGCATTTTGTTGACGCCAGGACTTCAAACATCTTGGTTTTTGTATTTAACTAGTAAGTGACCCGCTTGCTTCGCTGCGCCAATAGCTTTTACAAAATTTTAGCAATAGATATATAATAAATACAGTCGTGTCTGGATATAGTAAACTAATTTTGGCAAGGCCTGTTCACTATTCCCAGGTTGTTTAATCTTTCAAGACACACATTTTCCTTTCTTAGTGCGCACTTTCAACCTGAATAGAATTTAAGCCTTTTAGCTTTTTTTGTTTAGGTTGTGGGTCTCTTAACAATCAGGACAAACTCTTTTATATATATATAAAATAACCGACTTGGGCGTGAAACTTTACTTCCGATTGCCATAACTTTTTCAAAATAAGCTCGATTTTCATATGCAATATACCAAAAGTCGGGCTTTACGCTCTAGATTAATACTGCATTTCAATAAATACAAAATAAAGAAAGCTAAATTTTTGTCGATTTTCATGTCAACAACAATCAGTCTATCAGCCAAAATACCTTGGCATGACTCTTGACAGGAGGCTGACATGGAGGGCTCACTTGATGAGAAAACGAAAGCAGGCGGAAAACATTCTAAAGAAACACTACTGGCTAGTAGGTCGCAATAGTAAGTTAAACACCCGGTGAAAGTTGCTTGTCTACCCTACCATGACAATGCAGCCATACACAGAGTTCTCAACATACCTTGGGTAACGGAAGAGATACCGAAGACGTCTACACCAACACCCAAACAATCTAGCTATTGGCCTGCTGGACAACAGCACAACCACAAGAAGACTCAAAAGAAACCATCCGCTGGACCTCTCACGAACATAGTATAATACCAACACCAGCTACATGAAACATAAAATCAAATACCCCAAAATAAAACTGCATAATTGTCAAAAGAAGACAGATTTTAAATACAGTTAAAAGACAGATATAAAAAAAGTCAGTTAGGACAAACTTTTTTATATATATTGATTACCATATGCAGCATTTTCCCAACTAAAAACTGCATAAAATATTAACAAAAATCATCTTGAATTTAGTGCAGTTTCCATATCCTATACACACACACAACTCATGTACATTTTATCTTTATTTGTCACTGAGGATTCAGAAGATTTGAAACATATTGCAGACGTTCCTTAATCACTGAACAACAAAACCGACAACAGCAAAAGCAACGAACCAAAGCACTCTGTTATTATTATTGTCATTATTATTGTTGTTTTGTGCCTGTGAATTGGGCATATTGTATATTGTATGTGTGTGTGTGTATCTGTGAACTACTTACTTATTTGGCACTGCATCAAGTAGAGCACTGTGCCATGATAGACAGACAGACAGACATAGGCAGACAGCTAGGCAGGCAAGTAGGCAGCCGAGAAGTAGATCTATTGTCGTATGACAGATTTTCCAAGTTTATCGAAATTCCAATAAAATTCGGCCCTGTCTGTCGCCCTGCTCTTATCAAATTGAATTAATGCGGCATATATCACAAAATCAAAACACAAACGTACTCAACTTTTGCCTTTGTTTTTGTTATTGTGCTTGTACACTGTAATTAAATATATATGCTCTTTATTTTAAATGCAAGTTAAATGAAAGAAAATTAAACTGAAACTCAATCATTATTTATGTTATTAGCACTGAGTAATGAGTAACATTATTATTAAATGTCTTTTGTTAAGAAATGATTTTCCTTTTCTTATTGTGTACACACTGTCGTTTACAAGCTTCGTTTCTAAGGCTTCCATATATATCTTTCAACCAATAAACCAATACAATCACCCAATATCTAATCCTCCTCTTCTCCCCCTGCTTCATGCTTCATGCCAAAGCATTTGACCGGGCTTTCTCTTTGTCCCTTTCCCTGTGTTGATGTTGTTGTTCACACATCAAATTAGTTCTATTTGCGGCTCGTCTGCCAGCTTTTAATGTGCGATATGCGGTGTTTGTGTATTTGTGACTGTGTGTGTGTGCGTTTTGGCCATATTTTGCTGGACAAACACACACACACACACACATATAGGCAGAGCATATAGACGACGCTGAGGCAATACAAACATAATGAAGTTGTCAACACACAAAACAACTTCAAATAATTTTCATTTGATTTGATTTTGATTGCGTTTTATATTAGCACACAAACATACACACACTTATACACATGCATACTTAAATGATATTTTGCAGCTGCCAGCCATTTTTGCCCCCCTTCAGATCGTTTTGAATTTGGATTTTGAATTTGTCAGCTGATTGACAACTCAATTCGACATTTTCTATCGAGCCACCACCCAAACCACTCGGCAGCAACATCACAAAAAAAACCTCTTGACCTGCTTATGCTCGATATCAATATCCAAAGCAACAACAATGGCGGCAACAAGCGTGAGATTCACATCGTTTGCATTTTGTAAAATGTTGCGCGATTTATGAAATGCTGTCATAAAAACAAATATTTAACAGAATTCAAAAAGTCAACTTTGAAATACTCTCTAAGAAGTAACGTTGTGGAAAGTAACGAGTAGACGAAAGCAGCGAGTAGACGAATCGTTGATATGAAGGGTTATAATAACTTCTTGATTAAGTTAATGACTTGCACCGAGCAACCTTTTAGTTCGTGTCAAAGTGCAGGGTATATAAATTGTGTCGAACATTTGAAAGCGAATCATAAAGCGAAAATTTGAAGCGTTGACGAAATGCGGGCGCTGACAAAATGCTAAATGTGCAATCGGCCAAGGCATCACCCCGTCACCCCACCGCCCAACACCACCCAAGCCACCCATTGACGCCTGTCACACACCAACACACACACACATACAAACAAAAGCGGCCCGCATGTGTCAATATATTTTGTGTTATTTACTCAAATTTCATGCAAGAACAGCATCAACGGCAGCAGCAGCCAGGACACCAGGTTCTAAGCCAATGAACTAAATTAGAATTTCAACGCTATGCGGGGTGACGAGGTGTGTGTATGTGTTTGTGTGTGAGTGTGTTTTGCAAACGGGGTCGATCCGCATGACCGAGTGGTGGACAGAGTGCAGAAATGTTGTCAGTGAGCTGGAAGAAATATAAAATAAATCGAAACCAGATTGCAAAAATCAAAGTCAACAACAATCAACGACACCAAAACCAAAAAGTGAGAAAAACAGGTTGTAAAACGAAAAACAAAACCAACTTGCAGATACTCTATGAACTTTATTCTCTAAGCCAAATTTAATATTGCGAACAATAATAAAGAAGAGTGAAGAACAACAAACAGGAAGGCAATGAACACAGACATGAAGTACATATATATATATATATATATAGTATATAGTATATATTGCTTATAAAACATACACACACACACACACATACATACATGCATGTACTTATAATGCATGCTTGCATCTCAGACAGAGATACAAGCATTGTTGACCATCAACATCATCATCATCATCATCGTCAATGGCGAATGGCGAAGGCAGTTAAGGCGTAGATAGATAGATAAATTGATAGACGGTTAGTTATGGATAGAGATACGAAACGAAACGAAAGGAAGCATCAAATAAAATGAGGGACACATGTGTGAACGAATAGAGGGGGAAGGAGAGAGAGCGTAATGCATGATGAGATTGTCTGATAAACACGTATCTTTCGCTCTGCGTCTTCGTCTTCGTCTTTCAGTTCTTTTTGCATAAGTTTTGATATGATGTAATAATGTAAGCGGGCATATTGAGCAACGCCATTAGACAGCCACCCTAAAATTCCTCCCCCCCTCCAGTCCACATTTGCAACGACAAGCTGTTGTTTTTGGGGCCTTTTGATTAACATTACTCAACAGCTCATTCACATGCACACAGTTGACAGTTGGCGTATTACTTGCCACAACCTGAATACCAACTAAATGAATAACACAGCATGACACTGCCACCAACAACAACTACACACACACACACATATACTTAGAGATCTGGCAACTCTGCGCTGCTGACGTTGGCACACTTAAAGTTCATAAAAAAGTCAAATTAATTCAAATTGCAATGCAAACGAAACTAACAGAGAAAGAGAGTATGAAGATTATGTTAGAGGGAGACAGAAAGAGAGCGACGTTAAGCCAGGAATGCATGTGTGTATGCTGAGAGAAAATATGTATCAAAAGTTAGTTAACAAATTCATCAAAAATTAATTTATAGAACGCTTAAAGCATTTTTAACAATAATTTTAACAAGTTATTAATACAATATTGCTTATCAAATAAGTACTCGATCTTTTTCTCAGTGTAGTTTGAATAGCTTTGTGTAGTAGTGTGCTTAACGCGATGCTCAACGCAAACGATGTCGTCTCTCTCTCTGTGTGTGTGCTTTTTTCATCGTGGCGCTTAACTTATTTCATTAGCTTCTAAATGTATGCAATTTGACATTTTTAATTTAACCTTCTCCCATCTCTCTCTCTCACTCCTTTTAGCTGCAGGTGCGAAAGCGAGGTCGCTAGCATCTTGTCACCACATTGAGCCTGAAGCCCGTTAAGTTGGTTGAGTGCAGTTTCTTTTAAGATGGGCTCTTAACCAAGTGATGATAGTTAGCCAAATGTAACCAGAGGTTCATGCAAACTGGCACAAATTCTTAAATACAGGGTGTTTGATGTTGAGATGAATCGTTAAACAAATATAGCATCATTAATGTATGAAGAATTTAGTATAATCTGTCTAACCATAAGCTCGCAGCTCTGTATGATGAAGAGAGAAAACAAATGAAAATTGTATTATTAAATGTGGTTGGCGTTGCAAGGGCATGCGGGTTTCATCAGCTTGGATTATCATTTGGGGCTGACTGACTGCCTTCATAGTTTTTATTTACCTTTTCAGCATAATCTTTTTGCAAGTTGCAATGCCCTGGCCGCTGCAACTACTACCTTCAACCACACTTGCTTCATACACTACTTGTTGTCGAGTGTACGTGCTGGCGACATTATTAATACACTTGCCACAAGGAGTCCCAACACTTTGATATGTGTTTTGTGACATCTTAGTTAGTTTATGTACCAATTAGTTGTTAAAGAAGCGTGTTAAGCTTGTTTATAGTGTATGCCTTTGTCGGCTATATTTGATTTCGATTAGGAAGGGTATTCTTGCTCGTTGAGATTATTTTGTTGTTGTTTGTTGTTAGTTGGGCGCTGTTGCTGCTGTTGCTGCTGCTGCTGATGAGTTTGCGGCGTTGCGTGCCAGTCGCCTAGCGCCCAGAAGCATGCTATATAATTTCTTCATTTTTATAGTGCACCTCTGGCTCTGGCAGCAGCAGCAGCACTCAGCTCTCTATGCGTGTGTGTGTGTGTGTGTGTGCGTTGTTGTGCCACCATTGCACACGTGTCGATGAAGTTTTCTGCTGACAATGCGCCCGTTGTTTTCTTGTTTTGTCTTAAGCAACATGAAGAGGCAAGCAAGCGGGGCCAAGACACTTGGAAAAACGAACAACTTGATATGATGAAAAATGTATTTCTATTATGATTATAACTATATATTTTTGTGCAGTGCAGATAACAGGTAGCAAGCAGGCAGGCAGGCAGGCAGAGGCAACACACGCGCACACTTGAGGCGTTTGCCACTTGAGCAGTTCGACTTGAGTTGGTGTTGCCTCATCTTCTTAACTCTTAACTCAATGCTCTTTGGCTGACAGGCAGAATGCAACAGCAGCAGTAGCAGCAGCAGAAGGCGGAGACGCGGCAAAATTTTGCAACAGTTAGACGCAGAAGGCGCTTGATTTCATTTTGCTTGACGCTGCTGCTTGTTGTTGCTGGCTGCACTTTGAATTTGCATATCCATGAGTTGCAACGCGCGTGACACATATAAAACGTTCTGGGTGCAGAGAGAGAGAGAGAGAGCATTCATTTTGCTCTATGCTATTCATTTTGATGTCGTGCAACGGCAATTTCTAGGCAATTTCTTTGCCATACACACATACACACACAGAAGCACATACACGTTTATGTATGGATAATATGCAGTGTGCACTGAATTTTCAAAACCATTGCCAATTGCAGTTAAACTTCTGCATTTGATTGACGCCCCATGGATGCGATGCAGGCCCGATGCAAAGGACCGAACAACGCTGCTTATGTTGCTGATTTTGGTTTTTCGCCAACTGACGTTGATTTGACAAGTATGTGAGCATGTATGTGTGTGTGTATGTGTGGTTTGAAAAATGTCGTTTAAATAGTTCGAGGCCAAAGCCTTTTTAATGCTGACGCTGTAATGTTGGCAACGTGATTTACACCATAACGATTGCAAACCGCTTTATGAATGAAATTTGTTTAACTAAAACATATTCTGCAAAAAGATTAAGCACAAGACAAGAGTCTATTTTAACTATTTTATATAATAACTTTGCTTCAATTAAAAGTTGTTGTGCGTTTTCTTTAGTTTGGGGCTCAAGTTTCACTTCGCTTCGTTTTGTTGTTTTGTGGAATGGAAACCATGGGCAAGTGTTGAGCAAACATTTAACTTTATTTCCACACATCATATGAATAAATAAGCAACATTGACCTTACCACAACAACAACAACAAACACGAACCATTCAATTTTACATCTGTTCTACAACATTAAGCAATAACTTAACACAATATCCATATAAATTGTATGATTATGTTTTTATATATATGAAGCTCTCTCCATCTGACAATTTTAAGCACTGCGCTAAGACTTTGTGTTTGCTTCATGGCATCATGTTATGTTTTGTCTTTTTTGCTGCCACGCCCACACTATGGCATACCCCCCTCGTTCGTTAGCTCATTAAAGTTTTCCAAGAAAATGGAAGAAGTCGTTAGAGTGAGATTTAAAATCAAATTAAATGCTTGTTGACATGCTCTTACACACACACACACACACATGCACATTGAAACGAAGCTTTTGCGAATCCTGAACGATGAATGTCCTTGCTGGGAATGCTTAGTCCTGCTCCAACTCCAGCTACAGCTACAGCGCCAGCTTCTGCTGCTGCACATGAAGTGTCCTGTAATAAATATCTCTCAAAACTTTACACAGCTGCTCCAGCTGTGAGTAGAAGTTTATGTGCATGTGTGTGTGTGTGTACGTGTGCGTGTGTGTGGGCATCTCATGTGTAGCGATAAAATGTATATAATTTAAGATGTTTTTGCCGCCCGAGCGAATGCTAGTCGAACCCACACACACCACACACACACACACACACACACACAACTAACAACAAAGTACGAAGCAGTAAACATTTTCAATTTGACAAAACTTTTTACCTTTGACCACAGAGCAGCAACATGAGGTAAATGCGAAGGCAAACGCCTGCTGACTAGCAACACCCCCCCCCCCCGCAAACACCCTCTGCCCCATGCCACAATAGCTGTGACAATGTGAGGTCAATGCGGCAACTGACTGACAGACAGACACACACACACACACACACTTAAGTGTAGACAAAGTAAATTTTCAAATTGCAGCAGCAGTTTTTGGGACATTGCGCATACGCCGCATGAGCCCTTGACCATTGCGTGTGTGTGTGCGTGTCTTCAAGTATGAAATTGTTGTGTTCACACTAAACTTAAGTAACTGAATTAAAATGCGGCTAATAGAGTAGCTGCAAACAAATGACAACGTGACAAAAGGGGAACCAACTTGCTGTACTTAAGTGGCGGGGGGAAGGAAGGGTATGTGATGCTCGACAACTTGGCAACTTAGTTGACAACTTTAAGCCTACATATGTGTGTGAGTGTGTGTGTTTGTGTGTGTGAAGCTGCCTCAATGTGTAAAATGGCTCTCAACTTTGTTTCTGCATTTTGTACCAAAAATGTCCTTTTTAGAAAAACAAAGCAAAACTAAAAACTCTGTTTTAACATTGAAGCATAGGTCAGCTTGTTGTTGCTGTTGTTGTTGTCACTGTTGTAAGCGTTTTGTGGCAACATCGTCGAACTTGACTGCATTTGACATTTCTCTCTCGCTCTCAACTTTGATTGCAATTTGTCATTAGTTAAACGCAATGCTGTTATTGTTCCTCCACTGCCTACTCCCCCCTCTTCTCCTTCTCCTCCTTCTTGCCAAAACCCAGAAAAAAGGCTAAGGCTAAGATGGCGACGGAGACAGCAGCTAAAAACAGGGAAGCGAAACTTTTGTCGCCAATTGTTGTTAAGCAAAAAGTTTTGCAATCGCCAGTGCCTCATAAACTTTATGCACATGCACACTAAGTACGTATGTATGTGTGTACACAACGCATAATATGCGAACTGGGGCCTCAGCATATATACATATATATAGAAATGAAAGTTATGCCTTTGGCCCCAACCAAAATGAACGCCTTGAGATTTTCGTGAAACCGCGCAAAATTTTTAATGGCTCTCCAGATGAGTATTTGAAAATTGGAATTGCGATTGCGATTGGGAGTGGAATTGGGAGTGTTGCAAAACATCAGCATCATGTCAGGCTTGTCCTTTCTAATTATTAACTTGACAGCGACAACAAACACTACAACAACAACAACTATGACAAGCATAATCCGCTTAGGCCGCAAGCTGGCAAATCAAATTGAAAATGGGGGGGGGGGGGGGCGGGGAAAACGCAGCACAAATATTTTAAGCTAATTTTCTTATTTTCACTTAATTTGCAGCTGTTGGAAGGCTTATGTTTACCCTCACACACACGCACACACACACACGCTTGTTAACTGTCAAGTGCGTTGACGTCCTTGCGTCTTGTTTCTTGCTTCTTGTTGAGGGTTGCCCAAAGTCAACGATGCCTTCGCGCGCCAGTTAGACTAATAATAAAAACTTAATACGGTAATCCACTTATGCCGCAAAACATTCACACGCACACTGGTTATAAAGCAACAAAATCTTATATTGCAAGGCTTAAAATATATTTTCCATAACATGTCGGCAAATTTTTTACCATCTTAAACCACTGTGCGCCTTAGCCGCGCAATGCTGCGAGCCGTTTCACAACTGCGTATGAGATTTTGCTCCTCCTTTTCATTTATTTTTTGTATCTGCGGACTAAAAGGAAGAGTTGAAAACCAAAGACTTGCGGCGCGCACATTTTTCGTGTTGCCAACTTAACACTTTTGCTCAGCGCGCGCACACATACGCAAATAAATTATGATATGTGTGTGTGTGTGTGCAAAGAGAGTCAACGAGCGGCAAAAGCAAACACTTGGCCAAAAAGAAAGCACAGCGCACAAAAAATAAAAAATAAAAATAAAGTAGAAGAGCAAAATGAAGAAAGAAAAAAAGGAAGCAAAATAAAGAACTATAAAGTGTTTGAAAGCTGAGACCGTTGACTTTGGCGTCGAGCAGCAATTCAATTTGGTCTGAACTAACTGAGTGTATTACAGTAAGAGGGCGATACTTAAAATAAGCAGCCAAAGCAAATGAAAAAGAGCCACGAAGTGTGGTGGAAGCAGCCAAAGCAGCAGCAGCAGATAAAGCGTTCGCCATTGCTTTGCTCTCGCTAAGAACCTTTTCTATCAGCATGAAGACAACTTAAAGTGCAGCAGCAAAATACGTATACGCAAGTTAAAAAGAACACAAAGTAATCAAAGAACTTAATGTTTATATAGTTGAGGGACTTACATGTGTATAGAAATTCATATACTTAAATCGGTTCAAAAAATTGTAAATTATTAGGCAAAGATTTAGACGAATTCTGCTGATGAATATAATAAAAATAAAATTGATATAATTTTATTACATTTGTTTATGGAGGAAAAAAACTTTTAAAACCATCAAATACCAAATTCAGATCAAGCTAAACTAAAAAAAATAATTTGTATTTCAAGTAAAATTAAAAAAAAAAAAGACAACCCTTAGCCCTTAGGTCCGATATTCTTGTTTAAAATCAAATAATCTTTATAGGATCTTCTTCGAATCTTTTAACTAAATGTTAGTCTTGCATACTCTTAACTATCTTCTTGTTAGTTAGTTTTATAATTGCTTCGATCCTTTTTTTGTTTTGTTGTTTTGTTGCCCAAGAGAATTGTGGGCATTTTTGGTGTCGCTAAGCCCATCTGCTTAACAATTGTCGCCTGCTTTGGCTAATTTTTTTGTTTGCTAGTTGGAAAATTGTTTGCTTTTCATTTGCTTTGCTGTTTGTCGCCTGTTTCTGCTGCTGCTGCTGCTGCTGCTTCTTCTTCTTTCTCTTTGCCATTGCCATTTTGTCTGGCAAAAGTCAACGTGGCGCATTGGCTTTGAATGCAAATCGGCCACGAGCTTCAATTTGCATGGCTTCTTTGGGTGCTTCACTCTCCTTGTTGTTGTTGTTGCTGTTGTGGGGTCTGCTGTGGCAGCGATAAGGATAAGCCAGCATTTAGCCATGCGGCAGCAACAGCATTTGTTATTGTTGTTGTTGTTGGGTAACTGCTTGGCGCCTATCGTCTTTCAATTAGTTTTATAACATTGCAATTCTTTTATCTGTTGCCCAGGACCTATCCAGCTGGCCGCTAAGCCTCTTTATCGCCTTCCCCCTTTTTTTTTGGATTTTATTTTTGCAGCCGAGCAAAATTTATAAATTAATTTCGCATAAGGAGGGCTAGCGATTTTTACAATGACTGCTTAAAAATTAACATTTTCTTTTAATCAGTGTGTTTTTTTCCACTCCCACGAGAGGATTGGTTAACTTGAAGTTAAACTTAACTTTAAAATTAAATAAGTTTAAGGATTAATAAAGATACATAACAGAATAATTCCAATGTGCAAATAGTGTTGAGGTTAATGTTAAGGTGAAGGTTAAATAAATGTTAAGAGCATGTTTGGGTTTGTGATTAGTGCATTAAGTATACGTAAAGGTGCATGTAAAAATACTTGATATAGTTCATTTTAAAGTGTTGTCTATAGTTTTTGTGCATATTAATACTGAGAGTTAAAGTTAATGCCGAAAGGAAATTTTAATGGTCAAAGGTAACCACAAGGTAGCGAATACATTAAAATAAATATCAAGAAGTTAAGGAATTAGTTAATGTTTAAGTACATGCAAAGGACAATGTTATGATGATATGGTGCATGTGGAATTACATATCAAAGTGTTTGTCAAAGCATTTGGTGAAGTGTATGTTGAAGTAAACTAGAATTTAACGTTAATATAGTTTACCTATGTGTTTAGTGAAGTGTAACAGTTAATGTAAAAGTAAAGGTTAAGATAAACGTTAAAGTGCATGTTAAGGTCAGCATTGAAGTTCATGTTGAAGTGCATAATATCACAAATTTTGCAACGATAATAACGTTTAATTACAAATGAATAAAATCTATGGGCGTTCTCGTTATGCGTTTAGGAATCTGGCGCTTTGGGCTAACTATTTTGAACGTATATCATTGCGTTGTTGCATTCCGTAACAGAGCCAGAGCAGCCGTTGCAGCTGCAGTTGATTTCCTTAGTTGTTGCCACAAACAATGTTTGCTTGCCACACTTTGCCACTTTGCCACCACCTGGCGCGCATCTCTTTAGCCGCCTTTCTTTTTTTTTTCCCTTCGCAATCACCTTTTTGTGAGATAAAAACTCTTCCTACTTCTTCGCCTTCGTCTTCGTCGTCTTCGCCTTGTTCTTCCCTGTTCAAGCAGCGAACGTTTTTTCGCATTCGGCACGCGCCGTTGGGCTGCTGCTCATTTGGAGCAGCGCCAAATAGCGTTTGCCAGCGTTTGCCGTTGCCTCAAAGTTATTTTCACTGGCAAACGCCAAAGCGAAAGAACACACACACACACACACACCTTTTCTCCCTCGCTTCTTTCCCTTGACCAACTCGCACACTGCAAGGCAGGGAAGCGAAAAAGAAAAGCAAAAGCAAAAAGAAAGCAAGCGGCAATGCCCAAAGTGCAAGCAAATGACCTTTTTAATTCGCGGCCATGCACTTTTCGCACTCACACCTAACTACATTTTTTTTCTTCCTCTCTCTCTCTCTCTCTCTCTCTCTCTCTTCCCTCTCTCGCTGTCTCGCTCTCTCTGGCATGTCTGGAGCTTTGGGTGTTAAATGAAATTTGCTGCTTTTGGCGCAAAAGAAAGTTGCAAAGATTTTTAAGCGTGTCGCGTTTGTTGCCATTACCAGTTCTTTCCTTTTTATACCTGTCTGTGCCGCTGTGTGTGTATGTATGTATGTATACCCACATACATATGTGTGTGTGTGTTTGCCGTGTAAATGTGTTAATGCGCTTGCCGCGCTGCATTACGTGACACTTGCCCAGTGCCCGGTTACCCTTGTCTTGCTTTGCTTTGCTCACCAACCTCTCTCTCACTCTCTCGCCCTCTCTCTCTCTCTCTCTCTCTGTTTATCCTCAACCTGGCTGTAAATGAAGTCTGCCCAGTGAGTGTATAGGTATGTGTGTGTGTGTCTGTGCTGAAATCAGCTTAAGCATTAGTGTTGCTGCTGCAGCTGCTGCTTTGGTCTAGGTCCTGACCAGTTCATCACCCTTTCCCCCTTCTTCTTCTTCTTGTGCCTGTACGCTCTCTCTTTCGCTCTTTATCGTATTACTGTCTCTTTCCGCCTTTGTGGCTAAGGTCAAATCCATTTGACTCACTAGCAAATTGCTGCGCCATACTCACAGCCACGTCGTTATACCTGACCGACCAACACACACACACACACACACACATGTAAACACAGAAGTTTGGCGAAATTAGTGCAAAAAATACAGAATATATAGAAAGTGCCAACGTTGCATTTAAAAATTTTAATGGATTCGGATACTGTTGCCTGCCATCGCCTTTCATTCGCTGTCCACAAAAGTGTCCCGAGAAAATTAAAATAGAATATTTTGCGGACACATACGAGTGTTAAATAAGTATAAGATAATAAGCCACAGACAGTGCTAGTGCTAAAAATAACTAAATATATGACGTGTACCTACTTAATATTGCGTATACGTTATATTGGAAGGTGTTTAAACGGAGAACAATGCAAAAATACAACAAATACGTGTTATGAACTAATTTTTTGCACTTATTACAGAGAAGAAGATTTCAAGATAGTTAACATAAGAAAGAACGCGAAAAACTTAAGAAACATTCTCTTTCGACTCCCGTTAACAACCTTTGCTTCATGCTATTACATATCTTTGGAGCAACACCTTAACGGTCTTTTTTCCCTTATTTACGCATAACTTTGAGCAACAGCTCATTAAGCTAAGGGTCGTCACAATGCACAGAAAAAAAGTTATCGCTAAGAGCGCTCGCAATGGAATTTATTGCGTTTTGGCAAAAAACTAAATGCGACTTCCAAAAGGTAAAATTGTCAGTTGCATCAAGAAAGAATCTCAATGGGATATTAAAGTGTAGAGGAGAGAATAGCATCACGTGAATGCCACGCTACTTCTTCTTCTTATACTACACACACCTGTAATTGAGGTTCTCACGATTCACGTTTCATTTTTTATTATATCCCAAAAAGCCAAATGAAAATTCCACGGTGACGTTTTTTATACGCTTTGTAGCTGAGAGAGGGGTAGGGGTTGGAGTAGGTGAGCTAGGGGCGCTAATAAACAAATAAGTGGGCGTGGCAGGCGCAAAAACAGACGCTCAATTAAGGCTATTAACGTTTACAGGGGACACACACACACATACACACACACACGTACGCTCTGATGGACGGGCCATTTCATGAGATGAGCAGAGGGGTGGGGGTGGGGGGGGCAGTGAGAGATTCAAGCATTGGCAGCCATTTGGTTTTATGGCTCTCTCTATAAAAATTCCTTAGTTGAAATTTATTTGCGCCATTAGACGCGCATTAGAGGCAGCACCCTACGACCCACGCCTCACCCCCCCCCCTCACCGCCCCCCATAGTAACAACTAAGCGCAATCAGCCACGCCCACGACAACGTGGGCGCAATGATTATGCAGCCTTAGTAAGTAAGTATGTTCTAAATACCCTATGTCAAGAAGGGAATAAAAGGGGTATAATAGAATTCACATATTAAGTGTACGCTGAGCAAAGGGTGTATACTCTTCCATAATTCTGTCTAGCATTTAATGACAGTGTACCAAAGGGGGTCAGGGAGGGGGGGGGGAGGGCAATCGCCACAGGCCACAGGAACACAGAACAGCACCCTCGACGACGCAATTGAAGTTGAGTTCAGTTCTCTGTGCCTTGCAAATTCAATAAGTCAAGTTCAAGTTTTCTGTCGCTCGACCAATTTTGGTTTATTTATGAGCGATACAAACGAATAAATTAGGCGCAGGCACACCAGGTCTGCGAGCCATCCTGACGCACTCCAGAGAACGCTTAACAACAAGGGGGGATCCAGAGAGGAGGGCAGAGCAGAGGTAGATGAAACGTGCGTTTGGTTATTTGGTTGTTTAGTTGGCCGCCTTGGGCTTATTCCCGCTTAACCCATTTAAGGGGGTCATTCGTCAAATTGGCCATAAAAACGCTTAAGCCTACAATAAAAGCGAAGCACACACACACACACACACACAACAAACAAAATGAACGATAGGCAAAGAAGGAGCAAAAAAACGATAACAAATCATGTCTCAATACACCGGGATTTTAATGCTCTTTCACAAATCGTTTTTGCCAAGATTTAATCGAAGCGAAAATGTCGCAGAAAATAAAACTGTTTTTGCATATTTATTAAGAATTTTAAACAGTTTTATCAATAAGAACGAAAACACCTCAAGGTAACCTGAACAGAAACTTCTTGCATGGACGCATATTCGTTGTGTGTTTGTGTGTGTTTTGGGCAGGGCATACAAGCTAATGGCTACAAAACGAGTTGAGGAAATTGAGGCTGGGCTTGGGACGAAAGGTGCTTGATCGAAAGACAACAACAACAACAACAACAAACAACCAAAAACCGGAGCAGCACTCAATGCAATCGATTATGTCAAATCCTAAGAGCACATCATTTGCTCTCTCTCTCTCCAGGATCCGGCTTTAGTTTGTCGGGTAGGAGAGGGGCAGGACTCGAGTGCGTGTCTAATGTCAGCACATAATGAATATGGCCAGGCTCCGGAAATCCGTTTCAAAAAAAAAAAAAAAACAACAACGACTGACTGACTGGTTAGTAGATGGTTGGTTGGATGCTGCATCTGGATTTGGCACACAGAGCACAGTGCTTAACACTAGTCAACAAAACAGGCATAAATACTTTAAATATAAAACTTCTTAAAAGGAATACAAAACTTTAAAAATACCAAAAAAATTGAAAAAAAAAAATACCAAATGACTTCAGTTTTAAGCTTAAAAGTTCAAAGTGCATTCAAATCTCGCCAAAAATAATCATAGACAACATTCTCTGTTTTTTTTTTTGTAATATTCGAATGCTCTTTGGATATGAACTAAAATTTTTGTGCATGCAACCGTTAAACGTTGTTTGGTTTATCAGATGGGGAAAACAAGAAAAGTGAACTCTAAAAGAGTGCAACTTAAAACTAGAAAAAATGGGAAAAACGCCTAAAAGTTAGCTTGCTTTCAGCACTCAATCCCTTTCACTGGCTTTTGGCCAACAGCTCTATAAAGCTCCCCAGCGATTATAGCCAAGAAAAAAAAAAAAAAGAGGAAAATATTAACACTGTGCATTGATAGAGATGCTGCGTTTCCATAATGAAAACTGTTTAGTTGAGTGGCAAATTGCCAAGTTTTAAATGGCCTACTACCGCTCTCCCCCTCCCCTCGCTCCCCTCTGCCCACTCTCTCTTTATACACCATCCGACACGTTGACCCACATGAGCTTTGAATTTGTTGCAGCAGACGGCTAAGTAAACATTGCAATGTCTGCATGCAATTGTATGTGTGTGTGTATGTGTGTGTGTGTGTCTTCCTAGTTTATTGTTGTTATTGTTGGTTGCACTATGTGGTTAGCATTAGTCGGAGCCACGCGCATGCGATCAGAACGGAAGACAGAAGCATGTTGGACGCGTCATGTTTTTTGTTTTTGATACCCTATACAAAAGTTCGCATGCCAAAGTAGGGTATACACGTTCACACAGAAAGAAAGATGTTCAAGGCGAAGCTCCTCTGAAGCTACTTTCATTAGCTTTAAGTTAAGTTGATTCGAATTAAAAGTTCTTCCTTAATATCTTAGAGTATCGTCAAGTCTTGTTTGGCCTTAAAGTCTGTCTCGTTTGGGTTTTTTGAGGTTGACTGCAGCAAAATGCGACTGCCAAGGCATTGCCACAACAAACACTCAAGGGCTGAAAGGCTTTTCGCTCACAAGTGGCAACCGGAAGTGTTGTGCGGCTCAAGAACCCACTCAGCATACACACACTCACACACATGCACACACTTACACAGACAGGCGCACGCACGCACGCACTCAAGAAACTGGTTTTGGGCTAACGGGTAACGGGTTACGGGCAAGCGGTAACGGTTATAAGGCTTATGTGCGAAATAGGCGAAAGAGAGAGAGAGAGAGGGGGGGAATAATAAACGGCAGCAGCAGATGGCAGACATGTTGATAGGTGGAAATTGAGGCGATTTACTTTTACCAAACATAGGCTTCACCATACATACGTATAAAGCTTATCGCTTCTAACAAACTTAAACTTGTTGAGGCCAAGACGATTGACCAATTTGTATAGCTCGAAAGTAGAGTAAAACGTTGCACAAATAAACACCATTTCATAAAAGTGAAAAAAGCAGATAATTTCTTCAAAAATTTACAACAAAAAGGTTTAAAGGATAAGTCCCTAAGCCTAATATACGTAAAGCTGCCATCATTACGTATTAATTTGCGCTATTTGTATAAAGAAATCTTTAAAAATAAAGTAGATTTATATATATTTCAGTTATAAACTATATATTAATTAAAAATGCGAATGGAGGAGAGAATCATAGAAAGAAAAAGATGAAGATCCCAGCAATCGAGTGGGATATATAACAGAAGAGAAGAATTTAAAGAAAGAAAAAGCTAGCGCGTTCATACAGACAGACGGACAGACGGGGACAGACGGACGGACGGACAGACAGACATGGTGATCGACTCGGCTGTTGATGCTGATCAAGATATATATTTTATGGGGGGGGGGCCTTTACATACATTTAAAATTTTTTTTTATGGGTAGTACAAGGGGGAAAAAATAATCACGAATTATCATGATAACGTTTTTGAGATAAAAGATTTAAGATATTTATTGCGGCACAAAAGATCAGTCGAGTCATACCTGTACGTATTTCTTTAACTCAATAATTTATATTACTTATACGCATTCATTTCCATACAACATTGATTCGGTTCTACCCAAAAACCATTTCTGTTTTGCAAATTTTTCCTAAGTCTAAGTTTTTGTTGCCTTTTTAGTATTTGCTATAGGAAAGCTCGACTTAATATTTATAACTAATTCAAAAACTTATAACCAAGTATCATAAAACTTCTATATTACTCGTTAATACAAAAGTTGCAAAACATTATTAGAGAGTATATCCTTCGTCGGCTCTCAACACTTTTTCAACACATTTTCAACAAATTCCTCTTAATTAAGCGTCGTCTGTTTTATGGGAGCCAATTTCCTCGAAAACAAAACAGCCGACAAAAAACTTGTGCCAAAATTTATGAAAATGACTTTAGCGAAGTCCTTGCCCAAATAAATTGCCCAAATGCGACAAGGAAGGAAGGAAAAAAAAAGTGAAAGAAGGTGTTCAGGCAGAAGCAGTGGGAAGTGGGTGAAAGGGAAGGGGGTGGGGGTAGATGGGGCGTTGACCAACAAACTAATCACAATAATCACACTGAAATAATAAAATTAATAAAAATGCGTGGCCCGTTGGCTGGCACACGACCAGGGAACATTTAAGAACATAAATAAAAATTAGCAAAAACCAACAACAACCGAAGCAAACAACTGGCGAAAGCAAGAGGCAGATATAGAAGGAAAGAGTGAGAGAGGGAAAGAAAGGAAGAGAGTTAATGTTGGACTTGTGACTTTGTGTGTGTGTGTGTGTGTGTGTATTATGTGTGTGTGTGTGTGTGTAATAAAAGCCACAAATATAAAGAAGAAATTACACAACTTGTCGGGTTAGTCGATGGATTCGGGGCAGGGGGAGGAAATGCGACAGCCAAACACCGGAAAAATGCTAAGGCAGCTGGCGAATAAACGAAAAACTAATAAAAAGCCTTTGACCAACAACAACAACAACAACGTGAAACAATGAAATCAACATGGCAAAACATAACAAATATGAACAATTTTTGTTGTTGTTGTAATAACCCCAACCATGAACCCCGACCCCGACTCAATACTCCAGCTCACCTGGCGGCTGCTATTCTCCACATCATCCTCGGCTCTCCTCACCACCCTAATGACGACGCGTCGTCTTGGGCTGCTCGTTTTTCGTCTCCTCCTTTTTGGGCCACTTGTTCTAATTGAAGTCAACGAAACTTCCGATCATAAAAATAATTAACTTTTAGTGTAAAATGGCTGCAAATCGTTTGGCAGCAACATGGCGGCGAACGGCAAAACAAAATGGAAATGAAGAAAAATTTCATGTTTGTTTTTGTGTGACGTTCAGAAAAAAAGAAAAAAGAAATCGAAGAGAAAATCATTTGTCAGCACTTTAAGATGCCTTTAGCATAAAATTTGAGAAGGTTTTTGGTTCTTGTGAACTCTTTATAGTATTCTGGTTCTTTATAAGAAATCATTTGAGTTCATTGGAATATTAAAAATATAACGAAAATCTTCACAAATCTTTAAAAAAAACATAAAAATTATCTCGAAAGATTCCTTGAATTGTAAGCACATTAGAATTAGAAACTTATCCTTTATGTTATCACTACGATTTAAGTTTTCAATGTTAAACATTAAGTCGCAATATCTAAAATGTTTGTTAGCCCCATGTTCGACCCAAATTCTCGATTCTCTTGACTGCATTGAACTTTTAGCATAAATTGCATTTAATTTATGCACATTTGACATTGCTGCCACAATAGTCGTAATACATGTGGCGGCAACAACAAGCGCAAGCTACTTGCAAATTATGTTGCAAGTCGCAAAAGTCAGGCAACAACAACAACAACTGTTGTTAATTTTAATCGCATTGTTAAATTTGCTAGAAAATTATGCCAAGTACATGAGAATTGTATGCAATAGACCTAAAATAAGAAAAAGGGGGAATAAGGAACGATGCTGTTTTATGTTCTTCAACTCATCTTTGTTTCCGGCACGTGCTTCCCCTCACTCGGTCTCTTTCTTTTGGTGCGACCAATTAGACTCGAAATGCACGAAAAATTTAATTAACATTTTCAAATGCTTTGCATGCCTGGACATGTCTGGCATAACTTTCTCACGCACACACACACACACACACACACACTTATACGTATACGTTATAATTTGTTCAACTGTCGTTTTTTGGGTTTTAGCCTCAGCACCAACTCCAATGATTACTCTCTTACCAGCTTTTCCAAGCTTACTCACAAACTTTACCTACTCAACTGCTTCACCCCATCTCTTCCCTCCCCCACTCACTGCCATCACTTATGCTCCCCGATACCGCCCCGTTAAATGTCGCATCCATGCTGTGCTGAATTCAATGGAAACTAGTTTTTATGACACATAAACTGTTACATGGCAACAATTCCTGCCAACCTGGCCGACATTGAGGCGCGGCTACGCCCACACACACACACACACCCGTTCACCCACACATGCGCTTGTGTGGTACGTGCCTTAAATACGCCCCAAAGCTTTTGGCCAAATGTTTGCCCAGCGGTTGCCAAGTGTGGAAAAGTTCAAAATGCAAAATGAAAATTAAATACAAATGCCAAGTACTAGACTCGACTCGACGGCTGAAAACGCCGCACCAATCAGACACACCCCCCCTCCCACAACCCATTTCTCTCAGTGTATGTGTGTGTGTGGGTGACCAAACACCTGACTCTTTGGACTCAAATATACGAAATTTGTTAAAATTGTGCTGCTGCTTAAATTTTGTGGAAAACATGACATTGTTGTTCATGCAACGCCCACATGCCACGCCCATGTTGTAGCTGCAGCATCATTATTAACATTCAACTACATTATTGTGAAAATCCGTTAAACACTTTGTTGCAATTTAGCAAAGTCAATTTGTTAATTTGTTCAAACTTTGGTTTTTGTGCTTAGGCCAAAACTTATTCAATTGCAATTTGTCATTAAATTAAGCCATACACACACAAAAGCCGTACAGAAGCACGACTAGAAGCTACCCTGTTAAAGTGTAAATGAAGCGCGTTTGAAGGAAATTGAAGAAAAATCGAACGTTGAAAATATAACAGAGTAAGCTTAAAAGTTAAACGCAGTTTCATTAATTCTTTGATTTTAAGTTGAAGTTGAACCTTAACGTTCTTTTAAATTAGCAGGGTGTTGATTTTTGAAATGTATTCGATTATTTTGTGTTTAGCTTGTAATGGTTTTAAGTTAAGTTATTGCTTGTCATGTTTAGCTTTTGGCACTTTAAACAGTATGACTTATTGACTAACCATAAGCTAAAAATGATTGCTTTGATTAATGCGATTTTAAGAGCAGTCGAAAATGTTGTCGAAAGCCAATACAAGCCATTGGAACATATTTTTTGAATACTTTTCTGTGAAAAAAGTGATTAGAAAAATGTTAAGACTAAAATCTATTCCTAAATGTTATAACACAGGGCTCTAACTTATGGTTAAACTTGTTTTCCTTGAGCTTTGAACTTAAATTTTACAACTTCCCATACGATTTAGGACTTTAAACTGACATGATATCTCAATTATATTCACAAAAAAACATATTTAACATATTGAAGTCATCCCAAAACATACCACAGACAACACAAATATCACTTTGGCTTCTCAATCGGTTTGCTGTTTCACATATTGAATCTCAGTTTGGTTGACAGTAATTACAGTCTTAGCTTCAAGTTAAAGTTTTCTTCCTCTTGCCAAACAAAATTCACGGCTAAGGTCAGATTTGCTGGGATGCTAAAAGGAATTGAGAGGGAGGGAGGACGCTTTATGATTGTCCAGTGTATATGTCTGGAACTTGAAGCACACACAGATTGTGTGTGTGTCTGCGTGTGTGTGTGTGTTTGCCGCGACGATATTTGTTTCACCCCGGACGCAGATAAAATTAAAATCTCACAACCTAAAAAAAAAGAAAAAATAAAAATAAAACTGAAAGCAAACAGCAGAACAGAGAGCGAAGAAACTTTCACCTTGCCAAAAAGACAAAAACAGAAGAAAAAAAGGAAAAACTTTTCGTTGTTTGCCATGGCGTTGCGTGTGTGTGTGTGCTGGTGTGTGTGTGTTTACCGTACCTTCGAATGAGATTTTGTTAATATTTAAACAAAGGTCGCCACCATTCGCTGTGGATTCTTGATGTTGTTGTTGGTGTTGTTATCGTCCCTTAGGCCTCACAATTTTTCATCTGGCATTGTCTGCTCAAAAATGTTCGCGCTTGCATGGTTTGTTCAGGGCTGGCTTGGTTTGGGTTGGGTATTTGACGCTGAATTTCGCTTCTGTTTTTATTTTTGTTGTTGCTATAAGGTCGTTTCACCTGCTGCCCGATGATGTCTCCTTTAATGCTGGTTGAAAACCGTTTTATAGTTGTACGATTCAATTCTTAAAGCTGTTGTACTACGAAATGATTTGATTTTGAAGATTATAAGGCTAAATATGTTTGCTTCATTCGGCTTAAGTACTAATACATATTTCTTTATTTTTTTGGCGTTTTAGTTTCTTGGAATGTGAAATTTTCGTCAGTTGTGTTAAATTCGTTAAGGTTTTTTGTTGCCTTTTGTCTTTGCAGCCTCAGCTTTATTCTCTCCTTTCTCCTATCCTCTGTTTGCCATTACCTTTCGCTTTCACTGTGCGTCATTTGGCTTGGCTTTTATTATTATTATTTTTACGAGCGCGCGTTTTCTGTTCTTTCATTCGTTTTGCTTTCGTTTTTGTCACAATATAATGGAATTTATTTTATGGCCAACAGGTAGAAAATTTGTTGTCCTCCTGCGTTCGGCTAATTTCGCTTTTACTATTGCCCAGCCAAAGGCCAAGGGCCAAACAACAACCTACAACCATATATATATATATAAGTATAAGTACGGCCATAATGTCGGCCATATGGTTGTTGCTGTTTTTTTTTTCATCTTATTTTTCCTTTGTTTTTTTTTTTTTTTGCTGAGGAACACTAGGTTTAAGGAGAGCGGGTGGCTGTTTTTGGCGGCCCTTATGCTGCAATATTTTTTAATGCCCCTGCCGGGGGCAACAACAACAGCATTGAAAACATTTTGCGACATCCGAAGACAATTAAAATTTATTCAACGCTCTTAAAAGCGTGACGGGCGTAAATATAAACATAAATATGTAATAAGCAACATTCAGAGATGAGAAGAGGGAAAAAGAGAGACCCTTCCCACACTCTCTCTTTGGTAGATCCCATTCAGAGAATTATGCGATTTACATTAGCGTGTTAATACAATTAAAAAGTCGGCTCAAGCTCAGGCATTGGTCTTTTCCCATTTTTTGGGACAGCACAATGAATCTTCTGGTTTCGCCCACCTCAGCTTGTCAGCGACAAAGAACAAGAATCACCCAAAAAAAAAAATTCAAATTAAAAATGCTTTTCTATGGTCCTATACAATTTTTGGTGTGTGTTTCGGAAAGGTTTTGGTCAGGAAGAAGCAGACCTTTCAAGGCAGATAAGCCAATAATTAGTAAAAAGCCCACAGCTTAA
The DNA here is from genome assembly GCA_018152965.1 of Scaptomyza pallida. Lineage (NCBI taxonomy): Eukaryota > Metazoa > Arthropoda > Insecta > Diptera > Drosophilidae > Scaptomyza > Scaptomyza pallida. Next base: position 3,972,088 of record JAECXP010000003.1, read on the forward strand.
ATAATTTTGTATTAAAAATGGATGCCAAAACCTGGCACAGACTTAAATCTGTGCAAAGTATAAAAGCTAACCACAGAAAATATGCGTTAAAGATATTTGTTTAAAGTTTTAAACAGCAATTGGAGCAATATTTTATTGCGAAATAAGTACGAAAACATTTAAATGGAACCAGAAGCAATAAGATTTTTTTACCTTGAACCCATAAAATAGTTAAAAAGTGTAAAAAGAGTAAAAATTCATATTTAAGTAACAGAGTAAAGCATCATTGACCCCATTAGAAACATAGTATCATCAACAATAGCCGTATCGATGTATAGATCAAACCGTTTGTCTATCTGTATGCATAAATTTTAAGTACCATAAGGGAAACCTCAGAACTGAGACATTAGCTTCCTGAAGCCCAAGCACATAAGGTTTTACTATTCTTGACTCTTTCCGATATACACATAAAATTGAAGATAATTACTACTTTAAGCATTCGATACAATTTTATTTTACTCGCACTTCTTGCTACTCGTCTATCTTCGAGCTCGTCAACTTTGTGTCACCTTTGTGAACTGTTCACAGCTCCTTCCTACCCTCTCCCCCCACCCAGCTAGTCCCTTTCACATCTCGTGTCAACACAAAAATCTCAGTGCGGTCTCTCTTTGGCCCGCTGAAAATCAACAATAACTTTAAAACACTTTGCATTTATGCGACAAATGCGACACGGTTAAATCAGGAGCGGGGAGGACTTGAGCTCTAGTCTCCCGCCAACAGCAGTGTCCCGTTCTGTCATGCTGTCTCGCCCCCACCCATTTTTCCGTTAGAGCACAACATGTAGGCGAACTCCGAACCGATTCCTCCCGGACAGGCAGCCAGGCAGGCGGCGGCAAAGCTTTGTCATAAATCATTTTTGGTGCCGCGTTTGCCGCAGAATGACACACGTTTGGACAGAATGAGGATGCCTAACCCGGTGTACTCCTGCTCCACTTGCCACCTTTGCCCTTTGTCCAGCTTTTACCAGTTTACTCATTCGGCCAACAGCAGCAGGTGGCATGCAGCAAGCTGTCACAGGTCTCGTTCCATCTCTCTGTCTGTTGTTGTTTGGGGGCGGGGAGTGAAGAGAAGCGCGAGAAGGTCACACAAAATTGTTTTGGCTAGCGCGAAGGATTCAACAAATTGGAAAGTGTTCACAAGTAGCAAAATGCGCACGTGCCACTAAAATCCACCCAACCACCCACTGGCCCACTCATCGCTCATGGGTCCGCTTGCTGTCCGCAGCCATTTAATATAATAAAAATTTGAACAAAAGTTTTTCGGCGGCTTTCCGTTGAGCTTTTTCTCCCACTCTCTAACCATAATTTATATGAATACAAAAAAAAAGAGAAGAAATTCAAATTAAATAAGATTAATTTTTGAGGGGGGAGCTTACCCTGCCCAAGCCCCCTGCCTCGACTCTGCTCCACTTCAGTTCAGTTCCCAAATCCCGTCTAAACTTTATGGTAACGAAGTGTGCAGCAACAACAACAACAACAAGAAGAACAGTCACAGTTACGGCTTTGACTTTGACTTCAAGTGGAATGCCAGTTATTGCTGTTGTTGTTGTTGTTGTGCGCGTGATTTTGGTCACTTTGAGGCAACTTTTGCATAATTCCACTCAACGCCCACTTGAAGATGACTAATGATGCTGCCAGCTCGACTCTGCCCTTCAGCCCCTGCCCAAGCAAGATGGCCATGTGCCGCAAATATGTCACATTTGTCTAGTGACAGGCAGCCGCAGTTGACAACGAGTACTTCAAACTTCTACACACACACAGAGAGCGAAAGAGAGGGGAGAGGGAAGGCGAGTACATTGCGGTGATTTTTCTAAGCTGTCATCTGCACTGCACAAAAAGACATAGTCCATGACGCTAATTGTCAACCAAAAACTATGCCCATTGTTAAAAAAAAACCGTGTTCCACAAAACGATAACGACTGCATTTCGGCCAACTACATGAACAAAAGTTATTTGTCCTCAAAACACAAAACATTACCATTTGCCCAAAAAAGTATGCTACAAAAATGTCGAAAGCGAGTTTCAATCGAATTAGGTCTAAAAACCGGTCAACAACATCGGTGATTGATGTGCAAAATGCGAAAAATATTGCGACAAATCAAATTGTAAAACCTGTGAAAATGTTGCTAAAATGTGTACAAATGTGCATGGTGGGACGGGTGGGGGTGAAATGTTGAAATGAATAACGGTAACGCTCTCCGCTGCAATTAGTGACAGCCTGCTAAATGCAACGCCAGGTGGCGCCCAACCATTTTTGGTGTCAAGTTTGTGCGCTAATGAACAACAAACTTGAACAACTTTTACAGCTGCCGACTGCTGATAAGAAGTGAGGTGCGAGGTGTGGCAAAAGCGGGGTGAATGTAAAGAAAATAAAGAGTAGAAGTAGTAAAACAGCAACAAAATAGCCAACAATAAAGCAACACGAAATGAAATGAAATGCAATTAAAAAACGGCAACAAAATGCAACTTTTTTCGCTTTTTGTTACTTAAGCGTTTTGGGTTTGAGCTCTAGAATGCAAAATTAGCAGCAACAAAAACTGAATTCATTCGAACTGAATCCTCTTTCAATATCCAGCAACGAAATCACAATCAGAATCGAAACCATAAACGTAACTTGGACATGCAAATGAGAAGAGAATTCGCTATATGCATTTCATAGGAGACAGCGAGGTGGGGCAGAGTGTGACCGTTTTCTTTTGGTAACATTCTGCACATCGATTGGTTTCGCATCAGCGAAACGGATTACTAAAGTTACCTGAACGCCCATCGGCGTTGACAGTGTGTGTATGTGTGTGTGTGTGTGCTCCAACCATAAACGACGGCTGCAATTTTTTGATAAAAAAAAACGTTGCTCTAGAGTTGTCGCTGCCGGCAGTGGGAGTGGATTGCAACATCAGCGGCAGCAACAGCAGCAGCAGCGGATAAGTATTTCATTCATTTCCATAATTTTAATAAAATTGAAGGAAAAATATTCAAGGCGCTCTCTTTTTGCTCTCTCTCTCTCTTTCTTTGCTAGCGCCAAGCCCGAAAATAAATGAAAAATAAAAATTCAAAAAATGGCAACAAAACGCGCAGAAAATAATATAAGTATGCGGCATGTAATGACTGGCTGTGTGGCTCAGCCGCTGGCTCAGCTCTGGAACAGTGGACAAAAAGTGTTGGGAAATGCAAAAATGAGAAACTTTGGATGTAATATATGTATATAAGTAGTTTCAACATCAGAGGGTTGCGTTGTATGATGATTATGACATCGTTTCGAATGATTATTATTTGATGCAAGTTTCTATAAGTGTTTGTTCCTACAACATGGTTGTATATCAACATAATCATTACGTACTGTACAACTGTTTGGAGTGAACAACAGGCAACAAAGAACATGCGATCATAGTCATATATTATCGATAAGCCATACATTTGGTTTTCGCACCACTGTGGACTCTAACCCCCCATCCATGTTACTTGGGTCATGTGCCGCCATTTACCTACAAATCCAGATCCATTGCGTTTCACAGAATCAAGCAGCAACACTGGCTAACCCCTCCCCCCCCACAACGACGTCCCCTGGCAACCCATTGACTACACTTCAATCCCACCATTTGTCGTTGTACACATATCTGGAAGTGAAAGCTGGCGCGCGCGAGCATACACCCTGACAACCAAATGACATAATTCAGTTGCTGGGCAAAGTTTTGACGGATGCTGATGCTGCCATACGCGATGTCCTTGTCCTCATGTTTCTACTACGTCTGCCGTTGTTGTTGTTGCATGGCAAAGTTGAACGTTGAATTTTGATGTTCGTTGATTGCCATCACCCATCTGCACACACTTGTTTTCGAAGATATGTCACCAGGTGTAGCTGCGCATTTAATCCGACCAAAAGTCGCAACATCAACACAGCCAAACCGTCAGACATGAGTATTTCGTATGCTATATGTACGTATGTATGTGTGTGTGTATGGACCACGGCCCGGCCATGGATTGCCCGCCAGAGGCACTTGTAAAAGTCAAAAGTCGACTTCTGTGTGTGTATGTGTGTGGACCAGAACCAGAACCAGAATCGACGACCAGAAGCAGGAGCTGAAAGCTGTAAGCAAAAGTGAAGCTTGTAACATGTGCTGCCAGCCAGTGTTCAACCTGACTCGCCTCCCCTCCCCTCCCCTCCCCGTCCCTACCATGTCTCCACTCATCTCCCATTTGTGCGGTTTGCCTGTGTCCACACAATGGAAATGACTTTCACTTGAACTTACTCGTATTTGTGTCATGTAACTCATACGCCGCGTGGGCCAATAAAAACCGACAAAAACAAGAAACAACAACAACAGCAACAAATGCGACAACAACAAAATTGTAATGTAACTGAAATTAAAATGTAGAAAAGTTCAAGCTGAGTAGGAGTATTGGGAGAAGAAGTGAAGAGATGAAGAAAAGGTAGGCGATGCTGGTTTATAATATATATTTTTTACTTAACGGTTGAATAGAGCACAAAGGCAATAAAACATATTTTATTATGTAGTTGAAGTAAAAAGTTCTTTGTCAAAATATACCTACATATAGTTGCAGGCTAACAGTTTAATAATGAAAAAATAGATATGTTTTCTCTTAGTTATTAGAAAATTAAAAATTAATTCACCTTTAAAAATATTAGGAATGATTTTATAACAAATATAATTCTTAGAATAAAGGATGCAAAATTTAAGGTAAAATTTAATATTCTCGATTTTAAACATAAATTGATTCTCTGGCAAGGCATTTAAAGCTATAAGGCTTAAACTTGTATTCAATTTGTTGCTTAACTTTCTCAGCACAGTTCTTCTGTGGCACATCTAACCTGAACTCTAATCATATCACACACATTTTAATCCAGTTACTGCGTGCAAACACACACACACACGTTTATTCATATGTTTTGCAACCCTAACTCGCAACGGGTCAAGGTTAACTCATCATTGACCCCACCTACCCACACTAAACCCCCCTGCATATGAGGGCCCTGCCCCGTCGTTTCACTCTGTTTATGTTTTTTACTTGCTTGTTTCTTCTTTTTTTTTTGTATGTGGGCGTGGCAGCCTTTTATATTTATGGCCACTACGTGTTGTAATGGGCGTGTTGCTTTCTGGTTTTCCATATTTTTTTTATACATTTTGTTGTTGTGTTTTTCATTTTAAGGGCCAAAGCGACAACATAAAACAGTCGTCAAATTTATTAAGTGACATTTTGGCGAGCAAAAAAACAAAAAGAAGACATTTCTCGGACAGAAAAACACACACATACAGACAGACAGATGGATAGATAGAAAAAAAGTGTGAGAAGTTAAAACGAAAAACTCATTTCAAGTTAATTAGACAAACGCGGAATAAAAAGGTGGAAACCAACAAACACTGAAGCAACAATATTTATTGTAAAGTCAAAAAAAGAACAGACAAAAACATAATGAAAATGTTGGCACAATTGCTCAGGCTATAAATTAAATATTAATTAATTGGCCTGTCTTTCCCAACAGTTTCTGGTCGCGTTTGTCCTGTCGTGTTAAAAAGGACGACAAATTTTGTCGCATTTGCTAATTTTGCATTTTCTAATTGCCCATCGGGCGTATGATTGTTCTAATATCGCGCCGCCTCCTCGCCCCCACCCGCCACACTTAGCTGCTTAATTGCATTTTATTTAATTTACTCGCTTTATTGACGATATATTTTCTGTTGGCATTTCATTTTCTCTTTCCCCCTCTAAAAAGAACTTTTTCTTTTTATTTAGCCAAGTTTCAATCACATTAACCTTGGACAAAAGAAAAAGAAACAAAAAAATGCCAGTGTTGAAAAATGGTTACAGCTTTTTTTTCCCTCTCTCTGTTCGCACTTTCTTTCTGTGCAGTTCTCTTCTTTTTTTGCGCCTGGTCTTTTCGGTCTGTAATTGCATTGAAACGGTTTACATTTTTAGTTATCTCTTGCTATCTCTCAAACTGGGCTTGAGCTTTGCGCCCTGCCCCCTTTAAGTGGCATCATTGCTTTCGGTCCGCTTCACAATTCGATTTGTCGCTATGTTTTGTCGCATTTCCCTGCGCCCAAACCCGGCCGCTGCTGACCCAATCAATCAATCCTCAACACCAACGTTTTATTGCATTGTTTCATTGGCTATTAGCCACCTGACAGCTTAGAAAAATGAAATGAACAGCAACGGCAGCAGCAGCCGTCCACTTAAATAGCTCAATGACATTTAACTTTGATCGATTGCACAACAAACACATCGTATACTTTATATGTATATAGTTGAGTATGTTATATTTATTCACAAATATTAAGGGCTAAGAAAAATGTTGTTCAATCTTCAATCAACGATTTTTTACGTTAGATGAAGACATTCTTCATACATTTTGTGAGTAGTTTGGGTCTCAAAGTATGCGATTTTATTGCTTAGTTTTTCGAAATCAAACAATAACCATAAAATTTTAATTGATTTTCTCATTCGATACAAACAATTGCTGATTATCAAGCATATTATCTGACTTCTCAGTCTTCATATCATCAATGGCTTCAGTTTCGTCAGTAGGCTGCGGTGCGGCCGACGACTCGGCGGGGCGTTGCAGCTTCCATGGATAGACACCACCACCCAGACGTTCGAGCAAACCACCTTTGGGCACCGTTCGCATGGGCATTGATAGTCCAATTAGACCACTTTGCCGGAGAACGCTTGTGATTTTGACGCCACTGTTGAAGGCATTGTACCATTCGATCTTCTTGCGTGCAATGAGCTCAGTGGTTGGAAATTCATAGCCCTGACAAATGCAATTATCGTGCCACAAGGCAAACTCATCGTCCGTGAATGCCACATTCGAGATATCGTTGAGTTCATGCTGCACAACTAGATCCTCGTAACGCAATTCCAGAGCCTTGTTGGTGGGCGTTTTGCCCACATAGTAGCCCATGGATAGCTCCGCCGCGCCTATGATCTCGGCAATGCGATACTCGGGCAACACGTTTGCCCCATTGATGTTCACGCGCACAAAGCAATTGAGCACCGTTTGCTCAAAGTTGCTGCAGCAGTTCAATAGCTGCTCTAAGCGATGACGCGTCAGACGCAGTGCATCCAGTTCTTTGAGACTGTTAATGGGTTGTATTGGCACTGATGGCACTGGCGATACTATTTTCTTCTTCATGACATCATCATCGTCGTCCTCCGCGTTGTCCTCATCATGATGCAGGCGCAGGCGACGCAATTCCTGTAAAATCTCCGATTTGGGACGTCGTTGTTGCTGTTGCTTTTGCTTTAGTCCACTTGTTGTTGGTTTATTGAGTGATTGCAACAGCGGTTGCATGAACTGTGGCAAGTCCTCGTCATTGTACTGGCGTGGCGAACTGCGCTTCGATTTGGATTTAGATCGGATTTTCATCTTGGGTTTTGCATCCAACATTTCCATCGATATCGGAAGAACTAAATGATATATATGGGAATGTGCCTTTGTGTAATTGTTTTTTCAAATGATTGCTTAACTGTTTGTAGTTGCCACGCCTTCTTTGAGCTATCCCATAGTTCTGTTGCCAAAAAAAAAAAATTAAATTATTAATTTGGAATTTAAAATGCTTTTGACTGGCAGCCAACTACGATACTAAGAGCAATTTAAAAATATTGGGGTGTATAAGCTCGCCGTTATTTTAATAAAATTCTTTCGATTTGTATCGATAACTTTAAAATCATTTAAGCTTTGGTAAGCTCCTAACATTTCATGATTATCTAAACTGTGAACTTGTTGACTCTAAATATGGTATACTTACAGCATTCCATAATTATCGGCATTATTAAAGTAATTAATTCTAATAATTTTTCTGTTGTTATTATTGGTTTACTGCGTTTTTTTTTTAACCCTAAACACGATGTATTTATCACTGTCGATTATTATCGATAACTTAAAAGTCACACATCCTCACTTACAGCTATTGCCATAGCAACTTTGGGTCTTTATCGATTAAATTTGAACTGTTTTCACTTTTAATGGAGTGAAGTCTAAAGTATAGGGTATTTATTAAGTTCAACAGCACAGTCCTTTAATATTCTGTTTAGATTTTTGTGGATGCATTTAATGACAACTGCTAACCATTCCTAATTGTTCGTCTATCTTTTTTCTCTTCCTCGTTGTCTACCTCTTGCTTTCATTTATTGTGGGCCATAAATGCCAGCCAACTATTAAATTTATATTAATTTGGTTTAATTTACTCTTACTATCTCTTCCTTTTTTTATATTTTTGGCAACAACTACTTGGCACATACGGTGCCCGGGCGCAACAGTAAGCAAAGAGAGAGAGAGCGACAAGTAGAGTATAGAAAGAGAGAGATATACCTAGATAGCGTTGGTGTGAGATTGTTACGCCCGTTTTGGAGCATTTGCCATTAAATTGGCAAAAGATTTATGGCACAATTGCTTTAATTACAGTTGCAGCTAATTGTATGCAGCCCCAAAGCAGATGCTCAAGGCAAAGCAGCAGCAGAAGAAGCATCCCAAAACCCAAAAAACTCTGCTCTCAACTCTGCTCCAGTCTACTGTTGTCTACTTTACGCTGGCTGGCAGTGTGCCCAGTTCAAAGTCGTAGTTGGGAATCTTTCTTTGCATGCTTTGTGTGTGAGTCTGCATAAATAACTTGAATGTGAATCGCTTTTGATGCGAGAAAGGGTGGATGTGGATGTGGATGTGGATGGTCGAACGCATTGAAAATGCTGCTCACGCATTGATTCGAAACTGCCTCAGACACACACACACACACACATACAGACATAGATAGAGCTAACTCCTGTTCGGCCCACACACTTAAGGGCAAACTCGTTTATGCAAGCGCAGTCATCATCATCATCATCTTCATCATCATGATGATGTTCATCCACATATCATTTTGGTCCGGTGTCGATGAGTTGGCCCAAACTCAAATTTCTTCAATGTCTTCGATTCATTCTTCGTATATGCATAGGTGTGTGTCTGTGTGTGTGTGTGTAACGATGTGTGCGTGCATTGGATTTTTGGTGTCGACTTTATGATAAATTTATAAATTAATTTTGTTGAAGAAACTTGCAAAACACCTATGTACATACATATGTACAATGTGAAACGATGCTCGAAAGGATTCAAAACGTAGAGCTCTATGTATATAGAGTCATGGAATCACGTACCGCATGAATGCTCATTCATTCATTCATTTTTATTATTTGGTGGGCGTGGCAGTTCGTGTATGCATGATATAACATCCACAGTTTACGCAAAGATAAGCAAAATTTATGCAACTCCTTGGAGTTTAAAGACACTGCCATAGACTTCGTACACAGCAGAATGGAAATCAATGAATAGTATTTTAAGCTAATGAATGCAAAGTTGGTGACTTAAGATTGCAAATCTGACAATCGGATGAACAAAACCAAATTCAAAATTCAACCTCAGCATATGAAAATCTTAGTAAAGAACTTGTAGGTAGAAAAAATTGTTATAAATGATGTTTAAAGACATAAGATAACAATTGCAACGCTTTAATCGACAAATGATTACTTTTCATGCACCTTTCCTTGACGTTTTCATTGGATAATCTCTATGCGAAACGCATATTATTGTTAAATTTACCCGTGAAGATCCCGAAGAAACGGCTTCAAAGAAGTAACCAATTACCAATTAGAAACTATAGCATGCAAAAGTCGACTAGCAGATACCCTGCACCAAAAAAGCTTTTAACTATTTTTAATGCCCTGTGGTTCTTTTTTTTTAAGTTTGCTTCTGTTTTTGTGGCATATTCGTGCTGGAAAACACCTTTCTGAATATGGCAAAGTTGTGCCCACGGGCCGAATGGCAACAGTGAACAACCATTGTGGGCCACGCCTTGACGTTGACAGCCCCACACACACACACATACACACTCACACACAGAAAAAGAATATATGGAAAAGTTTTCTGGGCAACATGCAAGCGGCACCCTCATCCAGTTGCCTGCCATCCTGACTGCCTGACATGCCAGCCGCTGGAGTTATAATGTTCGTATACATACAAGTATTTAAAAGTGCGAAGTGCGATGGGTTTTTTGGGATCGGGATCGGGTTTGCTTCAGCTGTTGGGTTAGGGAACGCCGCCTGGTTGGTCGTAAGTGAAAAACAAGCAAATAAACGGGGACGACTGCTGCTGCTGCTGCTGCAAACAGGCGCAGCTACAAATGAATCTAGGATACGGATACCCATGTCAAAAAAAAAAGAAAAAAAGAAAAGGAAAACTCCTGCATACGCCACAAAACCCAAACACGTAATACTCCACTCCCCCTACACCCTCGGCCAAATGCGCGCGCGACTGGGGCGCGCAAGCAAAACTTGTTTGTTGCACAGAAACAAAAGCGCTTCCGCTTTTCATGTAAAATGACAGAAACAAGTGTTAATGGTTTTGGGCTTAGGCTCAAACCGAGATGCAAAGCTACAGATAAGAACGGCGGGCATACAAAGGGAGCGGCAGCGGCAGCGGGAGAGACAGGCTGGCCGTCAGTCAAAAGTACAGGGCATTGCTCTGCGCAGACAACGTGTTCAGCTTGAAGAATGTTAATAACAAAAACATATTTTTAAGCCAGTTGATTCGCTCTTTGGTTGCTTTTTAAGCCAGCAGCATTCGGAATGAAATCCTAGCTTTTGGGCGATGCAGTTCTTAGAAGCTTTCGAATAAATTTAATATGAAATTGATTCTTTCAGTGATACCTTAACATCTTAGAAACAGCATCAAGAAATGTTGAAATATCGAATTACAGTTACATGGAAACCGTGTGATTACAAATGCCAAGACATGTATTTTAATTTGCTGTTTTGTGTCTTTTTGTCATCGTTTCTACATACGCAAAACATTTGATATGGCATATGTGTGTTATTTTTTGGTTTTCCAATTAATTTCTAATTAGTTTTTACTGGAAAAAAAAAACGTAATGAGCGATTGTTCGAATTAGCTTTTTGGGGAAACTTGAGCTTGGTTTCGCTTCATGAAAAAATTTCATTTTCTTAAAAAAAAAATTGTTGTGTGTTTCACAAATTACAATTTTGGGTTTAGGTGTGCTGTCTGTCTGTCTGTGTGTGTGTGTGGCAGTCACTTTTTGCCTGTTTTAAATGCTCAACCACCAGACACATATCTCTACTTCACCCTTACCCCTTTCTCTCTCTCTCTCACTCGTTGTATCTTTTTTTTTTTGTGTTTTTGCTACTTTTGCATTTTAACTCCTGACTTTTCCGTATGCATATGCAAATTCTTCGGCCTACATGTGTCTGTATTCCACTTTTCCTGCCCCTTCCTTTCCCTTCTACACGTCCGGGCCGTTATTATATAAAAGTTTGCCTGCAACGTTGCCTACTTTTTTGCGCCCGTTTCTTGACTCATCTCCTGTTTATACATACATACATGTATATTCAATACCCTAAAACCTTTTTAAAATATTCATTACGGGTATAATAAGGTAACAGTCGGGGGTAAATATCTTCGACCCAATAAATTTATAGATAGTACTATCGATAAGCACCAAAGGCCGATTTGTGAACAGTACGCAGACCCGTTTTCGAAATATATCATTTATCGATAACGGTCATATCTTAACTGTAGGATTTGTGTTCACTTTTTATTGACACGTTTGTTGATTACTGTATATACTTGGAAATGTTAAAAAGATAGGTTAAAAAAGCAAAAATGAATTTGTTATCGATAACACGTAAATCATTGATTTTGAATATTTAGGTCTTTTCTTTTTATACTATGATGAAATAGATATCATTCGTGTACATTGCTAACAAACTTATTAAGAGGCACAAAAATAAATAAATTATCGATAATAACTACAAGCTTCAGATTTGTTCTACGAATTATTGAGTATTTGGTAGGCATGGTGATTAAATGGTATCTTACAGTCGATTTAAGTATTCTTACTTTGTTTTATTTGTAATTTTTCTTCCCTTTTTTCCGCTCTTTTTTTGTTGCCTGCGCTGTAGTGTAAAATTACAATAATGAAAATGTATTTGCAAAACTAGCCTAATTAGTTGAATATGAGCCATGTTGCTATTCAAATATGCATACACAGACACATACATGCATGCACGGGTGCCAGGCGTAGGGGCGAATGGGCGGATGGGCGTGGCACTGTCTACTCGACTCCAGTCTATGCTGCTGCAGAGCCCAACATTAATTACAGTTTTCGATGCTTCACTACGCTTACAACTTGGCAGTCAGTTGGGCTAATTGTATGGCGCTGGCTTTAAGCCTAAACTCTGTTGACCTGGTTAAGAAATATAAAAAACAACAACAACAAAATGGCTGGCTAAAATTCTCAATTACTTAGAAGCGCTATAAATTTTAACGCAACGTCGCTTTGCAAAAAGGGGGGAGGGGGGTGCTCGAAGGATGCTTAGGGGGGATAAGGAAGAGTGGAGTGGAGTGTGCAAGTGTTAAAGTTGTCGCGCATCGAACACACCTGCTGCCCAGCACAGCTCAAAGCTCGTTTGACTTTTGTCGAAAAACTTTTTACAAAACAGAAGAAGAAACAAGAAGAAAATGCTCACACACACACACAAATGCACTTAGAGAAAATCGGTGTGATGAGAAATTAAGAAAATCAATATGAATTGAAATAACTTTAAGCAAATTCTTTAATTTCATTCAAAGCATTTGAGCCAAAAGGCACCGAAAACACTTCTTGTCAGATTTATTGATGTGAATATATTTTTTTCTGTACATTTTCAATACTGCTTTTGTTGTGTTTGTATGTGTGTGTGTGTGTGTGTATGTAGAGTGTTTGGCAGCAGGTGAGAGCATAAATTTCACACATTAAGGCAAAATATTGTAATTGCCCGTTGCCTTGGCAAAGTGGCGTATACGCAATATATAAGGCAACAGCACAAAAGAAAGTGAAAAGAAGAAAGAAAAACATACACACAGCTCCTGCTGCCTGCCACATCAAAATGTCTGTCAAACATGAGCAAACATAATCTGGCGCATTTGACAAGCGCATTTACACAAATTACCGCATCCAAAAGTGGGCAAAAGTGGGCGTGGCCACAGTAGCACAAACACACACACACATACAAGCATATGTATGATAATCACAACACATCAAGTGACAATTGAAACCGCAAACAGACAAACGGCATGACAGAGCATCACCACCTAGCCCCCCCCCTCCGCCTTAGCCACCTTTTCTCAGTGTATGTGTGTCACTGATATGCCTCCAAGGAGCAAATTGCAAGTGGCAATCAGCAGTGGGACAACAATCTCTGCCTTTCTCTCCTCGTCTCTTTCTCTCTCTCTCTCTCTCTCTCTATCGCTCATTGTGCATGGGTAACATGCGATTAACTGCGGCTGAGCCGCAATTAACTGTGAACAGGCGGAAATTCGCAGCTGAATCTCAATCTGTCCCGGAAACACAAGTGGCATGAAGAGAAGCTGAGAAATTATGTAGTTCTCTCTCCCTCTCTCTCTCTTTCTCTCTGCACTTTTCACAAAAAAAAAAAGAAATACTTCAACTCTATGCCATCGACACAATTGTGGGCACAATGCACTTGTTGGCAGTTGTTGCATGATTGATTTGCTACCTGAATGATGAATGATGATGATTCGTTGCATATGCTCTTATATATATATATGTTTTATATATGTATTTCAATATCAGTTTATTTTATCTAAAGCATCACTCAAATCACACACACCCTGCCGTGACAATCAATTAAAATGCACTTGATTAACGAAACTGTCACATGGTATTAAATGTATAAACTTGTGGTCAATAAGAGGCAGTCAGAGATGCGTATACTTAATGTGTAAGACTTTTTTTGGTCTTTAAGAAGCAAACTTAAGGTGGAATTTTAAACTTTAGAAGGATAAATAATATCTGGGGGTATATGTATATTTGTTTTCAACCATACAATAATGAATATTCCTGATCTCCTTACTTTATGGCATGTTCCTAAGGCACCTTAAATCTTAAGACCACGAATCTTAAGCTTAAAGATCAGATGAAGACTCGTAAGGAATCATATCGCAATTAAATAAATCACTTTGTTGCTTCAAATGTCATTTTGTTAGTTCTTTATTTAGTTCTTTTAGTTCTTCAATTTGCTCGATCATTTGTGAAGTCGGTTCAGAAGTTCAGAGAACCTAAAACACCAAACACTTGAATTAATTCAATGAACTACAAACATTAACTACTTTGATCAAACTTCAACAACTCGTATCATACTTATACTTATATAATACAATGTGAAGTTTTGTAAGTTCATTAAATGATTCCAGCTTTCCAGCTCCTGTGTGTGTGTGTGTGTGCACTTCACTTTGTGTCACATCGAGTGCGATGCCACTTAATAATACGAGGAAAGCCAAATTAGACAAACATCAGATGTGAACCATACGTGTTTTCTCTCTCTTGCTCTCGCTCTGTGTGTGTTTTTCATTGAGTGTCTCAAAAAAGAAGAAGAAGCTGAAAGTATAATAATAAAAATGTACAAGTAAATGACGCACATGACAAACATTCACACACCAAAACACACACGCACACACAGGTTATAAAGATGCCCAGCGTAGAGCACAGGGCGCACTTGGCACATTTCTCTCATCTGTGTTTTTTTTTTCTTTTATCATCTTTGCATGGGGTGTGGGGGAAGGGCAGGCTAAAAGCCAACGGCGTATGACAATTGCAGCGCATATCCGCTTCCGGTTTAGCCCAACTACCACCTTATTCCGCACACACACAGACAAAAGAAGGCCACATCAATTTGGACGCGTGCACATTTATCCTAATCACACACAAAGGGAGGGAGGGGGAGGGCCCAGTTTATTTATGTGCCTGCCTTCTTTTGACGTTCTTTTATTATTTTAGTCGCCGGCATCTAACACACACACACAAATACTGTCCCCCCTCCCTTCCCCCTTGTCGCGTAGCACGCATCCGCTGCTCACTTTTGTCGCAATTTAGCTAAAAGCGTCATCTAAGAGGAAGTCCTTTTTTATATTTTCCTTCGACTACTTTTGCTTCTGCTTCTTCATCTTTTTCTTCTGTTTGTATGCGTGTATGTGTGTGTGCTTGTGTGTGTGAGACATTTTCTCTTATAAAAATGAGATGCACAAGTGCGCAACAGAACAAACGTCGTCGTCGTTGTCGTCCCCCAATTTCCCCACTGTCAGGGTTATGGCCCCGGAAACCTCATTCCCCCCTACACCCTGCCACGCCACACACGTCCCACAAATCGCTCCTTTGTTGTTGCTTTGGTGGCTTCCTTTGAGCGGTTTTTCTAGCGCTTCGTTTAAGTGGATATATGGGAAAGAGAGACTTTGTCAGCTTTTGCTGTGGGCCAAACTTAATAATCAAATCAACAAAATGCTCAACCCAAAAATCCACCAAACAGACAATGAGTGAACGAGTGGTAGTGGGGGTAAGGGTGAGGGAGAGGAAGAGGAAGAAGGGTTGTATTATTTGTCTAACCAAATTGTTTAATTGTTGCATTTCATTATTATGGCAAATGTTGAATGAATAATTAAAAATATTTAACATTAGAAATGCGCGTCTTAAAATAAATATATAACACGCACATAAAGCTTAATGCGTGCACAGCGCGAAAAAGTCGAGTATTTTGTATACATTTCAAGAAAAGAATACTATACATAAAGAATTGTTTTTCCTATTTATTCATTTATTTTTTGCATTACTTATTTCAATAAAAAAAAAATAATAATAACTAAAGGAAAGGGAGTACAGTTGTGCTTAACTTTCCGTTTCACTACATTGGGAACTTGAATCCTAACTAAAGTTTATTTATAAGACGAATTTACTTGGTTCAAAGCATGAATCCTCTCAAAATTTCAAATTTCGAAATTTTGAGCTTAATTTAAGTATAGTTTTTGTTAATTTCCGACTTGACTATGCCTATATTTATTTCCCATCAACCCCAAATAAGTAAAATAATACAATTAAAAGTATTGCGTACTGATTTCAAGAAGGATTTTACTTAATTTAAGATTCGATTGATTACAAATGCTCTCAAACGTAGCAACATTAAAAAAATTCAAGAACTTTGATTTAAGTTTAAGCAGAGCTATTCCTAAGTTAAGAATATTTGTACATTTTTGAAGCTTCTTACCTAAAAGAAGATAGGTTCTGAGGATAAACTTTGCAAACTAAATGTTGGGACTTACTTTTTTATTAGCTTTCTATGTAGACACTTCAAGAAGTCAAACTAAAAGACGTAAAACGCATTACTTGCTAAGAAATGAATTTTCGCTATGTGTGTGTGTGTGTGTGTTTCGACGACGCGCATTTGACACATGTCGCCACGATGTTGGCAAGGACAAGGGACAACTGTTGCTGTTGCCGCTGCTGCTGCTGCTGCTGGTTTTGGTTGGCATTTTTGGTATCGTTCTTCGTGTCTCTCTCGTGTTGTGGCGGCCGGAAATGGCGTCAATGTCAACGTCGACGCCGAAAATTGCTGCCAGCCACACACACACACACATATGTCTTCCTGTGTGTGTGATTTGACATGTGCGTATGTGGTTGGCAGCAGCACGTTTATGTCTATGGCCTGAACTGACTGACTGTTGCTTCACGTGCTCGTTTACAGTCATTTATCATAAAAATGTATATATACATACATATTTTGTACTCGCATTTTTATAAACTGTTTTGTTTCACACCCACACACACACACCCGTACACACACTCGCACACCCAACGCTGCGACATTTTTATGAAGCTAATTTGATGTTGTCATTCTTCATTTCTCATTTTTTTTCTGTTGTTTTTTTTTGCGTTGTTGCTTTTTGTTACGCCATTTTCATTTTTACAGCTCAGCTGCCTCTTACACAACCCAATGAAAATGTAATTCCCAAGCCAAGTCAAAGCCAAAAGTCGAAATATATATGTAGCGTACCATAAAGCGACACCTAACGTTCATGTGCTGCAACTGTTACTTGTAACGAGTGTCGCAGTGTTTTTTTTTTCTTTTCTGTTCCGGATGGCTCTTAACTCTCGTTTCTTGGCCCCATCTTCGGGGTTTCTTATTTTTGTTGCTTTCTACTATAACACTTCGTTATTTTTGTGAGAGCGGAATAAAAGCATATGTTTTTTCTGGGGTATTGTAATAGGCTGGGAACATATATGTTTGTTCCTTATAATTTGTAAACTGTTTTCTTTATGTCTTAAAATGATATCATCCAAGATGTTTTATTGATTATAAAGGTTCAACGATATGTGGTAGAATATTAATTTTTTTTAGGTTATATTAAACTGTTCATTGGTGTTAAATCCACGTGCAACAATACGCTGATCAAATTGCATTTGACTTGTGGCAATGCGAGTGAGCATAACGAGAAATATTTTTTTTTTTGGAAAAGAGCAAACGAATGCATTTTTCGATACTTCTATAGAATTAGGTTATATGTATAGTCAAAATTCCATTTAACTTAGTTCCGTATAGGGAAGTTTTTTATATAAAAAGTTTCACTTCAAAAAAATTCTCTGCCATGAATTTTCCGATCAAATGTTTCTCAATAACATAACAATTGTTTTGTCTTTGTGCGATTCCTTATATAGAAGTGCGACTCTACGTATATCTAATATTAAAATGCAAGCAAAGTCTACAACAATCTTCTACAAAAGTACACTATACCCAGGCACTACTGTACATTTTACACACATATATGTAGCTCAAACTTAGTACTAGCTTCTTTAGCATAATCGTTTAACCATTTGCTATGGAACGTCGGCCATGCAGCTCTTAAAGCTTTTAGTTTTTAATTTTTTGTTGTCAACTCTTTTTTTGGTCTCAAAACTTTGAGGGCACAACTTATTAATAGTCTTAATATTAGCTGTTATCGAGAACTGCACCCTGGGGCCAAAAGAATTTTCTATTCCCATCGACAATCTCTTCTTGCACTTCCCATCCGCCCCCTCTCTCTCCCTCTCTCTCTGCCCTACTAAACAGTGTACTTCATCTCATGTTCGGTTGACTTTCGACATTGGCTTTGGCTTTGGTTATGGCTAATGCTGAGGCTAAGGCTGAAGTGAAGGAGGAGGGTTATGCATTGTCCTTTCTGCTGCCACATCTGCCTTCGTCTTGGCCATCTTGTCTGCTGCTTGCCGCTTGCTGCTTTGCTGCCTTTTGTTATTCGTTTAATTAGATTTCTCAAGTAAACCACAAAAACCGCACATTTTCTCAAGCAGCCCCAGTGCTGAGGTATGGTCACAAAAAGGGGGGGAAGGGAAGGGGAGTGCTGGACTATGTAGGTAAATGGAGCAAGCGGCTTTGCGAAGAATGTTTTGCTTAGCTTCAATGCAGGCAGGCAGGCATGGCAGTCCAGGCAGGCACTGCAATTTCTGAACTGTTGCTCTCTCAACACAAACCGCACGAAGGAGCTCTGGCCATTTTCTTATTGGAAACTTGTCCGCTGAAAAGGCTATTTTTCAATGGTAGAACGAGCGGTGGGTGCGACGCAGGGGGGGTCTCTAGGGTTGGAGGTTAAAGCAACAGACAGGCAACATTCAAACCCAAACCAAAACAAACAAATACTTCACAAAGATACAAAATACACACATACACATACATATATATATTTTACTGTAACTTTCCATTTGTGCACTTTAATTTGCGGTGGGAACGAGGGCAAAAACAACTAACAACAACTTTCTGCCTCTCTCTATTGCCCCTCTTTGGCCCTGAATACCGCATCAAAGCGAGCTGCGGGCAACGTGGGACGCTTGCAGCACTAAGCAATTTGCAGCCAGACAACAAGCCCAACAAATGCAACACAACATATTTATACCCCTCCCCTTCCTCCCCCCTGCTCGTGCTGTTGTCTATCTCTTGTTGATTTTTCATTTGGCTGTCGCACATCTTTAGGCTAAATATTGTCACGCTAATAAGCCAAAAACGAAACACAATTAAAAATTCCCTAAACGAAAGATAATAACGGCAAAGTACGAAACCCTCCACCTCCTCTTTCTACTACCAACTGCAACTGCAACAAATACCTTTGGCAGTAACGCTCCCCCTACCACCCTTCGCCACCCTTATTTAGCTCATTTTCGCGGGGACAACAACAGCATACAACAACAACTGCATATTATGCAAATTGCATTAAACTAAAAAAGATGGATATACAGAGCTCTTACACATATGGACGTAAGTGTTTGCATATGTGTGTGTGTGTCGAGACTGTACTTTTGACGAGCAGTAAAATGCTTTTCAATGCAGTTAATGAGTTTTAGATGGAATAATGATCGCCATTAGTATTAGGACGAAGGATTTTTTCACATAATCCAGTTACCACCCAAAAATGTTTGTATTCAGATTTAAATGTAGGAATATTCTAGAGCTCAAACCATTGACAAAATGCCCTTGCATTTCAAAATCGTTTTATTTTTCGCCTAGCTATGGCATTAAGAAGCTTGGACCTGTGGTACTTCTTGATTTGTAAGGACAACTAAAAAATTGCAACATGAAAATCGACCCCAAAACTTGTGTTCATGTTTGAAAATAAGAGAATTAAACAGCCTAAGCCATTAACAAAATTGCATTGCATTTGAAGTATAACCATTTTTAGCCGATTTATGGAAACTTGAACACATGGTACTTCGCGGTGTTAAGGAGAAAAAGTTTCAACATAAAAACGAACCCAGAACTTTTGTTCATGATTGAAGTTAAGATTTGTACACAGCTTTAACCATTGACAAAATTGCATTGCATCTTAAAGTCTGACAATTTTTAGCTGATTTATAGCATTGAAAAGTTGGAACCCATGGTACTTAGTAATTTTTAGAAGTAAAATCAAAATTGAATTCAATTAAACTTTCAAACACCTTAAATTACTTTTTCTTCTTTCAACGCTACACTTTCTTTTTTGCTTCATTCCCCCCCCCTTCTGCTTTCAAACAAGAGATGCAAATAAGGGTTTAACACCCATCAACCATCCGCCTCCAATTATTGTTGCTGCCTTTGTTGTAGTCGTTACTTTTTTTCGTTTTTGTTCAGTTTGCATCTTTCTTCAATTTCTTTGCTTTCTTTTTTCGTAGCCTACCTTGACTTGGGTCTTGGGTCTCTCTGCTGTTGTTGTTGTTGGCACTTTATTGAATTGTCCCTTGGCTTGGTGTCGGCCGCACTGATTATAGGGTGTGTGTGTGTGTGTGTGTGTGTGTGTGTGTGTGTAGATAGCCGCTAGTCATTTCTTCTTACGCCTCACTTTTTTCTTGTTGCATTGTTGTTCTTATTTTGTGTCGTCTGCTTTAGTTTGCTTTAGTCATTAATCTTCTTTGACGCGCTTAAATCACATGAATAACAAATTAGCTGGCATATTAGTATACACACCCCCCACCCCGACCAACACGCCCTCACTCCCAACATCTTCTCTCCACTTTTTTTCAAGCAAAAAGGAAAAAAGGTTTCCGAACAATCAACTAAACCCTCAACTGGCACCTTGGCAGTCACACAAAAAAAAAAAAAAAAACATAACAAAAGCAAACGCTTAGTGTCATACAGGCATGGCCCTTTTTGGATTTGGGGTCTGCCTGCCCCTGCGTCTTCGTCGTCTGCTTGTGGCTGCAACAAGCTGCCTCATTTAGCTCATTGTCGTTTGCTATTTTGCATAATTCATTGGCTTGTCTAACGGTGCGTATGCTTTATATATATATTCACCACCCACCAAACTTCACTTCTCTCCCTTACTCTCTCCCTCTCGCTTTCTCCTTTTCGCTCACTTTGTGTGCGCTGTCAGTTTGCTAATTAGCAGCGCATTTTCTTTCTTTTTTCTGCTCTTTCATATGCATATTACTTACATATAACATCTCCTTTATATATATATTTTTTAATGCAATTTAATTATTTTATTTTCCCCAACCTCAATTAGAGTGACAAAGAGCGCGTGCGAGGGAGCAAGAGATATGACAGCTTTGTGTTACTTTTTGGCTTATGTCTTGTGACATGTTCGTAGTCCTTTCCTGATAAATTGAATGCATTTTTAATTGTATTCAACGCCAGCAAAATCCCCCTCAGCCAGCCTTTGACCAGCTTCAACGCGACTCAACTAAAAGTCATATGAATTATTTGTGCAACAATAATAAAAAAAAGTATATATATATAACAAAGAAAATATAATAATTGCCATACATGAGTATTCCATTTGCAATTTTCATTTAAGCCGCTTGACTTAATTGCAATCATTTGTAATCTTTGTTCTCTGAACGTTAATTTGCGCTTGCTGCTTAAAAATTCACAAAAACGCGTAGTAATTGCACTTATATATCTTCGATTATGAAATCTTATAAGCTTATAGGCATTAGAAACTTACAAAGAAACCTTAAGTCTAATCAATTGCAATCAATATAAAGAAAGAGGAATATGTTTCCCTTAGAATTGTGAACATTAACTTTAACTTTTTGCAGTTAAAATATCTCAGGTTTGCATCTTATGGAACACTTAAGACTCTAAGTCCTTACCATTTTGGCTGTGCATTGATCGCAGTCAGATTGTTGTTTAGCACAAAGCATTATCGCATTATCGAATACAAAACATGTTGGATAGCTCTCCCTATAAGAAAGTTCTGATAAAGAGAAGAATTTTAGTCCATACATTAATAGCAGTCAATCAGTTATGAAATTCAAAAATTCCATCACACAAATTTTTGGATAACTTTACGTTTAACTGAATTCTGGCAAAACTATTTGCTTAAGCTCAGAAGCTTGGAGAACATATCTTGTTGCCACCTTTTATGGCACAAGAGAAACGCGAGAATCGCATTTGCCGCAGCATAAACAGATTCACATAAGTTGCAGTTAACTTGGCTAGCGTTTGGGGCACGAATGGGCGTGTGGGCGTATGGGCGTTGGCGTATGGGCGTGACATAGTGGAACCACAATGCGGCCAACAGTTGAGCCATAAAGCAGCAGCAGCGCAACTGTTGCACGATGCTGCTCCGGATGCCACTTGGAAGCTAGTCAGTGGCTGGGTCTGTGGCAGTAACTAGTTGTGGCCAACTAGGCGCGGATGCTTGGATTCATGCCACGGCATACAAGCTCAAGCAAGCCTGGGCCTGTTGCCACATAAACAGCACATTTTATTAGATTACACATACGCCTCCGTCGCCCACACTCTTTCGCTCTGTAAGACAAAAGTTGCTCCAGTCTCTGGACCCCCCCTCCCCCCGCACCCCTCCGAACACGGACACAGTTCCAGTTCTGACTGCATCTGCGGGCAAAGTGCAAAATTTTTATGACTCCCAGTGGATGTTTTGATACGTTTTTATGAGACGCGCGCGTGCTGTAAGGCGTGGCAGAAAATTTTCGTAGGCAATACTCCTACATCTTCACATTCACCCACTTCCCTTCCCCCTTCCAACCCCCTTGTTGTCTGCCTTATCGCACACAGTTTGAACATTCGCTTGATGCGCTTTAATAGAAAAATATGCCCGCTGTCGTTTCGCTTTTATTGCAGCCAGTGTGTGGGGCACGCAGCAGCATGAAAGCGTAGCACAAAAACCCGAAAAGAAAGAAAATCAAGCATCTACTCAACTCTCTGTCGCAAACCCTTTGTCGACGCCGACACCCCAGTGACAAGCAATCAAACAAAGAGAAGGCTTCTTGTGGAGCAGGATGTATTGTATAATAATAATCATACAGAAATATAAAATAAAATAAAAAAATTGGTGACAAAAAATTCATCAGCAAACATTTTTTGGCTAGATCGCAGAAAAAGTAAAAAAATAAAAAATTCAATAAGCGATTTATTGATGTTGTGGATATGGCCGTCTTGGCAAGGAATTTAAAGGACGGATGGTTAACCTAAAAGTTTAAAATATAACGAATTTTCAATTATTTCGTGTAACGAAGAATTCAACCAGTTTCCAACATTGCTTTCCACTTTCTGAAAAAAGTGGCTTATCCTAATCGAAAAAATCTTCCTACAAAATATGTTACCGTCTTTTCATTAAAAATTGTAATTTTTCGCAATTTTCAAAAAATTATAAAAACCTACATTTGAAGAGATTTTTGAACATATTTTTTTTCAGTCACTATTAGAATTGTTTGAAGCAGCTTTTTGCATCGAAAAATTTATTGTTTGAGACCGGGAAAAAAGTGTTGAAAATAGACTCTTACAAGAATTGAAAATTTAAAAGGGTACTTAATGGGTTAAGAAGAGTATTAAAACAGTTTTAATTATCTATCCTATCTATAAATTTGCTTGTGTGATAAATTTTTTATGGGCGACGATAGGCAATTTCGTAACATATACTCTCTTTTGCTTCCCAGTGTATGTAGAGAAAATATGATATTTTCTAATAGTGCAGGAGTAGAATAATACAAAGTATATCCAGTTTTCGCATTAAAAGTTTTAAGATAAGTTCGAAACGCGTTTAAATATTCAAAAAAACATATTTTTCATGAAACTAATCAACAAAAGTTTTTAAAAAAAGCAAAAAAAGACAAAAACGATTGAAATGAAATTTATCAATTTTTAGACTTGTAACAATCTCCAAAATATTTCATCTAAGCTCATTAAAAAGCAGCTTGCTTTACTTTAAAACTCCAAAACAATTTCAGTTCTTCTTATTTTAATGCATTAAGCCAAAATCTCAAAAGTGTTCCACATTCAACACCGACATACAAAGTACATATGTATGTTTGTCTGCAACAGACAAGCGACATTCATCTCTCTCTCTCTCTCTTTTCTCCCAAAAACTTTTTTTGCAACAGACAACCCGTTACCGGTAACCCCCGGTTCCCCCCACCCGTCTGTCCCCCCCGTTTGATACTTCTTCATCGCCACGCTTATCCTGAGCAACTAACTAACGAACTAACTAACTAACTATGAATCTAGCCCATGAAGCATTCCTCTTTAAAACTTCTCACAAAGTTTAGAACAAGAGCAAAGTGTCCTCCCAAACCCCCCACCATCGCCTCCCCCTTCAGTCACAAGGCTTGAAGAAGAAAACACATACTTTTTGGGCATGGCAAGTGGCAGCGCTGATTTACTTGGCAATTACAGCCAGTTGAGTGGCTGCTTGACGGACAGACGGACGAGACGGAGGGAGGGACGTTGGTGGTGTGGATGCTAACGCTTACAGATGGTTAAGGGCGGCGGGGGGTGTTAGACTTATGTGGGCGTGGCGATCGTTCAATGCAATGAACTAGAAAGCTGTCTGATTAGCGTGGCGCTTGGCATAAAGTTAGCACGACGCACAGGCACAGCAAAAGTTGCCACACACACACACTCGCACACACACATACAGATTTATTGAAGCCGCTGTCCGCGTCAATAATTTGCATGGGCTAACGCGCTCGCCAAGGAGCAGCAGCAGGATGCCCGCCCGCGCGATGGTGTCGCAACGGCAAACAACTCTTTCAACTCTTCCGAGTCCAAGTGTCAATGGCCGCTACTACCTGTACGTGTATGTGTGCGAGTGTTAGTGTGTGTGTGTGTAAGTGTGTAGAAGAGAGAGTGTAAAAGCGTGTTAGCAAAACTTTCTACTACGTTTTTGCTCGACTTACTTCTTTTACTACTAGTTGGAAGGTTTTTTTTATTTTTTGTTCAGTTTGCTTTTGCACGCTTTTTGCAAGCTGCATGCCACAAACACAACGCCAACGCCAACGTAAGCGTCAGCGTCGTTAGCAACAGCGACGTCAACGCGAGCAGAGTGACAATAAATTGTTAAGTGTAAAAAGTTTATAGCATTTGAGTGAGTAAATGATGGCATCCGACTGGGCCAACTGGCAACTGAGCTTACCAAAAGTTCACGAGCGAAGGTTTGGTGGGGTGTGTGGAGGGGTAAAGAGATTTTGTGTGTTCAGTTCTTCGCCCCTTTTCTTTCGTTCCTCTTGTGACACTTTAAAGCGGCAGCAAGCAGCAGCAACAACAACTTCTACTACTTATGAGCTTTGAGTTAGTTGATTTTTCTTTTTTTTTTTCTATTTTTGCGCTCGCATAAAAATCGTTTCAAGTTTGAGTTCAGCTCAAAAGCGCAGCGCAGCGCACAACCGATCAAAGCATGAAAAGAAGACCTAAAAGTGCAACAACAACAGCAACAGTTGCATGTTGTTCGTATGCGTATGTGTCTCTGTATTTGTGTATAGTATTGGTTAAAGTCTCTCGCATTTACTATTTAATGTGCAACTTTAAAGATTAACGTTTGGTTAGGTTAAATTGCATATACGGGGATTGAAAAATGTGGCTTAAGTTGATTGCGAATATAACGATCTTAGAGTTCCCAAGTACTTCTTCTATCTTTAGTGAAATTTACAGTCAATCTTTCATATAACGAAATTTTCTATACAACGAATTTATTTCTGAAACGCTGAAGCTTTACATTCCATTAAAAAAACTATTCTGTAATACATATTTTTCCTATAGCTACATTCTTTTAAGTTCCCTTGAGTTTCCTATTATCAAAGTTCGACTGTAATAGATTATGCTTACAGATCTTTTAGGAAAATCTTAAGTATGACTGTCTACCTACTACTGCTACCTACTACTGCAATGCACAGAACAAACGTATAAGGCAAAGTGAACTAGTTCTTTCACAATATGATCGAATAAGAATCATATTATACGTGTAGGGCCCTTTACGGGTCACCCATAGAGACCTTACTGACGAAGGCATAGTGAACTAGTTCTTTTACAATATGATCGCATATGCGCTAAAAACCTTAGAGACCTAACAAACCTAACTGACTAAGGCAGAGTAGTGAACTAGTTCTTTTACAATGGGATCGCATACGAATCAGCCCTTGACAGACCAACCATAAATACATTACTGACTTCTAACAACGCACAGCACAAGTGCTTTGGCAAAGCAAACTAAATATTATACGATGTGATAGTTAAATGAATTGAAGTTGAACCCAAAGAACATATTGATGCAAAATGCAACAGCATGCAGATACATTTTAAGGTCAAAGGAACTTACAGTACGCAGATCTTCCAAAAAGTGTGTATAGAAAGCATTACAGCGAACAGCAATAAACATGGTTAAAAGCGAATGCACTTGATAAGAGACAAAAGAACAAACATATGTACATATATAAAATCCAGACAAACTTCGTCATCGTCTCTCTTCTCTAATCAGCATGCAAATAGACGTTAAAGAATTTGTTGCTGTTGTTGTTGTTGAGCTTTTTGTTTTATCTGTTTGCACTCATCAAATTTCACTCATTGCCACCGCTAAAAGGCAGCGCTGTCAGCGTCAGCGTCAATGGCCGCCACAACAACAGACGACAGCCGGCAGTCGAACATCAGTCTTCAAGCGTCAGTTGCGTTTTGTCAGCGCGTTCGTCACGAAGCCAAAAGACAGAAGAAACAAAAAAGAAGAAAAGTGTATACGCGATATATCTAATTGTTCTTTTTGTTTGTTTGTGTGTGTGTGTGTGTGTGTGTTGTGTGTTAATTGCATGAGCTGCTGGTCAACGTAATTACACAAAAATGGGCCAAGAGGATCAGGAGCTATTGTTACGTGGCAGCAGCAAGCATCCATCCGCCGAGCAGTTGCACAATGTAAGTCATAAATGCAGCATGCTTCCAGGCGGCATTGAAGGCGGCGACGGCGGCAATAGCGTGTGAACTATCTAACTAGCACAGCCTCAAACACCCCCCCTTGTACCCCCAAAACCCAATCAAACCACAAGCCGCCGCATTGCATCAGCTAAAGTCAAGAATGCATAGGAGAGCGAGAGAGAGAGAGAGATCGATCAGTGGAACGCATTATGTGTAGCAAATGTTGCAATACATGTAATTGGAGTCAACACGAACAATATGAATGTGCAATACCAACAATTGATTAATCTGTAGTTAGTTCTAGTCTCTATGCTTTGGATAGATTGCATTGATTTTGATGTATGCCAACATTGCCAAACATATATACATACTCGTACATTCACACACTCGCAACACAGTTGTGGCTTCTGTTCGAAATAAATTCGAAGAATTTGTGCAACAAAGCGTTACGAGTATAATATAAGATCTAATTGTGTACCATATACATATATGTATGTACATATATACAAAGATATGATAACAATTGTTAACTCAGCTAATGCTAATTATCTAATGCATTTCGTGTTGATTCTCTCTGTCTGGATGCTTGTTGCATATATTTGTGAGGATTTGAACAACGAAATTAATTAGAATTCAGTTAATGCATAAAGTTTACTAATGCATCAAATAAGCTGTGATGCTTGTCTAATCACATTGTAGCAAGAGAAACAAGTGAGAAGACGACTAGAATATACCCTCAAACAGTAGGTAACGAAGTATTTATGCACCAAGAAAACAGCCAAACTTCAAGCAAAGATATCTTCGGTGTGCCTTTACCAGCCTCTACAGACAGACTGACCGACCCGGCTATATCGACTTGGATTTTGATGCTGATCAAGTATATGTATCCTTTATAGGGTTGGAGATACTTCCTTCTGCCTGAAACATATTTGTGTACAAAACCATTATACCCCTTTTTTACAAATGTTATGGGTGAAGGGTACAAAAATAATATCTATCATTCGAATACATGGAATAAGCTGTGATGTGTTGCAAATGAAATTCTATGATAAAGAAGATCTTTTATACAAATACCAAAGTATTTCTTCTATTAGAAATACTAAAACTATCTGCAAACATTCTCTAAAACTTAAGGCACTCTTAACTTACCTTTCATGCCCATTATAAAAATACCAAACTTTTTTCCGAAGGGTTCCGCTGATCTTAAACTTAAACAATTGCATTTAATATATGTTATTACTTTTATTATAAAGTTCTGTGTACTTTTCCATTTTCATGGACACCCAGCATTTATATTTTTGGCGTAGAGAGAGAGGGAGAACTAAGTTAGACA
Source organism: Scaptomyza pallida (assembly GCA_018152965.1). Taxonomy (NCBI): domain Eukaryota; kingdom Metazoa; phylum Arthropoda; class Insecta; order Diptera; family Drosophilidae; genus Scaptomyza; species Scaptomyza pallida. The sequence goes on from JAECXP010000003.1 coordinate 3,999,952, forward strand.
GAAGCTATAAATAACTGCAGTTAGTGGCAATACAATTCACACACACATACACATACAAATTCACACAAGTTAAGATATGCATATGTGTGTTTAGTTTTATATCCAACTCTCACATAACACATCTTTATCATATTATTGTTGGCGTATCTCACAGCGTTTACCTGTCTGTATCTGTATCTATCTAACGAGGTTCGTGGGTGTGTGTGTGTGTGTATCTTTTTGACGCGTATCTGACCAAGTGCTGAACGCATGTTCTATGCTCAATAACTTGAGTAGTTGTCATTGTCTTGGCTTCTTTTTGTTCGCATTCTTTTAATCTTAATCTCGTCTTATCTGGGTCATTATTTGGCTGTCCATTCAACGTATATCTATAACATCAGCATCAACATCTCTATCTGCATCTGTATCTTTATTTGTATCTGTATCTTTTGCACCTGTCTGACAAGTGTCTCTCGCACTATATATTTCATCTGTCGTCTATCTGTGTTGATTCAAGACAACTTTTTTTGGTGTTTGACAGGCTTATAAGATTTTCATACCAGCAAAGGCATGTAAACAATATGAAAATGCCTCAATCACATTTATTCTGTATAGTATGTGACGAGAGGGAGTGAAATGAAATGCGTATTAAGTCGTTTGTGAAAAAGAATATACTGAAGTTTAAAAAATGTATAATAAGTCTATGAAGAAGCGTCTTCAACCACTTTAAGTATATGAATCTTCATCACCTTTGACAACAAAAAAAAAAAAAAAACAAAAGTTTTAAAAATGCATGATGAGTATATGAAAAAGCGTCTTCATCATCTTCGACGATCTCTTGTCCATCTCAAAAACTGTTAAAGGCAATAGCTACAAACTCTTTATGTGAGCTCCACTTAGCTATGGTTTATCGATATCTCTTGCCGATTTTCATACAAACTTCATTTTTCCACTTTTCTTTGGAAACTTTTTATTATTGTTGCTCATATGTTCAAGTTTTATCAGAATCGTCTTACAAGCACTTACTGAATATTTAAATACCTTCTGGCATTTTCTGTAGAAACGCTTTCAGACACACACAATCCTCCTACTGAAGAACTAGTTCTATTTCACTGTTCTTTTGAGCAAAGTTCATAGAAAAAAAGGAACTCTTAGAGTACGTCATCTATATAGTTAATTTCGAACTCCCTGCATTTCCAGGAACTTTAATTTTTCTGTCATCTCTCTCTCTCTCTCTGTGATATGTGTCCGTATGCGTAGGGCTTCCAGAGCGTGAAACCCAATCTGTTGTTCCACCCACATTGTCCATTGCGGTTGTTGTCTCCAGCTCCAGCTCCAGCCTATTACTCACCCACTTTCCACTTGTATGGCTCTGGTGGTCCAGCGTTAAGGCTTGAGGGGTTTCCATGGGGTCTGAGAGATAAAACGGAGGGGGAGGGGTAGATGGTTCCCGCTAATTGCCGCAATATGAAAACGCATTTGCGTTTCACCTTACGCAATCATAATAATTTGTATAAATAATCATCAAAATTAAGCAAAAAAAAAAGCTGCTGGCAATGCAAAAACAACATGGCGTTGGCTGTGTGTGTGTGTGTGTGTGTGTAGGCTCTCTCTCTCTCTCTCTTTTCTCCCTCGCTTTCTCTGTGAAGAATCGAGCATTCATTCAATGCGAAAAATGTCGCCCAGGTTATTAATAATCCGGACCGTTCAAGTCCTGTCCGTTGCTCGCTCTCTCTCTCTCATTCTCTCTCTCTCTCTCTCTCTCTCTTATTCTCTCTCTCTCTTCACTTCTTGTGCTGTGCTTCTGTTGCTTCTTCGTCGTCGTCTTCTTCTTCTTGTTGTTGTCTGTTGCATTTCAATTTGGCTTGAGAAATTGGAGACGACGCCAACGTCGAGGTAAACGCGAAAAATTTAATATCCGTTACATGTGGCATGGAAAAAAAAGCAGCAACAACAACAGTGGGTGAATGGATGGTTTTGAGGGCGGTGCGGGTGGTGCCTGCCACACGGCCCAAGTAAAATTGTTTTCACAACAAATGAGGCCGAAAAATGTTATTAAAAAGTTTTTCCTGTATTTATTTGCTTGTGTTGTGTTCAACTCTCGTTGTTGTTGTTGTTCTTGTTGTTATTTTCATTTTCTTTGGCGTTTCTTAAGTGTGTGTATGTGTGTGTAAGTGTGTGTTGTTGTATTATCTGTTTGGCCGACGAAGCTTTTCAGTTCAGTTTGCCCCGCGGCCTTTACATTTTTACATTTCATATTTATTTAATTTTTTTCGTACTTTTTACTTTGGGTTTTTTTTGTTTGTTTTTTTATTTGAATAAGTTATAAGGAAATGCGTTTTTAGCTGCCTGCCGCCCTGGCGTCTGGGCAACGCTTTTTGGTCAGCCGCAGGCTCAAAACTGTTTTTATTTTTTTTCGGCCGCCAGATGTCGCTAGACGCCACATTGTTTGTAACTACCTGAAATAAGTACAGTTTGAAGCATGTGAATTAAGTATTTAAATTGCTGTTGATGAATTGAGATTGAGTGGCAAAGAAATGAATGTTTTTTTCACTCCCCCCTCAACTGCTTGTTGGGTAAATTATACAAAAATATTAAACAGTTGGTATGGCTTAATAGAGTATTTCGGTTATTCGTGGGTTTGTTGTCGAAATGAATGAAAGATTGTAAAATAAGTGGGTTTTTTTCTAATTTATATTTTAGGTTTTGTAAATGTTAATTAAAAGTTATAAATACTTTGTTAAAATGTAAATATACTGGAAGATTTTGAATGAGGGAACTTTAATCTTAAATGTCCCAAAACATACTTTGGACGAAACTTAACTCTAGACGCAACCTATATGTATATATGTATGTCTTTTATAGTTGAACTACCTTGTTCCGAATCTCAAGAGGACTAAAAAAAACATCCTTATAGGAAAAATTCGTCAAAACTATAGTTTTTGGATGCAATTAAATCGCAGCGTTCTGGAAATGAATTTGTTTTATATATAAAACGTAAAACAACTATATATCTTTGGTGTTTCCTAACCGATTTTAATGAAACTTTCCTAAAAGACTCATTACACAAAAAAAATAGTTTCAACAGAAAGCTTTTCAATGGAAACCCAAAGTTTTTAATGCTATCGATAACATGTTTATGTCAAAGAGTTAAAGAGTATCTTTTTGTGTCTATGGTACATTGAAGTCTTACTTCTAGAAACATTCCGAACAAACGATTATTACGTCTGTTGATGCTGATCAATAACATAACAAAAATATTTAATCACAGAAACAATTAATGATCCCAGTTTTTCCATTCCATATTCCAAAATTAATGCGAAAATGAGCTCTCACTTCTATAAGTTATATTTTTCGAGAGTTCTAATATAAGAGAGTCCACTGTCCTTCCAAAAAAAAATAGTTTATGTCATTCTTATGCAATGTGCATTATCATAGTACAGTAATAACTCTGCTAAGCGGTTAGCGAATGTTAAGAGTCTCCACCTTTTAGTCATGACCTTAACGAACAGTCTTCACTGTATTTGCACAGGTTCCTTCAACCAATTAGTTAACATTTCGCTTGATATGTTTCCTTATAACCAAAAAAAAACAAACAATTTCTACGTTTAGACACTAAACAAATGCGTAATGTATGCTAAGTAAATGACACAATGCCCAATTGCTCAATCAATTTACAACAGAAAATAAGACAGAGACAAACACTCTGACAACTCGGCATTCAAGAACTGATTCAGTGCACTCGAATAGAATTTTCACTTTGTTGCGAGTCACCTTCAAATGGCAATCTGTACGACCCTTAAAGAAGGAAAACCCCAATTGAAACCCGTCAATCTGAAGACATTTATGCGCGGAGGGCAATTGTCTAACAAACTGGCAAACATTGCGCCAGGCATCGACACCGTCTGCGCCCTAATTTGCACATTTTAAATGGTCGAAACTTCTCCTCGGCTTTGGGATTAGCACGCCGAAAAAGATTTACGCGTCGTCGCCCTTTTTTTTAAATTGAAAAGTTTTTTCTGTGCGGCAAAACCTTTTTTATAACGGTATATCCCTTAGGGGGAACATGCAACGGCAACGGGGGCAACAACAACAACATCGCAGAGCTGCATTAGCCAAAGCTTTGGCCAAACCAAGAACTATGGCTCGTTGAGCCGCACCGATGACACTCAACTGCCGGAGACCCTAACCTATGCCTGGCACAACGTGGACATCTTTGGTGCTGTCCATCAGCCGGGCTCCAATTGGCGCCAGCTTGTCAATCGCACACGTGGTCTGTTCTGCAATGAGCGACACATTCCAGCGCCACGCAAGCATCTTCTCAAGAATGGTAAGAGAGAACCTCACCTTGACCATATTCACACAGAACAAAAAAACATTGTAAATCGTATAATTTACACTTAGATTCAAAAACGTATGGCAATGATTTTCATTTTGAAAAGTGTAATTTTAAAAATAATTTTAAAAAGTTAAATTTTTATTTCAAAAAATAATATTTTTGATTTAAGGTGCCAACATTTTATATTTGACAATGAAGAATTTTTGATTCAAATATTTTTATATTTAAATAAAGCATAATTTACCTTCAATTAATTGTAAATACTATTTGAATCGAAATACAACCATTTTAAAATCTAAATTTTGCGATATCAAAACCAAGGTGACTTTTTTTTAAAGTGAAAATAAAAAATATGTCATTTAAAATCCAGGAATTTTTAAATGAAAAGTTTTTATTTTAAAATTAATTATTAATAATTTTTAAAATGAAAATAAAAATTATTTCATTTAAATAACTCAGGCATTTTTAAATGAAAAGTTTTAATTTTAAAATTAATTATTAATGATTTTTAAAATGAAAATAAAAAATATGTCATTTAAAATCAGGCATTTTTAAATGAAAAGTTTTCATTTTTAAATTAATTATTAATAATTTTTAAAATGGAAATAAAAAATATGTCATTTAAAATCAGGCATTTTTAAATGAAAAGTTTTAATTTTAAAATTAACTATTAATAATTTTTAAAATGAAAATAAAAATTATTTTATTTAAAAATCAAAGTTTAATTTTAAAATTAATTATTAATAATTTTTAAAATGAAAATAAAAATTATTTCATTTAAATATCAGGCATTTTTAAATGAAAAGTTTTAATTTTAAAATAAATTATTAATAATTTTTAAAAAATTAATTTGAATTGGAATTCCAACTTCCCTTATCTCCCTCCCACAGTTTGCGGCGTTGCCTATCCGGGTGAACTGTTGGCCGTCATGGGCAGCTCTGGTGCCGGCAAGACCACATTGCTGAACGCCTTAGCCTTTAGATCGCCACAGGGCGTACAGGTATCGCCATCAAGTGTGCGTCTGCTCAATGGCCAGCCGGTGGATGCCAAGGAGATGCAGGCCCGCTGCGCCTATGTGCAACAGGATGATCTATTCATTGGCTCGTTGACGGCACGCGAGCATCTCATCTTTCAGGCCATGGTGCGCATGCCACGACATCTGACATATCGCCAGCGTGTGGCACGTGTCGATCAGGTCATCCAGGAGTTGTCCCTGAGCAAATGCCAGCATACGATTATTGGTGTGCCGGGTCGGGTCAAGGGTTTGTCGGGTGGAGAGCGCAAACGGTTGGCCTTTGCCTCGGAGGCATTAACCGATCCGCCGCTGCTGATATGCGATGAGCCCACCTCCGGCTTGGACTCCTTTACCGCACACAGTGTTGTCCAGGTGCTCAAGAAGCTATCGCAGAAGGGCAAAACCGTTATACTGACCATCCATCAGCCATCATCGGAGCTGTTTGAGCTGTTCGATAAGATTCTGCTCATTGCCGAGGGACGTGTCGCATTTTTGGGCACACCCTCCGAGGCGGTCGATTTCTTTTCCTAGTAAGTACGTGAAAGTTTCGTATTTACCAACACTAATAATATCCTTCTGTTGTGCAGTGTTGGCGCCCAGTGCCCTACCAACTATAATCCGGCCGATTTTTATGTCCAAGTCCTGGCCATTGTGCCGGGCAGAGAGCTGGAATCACGTGAACGCATTGCCAAGATATGCGATAACTTTGCCATCAGCAAGGTGGCCCGTGATATGGAACAGCTGTTGGCTGCCAAGGCACAGACCCAGCCCTTGGAACAGCCCGAGAACGGGTATACCTATAAGGCGACATGGTTTATGCAATTCCGTGCCGTACTCTGGCGTTCCTGGCTCTCCGTGCTGAAGGAACCGCTGCTCGTCAAAGTGCGACTTATTCAGACAACGGTAGGCAAAAAACTCGAATTTTCTGTTTACTTCAGATTTAATTTAATTTAACAGTCAGCTGACTCAATCAAACCTATTTATTTAGTTTAGTTCTGAACCTGCAGGTCGCAGATTCTTAAATTTGTTTAGTGTTGATAAGCGTGAAAATACAAACAGCTGATCAAAAAGTGTGATGCAAAACGTTTACATATTCAAATGAATGAGCATAAGCTAATTATTTTAGTTGAAAATCATAGTTTGTTGTATGATAAAAAGTCAAAAGACTTCAAAAATATAATTTAAAAAGATAAGTTTGGGCTCAAGTAAAAATGTGTTTAAATAACGTTTCAAAATGTGACGGAGCGTTAACAGCACTGCTAACATAAGTTAACACGCTTTACACACTGTTTTCTTAAATTAAATTCAATTTTGAGTAAACGCATACATTTCCTTAAATTAAATTAAATCTGGAGTAAACAGTTCTTTACTCTTTTGTATTTCTATATGATTTTTTCCCCCTTCTTAGATGGTTGCTGTGCTCATTGGCTTGATCTTTTTGGGACAACAGTTGACGCAGGTGGGCGTCATGAACATCAATGGCGCCATCTTTCTCTTCCTGACAAACATGACCTTTCAGAATGTGTTTGCCACCATTAATGTAAGCCTGATAATCCTTTTACCCATCCAATGTACAATCGATATTTTTTAGGTCTTCACATCGGAGCTGCCTGTGTTCATGAGGGAGGCACGAAGTCGTCTCTATCGCTGTGACACCTACTTCCTCGGCAAGACCATAGCGGAGCTGCCATTGTTTCTGACCGTGCCGCTTGTCTTTACGGCCATTGCGTATCCGATGATTGGACTGCGAGCTGGGGCCATGCATTTCTTTAATTGTTTGGCGCTGGTCACACTGGTGGCGAATGTGTCCACATCGTTTGGCTACCTTATATCGTGTGCCAGCTCATCGACATCGATGGCGCTGTCGGTGGGTCCGCCGGTCATCATACCGTTCCTGCTGTTTGGTGGATTCTTTTTGAACTCGGGTTCGGTGCCCGTTTATCTGAAGTGGTTGTCGTATTTGTCCTGGTTCCGGTATGCCAATGAGGGTCTGCTGATTAATCAGTGGGCCGATGTGGAGCCGGGCGAGATTAGTTGCACATCGTCGAACACAACGTGTCCGAGTTCGGGTAAAGTCATATTGGAGACATTGAACTTTTCGGCTGCGGATTTGCCGTTGGACTATGTGGGATTGGCTCTGTTGATTGTTGGTTTTCGAGTATTTGCGTATATGGCGCTGCGATTGCGAGCCAGGCGTAAGGAGTAACGTATGCATAGCTAAAGTTTATATATCACATCATCACATGTATAAATATAAATATATAAATATGTTTTTTTTATGTACTTTTATAATATTATTTTTTTGTCTAGAGCATAGACCAGAAAAATGCTGATAAAAACTACATATAATGTTAGTAGGCTTGCCATTTGCAATAAAACTTGCTGCAAATACAAATAACAACGACGTTGAAAAATATTCAATTCATTTGAAGCAAGCAGAACGCAAAAGCAAATTTACAAAATTCAAAACGCGCGCTCTTAGTAAGTTCACCAACGCAAGCTAAACTCACCATCGAAGCAAAGTTCACCATACTGACTGACAACCACGCTACCGACAATAGCACACAGTCCATTAGCGAGCACAAGACAGAAATAGCGAGGGTAGCTGTTAACCATTGATAAGAGCGACACAGCCATAGTGAGCGAAGTACGACGCAACAAGCAAGCGGCAGCTGGCGCGTCTCTCTCGCTCACAAAGTGTTTTGTTGTTGTGCTAAGCCAACGCAAAATAAAAAAAATAATAATAATAATATTGTTTGGCAAGTGCGTGTGTGCGAGTGTACTCCGGCTGACTGCGGCTGTTTGTCGTGTTTGTGTTTGTTTAATCTAATCAAAACGCCCGTCGCCAAAACTAAGTCTTAAGTAGTTAAAATTAACTGTCGTCAACACACACACTGCATGCAGTGTCCGCTACCTCAGCCTCAGTTCGCTGCGCTTCCCGTTTGGATCGCCGCTGCCGCTACCGCTGTCGCCGCCGCCGCTATACTATTGCTGCCGTTGTTCAGTGTTTAGTTCAGTTTTAGTTACCGCACGGCGTAAGCGTCGCTGCTCCGCTCAAAATATATATAAACATTTGAAATACAAAACACAGCAAGCAATAACGTAACGCAACAAAGTCGTGTCATAATTTCCAATTCCACCAAGTGCTGTTAACCAACAATCCAGTTGGAAATTTGCTCAGTGCTCTGAATCCAAACAAAAACACACACGCACAGAGCGCTGTGCAGCGAAATAGAAATAGAGGCGAATTGGCCTGCGTTGCGGCCAATTGATTTTTCACCAAATATACATTTTGGTTGACGGCGCATTCGCCACACAACACACAAGAGCCGGCAATTGACCCTCGCCCCCTTCCCCGCCAACAGCCTCGCACCCTTTGTCTGGCAGCGTCGGCCCTAACCTCAAAACAGCTGTTGCATACAGCGGGCAACAACGTGTAAAGCAAATCTAAAAACAACACCAATAGCAACAACAACAAATAAATATATATTAATAAAATGGACATCGAAACGCTGCGCAGTGAATGGGATGAACTCAATCGCGAGTACACAGAGCTTGAGGTGAGTTATATCTTCTGGTCATCGTCGCCGTCGTCGTTGTCGTCGGTAGTATTTTTGTTGCTGTGTCTTCGCTTTTTTTTGTGTATTCACCTTGAAACGGTTGCTAATAAACATAAAAACCCCCCTCCTCTAACGCTCTGCCCCTGAACAACAACAACAACAGACGTGCAACAGACGCTATATTGAACTGCTGGAACAGCTGCATCAGCATCAACAAAAATGCTTCAACGAGATCAAACATCAGCGGTATCGCATGAATCAAATAACGGCCTCGATGCGACAGTAAGTACACTTAATAACAAAGTATAACCTATGTATGTAAATATGTGTATGTATGTATGAGTAGCTAGAAAAAAAAAGCCAACCCTTCTACAATAATTGCATGCACTTTAAACATGCATATGTATATATGTACCTTTATACATATGTACATACGCGCATATGTGGGTATGTACAAATGTACTTACGTACTTTTAACTAGAGATGGACGCGTGACACGAACCTATGACACGAATATAAATATGCAAGGGGTCAATGTTCATATCAGTAGCTTGGCGCCTTTATTATTATTGTTTATAACATTATAAAAACTTTGTTAAATTCTTTGCAATGTCATCGCTAATGCGGGCACTATAAACAACCCACCATATTTTACAGTTCTTCAAATGGAATTTGAGCTCGATCAATTACAGTTAGCATTCGTTTACCATTCCTTCTAATCGGATTCGCAACTGCGATCCATTCCATTCACTCACACTCACACCGTTCTCTTTTGAGTCTTATCAGTGAACTGTGAAACACATGTATGGCGGGCAATTAGTCAGTAAGGTGACTCTTATCAGGGCCAAGTCAACCTGGCGGCAACAGTTGTGATAGTGGAGCCCATATCTATAATTTTCTATGTATTTCTTTAAGTTAGCTTCAATTTATTTTTACGACACGGTGTTTCTTCTGATATCAACTAAAGAAAAAAAGAAAAAAAACGGACAACCTTTTGATAAAAACCAAACGTAGACTTTGTTCCACAACTTGTGTTGTTTTTTTGTTTTTTGTTTTTTGTTTTTTTTTGGGCGTGTTTTTATTGCCATAGCGACAATGTCATAAACAGTTTACTATTTTGTAATTGAACGCAAACCTTTGTCCAGCTTTTCACCGCCAAGCCCCCGTCTCCTGATCTTCGCTTATTTTTCATTTTCACCACTCGCTTGCTCTCTCTCGCTCTTGCTCTCTTCTCGTTGCCCTTGACCCTGTGCTGGTGCAGGAAAGCGTAAACGTTTGAACACTGCGACTCGTAAGCAAAGCAGATATTAAAAAACCAAAACAAAAATATCGTTGAGAAAACTAAATAAACAAAACTTAATTGATTGACCAGCAGCTGTTGAACAGTGAGGCAAATATGCTAAGCACACACACACACTCACACATTGCATGCAAATAAGTTTTGTAATAAATCGAATGTCTGTATGTTTTTGCAAGCAATTAAACAATTTGAAATTAATGGGTTTTTGTATTATGAAGGTGCATTGCAAAACGGTGCCAATCAACTTTGACCCACTGTGCATGCAACTTTATGCAAGGCCAAGCGGTATCCAAGTTTTCAACTGTTGTCTGAAGTGGAGTTGTTTTTGCTTTTGCTGATGTTTTGTTTCTGATCAAAAAGAGCGAAGAGTCAAAGCACATATACGTACATATGTTGCTCTCTCTTCACCACGCGTACGTCACAGTGAAGCGAGCGCTGTTGTTGATGAGTGTGCGTATGTGTGTGTGTGTGTGTGTTATGCTGCCTTGTTCTTGTCACTGTGTGACCTTGCGCTCAGCTGTCTCTGTTATGCCAGATTTTTACTCTACGTTTTTTCTTACGTTGTCGCTGTTCATTAAAAACTACCACTACATTCATACATATGCGGCCCTAAAAAGCTCGTTTAACATTTGGTCTTTTTTCATGCAATTAAATTTTAATTGACATATGCAAATAGTTGTCGGCAGGCAGCTGCGGCTTCTACTAGTACCCTACAATTACTACCGTTTGGTTTTTTCTGTGCTGTTGTTGTTGTTGCAGTTAGTTTTATTATTGCTTGTCACTGTTATTGCTGTTGTTGTTGTTTTTGTTGTTTTTAGTGCAGTTCATTGCTTTAGCAAAACGCGTCATTTGTGTACGTAGATGTTTGTGCTCCGGTCAGCCAAAGGTGTGCAATGTGCACAAACAATCAACAACCAAAAACAACAACAACGACAACAACATTTAATGCAACGTTTTTTTATTTTTTGTTATTTTTTTTCGAATCGGCTTTAAGTGGATCCGTTAATGACAACAACGCATTTTAGACGCGACTTTTTGGCGCGTGTGCAAATGGAAAAATTAAATAGAAATAAATCTGTCAAAAACAAAGGCAAAATCAACAACAACAACAACTAAACACAACTATTTTTAGTCATTCAAACAAAAGCAAACATTACGTAAGAAATTATGCATGTTCTTTACGTATTAATTCGTCGAATTCCTTAATACTATATCAAAATACATATTTATTATTTGTGTTGGGAAATATTGTTTGAATTCGTATTTTTATTGCACTTATCAGTCTCTCGCACATTCGATTACTTTTTCCTGTCAGTTTTCTTGGACTATGGGGGCATTTAACGTATCTCAGTTTTGCTATTATACCTTAATACCTTAACCCATTAAATGGGTCATAAAGGGTATTATTTCTTTGTGCAAAAGTATGTAACAAACAGAAGACAGCATCTCCAATCCCATTAATTATACATCTTCTTGATCAGCATCAACAGCCGAGTCGAAATGTTTTACTAGTTTTTTTAAAATAATCCATTTCTTTTCCATTTTTCGATATAAAAATGGAATCGATAAAAAAAAAATATTTTTTTTAAAATTGTGTATATAAGGCTTGAAACTATTGATAAATTAGTGAACATTTACAAAAAACTTGATTAAAATTGGCTAAGAATCAATGGAGATATCGCATATTGAAGTTTAGTTATTACGAAAAAACGTTAAGGTAATGACTTAACGCGTTACGCAACGGCTTAAGGGTATACCCAGTCCGGATTTATTGACGTCTTACGCCTTCTTATGTGCTTTTCTTTTTTGTTGCTTATCAGCTGTCGCTTTTTTTCTTTCTATTTCCTACTGTTTATTAGATTTTTAAATATAACAATAAAAATTATGAAAAAAAATACATGGCAATTGATAAAAATTTGTGACAGCACACACACATGCATATACATAGATAACTATCAATAATGTTTAAATTGAACTTTGACGTTGGGGCTCAAAAGAATAAAAATTAAAAATTGCCGTGTGTGCCGTGTGTATAATTGATATCATTCAATGGCCAAGCCCCCCTCCGCCACACTCACGTTCCACCCTGTATGTATATACTGTGTATACCATACATAATAGTATTTATGCAAATTGCAAAGCATTTGCTGCGACATCGAATCGATTGACCCAAAACTAACTAACGCTTTGGGTTTTACCCGCATTTTCCCCCTGAGTTTATTATAGGTCATCATAACGTAACGTAATTGCATTTAAAATGCGACAAAAAAATATATAAAAATATTAAAAAAAAAAAAAAAAAAAAAACTTTAAAACGCGAAGCAAATTTTTTTATGTATTTAAATAAATTATAGGTTATTTTGTTGGATAAATAAGTGAAATAAGTTTCTAAAACTAGTTTAAGTCTTTGAGTAATCATGGAAACATATATGTTATATATCGCGACGTTAAGATTGTTATTGGAATTTGAGTTTTTTATTTGATATGATTTTATTATCATCTTAAAAATTTGTTAAGAGTCTTATGTCCTTTGGGAACACTGTAAAATCCTATAGAAATTAATTTTCTGACCAAATAACAAGTTTTTTTCTCTTCACATATATGATATGCATATGGTAATTCATTCTTTTATAACACCAATCAGACAATATTCCTAAAAAATTATAATCTAGGTTTAATTTTGTATGTCTAAGCTATATTATTGCCAATTTTTATTTAAATCCAATCAAAAGTTTATGCGTTAGAGAGTAAGAAACTTGAAAAAAACTTGTACACTTATAATATTGTTTATAAAGGAAATTGTATATTGCATTAAACTTTTCATATAAACATAAATAAGAACAAATTACCATGGCCTTAAGCCCTTTATAAAACCATTCAAGTAAAATAAGACAAACTCAAACTTTCACTATGTTTAATTGCAGATTCAAGGGACCCGTTGGAAGCGAGGAGAAGGAAAAGATCGATGATCTGCAGAAGATGTCGCTGAAGCGTAAGGCACAGTTGCATGAAATTGAGCAATCGTTGCCAGCTAAATCAGGTCGTTACCTGCAGGTGAGTGAGAAGGGGAGAAAGTGTAAGAAAGAGAGAGAGAGCGAGTGAGTGAGTTGTAAGTTAGTTTGGGCGCACTTACAAATTGAATTTTGTATGAAAAAGTTTTGTGTTCTTTTTTCTTGCTTAAGCGACAATTTGTGCCGCTTGTTTGAATGCCGAGTTGACTTTCACTTAAGTTTTGCTCAATTTGTGTTGTTGTTTTTGTTGTTGTTGCTATATAGATTATCCTGGGCGATGTGAACGTCTCAATTTTGAACAGAAACGACAAAGTTCGCTACAAAGATGACTATGAAAAGTTTAAATTAATACTCAACGTAATTGGACTGATAATGGCGTTTTTCAATTTGATATTCAACTACAGGTAACGAAAGAAACTTGCCCCAAAAAAAAAAAAACCCTTGGCAACACTTATGCAAACTCTTTTTTAAACTCGTTCCACAGAGCTTTGGAGCTGGCCTTCATATTTCTGCTGGTATGGTACTATTGCACACTGACCATACGCGAGTCCATCCTCAAAGTGAACGGTTCGAGAATCAAAGGCTGGTGGCGTGCCCATCATTTCATTTCAACGGTGGCAGCTGGCGTCCTGCTCGTCTGGCCCCAAGGCGAACACTGGCAGCTATTCCGTCTACAGTTCATGTACTTTAATGTCTACATCAGTAAGTACTCCAAAACCAAAACCAAAACCAAACCCAATTCGAAGAAATTCATTCACATTCTTATGTTGCGCAGGCATTGTGCAGTATTTGCAGTTTGGCTATCAGAAGGGTCTGCTGTATCGTCTGAAGGCATTGGGCGAGCGTCACAATATGGATATTACGATTGAGGGTTTCCATTCGTGGATGTGGCGCGGCTTGAGTTTCCTTTTGCCGTTCCTGTTCATTGGTTATGCCTTTCAGGCCTACAATGCGTATACACTATTCAAGTTGGCCTACAATCCGCCCGATGCACCATGGCATGTTTCGGTCATGTGCGGTTTGTTCCTGTTGCTCTTCTGTGGCAACATGGCAACAACGTTGTGGGTGGTGCCGGAGAAGATACGTGAACGGGCCAAGGAACGTTATCGTCTCCAGAGCATGGGCAAATCCATGAAATTGAGCAAGGAAATGAAGGTAATGCTCCTTGAGCTTTAACACTTTTACCCAGAGTATATTATTTTTTTTTTTTGTTATATAGAATAGCGCCAGTGATTTGGACATATCGGGCAGATCGCAGACATCAGCTGTGGCGCCACCAGTAGTTGCAACTACAACAACTTCAACAACAACAACAACAGCATCACCAGCTGCCGACAAGAAGTCAAACTAAAGCATTTTTTTTAACTATTGAGTACTGCAGCGCTCAGTCATATACTATATATACTATATACTATATATATATATAATTTTCTATTGTTTTTTTTTTCAACACTTATTTATTAATTCTTTTTTTTTTTCGGTAAGTTTCCACCTTTGTTTCATACTTTTCTTTCCTTCTTCTATTGATTTATTGCATGCAATTGATTTCTGTTTTTTTTTTTCTTACTTTATTCCGCCCTTCAATCTTTTAACTTTAAAGAGCAAAACTTAGCCAAGACATTCAATTTTTTTAAAATGTGCGTGTGTGCGTGCTTGCATGAGTGTTTGCGTGTGTGTGTGTATGGGGGTTTTGGGGTACAAATTGAAACAAATGCTGTAAATGAAACAGAAAACAACAAAAAAAAAAAAAAAAATACAACGATGTACATTATTCTTATATATTCTTATAATTCTTTTTTTTCAATTCTTTAAGTATATATATCTAGATATATTTTTAAAACTTGCTTGTAGCGAAGTGAAATATTGTGAAATTGAAATTGTAAAAACGAATTGATATTGAATGAAAAGATAATTGCACTAAACACAAAACAGATGCAAAACAAGAGAAAGAAAAAAAAAAACACAAAAATAAAATGCAAGAAAAAATAAAATGCGTATGAGTATGCTTTGGGGTTGGTTGGGTGGTACAGTGGCAGATCTACTCGCGGACAGCTCCCGCAGGCGGGCGAACTTTATGGTCACATAGCATGATTATCATACAAAATACTGAAACCATGGCTGTCCATCCACGGAACTTTTCACTGTTATTACACTGATGACATTGACCACAATTTATTGAATGGCGTGTTAAGGCGGCGGCCATTTTAAGTCTTTTACAAAATGGGTAATTAATCACAGTTCATGGGAATATACACATAAGTTGAAACATGTTTACAGTAAGTATTACAAGCATGTTTATGGAAGTTGAAACTACTTTCAAAACTTCGCCAAGGTCTAAAAAGGTATTAAAAAGCAGCGAACAGTGAAGCATATATTTGTGCAACATATTTACAGTAAAAACTGTTTTTTGACGTTATAATAGGTAGGTTTTCAATATTTGTTAAAACCATTTAAGCCTTAAGATATTTTTTGTCAAGTTTGACACATTTTATATTGATTTTTATCTTGTTAATTGTAGTTGGGCTCACGATTCTACTTGACTGCGTTTTTCATAACGAGAATGGAGATGATTCCACTATAAATTAAACTACTTACAAGACTCCTATTATGAAAATTGACTTCAAGCACGAATAATGCAACATTTCTAAGTTCGGACTACATACAAGCCTAATAAGTGTATTACATAAAGACTTTCTACTCTTTCTATTTCTATATAACCTTATAACCTATATACTTTACAAGCTCTTTCTACTCCATATATAACCCTATTACCCATATACTTTACCATCTCTATTAAACCTTTTCCTTTTTTAAACGAAACTTGACAATTGAATTCAGAGCTTTAATCGCTGCAAAGTGTTTGCATTTTAATGGGCCTGCGATTTGTTTGTGTTTGGCCATCAAAGTGGCAACGTCTTAATTGCAGTTTGTGTTTGCTTGGTTAATTTGACTGACATTAAAATTGTTAACCCTGTTGTCATTGTTGACCCCCTCGACCCCCCCAACCCTACCCGGCTTCAATAATGTCTTACAATGCGAGGCAAGTGCAAGTTTATTGAGACTATGCTGATACCCTATAAGAATGGTTGAAGCAGCTATAAATATGAATCGATTAGTATCGATAACCGATTATAGTCGAACTTACAATGAAAAAACTTTGTTGATGAAAAACTTTGTTATATTAAAATGGTTTTTTCGCATCGTTGAAAGTTCGCAAGTTTTTGAAACCTAGGGTATTTTGTAGTCGATTACTGGCCAAGTTCTTGCCACACTCCACTCCAATGGTGAAGCACTTTTGTAGTTGTTTCTCGCTTTTTGTCTTTTGCTTGTGCATTCTGCGTTTTTCGAGCTTTTTGCCGTCTGGACCATGGCAAGCATTTTGCACAGACTGCACAGACTGATTGCCCCACGAATGAGGCAATGCTTAGGCATTGGCGTTGGCGGCATTCACACAAAGGGCAAAAGGTGAAGGTGTGTGTGGGAGGAGAGGGGAAAGGAGGAGGAGATGGAAGGATGCTTCTTCGCTTGTTGTTTTACTGGCGGCCATTAATGCGGCTGTCGTCTGGCCGGGTTTTGTGCAACAAAAGCCCTGCAATGCGGCAAAAGCGGCGGTTTTTGTGCGCCAACAACAAAGTGTGGGGGGGGGGAGGTTCAACCGCAACCGCAGCGCAGGCGGTCATTGAAGGGGACATCCGGTGCCCTATCTGTTCGGTTCAGTTCGGTACGGTTTGGTCCTGGCCATTTGCTTGTCGCCCTTGCCGCAGCCTAATTTGGCGAGAGTTCATTAATTGCGTAAACGACGGGCGCGCGCGCTTTTAATTATGTCGAACGACGCAAAGCCCCCCCCATACCCCATCCCCCAATCCCCTCCAGGCAGTGGGTGGTCAACTCTCTCTCGTTGGTCACGGGCAATGGGCGTTCGCGCATTTTGTGCATTTGTGGCATTGTTTGCATTGTTGTGCAACAGCCAGTTGCTCTTTGCCACCGCTGCCACCGCCGCTGCCGTTGCCGTTGCCGTCGTTGCCTGTTTTTGCTGCGGCACCAACGGAATTTACGACTTTTGGTCGATCCAGCCGCAGAGCCCATCATTGAGGCACTGCCACGGCATATACAACATGCAACATGCAACAACAACAGCAACTACAAGAAAAAACCCAATGTGTGTGTGAGTGTGTGCTTCGTGCGATTATCATTTATTGCAACCGCATACGGGAAATGTCATTGGCATTGTGAAGCGCGTAATTCGTTAATTTGATAAGCATACGCCATGTTGAACAGCCGATTGAAAAGTCCATTGGCATTTTATGTGCATATGTGTATGTGTGTGTGTGGTGTGTGTGTGTGTGTGCTCTTGGCAACACGTAAAATTGGCATAAAAGCCAAACAGTTAACAGCAAAATGCAAAATTTTGCCAATGGCTTTGTTTTCACTTCAGTCAGTTTTTAAAAACGTGACGCAGGTCAAACGAGAAGTTTTTGATAAGTTGGGCATTAGAGAAAAAAGGCTGCAAAAAATATTATATATAATGAATTTGATCAGCTTTAAGGTGAGTACAAAAAATGGCAGAGACGAAACTAAAGCCCAACATGGAACCAAAAGTCCATGACTACAAAAACCTCTTTAAATGCTTATAAGGCATTGTTGTGAGTAAGACTCATAATCCTACGACCACTCTAACCTAACCCAACCCATAAGCTATTTATTTTTGTACTTTTTAAATATCTTTTAGGTCTTGCAAAATGGTTTTTCATTGCTAAACTTAAGCTTAAACATATCAACAACGGATTTTTCTTACATTCTTGTTGGATATTTATTAAAAACATTTTTGTTAAGATTTTCTCATAAATATTTGCATGTTGTGAAGAACAACCTAACCTAAACCTATTAATTTCTGTACTTTTAAGATAACTTTGAGATATTGCAAAATGGTTTTTCACTGCCTCACTTCAGCTTAAAGATGTCAACAATGGATTTTTCTTACATTCTTGTTGAAAATTCTTTAAAAATATTTTTTTTATGATTTTCTTATAGAAATTTGCACATTTTTAAGGAAAAACTAACTTAAGCTTTTGCACTTTGAAACAAAATTGGTTTAAGCAATAAATATATGAGACTTCAAACAAGCGTTCGCAAACGTTTTACCAAGTGATACCAATATAGATTTATATTATTATATATTATAATGGTTGATTGCTTAAACAACCCTCGCTCTTAGCCTCGTCAAATGAGAACTACACAATTTTTGGATGTTGGCTGTTTTTGTTGCATGTTCCCATGTTGTTGCAGTTGGCTGTTGCCATTGCCGTTTGAACAATAATTCGAATTTAATTTTTTTCTGTATTTGCAGCATGTGTGAAATTTGGGACTTAATCAGCTTTTGATTTATTCGACACCCAACGCAAAAGGAAAAAAGTGTGAAGCATTGAAATTCACTTTGCATTTAAAGTATATCAATCAAATGACAACAATAACAAATCAATTTAATGACGCTTAAACTTAAACAAAGTGCTTAAATATCGCACGTAAAATGGCAACAACACAATTGCCTGCAGCTTCCATAGTTGCTGACCAGCAAAATTAATAATAATTGTTTGAAATAGAACAAAAGAAACCATATTTCAATTGCATCAAATGCACAGCAACGACAACAGCAATAATAATTATAATAATTAAAATAGACAACAATAAAAATGGCCAAAAATGTAAAGCTGACCAAAATTAGCCACCAAAAATGGCACCCAAAAAAAAAAGCAAAAGTTTATAATGAAAATGAATTTTGTTATATTTATTATGAACTGAATGCAGTACAAAAGGTAAATGGGGGTGCAGAAAGGGGAGGGGATTGAACAGGCCAAAAAGTCATCAAAGAAATTCAATTTCGCCAAAGAATCAATGAGAAGGGCGAAACATAAAGAACGAAATAAAAGTAAGTTTTTTTTTCTCATTCCCTTTGAGTTAAAGTTCTCTCTCGCATCTCAGGGCCAAAAGCCAGACAAAGAAGCACGAAAAAACGAAAATAAAAAAAATTCGTGCAAGACGATGGCAAATTAAATCGAGCAATCAAATGATCATAATAGGTTAATCAAGAACAGGAGCAGCAACAGCAACAGTATGGGGCGGCAGAGTGGCCAAAGCCGGATGTCCCTTTTTTTTTGTTGTTGTTTTGTTTTGTTGCCTTTGGCCTTTTTATTTGTTGGTCCTTGGTCTCTCTCGTTGGCCCCCCTGTAATTTGTCTGCTTTTCGTGCTGTACAATAGACAAATTGAAATCGCCAAATAGAAAAATGGCAGTCACACACACACAGTGCAGGTTGACATACAAGCAAATAAATAAGTGCACTCAAGTATGTAATATGGGGACAACAACAACAACGAGAAGCAGCAGCATTTCCCTGGTCAGACAATGTCTAGCTGCCTAGAATTCTCCACTTCCGCATCCGCACACACACACACACACACACACACAAAAAAAAAAAAAAAAAACAGCGACAATCGTGCGGCAAATGTAGCGTGAAATCGGCAACATCGTCACAGTTAGCCCACAAAATTGTTAGTTTCGTTACAAAACTCTCTCTCTCTTTCTCGTCGTAATCAGTTTGCCAAAAACTTGCCTGCTTGGCCAGAGCCAGAGCCGGAGCCAGCTCCAGTTTTCAGTTCTCCTCAGCTACAGCTGATTTATGGCCAACACACGCGTTTCGGCAGAAGCTGTTACATTTATTCACTCGCCACACACACACACAGACAAACACACCGAAAAAGATACAACAACTTGCAGAGCAAATAGCTAGCAGCGTTGCCAGATCAACAGGATGCGATATTGTCGCACGAAGGAAGCAAATTATATGATCAAATTATGTCATGAACTTAATTTTGACTGACAAAATGATAACAATACCATTAATAAGGTCGCTGTTGGCACAAACGCTATGCTTGTGAGGCATTCTTATATGAATTGTAATGACTTCTGTAATCGATTACAAGTGAAATGTGATGTGATCATAGGAAAAATATAAGAGAAGGTTTTGGGATGTAATTTTCAGGGGAATTACTTTTAAGTTTGCTAGTTTTTATCTAGTTCAGATGGATTCTTTACAATGTTTCTTTTTAATGTTCTTGGCAGAAACTCCTATACATTAAACTTCATATACACGGGTTAGAAAAGTTTGTTTTGTGAGATATTAAAGACTTTTCCGTTGTATTTTTGTTTGCAGAGCAAGATTTTGCTTTTAGGATTTGCGTATCATATCAGTTTCCAAGAAAACGCCCCTAAAACGTGCTTTTAAGAACAATTTAGTTATAGGATCACACTTAGTCCTGAAAAAATATAAGGAGTTCAAAATTGCTGAAGCACTTTGCCTTATTGATCTGTTGCATCTGCAGCATTATAAGCTAGCGGACAAAATGCCGGCGAATAGAGATTTGCCTTTCAATGCAAAAGATATCTAAAACTCTCTCTCACACAAGCATACACACATACAGCTGGAGTTGCAACATTTGCTGCTTGGGCATGGGCATTTGGGAACCCGTGGAATTTGGGTTTGAATTATGTGCCGCATTACGCGAGGGGCCGCCGGCAACGAACGCCGAGTGCCACGCACTCGCAAAACTTTAGCACAAATTGAATTATGCAGTCGAAGAGAAAGCGATAGAGAGAGAGACAAAGAGCTGGCGGCGCAGCCATTAAGCGAGACGAGCCCGGGTGCTCAGTGCTCGTGCTGCCACTGACTTTGGCAAATTGTAACTGTAATTTATTGAAATTTGTTGGCGCCGCCAACGGGTCCCAACACCAGACACAAGACCCCAACCAACCGACCGACCAAACTGCCTGCCACAAAAACAAAAAACTGGGAGAAAAAAGTTTCGGTCACGTTTTTTGTCACGCTTTTGGTTGCCGCCGCCGCTGGTCACCCAAAGATTGCACCAGCGGTCAACAGTCAGACGCTTTCATAGTTGTACTTTCCATTTTACATTTTCCATTACATTTTTTTGGGGTTTTCGGGGTTTTTTTGGTTTTTTGTTTGCCGCACGCGCCACTCACAGACGACGCTTCTCAGCTGAGTGTCATTTGTTTTTGTGTAGTGTAGTGTAACATACATACATACATGTGGTACATACATACATAAAAATGCTCATACACTTAGTTGAAAGCATTATGAATATTAAAAAAACAAACATAAACATTTTCAAATATTTATATTCAGAACATAACATTTATTGTAACAAGAAACAGAAGTTGAATTGGAAAGTCCTATGGAAAGCTTAAACGTTTGTCATTGTCTCAATCAAAAACCTTTGAATAGAATTTTGACAAAACTTTATAAAAGTATAGCTTAGATATCTTAAATGAAGAAATCACATCAGGCATACCATGTTGGGATAATACATTGCTTTCAATGAACAAACACAAACTTTTAAGAACTTTTTAGGTTGATAATGTTTTGATTTCATATAGAAAAGTTAAATATCATATATCACATATAAGCAAAAATAAAGTTTCTATATAAACTTTGAGACTTAAAGAAATCTTTCATATAGGCATTGGCTTTCAAAGTTTAAGAATTTTATGGAATTCCTTTTGCCTTTCTTAGGGAAAGACAAGTAATGACACTGATATCATATCATATCATCCAATTTGTTGAACATTTCATTCAAGCATAGATCCAAGAGTACATCTGTCGTCTGCTAAAGTAAACCCCAAAAACAAACACAAACATTGTTCATATCACAGATGGTCAACTCCTTGCTTGTTGCTGCTGATGTTGCTGATGTTGTTGCTGCTGTTCATATAATTGCTGGCCAACGGTCTCTTGCATATCGCCAACCACGTTCGCAGGCCACGCAGACCAATGCCGAGAGATGTAGCTCCAAAAAAAAAAAAAAAAAAAACCAAAAGTTTGCAGCTGCAACGTTCGCGGTTGCATGCGAAAAAGTTTTAAGTGCCCCACTCGGGTTCGCATCACCTCCCTACCACCCCACCCTACCTCCTACCCACCCCGACTCATCTTGCATACGCTGCGCTTTTCTATTAAGCATCCACGGCTCGTCTCATTTGTTGGCCATTTGTCCGATGCCTTGCTCTGTCCCTTGGGCTCTCGACATCGTAAAAATGCCAATGAGCCCGACCTGAGCGCCTGGCATTAAAACTTTTCTCATTTATCAGACGCCGACGAACGTACTGTCCCCCCCCTCCCCCTCTGTCCACCGTTTGTTGCATCGTTGGCCGCCAGGTAAATTGATTGTCGCCGCCAACAAGGAGCTTCGATAGCTGTTTGGTCACCTTGTCGCATGCTCCCCAGCAGGACCGCCCGGTGTTTAATTGCTGATAGTCAAGGCAAGGACCCAGACCTCGAGCAACCAACAGGCTTCACCAGCCTCTGAGATCTGGGCAATGCGTCGATTTTAAAAACGACAACACAATGCCCCAGCAAGTGGCATAAAACTTTTGGGTCAGACACAACGCGCGGCGGCGGCGGCGGAGCAGGAGATTGGTGTTTGGAAACTCTTGCGCCACTGCAGCCAAAGTTGAAGCCTGGTTAATGGCCAGACAAACGAGCAACGAGCAACGGGCAACGAGCCTGGACAAGTGGCTAATGAGCAACCAGCGGCTTGAACACAAACAACAACAGGCAACAAGCAACAACAACAACAACAACAACGGGTAACAACATAAATAAAATACAGCTCGGTTTTAAGCGACAAAACTGTTTAGTTCCAGTCAATGTTCCAGATGCCACACACCATCGATACTTAATCAGGAATTTCAATTTAACAAATATGTTAAGGACTTTTAAAAGGGTTTATTGGAGGAAACAGAGCCTTAAAGAAGTTGTATTGTACTTAAAATAAGCAACAAAAAATACTTAATCAACATTTTATTGAAAAACTCTAAGCCTGAATTTCTTTTGATTCTTAGCGTTTTTTTAGGCTTTTGTTTAACGGTGTTTTGTCTTGTGAATAAAGCTTAAAAAATATATGTTCTTGTTTTATGTAAAGTTAACAATGATCTAAATTTTGTTTAACAAGGGCCAACAGCTAACATGAGTACAGTAAAAACTTTCATTTAAAATAACTTTTATTGAAACAAGCTTCCAATATCGATAGCACGAGTCCATTTCCAATCGTCGACAATAAAGTTTTCTATATAATAAACTAGGTTCCAGTAGAATTTTTATATAACAAACTCAAATTCACTTCAAAAACCTGCAATTTGTTTACATTAAACAAATAAATCTACATTCAAAAAACATATTTGCGCTTTAACAAGGTAAGTTTCCTTACCCAACTATTCGCTTTATGAAAGATACGCCAAAAATTTTAACGAAATTCTCTGGAAAAACCATTGGAAAAACCTTTAAAATTTTCATGGTTATGAATTTTCTTTGTTAAGGTTTACCATAAGAGAAAATATTCACGCTTCTCGTGTCGCTTCTCGGAATTGTTAAGCATATTCCTGCTCTTCAATGAAGAGCGCATAAAGCAGCATAAAATGTACAACCATATGTGCACACACACACACACACACACTCACATACCATAAATATTCGCAAACACATTCAATTACATACTTTGTCACTGTAAAGAGTTTCAGTTTTCGTGTTCAGTTTTAATCAAGTATAAAATATTTTATTTTTCGCATTTTTTTGTTAAGCGTATAATAAACAACGCTTGTGCATATATGTATATGTGTATATTTTTAATTTTAATTTGTATTAATTTAATCTGCTTAAAATTGCGATATTCGCTTTTGGGCATTTGTTTACAATTAACCAAAAACGGCGTCGATTTCTCCCTTTTTCACAATTCGCTTAATGAATTCGCGCATTAACAACATTTTTCGCAGCGTTTTCGTCTCTGTCTTCGTTTCACTAATGGCAAAAACAATAAATTTTTCATACATACACACATACATATGTGTATGTTTGTATGTATGCTCAGGCTTCACAGCTGATGCATCGTTTGCCAACACTCTGTTGATATCCTTTTGATCCCTTCGCTGCTTGTTTTTATACCCTTAACCCATAAAATGGGTAAATAAGGGTATAATGGTTTTGTGCAAATGTATGTAACAGACAGAAGGAAACATCTCCAACCCCATAAAGTATATATATTCTTGATCAGCATCAACAGCCGAGTCGATCTAGCCATGTCCGTCTGTCCGTCTGTCTGTCCGTCTGTCCGTCTGTATGAACGCGCCGATCTCAGAGACTATAAGAGCTAGAGACTTCAAACTTGAAACTTAAACTCTCCTATACTATAAGCAGATCAAGTTTGCTTTAAAATTTCGATAACACTTCTGGTTTCCGATATACACATGTGATCGATAACAAAAATTCTTGAATTTCAAAATTGTGAAATGAGGTTTATAACTACAGATAAAATAATGAACATTTAAAAAATTTGATCAAATTGGTTTAGAAACACCGGATATATTGCAGTTTGAGTTTGGTCATATTGGTCACTGGGTAAATACACACAAATGACTGTACGCGTTACGTATGGTTGGGTGTCTTAGTGGTTCTCGACTAGGCCTTCTTACTTTTTTTTTTGGTAAATGACTTTCAGCATTTAAAATGCGGCAAAATGAATTGGCGGCAATTCCCAGAACGCGCCCCCTCCTCCCTCCCTCCTTCCGGGGGTGTCCAACTGTGAGTACAAGGCTAAAAGCTTAAAACTGAAAGCTGAGGTCCGAAACTCATGCTTTAGTTTAATTATTTGCGCAGCTCCAAAAAAAAACCTTGCGAAAATAATAAATAATAATAACAGTTAATGCGCCAAGTGTTGATGGGCCGGGCCTGTTGTTGTTGCAGCGAGAGGGTGGGAAGGGGCGTGCCAAGGGGCGTGGCATACAGCATCAGCCCTGCACATGTGTCAATTAATTACATAAAAAACCATGCACCAAAAAATAAAAAGACAAGAAAAATTAAGTTTAAGTTCGTTTGAAAACTTTGATTGACTTTAAGATACTTTTGCTTTAAGTGAAAAAAAATAAAATAAAGATAAAAAATTCTAAATTTAAGCAAGAAACTCAGTACTATTAAAAGCTTAGTTCAAAAATATTTTCACTATATTTATATGTATTCATAGAATCAACTTTCCGACAAATTTATTTCATTCACAAAGTCGTCAAACTTTGCCTGCAACTTGAACAAACTTCAATACGTTTCCTACAGGGTATCTGTCAATACTCACATGTATTTTATACATATACACACAGAGAGGCGAAACTGAGCGTCAGTTAAGGCTTATAAACAACACGGAAAGCGAGAGGCGTACACATACACACACACATACATTTTCGTAATATAACGTTAATCATGTTGACGCGCCTCAGTCGCAGCTGCCCCGCTTAAATGTAAACAGCAACAGCAACAACAACAACAATCAAAAAATTGTGCAGGCAACAAAGGCGAAGTTCGTTGAGGCCGCCTTGAGATATTCCCACAATTAATTTAATGCTCTGCGCGTTTTCTGGGGCGCCACCATGCTGCATGTGTAAGCTGGCATATCTGCTTGTACCATGCCATTGTGTGTGTGTGTATGTAAGTGTGTGCCTTCATTGTTGGCATCTCTTGTGCCAGAGAAGGCCGACCATTGTCAGAGTTTATAAAAGTGTTTAAAAACAAAATATTTAAATAATAATAATTACACAAAATAAGTGAAAATTTGAAATTCCTTAGGGAAAGAACTTAAAATAGATAATTCCTTTAGAAAACCTTCATATATCAATAGAATTTTTACAATGTCCTTTAAAGTCTTTCAACTCTTTTGCAAAAAAAAACCTAATTCCAACAAACTTTCACTTCGGCAAACTTTTAAGCTCACTCGTTACGTATACGTAATATCATAAAAAATGTTGAAGCCGAAACAAAAAACACTCAAAAATGGATAGTAAATTGTGCAACTGCATGTTGTAAATACCACAATTCCCTTAATACTGCCACAAAACAATTTTACTTTATAGCTTTAAATAGTTTTAATGCCTTTGAATCTCTGAGTAAACGATTTGTCTTGCGACATTTCAATGTTGTCAGATGTTCTCTGTTATCAAATGCTAAGGGAGTAACGAGTAGTTGTTGTTGTTATTGTTGGCGTATGCAAATAATAGAATCCATTTCAAGAGCCGACTCCGACTTCATATAAATCTCATATTTTAATCTGTGAACAATTTGCTGAAAAGCAAACAATTCTTTAGCTCGACGACAACATTTTCTACAAAAAGTTCTTTTGATGCTGCAATTTTCTTATGCATGTCAGCATACAGTTTTCTCTCTCTCTGTGTGTGTGCATGTATGACGTCACTGTGGAATACAGTATAATCATTTGGCTGCCCCTTCAAGTATGCAATGCAATGCGACATGTACATAAATAAGGCGGCCAGACGCCAGACACCAACAACGAGACAAGACAAGCAATAGCAGTAGCCAACACTGTAAAATGAAGGAGGGGGAGGGCGAGGAGGGGGAGCGCCCAGTAGATAGGCCAACATGGCAAACAAGGGAAAAACAGAACAAATACCAGCAGCAAAAAAAAAAAACCAAACAAGAACATGAACTAAGGAAACGCAGCGCGATATGAGGGTGCAGCAAGCAGCA
The DNA here is from genome assembly GCA_018152965.1 of Scaptomyza pallida. Taxonomy (NCBI): domain Eukaryota; kingdom Metazoa; phylum Arthropoda; class Insecta; order Diptera; family Drosophilidae; genus Scaptomyza; species Scaptomyza pallida. The sequence continues at coordinate 4,026,746 of JAECXP010000003.1, forward strand.
TGATGAATATAAGAAAGACGAAAAAGAAACAAAAAAAAAAAAAAAGAAAAAGAAGGAAATGCTGACCCATCCACAATGGCAGTTGATAGACAAGCACCTGACCAGACCCCAAAAAAGAAGACCCTCGAAATCGAACACAACGAACGACCTCAACTCCACTCCAAACATAATAATAATAATAATAATAATAGATGGACAACAGCAAGAAGCAACCTGATGTTGCAGCAACAGTCGAAACAAGTGGCATCAATTGATTGCCAGCTCGAATATGTTGCATCAATTCCATCAGTTTGCAATGTGTTTGAAATCTTTTAGTTGTGCTAAAAAAAAAAAGCGAAATGCTGGCAGACATTTGTTGTTTGGCTGGCTAAAGAAAACTTTAAAAGGCATTGAAGTTGGCCCGAAAATCTTTAGTTAAGGTGATTTTAAAGTTTTTGAGATTGCTTGTAAGGTTTCAAGTTTAAAGTCAGGCTTTTGTTTTGATTTTGTTAAGCCGCCTTTAAAATGTCCATCAAAGACTTAATTGTGAAAGCTCTATATTTAGCGATTAGGTGAGTTTATTTATAAAAATTGCTTATTCCGATAAACTCAATAAATTCTTTTATTTGCAAAACCTATAAAATGTTGAACTATCGACAAAGTTGTATTTATTTTTGTTTATGATATGAAAATTTAGCTGAGAAGCCAAAGATTAAGGGATTGAAATAGAGTCCTCCAGCATTCAAAAACAAATGCATGCTTGACTCTACTTGTCAGGTTCAGGGATTTTTTGGTAAATCCACCAAATATTCATAAAAACATCGATTTTATAACAAACTTCCATGTTACATAGTTTTTTAAATAACAAGTTAATTTCCAGAACGCTGCAATGTGAAACGATCCAAACGAATGTATTCTTTATCGAAGTTTTTTTTGTGCCCTTGAGTTTCATTATATGCAAGTTTGAATAGTTTATTTATTTGCAAAACATTTTTCAAGTTCTGTCAAAATTTCACTTGCGATCAACAAATTGAATTCAATTTTATGCAGTTTGATATGCCAAAATATACGTATATATATATCAGATGAAGTTCGTTTATTATGCTATTGACAAAGCTATCAACGGGTTCTGCTGACCAAATTCGAAACATAACATTCCCCACTAATTGATTTTATAGCTGCGTGTGGAGCGTGTTGAATCCGCTATGCACTTTATAGTGTAAACTTTTGTTCAAACTCTCTCACATACATACATACGTATACAATTCTATATCTGTGTATCGTATATTTTTTTTGAGGGTGGGGGTTGGGATAAAACATGGCTGCTGTGTTATCTGTGCTAACTGTGTAGGTCGCTTCACTGACTCGGTTTTGCCTCGCGCATTTTGCTTTTTTTTTGTTTCGTTTATGTTTTTTGCCTCCTTTTTTTCAATTTTATTATTAGCCTTGTTGTATGCTACCAATTTTTCTTGCATGCTCTGTCTCGCTCTAGCTCTATCCCTCTATCTCTGCTGCACCTTTGTGTTGTTGTTGTTGTTGTTGTTTTTATGGTTGTTATTGTCATTGCGCCTGGCATAACCTCACTTTTGGCTCTTCGCATGCCTGCATCAAAGAGCTTCACTATATTTTTTTTCTGTTGTTGTTTTCTTTATCTTCCAATTCCTTGTGTATGTGTGTGTGTGTGTGTGTGTTTGAAATATAAATATGTTCCACGGCTTTACGCCATTTTTATACACTCGCCGCTTACCACAGCAGACACAATACCCTTTCCCTATCGCGGCGTCTTGCCCCCTTTGGGCAGCGAATCTTCTTCATTTTCTTCGTTTTTTCGGCTTTGTCGCGTCGTATGTGTGTGTGTGCTTTTTTTTGTATGTGTTTGTGTTATGCAGTTGACGTGTGCTTATTTTCTATTCCGCTCCATATGTCACACCATCTTTTTGCTTTCTCTCTTCCATATGTGTGTGTGTGTGTGTAAAGGCAGCAAGCGGCGCCATTTGCTTTCATACTTTTGGCCATTTGAATACCCTTTCGAATGGGCGAGCGAAAAACTATTTAACAATCAATGTTCCATTTGATCTGAAGTTGCATTCATGAAAGAATTTTATATTCATTCGAATTCATTAAGGTAAAGAGAACTTTAATTTATTCAAATACTAGCGAGTTTTTTAAGTAACGAGTTCAATATAGCGAGAGATTAAAAAGCAACGAGAAGAAAATTGGATTTCCATTCGAATTCATCAATCTAAAATGAAGTCAAAGAAACCTTAAACATTAAATATTAATATTTAAATGCATTCGAAAACTAGCGAGTTGTTTAAGTAACGAGTACAATAGAATGAACAGCGAGAGATTGAAATGATTTCTGTTGCAAGCATATATATAACACGAAAAGGGGACAAAAAAGCAAATGAAAGAGAGAGAGAGAGAGAGAAAGAGCAAGTTAGAGAGAGACAACAGCACTTGAAAAATGGATGCATTGTAGAGTATTTGAACATTTTTGTGTTTTCTTTATTGTCAGTTTTCTTCTTTTTTTTGTTTGGCCTGTGAATTTGCAGCATTGTTAGTGCATATGTGTGTGTGTGTGTTTGTGAAGTTTTGTTGTATAAATTGCGTTGGGAATAAGAATTGAGTTCTAAAGAGATTTAATGGCGTGCGCCATCGTCTCTCTCTCTCTCTCTCTCGCTTCTCCCCCCTTCTCTATCCTTCTCATCTTCACCAGTGTCTCTGCAGAGCCAGATCTAAAGGCTCTCCATTGTTGTTGGCCAAACAACAACAACACAACAAATACTGAAACAGCAACAACAACAGCTGGTGGCTTTTAAGCTTCTTCTTCTTCTACTCCGGCGACTTCATCTTGGCATTCTATTCATTTGCTTGCTGCAATTTGCCAAAAATGGACTTTAAAGCATTTTGGCTTTGTCAATTTTGCATTTCCGTTCGAACGAGAACGAGGGGGGGGGGCAACCCCTCAAGCACCATTTTGTGTGTTGTATTAATGCAGACAGCATTCCATATAAGAAAACTCAATAAATGTGTATGTGTGTGAATCGGAAGTGGTAACTAGGCAAAGATTAATTTGGGACAATGGCAAATGATTTGCAGGTTCTGGGACTTGATGTAAGTCTCTCATAAATAAGGTAAAAGCTTTGGCCCCAAAAATCAAAAAATGGCCCCCAAAGTGCACAATCATTAAAATGAAAACAATAGAAAATCAGCTCAGCAAGAAGCACGTGGTCTGAGCATATTGCTCTCTCGCTTTTTTTTGGTACAATTTGCATGCAATAATCAAACTTAGAGTGCAATAAATTCAAAGTCGTTTGAGTTAAGAAGAGGTGAAAAAAAGGGTTAAGCTTAAACTAAAGCATGTTTTAAGTATTTAATCCAAAACCCAAATCCAAAAACGAGGAATAAATCATCAAACCCAAATCAATCTAATTTATTAAAAAGTGTTTAAAATTTTTCATAAATATTTTTTATAACCTAACTTTTTTCTGTCATTTGATTTAATTGCCAATAAACTGCAACTAAAAGAGTTCAAAAGATTAAAAAAACTAAAATAGCATCAAATCAAATTTAAAATGCAAATAAAATCAACATAGAACAAGTTTTGTTAGTGCTAATGTGCATTAAACATAAAAAATAAAGCGGGAAAAAATACAAAGTTAAATTATGCTGCAAAATGTGGCAAAGTGCGTTTAGCTGCTTAACTGCAACAATTATACGCAGATACATAAACATACATATGTATCAATATATGTTTGCATATGTGTGTGTGCTCATCATAGAAATGTTTCTGTGTGTGTGTGTGTGTGTAGAGCCAGCTGCAATCCGTTCAACGAACTCCACGTTTGCGAGGTCGCATCTCAACCGCCACAGCACAGGTTGCAAGTAGGAGCATTGGCCCGGGACACTATAAGCGTGTGGGTAGGCGGGAGGGGGTGGCAGAGAGATAGGGTGCAACTATACTGCTGCTGCTGCTGCTGCTGGGTAATATGAAAATTGCACTGGCTGTTAACCCTATTTGCAGTTGCTTTTTTGCCATAAACCCAGTCAGAAGAGCTAAAGCTGCCGCCCCCAACCACTCCTCGCTCCCTCGCCCAACCAAAGCCCCACAGCTGTTGTTATTCTTACAGTTGCTGTTGTTGTTGTTGTTACTGTTGTTTATGTTGATTTCGTATCATCAGAGATTTTAGTTAGATGGCTGGATGGCTGGTTGGCTGGCAGCCGGGCAGGCCTAGGCTTGGCTATAAGGGCACTTTGGCAAAAGCAAAAGCGTAGCATACTTTTCAGCGCTGCTGCGTTTTGCTGATTATGTGGCGTTCGAATAAGTGGGTAGGTGGGAGGAGGGGGCGGAGACCTTGCCAAGCAAAATGCAGCTGCAAGCCAAGCACATAAGCCCAGACCAGACCAAAAGCAAGAAAGAGATAGAGACAGAGGAAGAGAGAGAGAGGGAGAGGGAGACTCTAGACCTGACCAAATAACTGGCGGGTTGGGGATACGTTGACAACCTGCACAACAACAACAATAACAACAACAGCGGCTGCATCCATATGCGTACGTTGGACATATTCTTTTTCTTCTTCTCTGCTGGGTGGTCTGACAATTTTTCAACGTGTGCTCCGGCTTGCATTATTTTTGGCCAGCGGCGTGTAAATCATTTTGTATGCATTAAATCGTCTTCCAAACGCAACGGCAATGTGCTTAAAACGAGTAAGAATGCTTCTGTGAGAAAGTGAAAGACGACTAGGAAATACCCTGTAAACGGGTTGCTTTGTATCTAGGATAACTTGGGAAAGTTTTGATTAAATTCTAATGCATGATCAGATTAATGTTAAGGTTTGCAAAGCAAAACCTTAATCTTTAATACCCTGACTTTTTGTGGTATCGTTAGTCGATTTATAGATCATTTTCATTTATATTGTCATCAGAATCGCTTTCTTTTTGCCCTTAACAAACATTCTCTTAACTTTTTTCCCACGACTTTCAATTTAGGTTCAGTTTTTAAAAGCCCAAAAGCAGTTTAGCGCTGGGTAACATCACAACCAGAGAGATAGAGAAGTGAGAGAAAGAGAGAAAGAAAGAGTCAGTATAATAGTTACCCCCTAAATTTCCACCCATCCCCTCCTCCGCTCTCTATCATTCCCACTGGCTTGCTAGCCGCTTTGCTTTTGCTTTGTTCTTGTTTATATTTCTTCTTTTTTTTTTTGTTTAATATTTTGTAGAGCTGAGCTTTGAGATGCTGGGCGCTTAACACATGACTGGTCACGCCCACACAAATTCCCAGCGACGCTTTACCTTTTTTCAGTTGCACACACGTGTGTGCATACACATGTATGTGTGTGTGTGTGCTTGTGTGTGTGGGTTTTGTTTGGGGAAACCTTAACGAATACCTGTCTCATTTTTAAGTTTGCCTGCTGCTTCAACTCACTTTCTCCCTCTCTCTGTCTCTCTCTCTCTCTCTCTCTTGTGCAAACTGAAGTAATCAAATTGCTTTACTCCAACTGAAATTAGACACGCATGTGTAGAGCTACAACAACAACAACAACATGGGCAAAACAATGGTGTAACTGAAACAAGAACAACAAGAACAAAAAGGTAAAGTGCATAATGCAAAATGTCGCCTGGTAATTTCATTAACTGAAAGAACAAAACATTACCTGAAGTAACATTAAGCATTTACCTGCTACAAACACACACACATTGCCTCTCTCTCTCTCTCTCTCTGTGTCCCCCTCTCTGTCTGGCTGTTAAGGCGTAAAAGCAAAGCAAAAATCAACGCAGCGCACAGCACATAAAAAGCAACGCTGCCCGTGAAGTGGATATGTGAGTGAGTTAGTTTGAAAGGCGAGGGGAGGTTGGGGTGTGTGTGTGGCATGCGCTGCTGCAGCTGTTGAGTGGTTGTGGCAGTGCATACTCAGTTGGGTTGAGCGCTACTTTTGGTTACTTTTGCTACCATGGTAAATAGCATTAAAAAACAAAAAAAAAAAACGAAACGAAAACGAAAACGAAACGAGTTTGGCTCAAAATGCACTTCAGCTAATAAGAAACTTCTATGCCATGCTACAGATAACGGCAGCACTTGTAAAACATACTCAAGCTAAATATACATAAGTATATAATATATACGCATGTGCGTCAAAACTTAAACATGAGCAAGAATTAACGTTTAAGTTTAATGAAGTTAATGATTGAAACTTTTTGAATATGTGTTTAGAATAAAGTAATTACGAACACGAGAAAACTGTACTCATATATTTTAAAGCTCTTTTTTTGTGTGTTTATAATTAAGATGTTTAGAAGGTCAGTAAAAAACTTTAAAGCCTTACTTTCCCAACTAACCATCAAAAGCCTCATTTGTCTCTTGTCTCAGGCCTTCTTTTTTTTATACTCTTAACGCATGAAATAGGATTAAAGGGTATAATGGCTTTGTGCAAAAGTATGTAACAGACAGAAGGAAGCATCTTCGACCCCACCAAGTATATATATTCTTGATCAGAATCAACAGCCGAGTCAATATATTTAAGTCAGTCTATCCATCTGTATGAACGCTTTGGTCCCGAAGACTATAAGAGCTAGAGACCTCCAGATTCGAAACTTAATCTCGCCTATGCCCTGCTCAGTCAAAGTTTGTCTTTAATTATCGATAACTTCTTCGGTTTTCGATTTACACATGTTATTGATAACAAAAAAGCATTGAATTTCAAAATTTTTCAAATGAGGTTTAAAAGTTAGGATAAAATAATAAATATTTGAATAAAATTTGATAAAAATTGGTTAAGAAATAACGGATATATCTCATGTCGAAAATATACGCGTTACGTAACGGGTTAAGGGTATGTTGTAGTCAGGATCTCTCCACATCGAGCCTTCTTACTTCTTTCCATTTTTTTTTTTATTAACGCACTCAGCACTTAGACACCTTTTTCCCATTTTTGCATGTCAAATTTTTTAAAGCCCTGAAGCCTGCTTTCGGCTATTTGGTGAACGGCACTTTAATAAAGACAAATGCTAAAAACTCAGCTCGTCCAGCGCCTGCCCCCAGGCCAACTTTATTAATGTTTGCAACGCCCCCAAAAAAAAAAACTCCAAACATTTGTGGCTACTTGTTTGTTTTTTGTGTCAACTGCTGGCTAATTTGTCTCTAAGGAAATCAGCTGTGGGCTGCTGCTGGACCTAAAGACACAAAAAGCAAAAAAAACGAAGGAAAAAACATTTTATTATGTTTGTTTTGAATATGTTTTTCATGTACCAATGGAAAAGGGAGGTGGGAGATGGTGTGGGTGGCTTGTGGTAAGATATGGCACTGACAATTAAAATGGCCAACCAGCGGCCAATGCGACAAATATTAAAAATGCAAGTGAAAAATTTTTTTTTTTTTTTTTTGTTATGCTGTAAAGTGAAAAGGGATCGACTGAAAAGTTAGGACGGTTTGAAACCTAAAAAGTGTAGGCTGCTTTTAATTTGTGTCTGCTTTGGGAAATTGAATGGCAAGAGTCAAAGAGGGTTAAGCTAAGAACAAGAAGAAGATGGTCAACTTAAAGTAAATGGAAATGTTTTGAAAAAAATATTGAAAAACTCTTCAGAAATAAAGATATAATATTAAAACTTAACAGTTTTGTAACTTAACAATATCTATCTTAATGTTAGAGTATTTTTCCGCTCAAGCAAACCTTTGTCAACTTTTGTCTTAATTCATTTGGATTTTTTATTAATTTTAATGTTATTGGAACTCTGAAAATTGGCGTTAACCACAAAATAGCAGAGCGTTGATTATTATTGCTGTATATATATATTGCATGTTGCACTTGCCACAAATTTCATTTAATTTTTGTTCAATAATTTCGTTCTTTTAAATTCTTTCACACATTTCACATGGTGTGCTATGTGTGTGTATGTGTGTGTGGCATGCATCATGCATATTTTATGCACTCATTAAGCTTATAAGCATAAATTCGTGTTGCATGCACTTTTCAAAAGTTTTAGCTTCTATGCTCTCGTTCTCGTTCTCGTTGTTGTTGTTTTATGATGTGGTGTGAAATGTTCTTTACTCAAGCGCAAACCGATTGGGGATTACTTAACATGAAACGAGTATAGTACTCATTAATGGAATAAGTCAAAAAATCAATAAAAAGAGAGAGAGATATTCTTTAATAAGCTTTAAAGCATGGAGATTCCTGATTAAAACTCTTCGAAAACCTTTAGGAAACTTGCTTGAGCATCAAACATATTAAAGTTTTTCAATCAACTTAAACACACACACAATGCAACCACTTCATGCTGTCATGTCTGTGGCGTGTTGAGTGCCTAATAAAATCATAAAATAGAGCAGGTGTTTAGCGCGCCACCAACCAAAACCAACCCAAAAAAGGACAAACGAACACACATATATAGATATATATATAGATAGCGAGAGAGGAAACCGTTTCGTAATGTCCGGACAGCGTCAAATTTGATAATATTAATAACCCTTTTTTCCCGAAATTTCTGTGGCAAACATTTCAGCTTGTCATTTTGCCAGGATACGAATGACACAAGTACATCATGGAGGCTCTCCTTGTTGTTAGTTGTTGTTGCCAAGCAAAACCGAACCAACAAAACAAACCAAAAACTACACCTATGCGCCGAACCGAACCGAAACCAAACCAACCCTCCCCCCCTTTCCCCACTCCCCCACTTGTTCAATGGACAACATTGCCGCTCCTATTTTGACAGCGACGTTTTTGGGTGCTTTGATTCGTTTGCCTCGCCGAAAAATGGGCGCCTATGAAACATGTGTGTGTGTGTGTGTGAGCCCATTCTTCGTGTGGGCGGATGTGTGTGTCTGTGGCATGTCATACATTTTTCGTTCGTTTGTTAATTGAAAAATGTTGGCTAACATGAGGAGTTGCCGTTGAATTTGCTGTCGCCGTTTTGCACACTGAAATGAATGCGTAAGAAATTTTTTTAAAAATATTAAAAATGGAAAGAATTATGTGTAAAATTTATTTTAAGAAAGGTAATAGTTTTTTGGGAAACACTTTGGTTAAAAGCATTTATTTTGTTAACACAATATGCATAGAAATATTTTATTAAAATTTCCAATCATTTTTTAAACTAATCAACAAATCTTTGTAATGTTTATTGTAGTATTATTAAACAAACAAAAACAATGTTTTTAAACTTTTGAGCCATAAATAAATAGAAAAATTATTTAGAAATATATTTTTTATATTTTTATTTTTCATATTTTTGCCAAAACTTTCTGTATTTAAACTTCAGTTTCTCTTACAGTTTCACTTTAATTTTTTTTTTTTAAAGTTTGTATAGTAGAAAATTTTATTAGTCATCAGTAAGTACATTTTTTGAATGCTTGACTGTACTTTAGAAGAAACTGCTATCATATACAGTGGAAACTCCCGTACAAAATCAAAATTTGGGACTATAAAATTCATCCAGCTACGGGAGATGTCCGCCTGCAGGAGCTGTCCGCGAGTTGAGCTTTCATTGTATATAAAAACAACGATGTATTAAATGTTTTCTTAACAATCCAGGAATTAAAATCAAAATGTGCTTGGTACCACTGTGCATCGCTTTGCTGCTGCTGCTGCTGGTGTTTGCCTCTGTTGCTACTCGCTACTCGGCGCACACCATCAAAAACTTGTCAAAGTCAAACACACACACATACACATACACTGACATAGATGTGTAGTGGCTCAACGACTGCCATTTGTTTGGCAGTCATGTCTTGTAAATTATAATTTATAGCTTGTCGCCCGGCAGCCTTCGTTGGAGTCTATGGCAATGTACTCTGAACTATTATTATTATTTCTTTTTTGTTTTTCTTCAGTTTAAAGCGAGCTTTAACTTGATGTTTGGGTGTGCTGACTGTACAGGTGAACTCATTAAAGCAGACATCGACATATCTTGACAAATATGTTGCTGATGGCTCATAATTAGCACAGCAAGAGTCGCACACAAAAAATCGTTGCATGGAAAAAATCGTTATCTTAAGCTTTGTTGTAATTCTTGCTTGTTGTTGTTGTTGTTAATTCCATTTTATGAGCCGGAAATTGAAAATGTCTATATTATGATATAAGCAGGTAGAGCGGGGTATGCACACACCCATACACACACACATACAGATAAGACATGCATTGCAGCAGGCAGCTTAATTAATTAGAAATATGCAGCACAGCACAAATTGGCTTGGATAATCCAGGCAGGCAGGCCAGGCAGCTCTGAGTGGCAGCTGGATGAGGTGAAGGGGGTGGGGTGGGGGCAAGAATTCTGGCTAGCTAGCAGGCTTCTGGCAGCCGCCAGGCACAAAACCGCAACAGCAACAGCCAACAATTTTGTGCCAAGAGAGAGAGAGAGATGCACAAAATATCCGGAATTTTTAAAATTGCAGCTTCATGTCACTAATATCTCACAACAAAACGAGAGAGTGAGAGAGATGAGCAGATTGTCCCTATCTCGCTCCTCCTCTTTATGTTTGTGTGTGTGTGGCCTAGCAATTAATTAGCAACGGAAATTGCGCTAATAAACTAACAAATTTACGAGCTGCATTCACGCCAAGAACTCCCCCCCCTCCCGCCGCCCGCCACCCCACCAAGCCGACAAGCGGAAACGCTGAAGTGGCCATCATTAAAAGGCAAAGCAAATGGTTGCAACAGAATAAAAATCGCGCGCAAGCTAGCTCCAAAAGCCCGACACCAAAATGTCCTGTGCACTCCAGCAGCATAGAGAGAGAGAGAGTGGGGGTTTGGGGGGGGGGGAGAGAGGAGCGACAGAACGTTGTTGCGGGCTGCTTCTCAGAAGCGGAAATCAAATAATTTAAATCGCATTTCCGTTCTTTTGTGGCCAAAAAACAAAACTAAAAACGCAAACATGTGTGTGTGTGTGTGTGTGTGTGTGCTTTTTTGTGTGTGCTTATCTCGCACTCGCTTTATCTCACTCTATCATCTGTTTCTTTCTCTCTCTGTGTGAGTGCGTGAAGCGAAAAAGTGAAACCGTGCGCGCATTTCCTTTGAACAAAAATCTCGCTGGCAAAGTCAACCAAAAAGAGGTGTGTGTGTGTGTGACTGTGTGTGGTTGCACATTCGTGAGGCTGTCACTCTGCTGTGTGTGCGTTGTGAAGCTGAGTGAATGCGCTGACAGCTAACAGGTCCTTCAACAATGCGACTTTAAACAGACAGCAAACGGAAAGCTAAAACTGGCTAACACACACACACACACACACACATAGACATGCATTATGTATATAAGAACTCATCACAGTAGTACGAAACCAATTTCGAGTTTATCACACTTGTTAACAATGTGCAACATCGTACACCATATCCCGGACTCCAAAACACATTCACATATTGCCACAAAAAAAAAACCACTTCGCCACTTGGTCAACATGACTGGCCAACTTTTTATTTCTGTTGACAGAACACCATCCAAACAGCCAACCAGACCAACTGCCCAAGCGCTTCCCTTGCGATTAAACGCTGCTTTTTTTTTTGTCAATTGAATTCGTTGGCTAGTGGAAAAAGCCTTTATAAATGCTTGATGGCAAATGCAAACAGCGAATGTGAATGTCTCACATGTAACCTGTTTTTTTCATATCTTAATCTTCTTCAATACTACTTTATTTGGGGCACATGTACTCATTAGCGTTCGAACAGTTGACAAAAAAAAAGCTCCAGCACTTTATTCATATGCATTTTTTAAAGGGAGGAACGATTTTTTTCCTGTATCTGGTTATTAAAGCTGCAACGTTTTTAAAGTGTTGTAAGAGTTCAAGATTTAAAATAATATAAGTTTGTTCAAAGCTGATAATAATTTGTAAATTTATGGTTCAGTCAAACTTTTGAACTTAAGTTTTCCACAATACCATTCAGAAAAACTCGTTAAACCGATAACAACAAATCCCTTCATATTGCAGAGCTCTAAAAATTATCTGTTGATGTTTGTTATAAAGAAGTTTAAATGCAGAAAAAAGTTTAAAATCAATAATTACTTAAGAAAAACATTTTGTTGCAGTTTTTGTCTGTCTAAAATATTTGAGTGCTTCTGCCTTGGGGTTTTTTTTTGGAGTTTTTTTGCGTATCATGTCTGGATTTTGAGAAAATGTGAAGAAAAAACCTTAAGAAAAAAGTTTTTTCAGCGTTTTCTGTAGGATTTTTCTACTTTTTAGTTTCCATAGTTAGCTGCCCAAATCAAAACCTCTTTATATATGTACTTAAAAAGTGTATTATATTTTCGTCAAGGAGTGTGTGACGCTTAGAAGATAAAGGATCAGCTTCGCGTGCAGAGTCGATATGGACATATATCTGTCTGACCGTCTGTTTCTATGCAAACTAGTTCCAAAAGTTCATGAACCATCGAGTTTAAACTTTGGCCAAGGTTTTTTTTTTTTGTCGGAGTTAGATCATTTGTTAAAATTGGACAAATCGGATCACTATTTCATACAGCTGCCTTACAAAGATTTTACTATGAAAAATATCAAGTAGTCTTTTCAAGTGTATATTATATTTTACATACCGAACATGGCCTTCTTTGCTTTTTACTTTTTGTTTATGGCTTTGTTATCTGTCCTTCCGATTGATCATATTGAAGTAAACTCTTAGTTGATCTTACAACAGCTAAAAGCTTTTCGCCTTCACTTCAATGCCAATATCAATCTTCGGCCTTGATGCTCTCCTTCACATGTTTGGGCCTGGCCAACAAATGTATTTTAAAATAAAAAAAATTAAAAAAAAAAATTTTTTATATTAAAAAAAAAAAAAAAAAAAAAAAAAAAAAAAAAAAAAAAAAAAAAAAAAAAAAATTTATAAAAAAAAAAAAAAAAAAAAAAAAAAAAAAAAAAAAAAAAAAAAAAAAAAAAAAAAAAAAAAAAAAAAAAAAAAATTTTTTTTAATTTAAAAATTAAAAAATAAAAAAAAAAAAAAAAAAAAAAAAAAAAAAAAAAAATTTAATTAAAAAAAAAAAATAAAAAAAAAAAAAAAAAAAAAAAAAAAAAAAAAAATTTCTATATTTTTTTTTACCTTTTTTTCTGATCCATGTTTGCCGTTCTTTTAGCGTAATTTTTGTACTCACATGTTATCATAAAGCGGTTCACTATCAAACCTATCTATGCAATCCCTGCTCCTCCTCCCGCTGCTGCTCATCTCCATGCACAAATGCAATTTCACATGTATACACATGATGTTGTTGTTGTTGTCGTTGTTGTTATTTGTTGTGTTAGTAGTGTTGTGTGTGTGTGTGTGTGTGTGCTGCTGCTGCTGCCTGTTATTTTGCAGCGGAATTTCATTTTATTCGCTTTTTGGGCGCTGGCTGTTTTTTATATTCTTATTTTTTTTCGCTGTTGTTGTTGTTGTTTTGTTGTTGCCCCCTGTGGCCTGTGTTTTCGTTACGTTTGATTTTTGCTGCCACTACCTGAGCTGTGTGCAACACCCACCCCGCAACCTTGCCGCCGCTACATGCTGCTGCTGTCCCCAATGGCAATGGGAGCATGGAACGTGGAGCATGGCGCATGGAGTGTGCCACATGCTTCGCCATATTACCAAGTAAACATTTGAATCGTTTATACAACTGTTGCCAACCTCTGTCAGCGTCGACGTCAGCGTCTCTGTCGGCGATTGCCAATGACATTTCCGCCCAAAGCTCAATGCGCGCTCAGTGCGCTGCGCTGCACAGAATTTCGACCATATCCATATCCCCCCTCTGCAGCCCCTCCGTTTTCGGCTTCCTCACCAAAAACTGAAAATGCCGGCGGCCGCTTCAATCACAGTGGCAAAGCAATTTTTTATGCTTCGTCGCCGTGCATTTGATTTGCTTTCGGTTCGGTTCGGTTTTTTTTATGATTTTTTGTTTTGATTCAGGTTTTTTATGTTGTTTTTTTTTTGGCTGCAAGCGGCACCAAGTAGCGACCAACAACAACAACAACAATCACATCAAATATAACATAACATTAATTTCTCCCTCAATACACAGACACAGTTTGTGTTCCCCATTCGATCTCTGCAGCAAAATTTGAAGACCCTTGGGGTTAGGTGTAAATAAAACAACAAATTTTTTGAAGTTTACTTGCGGTAAATATTTTTCTGATTTGATATTCAAAATTCTGTTGGAGATTATGAAATTGTATAATGGTTTGGTGCAAAAGAAGGCATCTTCGACCCCAAGCAGTATACTATATATATATAGTTTTTTTTCATCGGCATCAACAGCCAAATCGATATATAAATGTATTTGCTGCTCCCAAGAACTTTTATGTAATGAAAATCGAGTGAAAATCGAGTGAAAATCGCGTTTCAAACTTGAAACTCAGTTTTGTTCAACTAAGACTTTGCATTTGAAAATCAGATAAGGTTTGTCGAAGCCATGGAAATGGGAAGTTTGATCAAACTCGCAAGTATAATTTTGGACTCCGATTTTTAAGATAAAATTAAGTAAAAATCCGTTTCTAGTTTAAAATGCAGTATTATTCTTTAGCTCAAAATTATGGCAATGGAATGGTTTTTTTTCAACTCCTATTTCAAGTTTTGATCATAAACTTGTTGAGATGAATATGAAGTCAAAATCGCATTACCCGATTTAAATGCAGTATAAAAGTAAAGTTTAAACCGAGACTTTAAAGGCATCAAATTTGAAGATTAGATACATTTTGACGAAGAAAAAAACTAGAATAAACTTGAACTTAATTTTTAGTCGATTTTCATGTCAACAATCAGTAAGTCAGTCAGTTAGGACAAACTCTTTTATATATATTAATAAGCTCGCTCCAGGACATAAGTGTATGGGAGGTGCCCCAAGGAGTTGTCAGATCGGGTCCAAATTTTGCATCCATAATCTTTTAACACGCCTCCATGTCCTGACTAAGTTATGTGCAGATAAATTAATTTTAACGCAAAGAACTTAGGTGTTCAGCAGGTGCTCGAAGGAGTTGTCCAAAATTAAAATCATTTCTTAGTGCTCACTTTCAACCTGAATGGAGTATTTGGTGAAAATTTCAGCCTTCGTTTCGTTTCTGCTGTGGGTCTCTTAACAATTAGGACAAACTCTTTTATATACATATAAAGATATACATATGTAGTTAAGCTAAAATGATTGATTGTTGCTGCTTGAAACAAAACTCCTTTCGATTTAACTATCTTGTCATCTACATGGTACATACACATATTGAGGTCTTTTGAAGCGTAATAATACGAGGCATTTGGCAATCTGAAAATTGTTGAACACTTGGCTTATTTTAAGCTACAACAACGTTGACTACAGCAACTTTGTGCAATATGTTTTGTTCTTGGTTATCCATCATATAACACTATGCTATCATTTTAAACACACTCACACACACATGCACATACTGCTGCAGGCGACCGCAAGCCAAGTGTCAACATAAGCATTCAGACACTTGGCATAAACTCTGGCACTGTCCCTTCCCAAACCCGATTCGTCCCGCTTGCTTTCACATTTGTCTCTCTGTTTCCTCTCTCTCTCTCTCTCTTGGCTCTCTTGTGATAGCGGTGTGTCTTTTGGTTTCATTACTTGGGCAACTTTGTGATTGCGTTCGTTCCGCATGCAGAGCGTCCTGCAGGACGACAATGTGCAAGACGCTGGCCGCATTCAGAGCAACATTTAGGGACACACACACACACACATACACACTCTGTGTGTGCATGCCACAAAATTTTCTTGTTCCTTGTTGTTGATGCGGTAAACAGTTAGCCCCATTTACAATGTTTAGTTTTCCTTCCTTCCTTCTTTCGTTCTTATCGTTTCGTCGTTTCAGTGTTGATGTTTATGTTTTCAAGTGTGGATCATTTTTGGACAAGAATATGAATGAAGTTTCTATTACTTGAGCCAAGTAATGTCACACGGCCAATTTTGCATACAACATATATGCATACCATCTTTATTTATCATCAAAAGTTTTGGCACAAAGTTTCACAAAAGTGGATAAAAATAGTTTAGAATAGTGTAACATGTTTGTTGTAGACTTTAACTTTTGGTTTGATCCGTTTATCAACAAATTAAGATACTAAGATTCCTGGGAAAATATAATATTTAGCTCATATCTTAATTTAATTAAGTATCCGCCACGTAAAGCCTTCAACTATGTATGGAAAATATAATATTTAGCTCATATCTTGACTTTAATTAAGTATCCGCCACGTAAAGCCTTCAACTATGTATGGAAAAGAAGCTTTTTGAAGCATTGACTGCCTTACTGACTACAGGGTGTACATCAGGTGTGTATCCAAGCATAATGCTTTCTGCTTGCCACATGACAAAGGCCAAACCTGACCCACAACACAAAAATTGGGTAGACAAAAAGCCAAGCAGACAAAATTGTATTGCATAATATGCCCCTTTTAGCAAGGACATGGTGAAGAGGGTGAGCAGGAGGAGGGACAGGGGTATTGTAAAGGTCTGAAGCTGTTGCTGACTGGTGCACTTCCGTTCTACGCTTTACACTTCAATTATCTTCAATTTTCAGCAAATGTCTCAAGAACAATAGCTCTGCTGATTGGAATTCTTTAACTCGCTGCATGTGCTGGTTGCTGCTTGCTGGTTGCTGGTTGCTGCTTGCAACTGCCTCATGCCACTTTTACCTATCTTTTACTTGTGCAAGTTGCCACACACACACAGTTGCAGTCTTGTGGCCTTTGTCTTATGCTTTTGAGCATTGTGTCTGAAACCTGGTCGACTGCAAGACAGTTACAAATGCGACAACATTGTTGCTGGATGCTGCTGCTTCTGCTGCCCCCAAAAGCTCAATTGCTACAACAGCTGTCGAGTGCTGCGGTGCAAAACTGATGGGTTGAGGGTAATGAAGGGATAGGGGTGCAAATCGAACAGCACATTTTGCTCATTTTGTTGCAATTGTGTGCAAATTTGTTGCAATTTGATTTTCTATTACAAAATAATTTGCACAAATATTTCGTTGTCGGCAAACAAAAAGGGGAAAACGATTCAAATGATGAATGCTTTTTATTATGATTCATACAAAAACGCGACAAATAGCGGAAAAAACTATTCATTTAGCTTGTTAGCTTGTGTTAAGGCTTTAGCTTACAATTAAAGCAGCGGCAATATGCGAAATCCTGTTTGTCAACTTCATTAAAATGTCAAGTCAAATGTGATTTTGCCGCGCTGTCAGACTGCGGGCAGCCCTGACCCCCCCCCCTCCCTCCCTCCCTCCACGCAACGGGGCAACGGACAAACAAACAAACAAAGCAAGCAATAAAATCAAACAAGAACAGCCAGAAAGGGAAATGGATCGTGAAAATTGACAAAAGCGAAACAAATCACAAGCTAGATAGACAATAGGCAACAGTATTGTCATTGCATATTGATTTGCGAATGGGCATGCACCATGCCACTAGACACAGATGCTGCTGCCCCATGCCACAAGAGAAAAAAAGGAAAAACTATCTCGAAACGGCTTCTTTTTCTGCTACTTTTCTAGCAAATCAAATTGATTTCGAAAATCCTTTTACTGCAACGAAACGAAGTGAAAGGCGAAGCAGAAGAGTTTATTGTTGGCTCCGATTTTTGGCCATTGCAATTTTTAAAAGCGGCTTAAAGGTGTTCATTCCAAGTCATTGCCTAGACAACCCCGCAAATGCAATTTGTAACATTTGAGGTGACAACAACAAAAAGCGAATGTAACAAATTTTTCAATTTAGACAGAAAACATGCCCCAATGGAAGCATTAGACAAGCATATTTGAAATGTAAATTATATGAATATATAGTATGTATGTAGAATATTATTAGTTACCTTAAAGTTTATTTTCATTTTTTATTTTTATGTGGTTATTAATACTCATTATCATGGACATATATAAAGAAATGTGTTACAAACTTTTGAAGAATACCTATTTGAAGAAAGCAACAACTTTATAAAAGTGTTGTTAACATTGATCTTAGCGTTTCTTAGTATCCGTTTAGAAACTTATTGGAACTATTCCTTATAATCATTTTGCTGATTAAAAAAACTGATCGAAAATACGTTAATAAGTATTTTTTTCATACCTCTGTACACTGAGCTGTTAAGGATCAGTTTTTTAGTTAGAAATTAATTCTTTAGATATTATTCAAAGCTCTGCAATTTATTTTGATATATTTCTGATATGTTTGTACAATAATATGCTTAGCAATAACTGCCAAGTAGGCTGCTTTTTTTATGTAGTGTTGAGTAACTTCTAAAATTAAAATTTTTTAAAGCTTCTCCCTTGTATGAAAAGGGTATTGCATGTATCACTAAACCGCCATGTAGTTTTTTTTTATGTCTTTTTATGACTTTTTGTGTTACCGCAAAAGTGCATTGAAAAAGCTGCGGTATTTACATATACATATATATATATATATGTGTGTATATGTGTGTAAAATAAAAAACGAAAGAGAGAATAAAACATGGCAACAGTTGCGCGATTGTTGCATGCAAACGTTTTGCGGTTGGTCAACCGCATGCCTCATATTGAGGTTGTTGAATTTATGGTCCCCGAGCAGCTGAAGAGCAATCAGAAAATAAGTAAACGCCATCCAGCTAGAGAGGCAGCCAGAGAGGCAGCCGGCCATCCAGTGTTCGCCCTTTGAAAACAATTAAAAAATTGTCTTGCATAGAAATCTATTTGTCTACAATTTTATTTATTGTTTGCCAACAAATCGAATCAAGCTACACACACATACATATTGTGCTAGCTTAAGTGATATACATATGTATATATATGTATGTATGTGCAACCGACAAACTCATTGCTAAGAGCTGCATGCAACTGTTTTCTATTGATTAGTTGCAGTTGCAGTTGCATTGAATGAGGCCTTTTGTGTTACTTTTCAATCAATGAGAATAACTAAAACATTTATTTAAAAACATATCGAGCATGAATAGACCATTCACACATATATATATACATATATGTATTTAGTTTGCAAAATACATGTGTATTTATATTGAAATAGTACTAAAAAGTCTCCATAGATACAAGTTAAGCCGCTTAAGCAAAGGGCAATTTGTTTCATGTTTAAGTCGGCAAAAAGTTTCATTTTTTGAGAATATTTTTGAATCTGGCAAATATTGAAACAAAATGCCACTAAAAATATGTTTTACACATTATTACATTTTTTGATAAAAAAATTTCTCGGAAATGCAAAAACAATCTTGATACTTAAAAAGGAATATATTACAAATATTTTATGGAGATTTGAGAATTATTTGATGCATGTGAAAATTGATTTATGTGCAAAACTTGTGGCTCAAACACAAAGGCATCAAATGAGCTTAAGAAAGATTATGCAACAAGTAAAAGATGTTGCACTACATGCTGAGAATATAAAACACTATAGATGTTACAATGGGTTACTTTTTATGCCCTTAACCCATGAAATGTGTTAAAAATGATTTAATGGTTTTGTGCATCTTCGACCCCATAAAGTATATATATTCTTGATCAGCATCAAAATACTTAATAAATACTAAAGTTCGCCTAAGCCTAAGGCAGTAAAAGTTTGTTTTGAATTATCGATAGCTTTTCCGGTTTTCGATATACACATGTGATCGATAACAAAATACTTGAATTTTAAAATTGTGCTAATGAGGTTTGAAACTTAAAATGAAATAAAGAATATTTAAAAAAATTTAATCAAAATCGGTTAAAAAACACCGGAAATATTGCATATTGAAATTACCAAGTTATGCAAAAAACGTTAACACTCATAAATGACTGTACGCGTTACGTAACGGGTTAAGGATATCTCCCAGTCAGGATCTTACGATTAGAGCCTCCTTACGTGCTTTGAAGCACTCGTAGATGAAAGAATATTCAAGTTCTTGTGCCAGAGTAAGACTCTTAAGGGCAAAACATTTTTAAAGTTGAATCAAATTCCTTTTATATCAAAAATAAAACTAAATTTCACCCACAACCAAGAAAGAAAATCATTTTAAAATGTAAATACAATACAATCAAAGGAAATTTAATATGATTGTTTCTGCGAATTTGACATTTGACGTTGCTAAAAATTGCAAAAATTATTTCGTTAAATAAAAGACTGGCACTTAAATTGACTAACAAAAATACTTGCAGCAATTAAATCAGCAACAAGCAACAACAAAGCAAGCAATTCGTTTAAGGCATAAATAAGTAAATAACTTTGTAATTGAAGTTTGTAAATGTGTATTAGGCCTTAAAGCACTTTGGCTAGCATTTAGTTGAATAAAGTACTTGATTGTTCTTTGCAACAGAAGATGAAATTCCCATTTGAACTATTAATGCAAATAAAGAATTTGAAAGGGTTTTTTTTTTAATTGAATTAAATGCTGTTGATTTGCACTCTATTTGGAAAGTAATAAATATATATTGCAAGTGTTGCATGTTGCCAAAACATATTGTTAATGGCTCAAATAATTGTAAGCAGCTTATGCCACATTGCAACGTGCCACACTAATTAGCAAAATAATATTTTTTTCATCCATTTTATGTCATATTTTTCAATAGCGTTTGCAACTTGTAAGACAAGCAATGATGAGTGGAAAGTGGTTAAAATCTTGTTGCCTGATGCCTAATGGGGCGGCCTCAATAGGGTATGGCTCTGTGAGTGTGTATGTGTGTGTGTGGCTGTCGAAATTGAGTGTAAATGTCGCGGCAACTTATGCCACACACGTATACACGCACTTGCTTAATATTGCGGCAAGATATGCTTGGCAACTGCCGGAGCCGCAAAAACCGAAACGACAAAGACATGAAGCGCGCAAAAGGACGCAGCATGAGATGGGGGGTGGAAGGCGACACACACACACACATACATACACAGCCACAAGTCAGCAGCAGGCGCAGCAGGAGGATGCGATGTTGATGCTGCTGCAGGCAATCTACTATGTAGATGTGTGTGTGTGTGGCACTCTTGTAGTGGTTTTGCCCCCACACACACATGCGGCGCTGTCGTGAAGGTGTCGTGTTGAACATGTTAGGTGTCTTGTCGCTTATCATGTTAAGTGGGTGCACCCAACGTCTACGTGCCTCGCATCTGACTGCGTCTCCCCAACCCCAAAATCTCTCGCCCTTTCTATGGTAATTTTCATAGAAAATATGTAAAATTTACAGACAGACAAACAGTAAAAGAGAGAAAAGCAAAGCGAACTGACTAGAAATTAGCAGCAGCAAACGGTAAAACGTAAAACGGCAACAAAGCAACAACATTTTACAACACTTGTCGGGGGAAGGGGGGGGATGGGGCATCTTGGGCGACTTTGCCACTTGGCCTACTCCTGCTAGGCTAATTTCCTTTTAAAGTGTTGCGACTCTTTCGCGCTCTTGTTGGATGCCTCTTGCTGGTGTTTGCCTGCCTCCCTGCCAGGACAAGCTCATTTGCACCTCATTAAATGCTGCCACTCGACCTGATGACGACGTAAAATCAGCGCACACACACACACGCACTCCCACTCAAGCCAAGTGCTAGAAAGCAAAGAAAGATTTTTTGAAATGAAAGAAACGAAATAAAACATTGACAGCAAAACAGCCCAACAACGCGACTGTTAAACTAATCAAATATGCGTTTACTTGGCAACAGATCTTGGCTTAGACAAGAGGGCCAAGATTAAAAGGTTATCTATCCGTCAAGAAATCGCATTGTCTTTCAATATTTTCAAGCCAATTGACAATAAGCTTCTGCTCCTTGTATTTATTTTATTAATTCAAAAATTGCTTTCAAATTCGATAATAATCAATAAACATCGATACTATTAATTAATCGATAGTGTTATCGCACAACACATAATTAATCGTAAGCAAAAGGTATGTGTTGACACAAATTTCCATTTGAAAAGCCGTTACAAGTTTTTTGCACACAGTGCCCTTATAATTCACAACTCGTTCTTGCTTCGCCAAGGTGGTAAGCCTGGAAAAAATCTCGTTTAGTCAGGCCGAGTCTAGCTAACTCTCCTCCTCGCATCAACAAAATAAAAATACATTTTTTTGTTTGATATTTTGAGCTTTTGATAAATTGGTTTTTTTTTTTACAAATTTTTTTTGAAAAAGTGTTTTACTCGCAAAATGAGATTATTTGATCTCCTGAAAGTGTGATTTATTGCGATTTTTTTTTTTTTTTTTTTTTTATATATTTTTTTTTTTATTTTTTTTTATATTTTTTTTATATATTTTTTTCATAAAATGGAGTTGCATCAAATAACCCAACATTTTTGATATTTTTCTTTTTTTTTGAAACTTTTTTTTTTTTGTTTTTTTAAACCAAGTTCATTTGAATTAAATTTTTGAACTTTTTTTTAAACCCTTTAGAGGGCAAATATCATAAAAGTGCTTGACTCGCAAAATGAGATTATTTAATCTCTTGAAAGTGTTATTATTTGCGATTTTTTTTTTTTTTTTTTTTATATATTTTTTTCATAAAATGGAGTTTCATAAATTGAAATGTAAAGACTGTGTCATCGCACGATAAAATTGATTTTTTTTTTTTTTTTTTTTTGCCGCAAATAACTCTAAAATATTAAATGGTCGTGCCGATCCCAGATTTGAATAATTCGACTGCATTTGCAAGAACGGGCTTACGAAAATTTGTCGTGCGCAAACTGCTTAGTATTGGCAGTTAGCTTGCTGATTAACTGCCGATGCCGTTGTTGTCGTTGATGCTGTTGTTGCAGTGCTCAGCAAATTGCAGTAAATGTCACATTGTTGCTGATGTTACTGCCAGCAATTGGCATCATTCGCCATCACGTTGATTGACTGGCGGCATTGATGTGGCAAGCAATGTTGTCGTTGCCTTCGACTTCCTCGCTCCAGCCTCTGACTGCCTGCGCCTGCCTGCCTGCCTGACAATTGACAGTTGCAATTAATGCGGCATGCAGTTTTTGCTGTACTTGCCCAAAGATGTGTGCCACCCGCTACTAATTGGCATGCATCGATGCATCGATGACGTTTATTAGCAGTACTCAGACATGCACACACTCCACTGGATCCTGATTCCGGGCTACGTTACGTAATCAACTGGGACGTGTGGTGCATGGGACTCACTGATGACATTATTGTATGTGCGTCGTGCGGCAAATTAAGTTAATTTGATTTAAAAACCAGTGCACGGAGCATGCAGAGATCGTTTAACTATCGATGCGATAAAGTACCAAAGTGCAGGCAAGAAAAAAGCGAACGCACATTATTTGAGACAACTGGAAGGTACGAAAAACAAAAGTCTGGCAAATATGTAAAAAGTTTATAACTTGGAAAAAAAATTTTTTTTTTTTTTTTTTTTCGTGAATATAATTATGGTTTTTTTGTTAAGCTTTGCAAGCGTGATGTTAATACATGAAAGACTGCTGTCAAGCCAAATAAATTTTTTGGTTCGTGAATATGAAATTTTAATTTTTTTTTTTTTATGGTTTTTTTGTTAAGCTTTGCAAGCGTGATGTTAATACATGAAAGACTGCTGTCAAGCCATATAAATCGTGCTTGCCACCATAGATTGATATCAACCGCAAAACTACAAAAAACTTTTGCCTAATTGATGCCTGTCAATTTTGTTAAACAAGACAAGACCCAAAACAAACGAAAAATGGCAAAGTTTTGACACACAATAAGAGTGCGGCCAAGTGAGCTAAAATTGATTGCAAACACTATAAATATTTGATATAAAAGTGCAAAAATCAAAGCGGGACACAAAAATCAAACCAGAGAAGAAGACTTGCACAAAGTTAAAATATCCTATGAAAGATTTCTATTTTTTTTTTTTTTTTTTAATTGATAATATGAAAGGCAAGCGCTGATCTCGAAAAGAAATATAACAAGCAGATGCCATAGATTGTGGATGTGTTTAATGTGGATGCAAACGCAAGGCGAGTAAACATCCATCACAAAATCATTGACTATCATCGAACGAGTTATTGTCTGTCGTCCAGAGCCGATGCGAGAACCGAGTTTTTTTTTTTACTTTGTCGTCGCCGTCTTTGCTTCATGCAATACACTTTAAGTGTCGACTTTTTTTTTGGCCAGCCAAGTTTCAAAAGCAAATTTCCCCGAGGATGCGCCGCCACAACAAGGGCTTTAGTGCTTCACTTCCAAGCCACTCCACGCTGTTAGCTGTTTTGGCTGCTGTTTGGTAGCCAACACGACGACGACGACGACGACGGGGGCTATAAGCGTCATTGGAATTCCCCAAAGCCATTAAGCGCAAAATGTATGCAACACCCCTTAGTCGAGCGACCAAAATAACTGAAAAATGTCAGAGTCAGGCGCCAAAAGCAAAAGCAAGAGAGAAAGGAACGAGAACCCTCAAATTCGAATCCCAACTCTCTATGTCTTGGCAACACTTCATTAGCAAGCGTTAAGAGCAAAAAAGCGCTTTGTTGTTGGCTTTGCCATCCATGGCTAACAATAATTTAATTTGGAAGCACTATTGGCTGTTGCCTTGAACTAAAAAGTAATTTCATTGATTACAAGAAGCGCGCAATGGAGCCAAAAACGCGAGCAACGGAATACCAAACAAAAACCACTTGGGTATATGATGGTTATATGCTTTGGCTTTCGCTTTGGCATTTGGCAGCAATGCAAGCAACTTTAAGTTCATATACTTGTGCAACATGATGCCGCCTTCAACTGTCTGTCCAGTGTACTTAAATAAGTTGCACTAACAAGACGCAGCAGCAATCGCATTCGGAAGAAACCATATATAACTGAAACATTAACAATGAAGACTCTAAAATATTTTTTTTTTAAACCAACAATTTTTTTGAGATTTTTGTTTTTTTTTTTCAATCCAAAAGGAATCCAGATTTACAGATTTATTTTTACTTGACTGGTAAAATTATTATTCGTACTTGAAGCAACTTGAATATTTTTTTGTTTTTTTTTTTTAATCCAAAAGGAGTCCGCAATCACAGTGATATGTACAATCCTGGTAAAATTATTATTAGTAATTGAAGCAACTTGAATATTTTTTGATGATTTTTTTTTTTTTTTTGTTTTTTTTACGCCTATAGGAAGTTTTGCAATCGCAATGACATTTTTTTTTAAACCAACAATTTTTTTGAGATTTTTGTTTTTTTTTTCAATCCAAAAGGAATCCAGATTACAGATTTATTTTTACTTGACTGGTAAAATTATTATTCGTACTTGAAGCAACTTGAATATTTTTTTTTTTTTTTTTTTAATCCAAAAGGAGTCCGCAATCACAGTGATATGTACAATCCTGGTAAAATTATTATTCGTAATTGAAGCAACTTGAATATTTTTTGATGATTTTTTTTTTTTTTTTTACGCCTAAAGGAAGTTTTGCAATCGCAATGACATGTTCAATCCTGAGGTTTACAATTATTTTTTTTATAATTACAATTTTTTATATTCGTTTTTGCAAAAACGGCATAAGTGTTGCGTTATCAGCGATCTCTTCAAATTGTCATGAACATTGAGCTAACTTATGGCAGGATTTGCTGCCAACGGTCCCCTCAATTATCATTAATAAGCGGCAGTGCCAGTTAATGCTGGTTTGTGTAGCAAATACAATCTGGAGAAAATATTCGTGGTTGACTTTTTTCAACAAGAAAAATAAATAATCTATGAGCGCTCCAGTCTTTGAGTTAACTATAATTCGTTTATTGATGTGTGGCAGGATTTGTGCCGATTAAAAGAGCTCTACAACGATTATCATCGGGGAATGATATGATGCAATGCCAGTTAATGATGGTTCGTGTTGGCAAAATGCGGAAATTAACTTATCAAACATACATTACAAGGCCAAACGCTACGCAACGCTACGTCTTTGCCACCTGCCACTTGCCACCACTTTACATCAGTTGTTGTCGATTGCCAGGCGAAGGCGCTTTTCCTAATGGCACAAAACCGTTTCTGACGAATTCCCTCAACAATTGAAAGTTGTGGCAAACTAGTATGCTGCAGCATGGTGGATGGTGAATGCCGCTTGGGGCATCGCATTGCTCTGGCTGCTCTGCCGTTGATTGAGTTGCGTTCGATTCACCCGAAAAATGCTTCCTCCTGCTGCTGCTGTTGTTGTCAGCCTCAGATAGAGAGAATGGAGCGTGGCAAACGCTTGTGCGTCCTGGTGTCGAAATAAATGATTAAATGCCAGACGATGCTGCTGCTGTGGCTGTGGCTGATGCCGTTGCTGATGCTGACGAACCCCGAACAATAACACTAAGTGCCTCCACTCTGGCCACAATCCCGCTGGCCCATTTGAAATTATTGGAAAACTCATTAATACGCAAAAATCGGGGATAAGCGGCCAAAATGCGTTGCAAACGTTGGCTAAAAGCGCGCTCACACGAACAATTGTGTTTAATTGCATACATATGCATATACATATAGTATATATGTATGTTGCCACAATAAACAGCATTTAGCTACATGAATAATTGCAAAACTCGGCGAAAAATTCAAATGGCACTCAATCGATACATATGAATGGAAATATTTAGATGACGATTTAGTCGCTTAGATGTCTGCGGTTAAGCAAAAATTTTAATTATTGAATTGCACAACGAAAGCGACAAAATGCCAGAATAAAGCAAAGAGTATCATAATGATGATTTTTTTTTTTTTTTTTTTGTTAATCTGAATTTAATATGAAAATATGCAACATTTCACATCACGTTCGACGATTGATTTAGATGCAGTCTTTTTTTTAATGTCATCGTTGTTGGATTTATATATTATATGCACCAAATGATAAAATGCAATTACGCCTTTTTTTTTTAATTTTTAAATGTTTTTTTTTTTTTTGATCATTTGAATTTTGTTGGAATTTTTTTCTTTACTATAACAATTTTCGACAAGCTCTAACTCAGCTTTCACTTTTATTAAAGTTTTTTTTTATATATCATATTATAATTATATTTTTCGGATTCATGAATCATCGTTGTAATGGTGACTTTAAGTCTTAATGTAATGATTTTTTTTTAACTATTTTTTTCCAATTGTGTTTTTTTTTTTTTTTTTTTAATGATTGAAAATATGCAACAAACAATATAAGAATATAAGCTAAGAGTGGAACATCAAACTACAAATCTGTTTACTCCACATTTTAAGTTTCGGCATTAAGTGAAATGCAATTGGTATATAGATAATTGATTTTTCATTTGAAACATGAATTGCGCTAAAGTCGTCGAATACCTTATGCTGTGTGTGAGATCTGCCAAGCATTAAGAAAGATTCAAAAAGGACATCTGTTAATATAATAGTATATGGTATCAAGCTTAAGTCGAATGCCGCAATAAAAATCAATGTTTGACGACTGTTACGACATTTTGCACTTAATTTGAAAACGCTTTAAGGCCAGTTGGCAGTTGTTTTTGGCTTTTGGACTTTAAACAAAAGCCGCAAGCGATTTAACAAGCCAGACAACTAACTGAAGCGAGAGAGTGAAGAGAGGAGTAGCAAAGGCGATTGGGTCAAAGTGAATGCCATCCTACCAGCTTTATTTTATTTTATTTGGAAACCGTTTTGTTTTTTTTTTTTTTTTTTTTTTTTGATTTTACCATTTGAGTTCTTATTCTCTCTGTGCTGGTTACTTACATTTTAAGTTTTTTGTTAGATTTTTGTGTGCGCATTGCATTTTAGTCACGTACAAACACGAAAGTTATCGAAGATTTAAGCGCACGTACATGATGTTGCTTCCTAGGCAAGAAAACGCAGACATAGACATAGAGAGAGAAACCAAAAGTCGTCATCAAATGCCTTGAGTTATTGTAAAATTCCAGTTACGATTCTCTTCTTGATGCTATGTTTTCGATGTTTCTATGTGGCACGTTGCGACAACGACAGCAGTGCCAAGTGCTTGTCAAATTGAAATTAAAAGCCAAATGCTTCAAGTCGAGTTCAAGCCAAAAGCCACTCACACCGACTTGTCTATATGTATATTTTGGTTGCGTATATAAAATCAATAAAACCAAATAAAATACGTGTTTCAACTTTTTGTTCTGATTCGCGCAGCAATGTTTGACCACATTGACCAACACCCTAACCAGTTAGCAGTCTGCTGCTGCTGACATTTTGTGGCTATCCTTTGGCCGCAGACGACGGCCATAGTTGGAACCCAAACGGGGGAATACTCGTTGATACTTTCACTCGACTAGACGAGACTAGAGACCCTAGAGCACATGGTCAAGTGTTTGCGACTTTTGTCTTTTTTGTTGTGTGTCGCATCCTGCGGCATTAAAAGTATCCTCTCCTTCTCATTTGGCTGACACATTTTATTGGTGCAGTGCGAGGTGATGGAGGTTTGAGTAGGGTTGAACACGAACTGTAGCAATCGGTTATTTACGGGCAAACTGTTTTTTTTTTTTTTGTTGATTTTTTTTTATGTAGTAGAGGCTGCCTTTTAAACTATGTATTTTAAGCTATGTATATGAATTTAATATGTACATATGCAACAAAGGTCAGTTTTGATAATTGAACTTGAAAACATTTTTTTTAATTTTTTTTATGCGGATGCTGCTTGGTATTTGTATTTTCTTAGCTAAACAGAGAAAACTGTTTCCAGAATATGATTTTTTTTAATTTTTAATTGTTTGTTTTTTTTATCCTTTTGCCAATGTATTCTTACTTGAATCGTATAATAGTCTTCAAGGTATACTGTTAACAACTTGCAATACTCGAAAGGAAAACCTTTAAATCAGCATCCACTTTGAAATAGTTGATTTTTTTCATATCCAGAATGAAATGCTAGAACGCAATTATGCCTATTTTTTTTTTTTTAAATCTTTTGGCAAATATTTATTTTGTTAGGACTTGTTGTTCAAGTTGTGAATGTTTACAAGAGTTGCAAATGCTCAGCTGAGCTGAAAAAACTGTTTTATTTTTTTTTAATCTTTTGCCAATGTATTCTTACTTGAATCGTATAATAGTCTTCAAGGTATACTGTTAACAACTTGCAATACTCGAAAGGAAAACCTTTAAATCAGCATCCACTTTGAAATAGTTGATTTTTTTCATATCCAGAATGAAATGCTAGAACGCAATTATGCCTATTTTTTTTTTTTAAATCTTTTGGCAAATATTTATTTTGTTAGGACTTGTTGTTCAAGTTGTGAATGTTTACAAGAGTTGCAAATGCTCAGCTGAGCTGAAAAAACTGTTGTTTTTTTTTTTAATCTTTTGCCAATGTATTCTCTGTCGAATCGTATCGAACTAATCAAGCACAATTAAACTATTTTGTTATGACTTGTTGTTGACGACGCTGTCGCTTAGTTCGTAGCCACTTTGACTCAAGACAAAGTGTTTTATAAAGATATTATTTTATTATCTCTATTATCAACTACTTATGTGTGTATACGATGGTAGTATGTGAACAATGCTGTTGGGGAAATTTGCAATGCCCACATAAGTAGGCAACACTTAGCAGGCGAGAAGCAAAACTTCAAGTTCTTGAAGTGTTTGTGTGTGTAGTGCTTTGAGCCATATGCGACACACACATACACAGGCAACACTTAATGCTCAAAAACTTGGCATCTGTATCCATGTGCATTGAAATCTGGCCATGGCCAAGCCATTAAATGCGTCTTAGCTGCAGCTAGCAAGCAAGCGAGTAGCAAAAACCATTGTGGATGCCTGCAAGCATTCAAGCTTAAGCCATACGCAATCCCCAAACCGCCCACCGCCACCCCACTAGTTTTATTCACATGCTCTCTTTCTATGGCTGCTGTTTGCTACTGTGTTGTTGACATGTGTGCGTAGGAATCGCCTGCGGCCAATGGCAATGCAATGACAAATAGGCGACAAAACGAAATGAGAAATATGCAGGCATTTTCAATTGGAGTGGAGAGCAAGAAGTGTCTGCGTGTGTGCCTGTGTGTGTGGCAACAGCAAAAGTAGAAAGCACCAGTTGAGATTAGAAAAGCATTTGTTGAAATCAAAAAGCCAGAGACACACACAGGCTTGGACAGCTAGCTATATGCGTCATGACAGCAAAGAGATGTGAGCGAAAAAGGGATCTGCAGAAAAGAGAGAAGTGCAAAAAAAAGTATGTACTAACTACAGGCAGTCTAAAACATACGTTGATGCCTCGCAGATACCCTGTTTTGCATTGTTAACCAGGCTTTTGAAATTCACATCATTGCCAACTGGGCTTACATGCCTGATTTGAACTCTTTGCTTAATTACGAAGACATCACTGCAAAATGGAAAATGGAAAACATAAAGAAAAAGCAGACAACGGTCACATGTGTGAAGATGATGGTATGCCCTGCCTTGACCTCCTGCTCCTCCTCGGCTTCATCAAGGGCTCTGAGCCCAGAGCCTGAGTTTCAATTAGTGCAGCAAAACTAAATTAAGCTATAACTGTATTTTTTTGCTCTTGCCATGTCTTTGTCTTTTGCCTGATTTTTTTTTCTGTGAGTTTTTTGGGCGCATGGCAAGGCAACGCATAAATAACAACAGACAAATGCCAAAGCAGCCACCATTGGAATTGCAAATTGCAAGAAGCCAAATTGCAATAAAAATCCAAAAGAAATATTATGGCAATGCCGATGTTTAAAGTCTCTGTACAATTTATTTATTATGGTTTAACGCAAGTTTCAGTCTAAAGATTTTTATAAAACTTGCGACATTGTCCTAAGAAATATGTTTTTTATCTATTCAGTCTATTTTTTTTTATTATTTATTTATGTGTGTCTCATATTTTTTTTTTTTTTTTGGATTCATATGCTGTTAGTATTATAGTCAAATAACGTATTATATCGCAAACAAAAACAAGTCAAGTCAAGAAATGTTTAAAATAATTTAAGGTTTGTTGGTGTTGTATTATATCACAAACAAAAACAAGTCAAGAAAAATTTAAAATAATTTTAGATGTTGTCGTGTTGTGGATTAAGATATTCTCAGTCACCGTTAAAGCAAAAATACTCTTCTTTTCCATTCAGTCTTTTTTTTGTTTTTAATTTATTTTTTTTTTTTTTTTTTTTGGTGTTTCTACAAATTTGAAGTAAAAATGAACAAGTGCAACAAATCTTCAAACAATACTAAGGACTCTTGATAATTAATAAATATAATTTGCTTGTTAACAAAACATATCAGTTGAAGTATTATGTCTCGATGGAATGCATTTTCCATTATTAAGATATTTTCAATCACCGTTAAAGCCACAATAGCCGCAGTTTGCAGCGTTCTAACTAGGCATAGATGAATGAATGAATGGATGGATAGGATAGGATAGGATGGAATGGGGATGGGACAGGACAAGGCAATGTCGCTGGCATCGTCGCCTCTATTGTTAAATGCATGAAAAATAGCTCGACACACGGCCGCTCATCAGACGATGACGATGACGGCGCAAAGTTGCAAAGGAGCTTCTCAGCCAGGTGCGTGCGTATGTGTGTGTGCCTCCGTCAGGTGCATAACTCATGCGCTGCGTTGCAGTTCTGCGATTTATGGCCAGTGGCTGCAAATGAACAAAGCGACCAACTCTTTTGACAAATTGCATTGCCGCCTGTTAATTGAATTATGAGGCAAGGCTCAATGGTAGCAATGGCAGCGCAGCGCACAAGGATACAAGGACACACGGACACATTCACACATGTCAATGTGATTAAGACGTTTTGTGGCCAAAATGCAACGCGTTTTAATTAACCAGCCAGCTAGCTTGCATACTGAATCCTGGCCCAACAACACTTGGCGCTAATGAATTAATTAGCTGTAATGCGCATCGCAAAGCTGGAACGCGGCGCCGCGCGGCGCGGCTCGGCACCTAGCTTCATTCACTTACAACTGTCCAAATCAATTTGTCTGGCCAGTTAGACGAGTGTTGCACGCGCATTGCCCACTGCAACGTGCAGTTGCAGTTGCAGTTGCGATTTGCGTTCAATTAGCATGCCGCACACACACAGAAGCCGATTGAATGAGGTTCGTGCCGCATGCCTGGTTGCCCTGCAGGTGCAACATCGTCAATTTGCATTTAATGCGCAACATTTGTTCGCATTTAGCTACCGCAAGATGATAGCACAAAACACAAATGGATGACGATATAATGGGATCGGAGCCTAGGCATTGTTGGCTGGCGAACAAACAAATCATAGCCAGAGGCAACGAGAAGTATTGTCAAAAGAAATGGCGAGCTACAGTAACGAGTGCTCAATTAGGGGCGATAAAAGGAAAGGAAAACAAGCAATCAACCATAAAAAAATGGAACAAGCGTCAAACCAAAGAGTTTGCAAGCAAAGAAAAGTCGAAAAACTTTGCAGAGCAGCGAGTAACAGTAACGAGTATGGCAATCATAAGTGAAATATTATTGACAAGCAACTATTAGGGCAATGAGGCAACGAGTAACAAAAAACAGCATTAAGTGACAGTAAAAAGAGGCTAAAAGGATTCAAAAGAAGCAGCGAGTAAAAGAAACGAGTAAAACGCACACAAGCTAATAAACCTTACGCTGTAAAGCTTAAGATCAATCATTAAAACGGAAAAACATAACAAAAATTTAAAGTATTTCAACGAGTAACCGCTATAAGTAACGAGTAGCGTCACAAGTTTACTGCAAGCGACTTTAATGATGCCGTTCAAATGTTTTACTGTAAAGCAAACGCAACTTTAACGAGAGAGAGAACGAACGCTTCAAGTTGCCACAATTTATAGGCCAAGTTCTTGTGCAAACATATACATACATGGTGTGTGTGTGTGAATAGTGTGTGTGTGGTAGTGCATTTAAATTAAAGTTCTCTTGCTGCAACCGTAATTGAACCGCAAACCGCAACTGCAACCAAAACCGAGTACCTCAATGCACTTCTACCACCCACTGCACCACCCACCGCACCGCACCGCACCACACCAGTGTGTTTCCTGTGCCACTTAAGCAATTGCAGTGTCTGCAAAATCATCTCGAATTGCATTGAATAACCGCCGCTGTTCGCCTTTCGCCCGCTGCTTATCTACAGTTCAGCAGCAACATAATTAGGCTTATCCTGTTGCATTGTTACGCCACGCCCACTCAATGGGGCGTATGTGTGTTTCACCCGTGTGCATTCCACTTTGTCAATGGAAATGGCAGCGGCGGCGGAGGCCAATTACTGAAATTATTTGTGCGTCGCTGCCGGCGTCGCTGTCAACGTTGCGTTGCACTGATTTGCCATGCACACCAAGCAATTAACATCCTTTCACTTCATCCGGACCCCCAACCCCTCTGAGAGCCGGCAATTCAATCATTGCTGTCCTGTCATTGTCGCGAAGGCATTTGACTAATTGATTTGATGCTGTCCAAAAAGAAAAACCTTATTACACTGCATAAATACTATAAAAGTAATTGTTCAAATGGCGTTTGAAAAAAAAAACTTTTTTCCACACATTTGTTGCGGCGTTTTATGTGCTGTGTTGGAGGAGAGGAGGATATTGAGCAGATTGAGTGTAAACCTATTAGAGAAATTACCAACGAAATGAACCGAAGCCCATGGTGTAACATGGCCGGGGAAAAAGGCCAATCCGCAGGTCAATTCAATTACTAACGCTCACCACTCACCATTTAACGCAAGCGAGGGTTGCCACAAAAGTTAATGGGCAACAAATTGTTTTTTTTTTTTTTTTTTTATAAAACTATTTTTTTTACGTTTTAACGTCTATTCTTTTCTTTGCGGAAAAAAAAAATATTTTCAATACAAAGCTTATTGATTATTATATTTAAAGGTCTTACTTACTTCGGAACTATAATCGGAACTATAATTTAAGGCATATACATATATATATACTTTTGCCTGTAGATATTCAATGCAAACGCCTAATTATTATTTTTTATTTTTTAACTTTTTAATGTTATTACCTTTTTTTGTACGTTTGTTAACTTTTTCTGTTAAGAATTTTAATCTTTTTTATATATCTATTTTTTTCTATCATGAAAGGGTTTTTTGTTGTATTAAGTTTTGATTAAGTTTTAAAGTCTTTTTTTTTGCTCATAAAAATATTTTCAATGCAAAGTTTATTGATTATTATATTTAAAGGTTTTACTTACTTCGGAACTATAATTGGTGCATGCAATTTAAGGCATATACATATATATATATTTTTGCCTGTTTGAACTCTGTTTGAATGTTACTTTTTTTATCTATTTTTTCTATGGGGTTTTTGTTGTATTAAGTTTTGATTATGTTTTAAAGTCTATTTTTTTTGCGTATAAAAATATTTTCAATGCAAAGTTTATTGATTTAATATATTTAAAGGTCTTACTTTCAACTACATCATGAAAGGCAATTTTTTGTTGTATTAGTTTTGATTAGTTAATAAATTTTTTTTATTAAGTTTTGATTAAGTTTTAAAGTCTTTTTTTTGCGTATAAAAATATTTTCAATGCAAAGTTTATATTATTATATAATATATTTAAAGGTCTTACTTTCAACTACATCATGTATATGTTTGAACTCTGTTTGAATTTTTACTTTTTTTTCTATTTTTTTAAGGGGTTTTTGTTGTATTAAGTTTTGATTAAGTTTTAAAGTCTTTTTTTTTGCGTATATAAAAATATTTTCAATACAAAGTTTATTGATTTAATATATTTAAAGGTCTCACTTCCAACTACATCCTGAAAGTCAATTTGGTTTTTGGAAAAAATATTTTTCTGAATACAAAAACTAACTTATCTTACGCACCACGTTCTAGTCTGCGGCTGGACCATGTAATTTAAGGCATATACGTATATATTTTTGCCTGTAAATATTTAATGCAAACGCCTGGTCATTTTCAAGGGAAAAAAGAGAGCGAAGAGCTTTCGGTATTGTCCACACACACACAAACACACAGACGCGTGGCATAAAAATAAAGCTGCCCTAGCTGTTCTAGGCGTGCAATGTTATTATTGTTATTAAATTTTACTGCCCATAACTGTTGCTCGTGGCCAAGACAAATTAGTGCGGGACGGGCCGGTTGGCATTTCAATGCGCTGGTATATACCTTTTTTAGGGTCTAGTCGGATGGACTAGTGCTGTGTGTCTTTGCCATTTTACGCACAGCGTTTTAATGTTGTGTTTGTGTGCTCATCAATATTTATTGGGGTTCGAGTACGTGAGTTGAACACAATGAGCACCAGATCTCTCTCCACCCCCCTGCGCCTTGGTCTAGAGAGGGTGCGATGAACGTTTACTGCGAATATATAGATACCCTGAATCGAATAACAAATGGGTCGAAAGTATATAAGTATATGTTACTGATCGGAATGATGAAATAGACTTTGAGAGAGTATCTTCTAGTCGGTCACTGGCACTTGCCTTAATTGTTATGTCTCGCATTGTTAGTACTGTAAGTCTGGTATACTATATATTACAGGCTTTTTGCCTACCTTCTCTCTGCGCGGCGAGTTATGCACTTTTGTTATTTACTATTCAAAAGAGAAAAAACTTCAATTACCGCTAAGTAGCCGACGGGGCGTTAATCGCTAGTAGAACCCCCGCCTGCCGCCTGCCGCAAGCTTGTTACATCCGCTTCTAATGCTGATTAACGTTTTATTTACACATAAATAAAACAAAGTATATTGGTTATTAAGTCATTTTCCAGTTATCGTCCATTGTTTGTGGCCTGAAAGTTGGAAAACGATTTGGCACACGCAGCCCACACTCCTCCCTGCCCGCCAAAAAGCAGGCTAAACAATATAGTTTATGTTTTAGATGGAGGCAACACAGCAACAGGAATAGAAAATAAATTCTGGTAATTTAATCCGATTTCTGTTGACCGTTAGGGCGGTTAGGTTTGTGTTTGGGGGAGAAATGCTTCAAGCAGCTTAATGTTCATAAAGAAATGAATGTGATATTATGCATAGAAATATTGCAGACTGTGTGATTGTTTTTTTTTTTTTTTTTTTTTTTTTTTTTTGGTTAAATAAATTTTACTTTAAGATAAAGTCTTGAAGATCAAATACCTGAGTATTTGTAGTACAGAAAAGCTATCTATGGACTTAAAGTTAAAACAAAATAAATTCACGAAACGTATTTAAGTTTAAAGTTCGATAAAGGCGATTTGCAGAACTCGAGATTTAAGCGATTTGTGTACTGCTGCAGCTGCATTTCAGGTGTTTGTGTATTGGATATGTATTGCAGTATGAAGAGCAGATGCTGTAATGCTATTTTGCTTTTTTACACACACTCATATATGGCTATGGCATGCGTGACGAAGTGAGTGTCTGGCCAAGGCGATGGCAGCTTGATTACAAAACTAAGCCGTTTAGTAAGAAAGAGAAACGATGAAGAGTAAAAGCATGCCTTTGCCTAGTTTGCTTTATGCAATCAGCCAAAGGACAGCTGGAGGACAGCTATGAGGACAGCAGGCGTGTAGACAGGCAAACGCTCTCACTGATTGCCAGGCGCGCTCGAACGAAATAACGAATTATGTGTGTGTGTGTGTGTTTGCATAAATAAATAAGTAGACAAGGCAGACAAGGAGAGGAGAGTATAACGCTGCTGTTGCCATTGTTGGCAACTTAAAGAAAAAAATAGAAGAATTCGTTCGCCTTTATTATAAACAAATAGCCTGAGATGCGGTAATGCATCCAAACCCATCGTTTTCCTCGATCATTGTGACAATGACACGCTAGCCATTATGGCGAAGAGAAGGCGAAGTCGCATCTATGCAAACGGATGCAACGTGGGGAGGACTCCATTGCTGATGCAGCCAGCGAAATATTGTCGCTTGCAATAAATGCCAAGCATCCGCTGCGCCACAACAACGACAACCGCCATTATGGCAGTGGCACCATTTTGTTTTGCCGCACGAGATCCAAATAACGCGAACGCGATAAATAATGCGGCTTGGCAATTGGCGTTGCCGTTGCCGTTGCCGTTGCGGGCTCTGTTTTTTATGCCCTTTCAGATGGCTGTGTGCAAAACGCGAACGTGCGCTTTAAGCCGCCCCGAGTGCACTTTAAAAAACCCGGCCAAAACCAAAACACCACCCACAAATACAGGTGGATGTGCAGGCAGTTGCTTATCTGTTTATATGCGACGTTGATTTTAATGTTAAAGCTGCTTTCACTAGTTGCTTGATCAGGTGTTAAAAATGATAAATACGAAAGGTTGATTTACAATTGCCTTTCTATGCGAGTCTCAAACATTGAAGTGAGACCCGCCACATAAGAATCGTGTTAAAGAGTTAAAGTTAATGCTTAAATTGTCTAGTTCTGTCAATTTGTTATGCATGAGCTTGGTCACTGTCACCTCAACAACGCTCTCAAACACTTCAACGTGCCCATCTTTCGCGTTAACATCATCAGCATTATCATCATAGTCAAAAGCACTATTGTCGCCTATTTTGTTTTGCTACCTTTTTACATGGCTGGTGTTTTAATTAAAACATCAACTGAGGCATAAACAAATGAATAATTCACATCATTATGACGTTGACGTTGGACCACACATGAGTGCATGACCTGACAGAGGGTGGAGGGGTGGTTGGGGGAGAGAGATGTGTGTGGTTTACCCATAGTTCGTTGTTTTTTGTGCCTTGCCAGTTCTCAACGCTGGCAACGCCTGCGACTTTTATGCAAATTGCTTACGAGCTACTAACATGAAGATGTGGAAGTAACAAAAAGTGCTGCTGCATAGTTTTGGGCGCGTATTTTAAATTGGCATAGCAGCAATATCCGTCGCAGGCTGCGAAGCCAATCATGCTACCATCTCGCTTTCCACGAACCGTGAAACAACACACACAGAGACAGTGAGAGAGAGGGTGCGAGTCACATATAAAGCCTTAAAGGCTTTAAAAGCAATTTGTATAGAATTTTTTTTTTTTTGCGTGCCACTAGAAAAAACGAAACAATTTTTGTATTTTTTTTTTATTTTTTAACTTGTACCCTAAAAAAAACATAGTTGGGTATGCCGATACCGGAAGTATTCAGTCACAACAGCTTTCTTTTTTTTGCGTGCCACTAGAAAAACGAAACATATTTTGTATTTTTTTATATTTTACCCTGAAAGAAAAACGAAACAATTATTTGTATTTTTTTTTATTTTTTATCTTGTACCCTAAAAAAAACATAGTTGGGTATGCCGATACCGGAAGTATTCAGTCACAACAGCTTTCTTTTTTTTGCGTGCCACTAGAAAAACGACACAATTTTTGTTTTTTTTTTTTTTTATCTTGTACCCTGAAAAAAACATTGTTGGGTATACCGATATCGAAAGCATTCAGTCACAACTGCTTCAACTATACTGAAACCATTAAAGCTGATCCTTTAGTATTTTTAACCATCAATTTATGAAATGTTCTGAGTGCAGAGCATCTTCTCGTCAAACTTGCTGCAAAACTGTCTTAAGCCGCACATTTCTATTTGTTGCTATTTATTTTATTTGTTGGCAGTTTTGTCAGCGTGCCATTTATAGTTTGGCGCGTGTGAATTTAATCAAAAGTCAAAAGCACACACGGAATATACACGGTTAGGATGTGTGCCAGGATGTGTGCCAGGATATGCGCGATGCGTGAGCCAATGCGTATGTGTGTAGGTGTGTGTGTGTGTGTGTGCTGACCCATATAAAAGCAAACACACTGCAAAAAAGACTCATCAAAAACTCATAAATTTGCAATTTTCGACACATGACAAAATAAATTGTAAACAAAGCAACAGCAGCAAAAAAAATATATACAAAAGGCGCTGTCCACACGGCGTATGAAAATACGTTGCGATGCGCACAAAAAGCCGATGAAGCTGCAGCTGTAGCTAAATTTGATGATAAAAAAAAGCTGTTGGCTAAACGTGTTGGCAAACTTATTTTAAGATATATATTTAACATTTTATTGAACGAAATTTTTTTTTTTTTTTTTAAATATAATAAATATCTTTAAAAGTCAACTTTTTACATGCATTAACATATGTATAAGTACGTAAATATTTATTCATCAAGCAACTGCTGTTTGTATGTTTCAAAGACTTGAGTTGAAGAAACATCTTATGTTCTTTGAACTTAATCATGATGCTCGAATGCCACAGTATAAATTACAGTTGCAACAAGTCAATATTTGTTGTATTCCCTTAAGCATTCACTTTCAATTACATATGTAGATGGATTTATTTTTTTTTCGAGTCTCTCGTTTTGGCTTTTGTTATGAGATGCCAGCTATTAAGTAACAATAAATATTACTTGTAAAGCACTTAAAATGCACATTGATATTAAATATACAATACGTATATCAATTGAAGCATACATACATACATATGTATATGTACATATATTTATGCATGTTTTATCACCCTGATATCAATTTGCCTCCTCAAACCGTTTCCATTTGGAACCGTAATTGGAATGCATTGAAATGTGAATTGTGAAGCGAGTCAAGTTGGTTTTTTTTTTTTGTTGTTGCTGGCTATTCGAGAATCACAATGAGAATGAGAAATACATACTATATATATATATATATATACAGTATTTACATATGGGTAGTATATATATATCTGTAAATTTGCAACGATGCGCTGCTAACGTCGCCATCGACGTCAAGCTTATGAGCAAAGCTTTGCAAGCCGCAGAAGAACAATAATCACAATAACAACAAAAGTGCAAAAGCGAACAAGTGAGAGCGCTATGCTAACGACTGAGTCATACTCTGTAAACTGTAGGTTAGGGTATCAGTTGCAAACCGAATATATAGATACACTTGTTGAAATTTTTTTTTTACAATTGACATTTTGAGATTTTTTTTATTGAGACATAATTTATGAATTAAAAAGTATTGATTTGACCATTAACATTTTATCGATTGAAACATAATATATTATTTACGGCTTTAATATAATCGGTTTTTATTTATCATCAAATACATCATGAGAGTTTTTTATCGTGTCACAATTTATGAATTTTGAAGTAACGACTTGGCGTAAATCGATTTTTAACGATAACACAAATCCAAGCAAAGATATGAGTCAAAGCTTAAAAACACACTTTACCCAATATATACTCTACCTTCTTTTGTAGCAGTGTATATGAAAAGTTCAACTAATTAGCGCAAGTGACTTTTGGAACCGTCGTTGACGTCGACGTAGTCGTCGTCGTCGTCGACATCGGCGTCGCTACCTTCAATTGAACAGCGTCGTCGTCGTCGTTGTCGTCGTCGGTGTCGGTGTCGCTGTCTGCGACGGAATCGCTAAAAGTTGTACTTGTAAAATACGAGAAAAAAAATAGTAATAATAAGCGGCAATTAACACATTTTTCATAGTAGAGCGTCTCGCAACCGGTTCAATTTCTATAGAACGGCCGAATGCCGAAAAGTGCAGACAGAGACAGAGAGACAGACAACAACTAAAATAACTTACACATATAATACATAACTTTATCTCACTGTTTGTACGTATGTATGTACGTATGTGTTTGTGTGTTTGTGTGTGTGCTTGTGCTAATCTTTAAATTGAAAGAAATCTCAGCTGGGTCAGCTTCTAAAAGCAAATATGGCATGAATTTTGCGACCGGCACATTTAGTTGGAAGGCGACGAGCGGCGCGAAGAGAACTAAGTTCATATTGAAAACAATCAAGAAGCTTGTTGCATTGTATGCAAAACGATATAAAACGCTCGCTCGCTCTCATATTTATTTATTTTATTTTTATTTGTTATTATATTTTTTTTTTTTTTTTTTTTTTTGCATACATAATTTAATGAACGTCGAAACATATATATGTGTATATTAATAACAAAGTGCAGCCAACAAAAGTCACAACAAATACATATACAAATGCAAATGCTTTAAATGTGATAAGGCAAAAGCTTAATCACACACATACGCGAGTACAAGGGCAACCGAGAATACAGCAACTTTAAGCAAAACGCTTATCAGCTTTGATATCGCTCACCTCGATTGCGCTCTTTCTCTCTCTCTCGCGCGTCACTCTCACATTCATCAGCAGCAGCGTAAAGTAAAAGGCGTACGCACAGTTAAAGCACAGCTGTTGCCGTTACAAACGCAAGAGTGAGAAAAGCATCCCAAATGCAACAACAATAGCTTTAAAGTGCAGTAATAAAAACAATAACAATCAAATATAAACACAAGAAAGGTGAATGTAACTTCGAGAAAAACAACAACAGCAACAATCTGAAAAGCAAAAACAACAATATGGCGAGAGATAGGCTGCCAGAGCTTTTGCAGGTAAGAGCTGTTGTAGCGTCAAAAGTAAAGTGAAGACAATTTCTAGTTATTAACGGAACGGAAAGTGTGGTAGATTGAGAAAAATAGGTAAACGCCTATTGGTGTTAATTAAGTGCGATAACAGTGTGGCAAAATGCAAACAAAAATTCACTTAAGGATCAATGTGATTTAAATGAAACGTAGCATGTCTTTTTTGTATCCCTCGTAGGTGGCAAGCAATTTGTACTTGGTTGTAATCTTATCTGTCGAAGCAAAACAAATATTAATATGTGTTGCAAATATGAAAGTACAGCAATCAAAACAGCCAAACTACAACCAAAAGAATTGAACTCTTATCTCTTGAGCAAGCAAACACCAAAGAGAATATGTCTTGAAGTTCTTTTCCCCACTGTGCATTGCTTGAATGTTACGTCTTACGTGATTAACATTAACATATCACAGCTTTGCCATTGCCGTGGTGTGGGGAAGTCAGATTGTAATTGAGTGGGTGTATATTGTGGTGTGGGGAGTTTGACGTTTTATCATCCAGTAGATTGCCAACAGATAACAGCGATAAAGTGTCGACCATGCGGGGCTATCCCCAAAAGCATACATAACCAGTAACAACAGTTAGTAGTTGAATTTTCAATTCTATTTTTGTTTTATTGTTCATTGCACTGCCACACAGCCGGTGCGAGTGAGTGGTGGGGGAGAGAAAACTTAACAAAAACACAGCAACCAACTTAACTGTCTTTTTTTCTTTTGTTGTTGTTATTGTTTTTGCAGCGCTCGCTGAGCGCGAACTCAACATCATCGTCATCGAACGGTTCGTTGCTGTTAAGCGTTTACAACGCCACCACCGAACACAATAACAGTGAGAGTAACAGCAAGGATCAACGTAACAAAATGACGCAACAGGGCACCAATGTGGATGCCATTCTAAATCCCGTAAGTGTGTTTTTGATCATTTTCGTTGTGCTTTGAGTGATTTTGTGAGAGCTGACAAATCGTTTATTAAACATTTTCGGCTTTAAACGTGAATCAACAACGCCGATGCCGACGTCGACGCTGACATCGCTCGCAGCAGCGAATTACTCAATCGTTGCGGCAAACCCCGTGATAAGCAAAACTTGTGGCTTACAGCGCCAGCAGTCTAATGAATCAAATACATATAGACATGCACTATAAATATATACCTATATGTATGTAAACACATACTATCTTTTGCAAACAGTTAACCTGACACACGCCCCCATTTCTGCTCCAGTTAACAAATTGCTTATCTTAAAGATACCGTAAAGCAGAAGGATGGAGAAAGAGAGTATTTGGATATTGTTTTTTTTTTTTTTTTTTTATATTATTATTAATTTTTTATCTAAAATATTTTTTCATATGGGAATTTTCGAATCAATTATCGAATCGATCATGTTAAACAACAAAATAATAAAATCTTAAAAAATGAGATTTTAAGAATCGAATTGTAACGGAAAAAGTAAAAATATCCTTAAAATATTTTTTTTTTATTGAACTGGTATTTAAATGTAAAAATATTTATTTTCTTTCATATATTATAAAACAATAAGGTTTTGCAGTTAAACAAAATATATATTCAAAATGAAAAGTATACTACTAGTACGAGCCTTAAGGTTGTTAAAACAACTTCAATTACCGAAATAGTTTGAAAAAATCTTATAATTGCATTTGAACCTATTGAGTGAACGAACCGAACCCTCATATCTATATGTCATTTTCAAGCCTGACTTGCCGCACGCCCCCCACAATTTTGGCACCCATGTAAACAATGTTTAACATTCTTGCTCATTTGATTTAATTGATTTGATTAATTTTGTAAATCGATGATTTATGCTTGAAAACTTGCGGCATGCTTTTGCTGCGGTCTTTTTTAGTGGCTGCAACAAATTTCGGTTCGTTTGTTTGTTTGTTTGTTCGTGTGGCAAAACTCAAATATGGAAACTATTTAATAAACAATTTTGCATTCAATTTTGACTCATGCTCTTCGTCAAAGTGTTTCTAAGGCAAAATAATAGTTTCACATACATATTGTCGTATATATGACGAAGAGCTTGAAAGTATTTGCGAGAAAGAGATTTATATATTTTTTTTTTATTTACATCTTGTTGTATTCATAATGTCATATCCAATATGCGTTTTTGTACTTTTTTTTTGTTAGTACACGGAAATCCTCAATTCGTTTTCGAAGATTTTTCCAGTATTAAAAATAACCTTCGGGAAAGAAAGAATTGGCAACATTAATTAATTTTTTCACTCTTAAGAATGCCCGATTTTTTTAGAAATGTATTTTTCACATTCATATTATGTAATCTTAAAGTCATTTTTTGCTACTTTTTTTTGTGTACTGATTGAAAATCCGTCGAGAGTTATCGTTTATCAGCGCTGATATTAAGATACTTGTGAGAAAAGATAACTGAAAAATGTTGTTTTCAAATTTTCTTTCTTGTACGAGGAAATCCCGTAAAAGCTATCGCGAATCATTGCCAATATTATTCCAAAAAAATTGGAAAAAATTATTTGAGTAATATATTATTTTTTCAATGCAAGCTTTTTTTTTTTTAATGCATTTGTTTTTATTCTTTGTGTTGTACACGGAAGTTTTTATTTTAAAGTATTTAAAATAATCTTAGGTAAAGAAAGAGCTAACAACTTGAATTTTTTTACTCTTAAGAATGCACGATTTTTTTTATTATACATGCTTTTTCACATTCATATTATCAAATTTTAAATGCATTTCCTAACCCTTGTAGTACAAGAAAGTCCTTAAAAGTTGTCGCGAATCACTGTCATTATGAATACAGTACAATTCTCTGAAAACTTAAGTAGTTTGTTAATCTACTTAAAAAAAGCAAATCCGCTCTTAAAAGTTGAGTTAAGAAGCATTCGTTGTGATTGAATCCAAAGTTTTCTGGAATATTAAGAGCTCTGAAGCTTAGGAATTGTGAGATTGTACTGT
Source organism: Scaptomyza pallida (assembly GCA_018152965.1). Lineage (NCBI taxonomy): Eukaryota > Metazoa > Arthropoda > Insecta > Diptera > Drosophilidae > Scaptomyza > Scaptomyza pallida. The sequence goes on from JAECXP010000003.1 coordinate 4,070,715, forward strand.
AATACTTAAGGCAAAAAGAGAGCTAAAAAATGTTTATATTATTTGTCGCACTCTTAAGAAAGATTTTTTATTTTCAATTTTTTTCCACTTCATTTTTTTTTTTTTTTGTGTAGTAGATGGAATTTGATACAGAATTGTCATGAATCACTGCCGATATTAAGTAAAAGAATGTTTTCCTATTATTATTATGAAAACTTAAATGCACGTCTCTACTTGTAGACTATGGAAATCCTTAAGTAGTTGCCGCGAATCATTGCCAATATTAAAGAAAAGCTTGAGGGGAAAAAGAAAATGTTTAAAAATGATATTAATAAATCTTAAATGTGTTCCTATACTTTTTTTGTGTAGTACACGGAAATCTGTCAAGAGCTGTCGTGAATCACTTCTTAATATTGGCTAATAGTAAAAAAAATAAATGAGAATATTTTTTCATTCTTAAGAATTTTTTTTTTTTTTTTTTTAAATTTTTTAAAATATATTATCCATTTTTATCTAGTTCATGGAAATCTGAACACGCTTATTTGACAATTCTTTTAAGAATGATTACTAATTTGTGGTACACGAAAAATCTGTCGCGAATCGCGAAATACATATTGGAAAAACGAACTACAAAAATTTTATTTTTTAAAATGATTTTGTATTATTAATTTATCAAATCTTCAATGCATTTGGCAACACTTTTTGTGGTACACGAAAATCCGTCAAAAGCTGTCGCGAATCACTTCTTAATATTGACTTAAAAAAAAATTCATAATATTCGATGAATTTTTTGAGAATAATTTTGTATTATAAATTTATAAAATCTTTAATGCATTTGGCAACACTTTTTTGTAGTACACGGAAATCCGTCAACAGCTGTCACAAATCGCTGCCAATTTGGAGGCCATGGATCGCATGGCCCAAACAATCCATCTGCGCACCTTTAGCGGTAGGTACAGTAAACACACATACCAAACGAACAAAACAACCATAAAATGTAACAATTTTAAATTTTCATCAAACAGAGAACGAAATGACAGAGTTGCATAACAAGAATCTGCGTTTGGGCAATCAACTAATAAATCGATTCAGAGATTTCAAAGCAAATCTGCCAGTGGAGACGGATTACAGTTTGGAGGCGCGTATGAAACGAACTTTATTCTATGGATTATATCAGACCTTCATCAATCTGTGGCAACAGAACGAACTCTTCCTGCAGAACTATGAGGCAAAGGTGAAGAAGAACCTGCGAATGCATTCCAAGATCAGTAAGTAATACATTACTTCTTGTATTATATGTTTCATTATATCTTAATCTCCTTATAGTTAATTCGGAGGCCAGTGAACAGGAAATTGAGCTGTTAATTGAGAACAAATCAACAAAACTTTTTGTAGATAATGTGAGTACAAAATGTTTTCTAATCAAGTTTGTTTTTAATCAATCCCATTTACATTATGATACAAGATATTACAAGAAACGGAAAAGGAGAGACAGACACTGCGTGATCTAATGGATCGTTTCAATGTGCTGCGCAAACTGGAGAAATCTATTGAAGATGTTCATGCACTCTTCATGCGAATTCAAACGCTTGTCATGGAGCAGAGCGAGACGATACAACGGGTGGAGTTTCATGCAAATCAAGCAACGCTCTATACAGATAAGGGAACTGGGGAGCTGGAAAAGGCAGAGAATCTGCAAAAGCGGGCTCGCAAGGTAAATAGTGATTCACTAAACCGAAGACTTTTACATTAAAGAAATTTTTAATTGCAGAAAAAGATAATGCTCATTGCTATACTGCTCGCCATAGTGATAGTTTTAATATTAATCGGTATTTATTTGTGATGCATGTGTGCACAAAATATGTTTCTTTAGTAATTATAAATATACATATTTTTTTTATTACCTTTAAGTGAAATAAAATTAATTTTGCTAAGCGCTTTTGTGTCTCATAAATTGAATGGTATTCTCACCACATAGCAAGTGGCGCCAACTACAGGGCTGTATTTGTGCGTGCGAATTAAGTGTTGTGGACTCTCATGCTTATCAGCTGACTCTTGCTTATAAAAAACGTACGCAACTCATGTTACTTCTGTTTATAACTATTAAATGTATAATATGCAGCAATTTCATTTAGCTTAGTTAAATAAAATGCCTTTTAGTTATTGGCAAATCCGTTTGGCTTGATTACTATTTGAATCGATTTGCTCGAAATGTGCTGTAAACGCAATGTGAGTCTGTTAAGTGCAAACATATGTTTTGTTACGAAAGATAAGCGACATATACATTTTTCAATTGATTTAAGAAGCTCAAGTGGTGTTAAACTTATTATCTACTATAAGCCTCGAGTAAAAATAAAACTTGGCTGAAAAATGTACAAAATGCAAAATCCAGCAACGACTTTACAGAACTTCTATATCTTTAGTTTTGAAAGTTGCGATTATCCTAAATATAAATTCAAATTTATTTCAACGCAAAATTCAGCAACAGATGCGCAAATTCGCAACGTAAACGCAGAATGCGCAACATAAAAAGACTATGTTATCTTGTTTACATTACAACATTAGCAAAACCGCGACTTAACATAACAGAATACGCTACTAAAAATGCAAAACAATGGAGATAAATAAGATCCAAGACGTCAACAAATCCAACGCAATTTAATTCATCTACACATTTTGGGTAAGTCCATATCCCAAGTGCTCAAGAAAAATTCAAAGAAATAAGAAAACAACAATGTTTCATCAATGGGAAAACAAATTAAACGCAAACAACTCTTGATCCCATTGGCGAGCGCCATTTTTTTGCCTAGCGTCCGTGCAAAGTTTGCTGTTTCCATAAATCTCTGGCCGTTATCTCTATGCGCGAAACTTCTCTCCAGATAAGTGCTTTAACTGTGTTACATCTTTACAGCTGTGCCTGGGGGCGGGGAAGCCAGTGTCCACTGCCAGTGGCATAAAATGGAAGACAACGGCACCATGTGTAAAAATGTCAAGCTTCCAGCCGACGCTGTTGCCGTTTCCGCTGCTATTGTCATCACCACCACAACCACCAGCACCACCACCACTACTGATGCACCACCCAATGGCAAAGTTGTGCAATTCAAGCTGGCGGCGTCTCGGCCTGCTGCTGCTGCTGAGCCGCCAGAGGAGCTTCTTGGCTCGGTGACGTCACAGAATTGCCCGGGCACACGGGCAAGTGCGCGTGTCATACAAAAAATGAAACTGGATCAGACACGCCCAATGACACCACCGCCACCGGAACGTGAGCAAAGCAAAAAGGATGAGAAGGCTGCCCAAAAGACACCATCACAGATGCGTGCTGCAAACAAGACGACCTGGACAAACGTCGAACGCAACTGTTTCTTTGATGCACTCAATGAGGTTGGCAAAGATTTCGAGGCGATGGCCAATTGCATCAATACCAAATTAAAGCGTCGCAATACCAGCAACGATTATAGCTTCAAATCGAAGGACCAAGTGCGTCAGCATTACTATCAAACATATCATAAAATTGGCAAATATGTGCGCTATTCCGATGGTAAGCAATAATCTAGAAATTCTAGAACATTCTTTCATACTCAATCTATACTCAATCTCTATAGAGCTGCGAAAACCCGCCCAGGAGCTGTATACGCTGATTAACTATGGTGAAATGCGTCGCAAGCTGCAATTTCTCACTGAAAAACATTTCATGAAACTGAAACAACTCATCTATCAGGGTCACATCACAGTGCGCTGTAAGGGCAAAAATATACGCATTAAGACGCCTTCCTGCAAGGCATTGCGTCGTCTCAATCAGCTTGATGGTAAGCAGCTTAACATTCTTTGTCTTTGTCTCTCCAGTATGCAAGCAGTGCTTTTAAAGCTTCATACAAATTTATCTACGGCAAATTCCGTTAGCTTCGGAAAATGGCGACTGCTTGTTGTTGTTTGGAGTCGAATTACAAAAGCAATATACAATAAAAAAACGTTATGTTTACATACAGTTTGTCCACTAAGTGTTTTGACATTGTTTAAAGTTAAATCTACGCATAATTTATACTTACTTTATAAAAAGTTTGGTATCAATGGATAGGTCATTTAAATTCCGTTTTAATGATCCAATCCTCTTCTTAACCCATTAAGTACCCATTGAAACTTTTTTCCCAGGGCTTAAACAAAAAATGTTTTGATGCAAAAAGTTGCTTCAAACAATTCTAATAGTGACTGAAAAAAAAAAATTGTTCAAAAATCTCTTCGCATCTATTTTTTATAATTTTTTGAAAATGGCAAAAATGACAATTTTTCATGTAAAGCGGGTAAAAATTGTCATTTTTTAAATGTTGTCAAAACACTTTGTTGACAAACTGTATGTACATATGCACATGTTTGTATGTAATGTCGAATCGATGAAATTTGAGCAAAAAGTTGCTGAAAATTATTGTTTACTGTTTTTCCAGATACATTGGAGGACATACGTTTGCCCACGAAAATTGAGGTGCTTGTCAATCCGGCCAATATGGAGGCATTTGGACGCGTCCAATCCTTGGCACAGAATCCACGCATACGTGCCACAGTGCCGTTACACAAAAAACTAATAAGTTTCATACAAACATTTCAGTACAAATGGCGCAGCAATGATGCACGTTTGGCGGAGCGGCAACAGCAGCTACTTAATGGCGGTGCAACAGCAGATGCGCCTGCTGCCACAGCTGTTGCCACAACAACTGAAACTGTGCCACAAACAACAACAACAAATGAGCCAGCTTTGTGTTTCTTGCCCAAACCCGGTGTGGCCATACATCGTCCCTTGCTAAGCATAACGGCGCATCTGAGCAGCGTCAACATATGCCTCTCCGCCTACGAGGAGCGTCTGGGTGTGAAGGTGCGCAGCGCAACACTGGAAAGTACGGCAGCAGCGGCGGCGGCCAGCGCTAAGCGAGCGCGCACCGAAAGCGGTTCCGAGAAACGTTCGCCCGAGGCCAAAAAACTGAAGCCTCAGCCGGAGAAGACCCAAAACGATCCGAACAATGAAGGTGGCAGCAGCAGCAGCAGCAAACAGTTAGAAAACAGCAGTGGGGATGAGCTGGGCGAGGATCTTATTGAGCTATTGAATCTAACGATCAATGGCGGCGATCTTGCTGCCGCAACACCCCCAACACCAACAACACCACAGACCACGGCGCCGGCGCCACCGACACGTGGCAAACGTAGCGATACTCTTGGCACGGGCGGTGGCAAGAGTGGCAAAGCGAATGCAGCTGCCGCTGCCCGCAACTTTCGTCCATTGCTCAGCGATGATGTGATCAAGCGTATGCGCAAGGGCTGGACATTAGCGAATGCGGCGGACATAACCATCGGTGATTTGTATGTGGTGCTGGGTCAGGATTCCAAGCTGGAGCTAGACTACTATTGGTGCGATGTGGAGCTAAGCACGACGTCGAGCAGCACAAGCACAAGCATAGCCTTAGCCAATGCCAATGCCACAGGATCAACAGGATCATCGCTGCCGTACAATGTCAATGACTGTGATAGCGTGGAACGCGTTAAGGCCATCACAACTTCCACGGTTAGCAATAAGCTCAAGCATCTATTGCTCATCTCAAATCTTAGTGAGCGCGTGCGCAAGCGTCAATGCAGCTGTGGCCATAGCTGTGTGAGCAAGACCAAGGCCCAATGGATGAGCAGTTTGGCTGCCAGCCAGCCATCAGCAGCGGCAGCAGCAGCAGCTGCACCGGCAACAGCAACAACACCATCAACAGCGATTGCAACGACGTCAGTAGATGGCAATGAGATTGTGTTTCGTACACCCATGCTGCCAGTGCGTCGACCCATGGTCAATATTATTGATCCAAGTCGACAATTGTCAAAGGTGAGTCCACATGTGTTATATCGATGGAAAGGTATTTGAGTGCAGATCTGATTTTAAAAATTGAAAATAAACTCTTATTTTTAATTGATAAAATAAAAGTTGATAAATAATTTTTATTTTTTATGTTTATAATAAAAGTTGGAAAATAAGAGTTATTCAACAATTTTTAGTAAAAAATTAAAATTTAACAATTATTTGATAATTTTTTTTATTAGGTCAAAAAATAAGAGTGATTGGTTAAGTAAATTTAAAAAAAAATTTGCTAAATAATTCTAATTTTTCAATTTTTAATATAAAAGTTATAATCATTACAGTCCCTGGTTTCTCTATATACCAGAGAGAGCAAATAACTGTTATCGTAATATTTTTAACCAAAAAAAATCATAGATAAGGAGACGTGTTAGGATACTTTTGTAAACACCAAATGACTTGTATTTACTTCCCGTCTATGATTTTGCCAAAAACTATATTTTTCAATTATTATTATGAAAAAATATTATTAACGGTTATTTTTTAATTTTTAGTATAAAAGTATTTAAATAACAATTATTTATGATTAAAATTTTTTGCTCCATAATTTTTTTTTTTTTTTTTTTTTATTAAAATCAAAAATAAGAGTAATTTATGAATTTTATTTTTTGCTCACAAAATAATTTTTATTGTTGATTTTGATTAAAAAAATCAAAAAATAACTGTTATGAAAAAGTCTTTTAATAAAATTCAGTCATAGACTTTTATTAAAAAGCAAAAATATAAAATATTCAATGATTTTTATTTTCAATTGAAAATAAAAATCTTTCTTGCATATCTCAATGATCTTAAGAAATAGAAGCACCAAATTTAATATATAGTTTATACACTTGCCTTAAACTCTCTCTTTTTTTTGTTGCAGCTTACGCGCCAGAAGATGTCGCGTCAGGTGTTGGTGCAACGTCTTCTACAGCCGCCAGATTCTGGATCTCAGTCTTATGATTTGCTGAATCTACAAAATGGTCTCTTTGAGCCCATCGAACGTGTCAGCATTAGCAGTAGCAGCAGCAATAACAACAACAACAGCAGTAGCAGTAACAACAACAGAATAAACACAACAGTCCTTCCACGAACTGTATCTTCCAAAAATACCTCCAAAAACACTTTTAAAAACACCTCAAAAAACGCCTCCAAAACGAACAACAACAGCAGCGTCAACAGCAGCAGTCGCATTATAAGCGCCACGCCACAGCAACAAAACAACAACGATGGTGCTGGTGGCGTGCATATGCCCTGCTTAGATATGCCCAGCTTGGATCTTATTGTTGAGACGCCAGCATCGACAGTCAGCAACATTGCATCCACCGTCGTCACAACCATTGCATTGCCCGATGGCGTTCAAGATGAAAGCACCAGTAAGCTAAACAAAACATTTAAATCAACTATTGTCATGAAAGAGAAGAGTAACATAATCAAAAGATCTCATTTATATGTATGATATCTCGGTGGTTATACAGTCGAAGCTTGCATAAAACGAATCTTAAGGGACGAAAAAAAAGGTTAAAATTATTATGGAAAAGAGTTCGTTTTATGCAAGTTTGATTGTATAAGCATGAAGGAAGGCTCTAATCGATGAATTCGGTCTAGAACATACCCTTAATCCGTTCCGTAACGTGAACATAATTTTAAACTGCGATATCTCCGTTGTTTCTTAACCGATTTTCATCAACTTTTCTTAAAATGTTTTATAATTTTGAAATTCAAGTTGTTTTTTTTTGTTATCGATCACATGATCGGAAAACAGAAGTGTTATCGAAATTTGTTTTGCTCATGGTATAGGAAAGTTTAAGTTCCAAATTTGAAGTCCCTTGATCTTATAGTCTCTGAGATTCATTTGTTCATACTGACAGGTAGACATGGCTTTATCGACTCGTCCATAGTGTAACTAACAAGGTGGGCTCATTTCCACTACGCGGGACCAGAACCTATCGACTATTCGACTATCGGCTCATCCATATGTGGTAGAAATGCAGCAAAACACAATACAGGCCATTTTAAAAAGTTTAACTTGTTCTTTACGCATTATAAATAAATAATACAAATATTGATACAGTTACAGCAACAAGAAATCCTTTGATACAGTGCTAACGATTTTTGTATGCGATTATTTGTATCGAAGCGGGACCACAATCGGACCCAAAAAGGTGTCAGCTGATCGAAATGAGCTCACCTTGTTAGTTACACTATGGACTCATCTGTTGATGCTGATCAAGAATATATATACTTTACGGGGTCGGAAAAGCTTTCCTCTGTCTGTAACATACATTTGCACAAATCCAATTTAACTTTTTTTAACCATTATCTGGGTAAAGGGTAAAAAAAAATCCCGTTTTGTTTCGAGCACTTTCATATATCGACCTATGAAACTTTTTTCCTTTTGATTTTGTAACTTTTGCTCTGAAAAATCAGAATCATGTTCCTCAATTGCTTTAATATTGCATTGTAATACTTTGTTTAAAGTGTATCCACATTATCTACTTACATTATCGTTTTTGAAATCATTTTCTAACTAAAATTTTTTTTCAATTTCTTTCACAGTGAATAGCTTGTTCAATGGCAATGTGAGTCCAAATCATCTATTACGCGATACCACATCGAATTCACGTTGGCTGGACGAGAATATTAATGATTTTTCGTTAACCAGTCTGCTCGGGCATCTGGATGACTTTGATGCCACACGCGACATACTGGTAAGTGCAACATAAAAAGCCGATCATCGAGATTAGCTTAATGATTCGTTTTTTGGTGCAGGATCCATCTTCAAGTCTGTCGGTGATCAGTGAGACCAGTGTTGACTATCGTCACAAATTCCAGGAGATATCCGCGCTGCTCCAACAGCAGGAAAAGGATTAGCAACGATTTAGTTCTTTCTCTTTTTTTTTAATCTGTGCCTGCCAAGCTATAACATAACTATATATATCGTATATGTATAGGAACTATAGTGTCTTCGATATGTTTTTAATATTAGCGCTTTGTTAAGCATTCGTATTATTATTAATATTATTTATCAGCATTGAATTCCAAACCAGAAATAACTCATAGCCCATTTTTATTGTAGATATTATTAACTTTTAACGCAAAACTCTAATGTCTCTAAACTCTATATATTTAAACGATATTTAACCAAATGAAACCTTCTTACTAATGGCATTAGGCCTTGTGATGTTGCAATTCTTCTTACTCTAACTCTGCTTAATATTTTTTGCATAGAAAATTAATCTTAAAACATACACATGCTCGATATTTATTTCTCATATTTAATTTATTCTAAGTATTATTCATATAATTATATTTTTTCTCTAGGTGCCACAAGCACTGAATTGAAAATTGCAATTGGCCCAGTTTTATATTTTGGTTTACTTTTTTTTGTACTTTTTTTTCATATATTTAGGTGAGGTTAGTTGTTAGGTATTTATATGTGAATAATTTGTATTGTAGTTTTAATACAAAATATATACAGGCCCTATGAATAAATATATTAACCTGTATCTACCCCAGAGCTAAAAAAGTGTTTGTGTATTATTTTTGAACAGTGTATCGAAAGCTGAAAATAATGTGATTCATGCATTAACAAGTTACGACCACAACCAATTTATATTTATTACAATGCTAATAATGAACTTCAACGACATTAAAACTAGAAAGAAGACTCTAGTTGAGAAATCCCAACTATGACATACCTTTAAACCGTTACGTAACGCGTAAAGTCTGCGTTAACTGCGATATCTCCGGTAATTCTTAACCGATTTTGATCAAATTTTATTAAAATGTTCATCGTTCTATAGATACATAGTTTTAAACCTCATTTTTGGAATTTTGAAATTCAAGTGATTTTTGCTATCGATCACATGTGTATATAAAAAACCGGAAAAGTTATCGATAATTCAAATGAAACTTGTACTGCCTAGAGCTTAAACGAACTGAAACTCAAAATCTGGAGGAGTCGTTGACTCCTATAGTTTCTGAAATCGACGCGTTCAGACGGACGGACAGACAAGACTATATCGACTCGGCTCTTTATGTTGATCAAGAAAATATATTCTTTATGAGATCGAAAATTCTTCCTTTGGTCTGTTACATACTTTCTTACAAAATCATTATACCTCTTTTTTGAGGGTATTAAAGAAAAACCCCAAAAAGCAATTAAAAACGCGTAACTAAACCAACTCATAATAAACGTAATTTCGGTTACGCTCAAAAATTAAAAACGTTAATCGGTTACGGTGTTTAAAAGACGCTATAAACAAGTAATCTGCGTTTTCGTATTATTAACATTTACATAACATTTCTGTCTATGTTTAGTTACATGAGCTGCAACTACAACTACAACTAAATTGATATCGCTTACGTTTCCAGCTAAAAATACGCTGATTCATGCACTTTGTATACTCATTCTGCGGTGCTAACGGTACAAGTGTGTGTGTGTAAGTGTGTTTCGTGTTTATAGTTCTTAGAATACTCATGTTGTGGGTGCAATTGTCAACACTGCAAGAAAACGAAAAAAGGTGAGAGCGAGAGCGAGAGAGTAAGAGAGCCCCGGCTTGAGTGTTTGCCGGAGATAAGCCACAACTGAGAACAACAACAACAAGTGTAAGCAAAATGTTTTTGTTTTTGTTGATAGTGAGCTGTGGTGTCAGCGTCTTTGCAAAGTGTTAATTGCTTTCATTTGTTTTCATTCTTTGCACTTTTTTTTTTAGGTTGTATGATGCGTTCGCTCTGTTGTTACTCGCATTAGTTCCCTGGCGCACGTTACAACGATAGCTTCGCAGCGGCCGCAACAGCAACAGCACCACAATATGGCTAATATAACACGCGTAAGTGCAAACTATCTGGTTAATCCATATTATATCAAACAGGAATCTAATCAATTTTGTTTGTTTTTGTTTTTTTTTTTAGCCACAGCATATTTTACAGTTAGGCGCTGAGCAGCGACGTCGCTTTGTGGACTCGTTTGATCGCGTTTACAGCGATGTCGATGGCGTTTTGTATAGCATGGAGCACAATGTGCCCAAGGCAGCCCAGGCGTATGAGGCACTGCAGCATGCCGGCAAACAGATCACCTTTGTCACCAACAACAGCATACGCACTGTGCCCCAAACGGTTAAACGTTTTGCCCAAATCGGCTTGAAATTGGAACCGGAACAACTATGGCATCCTGCCCAGACGCTCATCTACTATCTGCAGAGCATTAAGTTTTATGGTCTGATCTATATCATAGCATCGCCACAGTTCAAGGCGGTGCTGCGCGATGCTGGCTTTCAGCTGCTGGATGGGGTAGGAAAAGACAAAACAAAAAAAAAAAAAAAATCTCCAAACTAATGTGGCTTTCATTTTGCTTGCAGCCCAATCAATTCATTGATGATACGTATGAGGATCTGGCGCGTAACATCTTTGATAAGCAGCCGGTGCGTGCCGTTGTCATCGATGTTGACTTCAATCTGACATCACCCAAAATGCTGCGTGCCCATCTATATTTGCGTCATCCCGATTGCATCCTACTCACAGGGGCTACAGATCGTCTTTTGCCCGTGGGCAAGGGCATTAATATCATTGGACCCGGGCCCTTTGCCTCCATACTGGTCGAGGCGAGTGGCAAGGAGCCCATTCTGGTGGGCAAACCCGGGCGTGTCCTTGGCGATATGCTGTGCCAGAAGCACAATGTCCGTGTACACTCTCGCGTCCTCATGATCGGCGATATGCTCGCTCAGGATGTGGGTTTTGGTCGTAAGTGCGGCTTCCAAACCCTGCTCGTCCTTACCGGTGGCTGCACCTTGGAGCAGCTCCAAGCCGAAACCAATCCCGATCAATTGCCCGACTACTATGCGGATAGCGTTGCCGATGTCATCGAGCTGCTGGACAGTGTCCAGGCGCCCAAGGCTCATGTCTAATTTTTATAGGTTAAATTTATTCTAGAATTTTTTTTTTTTTTTTTTTTTGGTGTAATAGATTTTGAAAATTTTTATATTTTGATTAAAAAACTATTTAAAATCTATGAAAAAAAAAATAGTTTCCAAATCCCTTGAAGCTTTAGTTGCACAGATCCCCTAGACACTCGGCCATGTAGTCGGGCATATGTTCATGCTCTGGCGGCAGCTTGGCCACATCATCCTGGCTGGAGCCGCCGGTTAGGACGAGCAGCGTCTGATAGCCACTGGCGCGTGCAAAACCAATATCGCTGGCCAGACTATCGCCAATAAAGAGTACTCTGTCCGCTGGCACATGGGCATGACGTTGCTGGAGCAGCTGACGCAATGCCTCGCCCGGTTTGCCCAGCATCGTGGGCTCGCGTCCCGCAGACTGGGCAACCACTTGGATAAAGGCGCCAGGTCCTAAAGCAAAAAAATTGATGAGAGAGAATTATATATTTTTTTTTTTTTTACCAATAATATGACCATTGCCAAAGGGTATCAATGCATCCGCTGCTCCTGCCAGAAACAAACATTCGGAATTCTGTAGCTGGACCTGAGCACGCATTAGTTTCGCTGCCGTTAGATTAAAGTCCACATCGATGATAACCGCTTGAACGGTCTCCGCACCAAAGATCGCTTCACGCAGCTCACCCAGATTGGCAATGTGGGTTCCGGTGTTGTCCTCCTGTGGAGCAGATTTTAGGAGCATACTATCTGGAATATTTTAGAACTCACCTCCTTGCTTAGTTGAAAGCCCTCATCCAGCAGCAGCTGCCTAAAGGGTGGCGTCGCCAAACAATATATCAAACCCTCGAATCCAATCGACTTGAGATGATCACAAATGGTCTGCGCCGGATGCACAATCTGTTCCTGCTCGGCATCCAGTTGGATTATTAGTGTGATCTTCGTCGTTATCCGAACTTACCTTAACAATTTGCAGTTCCTTATATTTGGCAAACTTCTGGAGATGCTCATCCACGGATCGAATGCTATTGTTGGTCACAAATATCAATTGTTTGCCTCGACGCTGCAGTTCCGCAATGGCCTCAGCCGAACCGGGTATAAAATCACGCATCGTATACCAGACAACACCTGATTAAGAGTTCAGAAAAACCTTAACTATCTACCTGATACAGACGAACTTCTCTATGACGAACTTTCGTATAACAAAGTCTTTTTAAAGAATTTTTGAAATAAAGTTACAAATTTTCTTAGGATGAATTTTTTTCTTTGTTCCTTTGAGATTTGATTTAAATATACTATATTAAACTAGTTTTCACATCTTGTTTGAAATTTTTTAATAGTTCATAATCTTATCTTTAGGCAATTTTCGACTCCTAGATAAAATAGTTATAGATTAAAGTTCTGAAATGTTTGAAGACTAGAACTTTCTTATTATTTCGGTCCATAAAAGTAAAAAAAAACATTTTATTTGTCCCAAAAACCCAACATAAAATCCAAAAAAAAAAATATAAAAGCTTCAAGTAAGACCATTTGCTAAAAAAAATCTGAAAATTTTTAAATCTAATAATTTTCCATTTTATATACTTTTTCATAATAATATTTGATATTCGATGTCAAATCATTAGCGAAATCAGTTTGAATAACCTTTAAAATAAGCCTATTTTTTATTTAAACATCCATATATCGAAGTTTTCTTTATCATAGGGATTTCCAAACCACTAAAAGATTTGATTCCATCAAAAAAAAAAAAACTACTCTACATACGCTAAATCTTAATTCCCTCAAGTTCGTTATATGGAAATTCGACTGTAAAACAGACTTGATCAGAACAGATTAAAAATTCCTTCATACTATAATATACGTATTACAAAAAACACAAACCATCGCAGTCACAGAAAACCACATCAAATGAATCGAAAAACTTTTCACGTTCCGTTACGCTCAATTGCTTGATGGCTTTGCACTGTGTCAAAAGGAAATTGAAAATTGATATTCAAAATGCAATTAATATTATGGAATGTAATTAGTACAAACACCATTGAGATGATATGGATTAGCGGCTAGCCACATCTTCTGTTCTACTTACCGGACTGGAACTCATTTCAAAATCTATACAAATACGGTTCAAGTATAGGTTAAGCTTTAAAAATCTTTATGTATTTGTTATGCCTAATGCGCTGCGCGACTTATGTGACTTAATGGCATTGAATCCGTTACGCTGCGACAGTTTTCCACATCTACAACTATATTGCTCGACGGGCCAAAGACAATTGACTGTGGAGCGTTGAGCTGGATAGAGCTGTCAAAACTGGAGGATGCCAAGACGCCAAGTGTCTGGTAAAATGCAATTCAATTTGATTAGCGTGTGTTGAGTAAGTACAATGGGTATAAAGGGTATAATGGTTTTTGTGTATAAGTATAAGTATAAGTATCGATAAAGACATGTCCCTCTGTCCGACCATAAGATCTAGAGACTTTAAATTTGAAACTTCAGCTTTCCTATACCATGCTCAAAACAAGTTGATCGATAACACTACTGGTTTCCGATATAAACATGTAATCGATAACAAAAAAATCTTGAATTTCATAACTGTGCAAATGAGGTTTGAAACTATGGATAAAATAATTAATATTGCACTAGAATTTCATCAAAATCGGTTAAGAAACACCGAAAACATCGTACTTTAAAATTTGCTCATTACGTTAACACACTCGTACGACTTTACGCATTACGTAACTGGCTAAGGGTATGTCGTAGTCTGGATTTCTTAAACTTGTTTTAGCTTGATATGCTTCAATTGTTTGCATCCACATTTCATTTGTGGCAGGTGTCGGTGTCAATTGATTTCAACAGCATTTCGCAATTTCGTAGTATATAGCTTCCGGTCTAGTCTGATCGGATCGCTAACTGACCTAAGGCAACAAAAGATCATTCATTTTATACATTTTATTATCATAATTTGTTTGTTTCTTAACAACTCTTTGAAGCCATTTTGATTGAATTTTTGTTTTGATTTAGTTTTCTTTTGTAAAATGTTAACAATTTATGTTTTTTTTTTTTTTTTTAAGAATTTTTCTGTACATTCGCAACACATATCGCTGTCGTTTTGTATATAAATATATATGTATATATAGATATATATCTGTATTATCAAAATAATATATATACCATTTCGTATCGTATTGTTTTTCCTGTTGTTGTATAAAATATGTGTTTTGGAGCTGAACTTATATATTCAACAAAAAACAACTGATTGCTAACAACGACGAACTAAAAAACATATAATAGTATGTTTGTTTTGTAGTATGAGTAGACAGTATATAGTGTATATATATGTATATATAAGGTACATTGGATTGTTTTTTAGTGTTGTTTAGTGTTACATAATGATGTTTGTTGTAGTTGTTGTTGTATGCTTTGCACACAGGCAAAACTGTTCGACAAGGTACAAAAGAAGTTTGTTTTTTTTTATAACGATTTTGATTAGATAATTGCAGTGCACTTTGGACGTGTTTTTAGTTGTTTGTTGTTGTTTAAAGCAGTTTAAACACTTGTTACCAAAAGCCAAGTGCAGAGTGTTACTAACGTTAAATGCTATATGTATATTTTATATATATGAATATGTGCATGTGTGCGTTTAGTATATAGTATAGTATATGGCACACACACAAGCACACACATTGTGTTGTTGTAACTAGTTTCGAGTTTTTGCTTCAGTCGCAAACACTTTTACAATTTGGCAAAAATTTTACTCATTTTGTGCTTGATTTTTTTAACAGCTTTCTATATACAAATATAGATATATATACTTAGACATATTGTATATTCTCTATTGGATTTTCAGGCAGGCTGGAATTTGTGGCAGCTACTTGCTTCATTTGTTTGTTGTTCGTTCGTTCGCTTGAGCATTAAAAAAGCACTTTAAAAAAAAAACATTTGGATTCTCTAAAATTCTTAAGTACAATACACAAATAACAACAATTGAGAGCACATAAAACAACAAACAAACTAACATATTTTTATGCCTTATCATTATAATGTTTCTCTACACAAAAGTATATATAGTTTTGCCAAAAACAAAATTCGACTTTTCAAAGCTTACAAACTAAAATGCACTTGATTTTCCCACTGGCAAAGAACATGGACATTAGAGGGGGATGAGGGAGAGAGGGAGGGCAGGTCAGGAAGAACACGCAAAACATTTTGGTTTGGTTAAGTCTTAGACATATGTGGTGGCATTATCGCCACTTGCACCACCTGTTGTTGCCGCATCATTGCTGCCATTGAGACGCTGTCGCAACGTATCCTCCGTTTCCTTTTTACTTGCCGCTGGCTGTGTTTGTGCCAATGTTGTTTGTGGCTGTGTCAGTTCCTGTGCCTTTCTCTTCTCGAACTCAATGATGTGCTCGCGCAGCAAAAAGTTCTCACGTTTGATGCGCTTCAGCAGACGGGCAGAGACATCGGGCACAGCCCAACGTAGAATGCCCTGCACCATGGTTATAATATTCTAGAGAAAAAACAAGAAGCGTATTTAAACCAAATGCCTTAAAGCGAAGGAGACTTGGGGCTCACTTGATAGATGACTATGAAGGCTAGACGTGCTGTCAAGATCTTCCAATAGATCATTGGTCGTTTATAGGGTGGGTCAATCCAGGGATCATTACGAAACTCCGTATACAGACACTGTGTGACATTCTCACGTATGCTAACATCAAGCAACGTTTGTGTACCATAATCCTTGGTATAAAAGGTGGCCAGCGTAAAATTGAGATAATTATCCAGTTCGGGATCATCATGCGTAGCTTTATAGACTAGTTTCGGTATAAAGTTTGTGCTAAATGCAATTATCATGGCCTGCAAAGCAAAAGAAAACCTTTAAAAAACTAATACCAAAAAAAATCTGGAGTATCTTACGCTTGAAGCAACCGCAATGTGCGTTACGACCGTCATTATATTATGCCAGACACCAATATCACGAGCACGCATGCCCACCGGACGCCGCACAAAGCGCAACATTTTGATGGCATCCAGACGCACTTCCAACACATTATTGATCAATGCCAACAGCGGTGCCAATGGAAATGCTAAGCTAAATAACGTTATAAAGCCATATTGCACCACTGTAAAGAGAGAGAGAAAACGTAAGAAATATGTTTAAAACAAGTAAGAAGGCTCTAGTCAAGAAATCCCGACTAGGATATACCCTTAACCCTAGATGTATTCCGTACTGTCATTTGGTTTGTATTTACCCAGTGACCAGACCCAATATGACCAAACTATGTTCATTATTTTATTCATATTTTCAAACCTCATTTTCACAATTTTGAAATTCAAGTTTTTTTTGTTATCGATCACATGTGTATCTCCAGAACCAGAAATGTTATCTATAATTTGAAACAAACTTGATCTGCTTATGGTATAGGAGAGTTTAAGTTTCAAGTTTGACGTATCTAGCTCTTATAGACGGACAGACAGACGGACAAACAGGCGGACAAACAGACAGACATGGCTAGATCGACTCGGCTGTTGATGCTGATCGAGAATATATATACTTTATAGGGTCGGAGATGCTTCCCTCTGTGTGTTACATACATTTGCACAAAACCATTAAACCCTTATTTACCCATTTTATTTTATTTTATTTTTATTTTTTAAGGGTATAAAAACGGATAGAAAAAAGAAACATACCCATTTCCAGATATTCAACATATTGTGAATTATTTTCGGTGGGCAATAGATTAAAATCTTCAGTAAATTGATTCGTTGAGGGCACAACAATCTCATCGCTGTGCAGCTTGAACCAGCCATAACGTTGATTCAACTCCTTGGCGGTGCGCATCAGATAGGGTATTAACATTTCGACAATGGCATTAACTGCCTGCTTGCCAACCATAATAATGACCAATTGCACACAGAGCTCCATGAGACAGCCGCCGGGATTACACTCCTCCTGGCGAAAACTAAAGATGCGATTGTATTTGGAGGGATAGCCAACAAATTTGCCCTTGAGAAACGCTATATAAAACAGTGATGAATAATAGTTGACAAACTGAAAGACATAGTTCTTGATAGTCAGACTCTCATCGTATTCGGTCTGGGTGCGGCAGTATTCATAGTTGGTTAGTCTAACCGCCAGATTGCTATACACCAGATCCAATATGGAGATGACAATCAAGTCGAGGAATCCCGCTGTTATGGGCAACACCATAATTTTATATGTCATCGAATTCTCATTGGCCAAAATGCTATGCGAGGCGCGCTGTGCCATGCGATATATGATTATGGCCGCCACGGCAATCACTGATATGCAAATCTAAAAAAAAAAATTATATCAGATTAATAAATCCATGCAAAAACTTTGTCTCAACCATACAGTTTCTAATCAATTTAATTATTTTTTAAAAAGTAGTCGTAGTGACTATATAGTTCGCTGGTCAAAATTTGTGATTAAATAGTGATAACGATTACAAAAAATCAAATATAATCAAAAATTCTCACAAATTTTTAAAATAATCAAAAAAATAAAAATAATCAAAAATTTATTATTTTTGATTATTTGTAAGTATTTTCCTTCCCTTCTTGACGAATCACAAAAATAAAATTTAAATTGCACTTTACATATTATAACTCAATTTTGTTGCTGAAATTAATTTGTTGATTTTTAGTGAAAAATAGTTACAATTGGTTGAAAATAGTCACAAATAGTCAAAAATAATCAAATTAATCAAAAAAAAAAATAATCAAAAATAATCAATCAGATTATTTCTGATAATTGTTAATTATTTTGATAATTTGCGATAGTTTAAGATAATTTTTGATTTTCTTATAATCGTAATCATTATATAAGTGAGTAAAACCAAAAATAGTCGTAATGTAATTGAATAGTTCAACTTTTCAACTAAAATAATTTAACTACTAATGACTACAATTAGTAATAACTACTTAACAGGCATGGTCTCAACTTACAAACAACACCATGATGCTGTAGCTGGTAAAGTTGGGCAAAAACTTAATGCTCCAGAATGGCACATCCGGATCAAAGATGCTTTTGACATCCTGCGTTTGGGCTTGAAACTTCTTGGAAGCGCTAACTTTGGCCAGATATTGTGGTCGCGGATGCTCAACATGATGATTGAAACCGGTCAGACCCCAACGATGCACAAGTCCAGCCGAATAACGTTTCCACAGCTCCAAATACGTTACAGCCCAAATGGCCATAACAAAGGCAAACACAATTGTCATACTATTGTCTATCAAATAATTGAATCTGGATGATGTACACGTTTCGTTAAGACGCCAAAAGTTGCAGCCCTTATCGCATTGCGGGCACATGATTGTCTCGTTGCCATTGCATATATCCTGACTTATTGGATCGGAGTTCCACGTAACAAAGCCATACAAAAAGAACAATATGCCCAGCACGCTAATGGGTATCAGCATTTGTGTGTAGAAGCCTAGCCAGGCAAAATATAATGCCACCTTGGGTCCAAAGTAATCCTTGACATGATCCAAAGGCTGCAGGCTTAAAAAAAAAAAAACAAATGTTAATGACGAAAACTCTTTGAAACCATACCTGTTAAGTAGTTATTACTAATTGTAGTTATTAGTATTTAAATTATTTTAGTTAAAAGTCATTACATTACGACTATTTTTGGATTCACTCAACTATATAATGATTACGATTACAAAAAATCAAAAATAATCTAAAATTAACGCAAATTATTAAATTAATCAAAAATAATTAGAAATAATCAAAAATAAAAAATCTGATTATTTTTGATTATTTTTATTTTTTGATTATATTTGATTATTTTTGATTATTTTTGTTATTTTTGACTAATTGACTATTTTTGCAACCAATTGTAACTATTTTTCACTAAAAAACAACAAATTAATTCCAGCAACAAAACTGAGTTATAATATGTAAAGTGCAATTTAAATTATTTTTTTTTTGATTCGTCAAGAAGGGAAGCAAAATACTTACAAATAATCAAAAAATAATTAATTTTTGATAATTTTATTTTGATTTGATTATATTTGATTATTTTAAAAATTTGTGAGAATTTTTGATTATATTTGATTTTTTGTAATCGTAATCACTATTTAATCATAAATTTTGACCAGCGAACTATATAGTCACTACGACTACTTTACAAAAATAATATAATTGATTAGTACTTGTAATCGGAATTTAACAGGTATGTTTGAAACTTTATAATCTCGCTTACTTTTTCCATTTGCAAATGTTGGCCCATTCCATAAGCAGATTATTTCGTTGGTCTTTCTGAAAATATAAAAGAATGTTATATACTGTTATATGGTTTTCCTTCCGACTAGCTTACTTCATGGAGCGCATAGGCGCATAGATAGACACCATCCTCGACAAGCTTTTCGAAGCCTAGATTATCGGATTTCTCTTCGCCACGCTCAAAATGCTGTCGTTCAATTATGAAATTGATAATGGAATAACGTGTGCTGGCATCAAAGTAGTTCGAATGCTCCTTATCATACAGCTCCAGATATTTACATGCGAATTCCATATGAATGCGCGGCTCACGTTCCGGAAACTTAACGCTATCCAGCTGCACAGAGCTGAAGAGTGTGCGGCAACAGCGGCTGAAGCATGTCTTAAACTCATGCTCGGTCTCGGCCGTTATTTCCCTTTGACCCGGTATTTCCTTGAGCGGCATCTTGATCTTTAAGATTTCCGCATAGCGATGCAGCACCTCGGCGGGGGCATGCAGCTTTATAAAATGCACCCATTGCTCCTTGTAGTATTCGAGCTCTAGACCCTCGCGTCGCAGATTATCTTCGAATGTTTTACGTTTCGCAGCCTTGTCCACATCCTCACCCCTGTACGCCAGGACGTAGTCCACGCTGCGTTTGCCATCATTGAAACGTCGATACGTCTGCGAAGCAAATATTTTTTATGAGTTGAAGATGTTAATTGCACTTGAAACTTAACAAATAAACAAGTATGTACATAAATAACACAATGGACAAAAAAGTTACAAGGATCGTGTGTGTGTGCCAAAAGCGCATGAAGGTGCAATTTGCGCAGCCCTGTACTTCCGGAGTTCTTTGGAACGTGTTCTTTAGAAAGTTTAACAACAAAACTGTGTACACAAGTGCAAAGAGAATGAAGATTGTAAGCTTCGAACTTGTTCTATGGCAAGGCGTATTTAACAAGGTGGCAGCAGCGTCGACGTCGCGTTGCCTTACGAAAAATGAGAGCATGCACATGTATACACACACACACACATATGCATTGCCTTGCGTAAGGCAACAGCAAAGAGCGCGACGTCGACGTCGCTGCCACCTTGTTAAATACGCCTTGTTCTATGGTTTTGATGTTGATACGATCTTTTTTCAACTCAAGGCACTTGTTGATGTTTTCTTCAATTTTTTTTTCACATAACCCATATGTCGATGATTCTTTTAATATCTATATTTGTATATAAACAACGTATGCATTATGTACATATGCTCATATACAAGTAATATACTATTTATTTAAACGTATTGTATGCTAAAAAATTGCCATTACCCATTCCCGCAAGCAAACTATTGTAAAAAAGAGAGAAAAAAGAGAAAGAATACGGTGAGACACGTAGGCAGCAAGTCAACAAAAACAAATTTTGCGTGTGCATGTTATGTTTTCTTTTGTGAATAATTAAGCCAAATGCACAAATAAAGTTTTTTTTTATGTATGGTTTATAAACAATTAAATTATGTGCAATCAAAAGAGATGCAGTTAAAGCCAAACGGAATGAATTATGAATGCAACTGAAAGAGTGAGATTTAAAATGCTCTTGAAACGGTAAACATGATCTCGTGCAGACAGTGTGGGTGCGTGTGAGAGTGAGAGAGAGTGAGACAGAAATAAATGCAGCTACACAAAAGAGAGAATGAACTCAGCTGTTAATGATAATTGTTTTTCCATTTTTTTTTTTTTGCATTTAAAAATATATAAAATATTGCATATTGAAATTGCTTGTGTGCATCTTGTTTTATAGTTTAACAATAGTATGTTTTGATTTGTTGTTTGTTTGTTTTTGTTTGTTTACCCTCAATTTCCACTGGGAGTATGTAATTGGCAATTTCTTATCTTTATTCGAAACTGTGCTACTTTGCCTTAATAGACGTCTAGAGACCTCATCATCGCCACCAACGCCAACGCCGCCAGCATAGTGTCCACTCCCCCCCATGCCCGTTGGCAAATGTGTTCGTCCATTGTGCAGGGCAAGCACCTGTGCAGCAATCGCTGCATCCGTATAATCTCCACCGCCGCCATTTAAATGCTCCAACGCCGTCGATTGACGATAGCCCGGCTGCCAGGCCAATCGCATATGTTCAGCACCGAGACCGCTGCCCAAACGCAAACTACTATGGCGCGTATCTCCATCGCCATCCAGATCGACAGCCGAATGATATATGGTATTGCGTGACTGTGACAAAGATTTGCGATGTGCTGCCGCCACAGCAGCTGCCTCCGAATCGGCCAGCGAGATGGTATCGAAGTACAGACTCTCACGCTCATCCATTTCCGATTCGGGATAATCGTAGTCGTGGGTTCGCACTGCAAAGCATTCGAAATTTTATTATTAATCATTGAATAAATCAAAGCGAATGGGAATTCATTTTGCATGGTATGATATGATAAGTTATGATAAGACTAATCGAAACGAATGATAAAAGCTAAATAAGTTGAATACTAATCAAATAATAAAACGTTAGCACAGTGGTTAGAGGGACGATAAAAATGTAAAACTTGATAAGGAAAATGTGAAAAAACTTTACAAGATGTATAAAATAAGTACATAAACGGGTTATAATCATAAACTGACTTTTAACAGATCCCATTTGTAATATCACTCAACCCACTGTACCCATAAAGTTAATGGTATAGCTAAAATGTTTTGGTTATCAGCGAGTTAAAAGCCGGCTACTGAAACTGATATATTAGAGAGAGAGTGAAAGAGATAGCAATGAAATGCGGTCTCAATTATGTAATTGCCAAGTATGTTAGGGGGAGAATGATGATATGTATTAGGGTTAGCATGATCATTCATTTCCGGACGAAAATGTGCCGTTACACACACAGTTACAGCTATGTTTATATGAAAGTAACCGTAAATGATGATTTTTGAATGATGCTCCACAATATGATTGTTCCTAAAAATATTTGTGTGGTGTGAAAAGCGATCAAAACATCAAATGACTTTAATATTAAGTGTAATTAAGCAATAAATACTTAAATAATAATAAACTCAAAACAAAAATGATGTTTGCGATGATTTCATGCAGATTTTGCTGTTCATTTCTTTTTTTTTAGGGTGCGTTCCTACAACAAATTAAAGCAAATTAATAAATATTTATACATACATACATACAAACATACGTACAAACAAATGTGTATATAGACATCTGTTTAAACATTTGCACACAAACAAACATACCCGTACGTACATACATTTAAACTTGAATCACTAAATTATGGCAAATATTAAACAAATCATCAAGCAAACACTTACACACACACACACATAGGCAAAAAAAAGTCTAAAAATATAAGAAATCAAACTGAGTGAAATTTGCAAATGAATGATTTGAGAGAATGGGGATGGAGGAAATAGAGGTGAGCGAAAGAAAGTATTGTTGATGTTCTCAGGCAGGATGGTGATGATGCATGTCATAGTTTTATTTACCCGCTGAATACATTGTTGAGGAGGCACACCACGGTGGAGAGATCGAGAGCAAGGAAAGTAAGTTGAAGCAGAGTAACCGAGTACTTTAGTACGTTAGACAGAGCGAGAGCGTACTCGCGATTCCAGTTCACGCAATGGACGCGATCGTTTGTGCGAGAGCAGCTTTTGAGGACGTGCCAAACATAACGGTAGACTGACTGACTGACGACGACGACGACCAAGGAGTTAGAGTGGGAGAGAGAGCAGACCCAAAAAACAAAAACAGCGATACCGAATGTTAGCAAAAATATTTAACACACACACACACACACAAAAGTCACACGGACTGTGACCAGCCGCCAAATGATGTCAGCTAATAAAACGAAAGAACAAAGCACAGAAAAAAAAACAAAAACAAAACTAATACGAATCGAGCTAGAAAAAATGCGTACGCGAGCGTTGTTTGCCGATTACTGACCAAATTCAGACAATGCGCTACGCAAAGCAGCTGCTAAAGCAACAACAACAGCAACAAGAGTTGATTGCCAAAAGGAAGGCAGCGGCGACAGCGTGCAACGAGCTGTAACCGATACAGATATGGAACATAAATGTATACAAAGCCTTGAATTACACTAAACGCACACAAACTAACAGATGTACGCGCACCTGCTTATGTACATATGTATAAATGCGTATGTAATAACAGTTGTATGTATGCCCATATCAATTCATACATGTTTATAAATACATCAGAAGTGTGAGTCGTCCGCAAAGGTCAAGTTGAAGTGTAAATGATTTGTTGACAAAAAAGCAAGAACAAATTAAATCTCGATTGACTTGACTTCAGTACAATTTCTGCTAGTTACTGGGTAAATTGAATATCGTTTCATTAAGCATGAACCTATTTACATAAAAAATGCCGCCAAACTGAAATTGGTGTTGGCCTAAATAAACGTACTTCCATTGCGCCAAAACGGAAATACTTAGCTACTAATCCATTCCAAATGAAACACTAATGCTTTAACTGTTTATGTTTGTATGTGTGTGTGTGTCATGGAAAATAAAAACAAGAGAGCAAACTGCGTGGGAGGTGATGACGACGTTGGTGCAGCTACTACCAGCAGATTTTAAATAGTATTCAATGCATTGCACCGGCTGCTCTTGAAAATGTTTAAAGTTGTTAGTCAGTGATGTGCGCAGGCTGCAAACTTGGTTAGAGACACACGCATTAGTAGTTAATAAAAGGTAGGTTAAGTATGGGGGGAATAGAAATTGCGCTCCAGTTGAACTCACCTCGGCCTTAGGTAGCAGCTGACCGTCGCGTTGTGGCCTGTGTCAGCTCCACGGTGTTATTGTTGTTGCTTTCTTGGTTGATATATTGTTGCCTATGGGTATATATTTATTTGCTTATGCTATAGAATCGCTGCAGTAATGTTGCAGCCGCCAAAGACGCCAGCGATAGCGTCTACGCTGTTTTGTTATGGCTAAATTGCAACTTGGATTTCTATCCACAGTATCACAACTGCGTTGCTATCGAGGTATCGATAAAACTTGCGATTAATGATTCATCGCACAATGGCGATATATGCGTGGGATATTCCAGTTGCACTGGAAATGTTTTCAAAAATATTTGTGAGAAAAGAAATAAAACTTATGAAAATTAGCTACAGCATTTTATGGTTTCTAAATTGTATTCTACTCACTTTGGCATTTTCTAATGTGTACACCAGCAGCGCAAGGGAGAGCCCATAATATATTTCGACAAAAATATCGATGTGTTGATTTCGTCACTTCGATATAATTCACGGACACGTCACTTACAAGCAAATCATTAGTTCTGTTTTTATTGTGCAGCAAAAAACAATCAAATCTTGCATGAAAAAACCACAAAATGGTTTACATTGACCGTAGTAAGTAATTATTTAATACATGTGTACTCGCGGGCCATAGGAAGATTGTTAATACCATCGTGTTTTATTGTATTTTGTTTTTGTTAGATGGTCGTGTGTGGGAGAAGCGTCCTTGGGACTGGCAACGTGTTGTCGAAATATTCGTTGGACTCTGGTACCTAATATTGCAATTGTAAGTTTTGGTCTATCTCCCAAATTTATCTTTCTGATGTAATCTCATGCTTGTTGCAGCTTTCAAACACTGTTTGCACCATTTAACGGTGGAAATGGAAACAATAATCGGGATGCCTCACGCCGTTGGTCTGGTTGGAGTGGTGGAGGAGGAGGCGGCGGGGGCGGAGGAGGTGGTGGTGGCAGCGGAGGAGGAGGAGGCGGTGGTGGCGGTCTAAGACCCAATCGTCGCATTGGACGCATTCAACAGCAATCAGATATAAATGGAGCCTGTTCAATGGGAGGTGGATGAGGTTAGCAGCGGCGTCCTTGAGCCTTGACTCTCGTTCGCCGCGCAGAACTACAACGTAGTCAAAAATCAAGCAATTATAAGCTCCAATTTTCGCATAAGATTTCGCAACATTTGTTTTTGCGCTTATGACGCATTATTCATAAACTCTTTAATTAGAGTGGAATATTGCAGAAACGATCTATGTGCAATATGGGGTGCTTGTTTCTTTTGGCTACGTTTTTAAAAACCATCTACGAATATTAACTAACTAGATCTTAGGGTTAAACTAGCTTTTATATGCAAACCTTTACAAATTCTTTGTATAATCAAATGGAGCAAACGGGCTACTTGTATACTTAATGAAATTAATATTTTCCTAACAATAATAAATGAATATAAAAATCGTTAGCAATCGATCGTAAACAAACTTTTATTTTAAAACTGGCTTTGAATTGTTTTATTTAGAACGGTTCATTGGCGAAACACGAGCTAGTTTAATCGTCAGCAAATGAACCGATATTTGAAGTGATAGTTTGTGCAGCATATCGATAAGCAACTATCTAACCATCGGCAAAATATCAACAAACCAAACAACAAAACAAAATTTGCTCCGATGTAAAATGGACAAAGTTGATGCGATTTCTATTACCAACGTGGATCCATATCGCCGACTGCTTGGAAAGGTGGTGTCCTCCATACTACTGGACAAGGGCGCTATCAACATTAGCCAACAATGCCTGGAAACTCTTATCGAGATGATGCAGGCTCGTAAGTTAAATTTAATAATAAGCAGAAGACCTTTATGCCCAACTAATCAATTGTTTAGTGCTTATCGAGATTGGCAGTTCGGCGCACAACTATTGCGAGCTAGGTGGACGCACCATGCCCACTGTGGGCGATGTCAACTTGGCCCTCATCAACATGGGCATCAACACCAGCACTTTGGAGTCCTACAGCCGGCGTAACAATTTGCCACCAATTCAAATGCCACCGCAACAAACCCAGCAACGTCAATTGAGTCTACTGCAGGCGGGCACCAAAGCACCACATCCGCACTACGTGCCCAGCTATTTCCCAACAATGCCCGATCCGCACACCTATATCCGTACGCCTACACACAAGCAGCCCGTTACTGAATACGAGGCCATACGGGAGAAGGCTGCCAGCCAGAAGCGTGACGTGGAAAAGGCATTGACAAAGTTCCTTTGCAAAACAAGCGAAACGAATAATCTCTTTCCCACCGAGGATAATATGTTTCCATGTATGTATATCTATCTATCTATCAAACATTTGCTAATATCTCGCCCTTAGTAATTGCATGTCAGCCTGTATTTCCGGCCTACATGGCTGCACTGAATCCCACGGATCAGGTGTTTGACTTTGAGGAACTTGAATATCATTACTTGGTTGCAAATCGAACCGAGGATGTGCCTAGCAAAGAGGATGGCGAGGATGGAGACAGTGAGAATGAGGAACTCGATGGCGATAAGTCCAAGGAGGAGAAGCCTGAACTGGAGATCAAGCCCAATTCGGCCACAAACAAAGCAATTCTCGACAATCCCAACATTGATAATCCATATTTACGCGCTGCCACACTGCCAAAGCGTTCCAAAGCCAGCGATTCTGCTCCCCCCTCACGTGTCCTGACCAATCGTAACATGAACTCCTCGTCTAACTCTACAGCTCCTCCAACACCTTCAACCTTAGAAATTACCACAAGTAGTGTTTAAATAATTTACGGAAAAATATATTTTATACAAAAACATTTGTATGTAATTACTAATTTCTATATTTTTGTAAAAAAAAAGCCTTATTGTTAAATAAACAAATTGCATGCATACAAATTTATAAAAATCACTCAGCTTTTGTCACTTAACAGCCGTCGGCAGTAAGGTTGGCAGTTCCGTTCACACAAATAAACAGCTGTTCGACCGGCCCAAACGGCATGCGAACATATTCTTCAATTGATAATCATAATAAAAGTGATTGCTTCTTTATTATTTTGTAAAACATAAGAGAGACTTCAATTCTTGGAAGTGTCTTGTGACTTGGATGTAACAAGTGTATACTGGGCAAACACACCAACACTGGCAACATGAACTTCTTGCGTCAAACATTTAGCGTTACGAAACAATTGACAACTCAAGGTAAGAAGAGATTTCTCACTCATATTCACCCACAACGTATTGCACACACATGTATGCGTACACTTGGGCTGTGTTTTTTCTCTCTTCCACACATAAGGATTCGGACGGAAGACAGCTCAAGTTTGTTGTTGTTTTTATCAGTGTTTATTTTCTGTCTCTCAATCTAAACTCTTTTGCCATTCGCGCGTGGCCGTCGCACTTAACCCGCGCCTTCCCCCAACAACTATTGCCCCTTTGTGCGCATCCTGTGAATATTTTCATAGTCCTTTTCTCATGTGTTGTCCTGGATATGTGTTTTTAATTAAAATTCATCGTTCCATACAAATGCGCATAACATGCTGTCAAATATTGACAACAATACGAATTTTTGCCTTTTTTGTGCATTTTTGCATTTTGACGCACACACAAACAAAGGACACACACATGCACACAGGTGTGACCCATAGCTCTAGTTGTTTTTGGGACACTTTTCCTTTTTTTTTTTTTTTGTTTGGTTTTCCATTGTGTTCAATTGTCCAGCGATATGGTAATCATGTCCTTTTGCCAGGACTATGCAATGTGTGTGGCATTAAATATTTTAAAAATGTACAGTCAGTCACATTGCATACTAAAATGTTGGATTAATAAAGAGAGTAATGGGTTCGTCAGCTGGTGAAAAAGTGTCTCTCTCTCTCTCGCTCCATCAGCTGTCATCTGTTAATGGTCAAGTATGGAAGTACAATAAGGACAGCGAACATCTGTGGCTAGAAATTTCTATTGTCATGCATTATGATGTCTAGAGGTGAAAGGCTTGAGAATTTGTTTGGCTGACCCACAGCGTCATTGGGCTACAATTATTTTTGCGATTTTCACAGAGATTAGCCACAACAAAAGGCCAATGGACATTGTTGTTGTTGTTGGTAGTAGCAAATGGACTCTCTCCCGTCCAATGCTTTCTGACCCTTTTGTTGTCCGTTTGTCTCTGCTTTGTTTTTCTTTTTGTTCGTAAAGCCGCTCGCTGCGGCTGCGCTCACACACACATATGCTCTCTTATAATCATACTTATATACATTATTGGTACAGTTGACACTTAATGACTTAAACTCAAGAATAATATACCATAGATTGCGACATCCCGCGCACAAAAATGGTCATTTACTGCGCAGTCCACCACTGACGTCACGATTCGCGTGCTGCTATTGGTTCATAATAGAGAGCAAGGCCGTTTAAAAATGTGAGCAAAGCTTGTGACATTGGGACCAATTTTATAAAACTGCTCTTATTTTTTAATAGTGTTTAGTATGTGAGTTATCTCATTTAATTCATAGACATTTTTTATTTTAAATATAGCAACAAATAAGTTAACAACATTAACATAACATTTTAGCAAACTGATTTTTTTACAGGGATGTCAAAATTCTCGAATATCACACGTATTGTATTTCACTTGTATGGCCTTCAATTATATAAAAAAAAAACGTAATATGGTGGCAACTCTTTGAAAAGCACCAATGACGTATTATAACGGGAAAACATGCGCACGTCGCAATCTATGGTATATCATTCTTGATTTAAACTAGCCCTTTTTTGATATTTGCAGCGTTGCAGAGCAGCTATGTGAGTGTGGCACTACGCGGCATGGCCTCGTTGCAGCAAATGCATCGAACTGGACCACACATTAAGACGCGTCCGCCACGTCAGCCGCTGGATGGCAAACCCTTTGCCAAGGGCGTAGTGCTCAAGACGTTGATCAAGAAGCCAAAGAAACCCAATTCGGCTAATCGCAAGTGTGCGCTGGTGCGTCTGTCCACTGGCAAGGAGATGGTTGCCTATATACCCGGCATTGGACACAATCTGCAGGAGCATAACATTGTGCTGTGTCGCGTTGGACGTCTGCAGGATGTGCCTGGCGTCAAGCTGAAGGCGGTGCGCGGTGTCTACGATTTGGCGCATGTCATTAAGAAGGGCCAATAATAATAATAACTCCCAAATGTCCATTTGTTCATTTCTAGTTCTACACTCTATATAAATAACAAAAACAGAAAACGAAAAACCCAATCATTCAATTCATTGTTATTATTATTATTTTCTTTATATGGAAAATTATGCAGCTCAGACCGGCTTAGTGTAAGTAAGGACACTCAACAGGTCCTTGTCGTCGTAATCTTAAGTCAACTTGTCCTTAATGGGCGGAACTCAGAATTTTCTGTCTCTTACCAGAAAAAAAATCATCAGTGTTAACGGCATTTTTACACTTTGGGCCAAGCAAATCCCTTTTTTTGCCTGCACATTTTTAACAGAATTTGCACAAATTTTATGCCAAATAATCGTTAGCTGAAATGGGCGTTTTTTAAACTTTTACTTCGTGTTAATCCTTGTAACGTATTCTTTAACTTATGATCTTTTTTCGTTTAAGGTAAAAAAAAGAATAATTAAAATTTAGGGCGTTATTCTGTTAAATCAACCACTTTTTGCACTGTTAAAAACAGTGTTAATCCTTGTAACGTATTCATTTGAAAAGCCAATTTATGCATCTTCGTTTTGTGTTTAAGTAGTAAAAAAAGAAAGAGAATAATTAAACATTATGTATGATTGGTGTAAACAAGAAAAAAGAATTCAGCTTCGAATTGTAATGTTTGGAAATGCATTCCAGTTTGACAAACAGCTGTTTTAAAATCGATTAAGCTGGCCACTTTGAGCTCATTGCATCTCCACCCATGGTGTAATAATGTACAAGGTAATATTTTTAGCGGTGTTGAGGTGATTCAATTTAAATGAGAACAGCGAGCAAGAGAGCAATGTTCTCTTAAATATTTGTAGTATGCTTATATTAATAAGAACAAACCAAACGATGTGTGTTTGCGTACCTCTTATTAAAAAGATGTTTTTAACTACATAGCTGCATGCTAATTACGTTACCTTATCATAGTTCTACTATGCAGCAATTGTTGTGCCGCTCAATTAAACGATCAGTATGGCAACGACAGCAAAATGGCGGCAGCGCGTATTTTATTGAAATAATTTTATTTGTGAGTGAATTAAAGTACAAAAGTGCTTAAAAAAAATATAAATATTATAGAAAACAAAATATAAAATTTTTTATACAGGTAAGTTTTAAGTCTGGGACAAGCACAATATTCTCTAGAGCTGTGTTTTTTGCATAAAATATGCTTTGGCATCGGCGCCCATCAAAGCAACAACACACAGAGAGTTACACAGAGACACGACGAAAAACAGTTAAACAAACACACGTCCAACAAATCGTTTTATGTAAGCCGACTTTGCTTCGATCCCACGACGACATTGTGGTCAGAATCCTTTTAGTTGGTCAAGAACAATTGCTAGCAAGCAGCGTTACCGTTAATCGTTAACCCCAGTGCCTCTGTCTCTGTCTGATTGAGACATTATGACAGCGACAGTTTGCGCATTTTCTTCTTTCTCTTCCTCTCTTCATGCTTGCTGTTCTTTTCGTTTTTTTTTTTTTTGTTGTTTTAGTGTCATTTGCTGAATATTTTTTTGTGCTGAGTCAAGTTGGCTAACAAATCCTTTGTTCTTGAGCGTGCATAATTTTTATCAATAAAAATTGCTATTGTCCACTCACACACATACACATATACGATATGTATGTATGTATAGTATATGCGATAAGCGCTAATCATCTTGCAGGACACGTTGGCACTTCCGTTGAAAACGGTTCTTTGTCTTTCGTAATAACTGTAAAATTTGGCAAACATGACAAATGATTAGCTAGCTGGCCAACGGACACTTCTTGAACAGTCATGAAAACGTTCACACATTCAAACAATAGTCGCAACTAAATATTTCTGATCTTCCCAAACAAAAATCACAAATGAAATGCAATTTTTGAAGGTTAAAAAAAAGAAAAGAAAATCCAGTAGAATTAGCTTCGATTGAATCAACGCAACTGATTTAAACAGAAAGAAACTTTGGACAAACTTTAATCTTGTTATCTTTTATCATTCAATTCTTTGAAAAGTTTAAAACGTGATTTTCATATACTGAAATTTCCAAAATAAATAAGTACATTTCATATTTGCCCAACTAAACTTAATGAAAAATGTTCGAAACTCTAATCATAATATTCTTATTGCAGATACGAAAATATGTTAAACAACGATAACTTATTAACTAACACTTAGCTAAAGGCATTTGGAAACAGATATAGACAATCCAGTCGCCTTCCAAATTCCTTGCTAAATTTGGCCACGTGCTGGACAAACGTTTGGCATGCGATCCGATCAAATCAACGATCTCTTGTGCCGTCTGAAATGAAAGGAAAGGATTATGGCGATGAGCAAACATAAATTTGAAAATCAAAACGATTCGCAGCCAACAGCAGATATGTCAACAATTGATAAAGGTGGCGAATCGTAGCCAACAAAAAAAAATAAGGGGTTGAAATCAAGCGGTATACGGAAATTCTCACCTGCCCTGTAAGAACGAACGATCGATGCGTTTTGCCATTGGAGTGTGCTCTACACGTGGCCAAGGAACCAGTATATATTTGTATCTAAAGAGAGAGACTCACACACATACAAGCAATTGGCTGCTGTTGGGCACACGATCGAAACCTTTTGTGTGGTTAACGCCCGCCCGTTGTTTGTTGGCCATCTCTCGACACAGATCTCTTGACATTTCAACTGAATATGCCAATGTTTGATCTTTATTTTTAAGACAGCGAGAGGCCCCTTTTTTTTAGTGCAAATTGATTACAAGAAAATGATGTTGTTCGTGTTCGTTATGGATTATCTCGGTTGCCGCAATCTTGTTTTCGCATTTAGTTTTTTAACACTTGTCTCTCTCAGGTTATGCATCATTATTTGACTTGACGTCTATTCTTCTGTACAAAAAGATATTGAGAAAGAAAGAACTCAATACAAAGTAGAAGGCAATTAGATATTGTTTTCGTGCTCTTCAGCCTCTTTTTTTCCACTTAACTAACAGTCCCAGTGGAATGGGTGGCTTAGTTGAACAGGAGAAAAACTAAACGCCATTTGTATTCAGAAATTAAATTTCAGTACAAAACTCCATTTTGTGGCTTGTGGCTTACCGGCAAGGGTTGTAGACATGCATCAATAAACAACACACGGGGTTGAAATTGCCGCATGTGGCAAGGGGTTGCGATTTTCATACACATCATATTCATGCAATCAACCCCAAAACTCTATAGCACGTGTCACAAATTAAACAAACTGTTTGACAAACCAACTTTTTCTTCACAGCCAGAAGCTATACACTTAGCTGGACATTGCCGCAATTAATGATTTTTTGGATGATTCCTTAGAAAAAGGTTCATAATTGCTAGAATTTGATGCTTCTCTCGTCTGTAGTAAAAATATATAGATCTTGTGAACGTAACTTCACGAGGGTTTGATCAATAATGACTCTCGCTTAGAGATAATCAACCCAATGATCTAGTGAGGATAACTTTGAAAGGGGGCTTGCACCATGATCAATCGCAAGCCCAATTTGTTAATCTTGATAATCCCAATGATCTGGTTTGATCTAGTTCGTTTCGACAAAATTTTAGGCTTTAGGGGGGGCTTGATCAGCGACGAACGTCTTAAAATGTAGAGCTGATAATCTTAACGGATCTGCTGAACAAGCTCAAGTAATTTTTCAATTGACCTACAAATTTGCCTTCGAACAACTGGACAAAAGCAAAGGAACTGGGTTTGGTGTTTGCTTGGATTGAATGTAGAGTAGAGAGCTCGAGTATGGACAGTCGGTGCTGTTACGGTTTTACGGGTAATCTACGGATTTAGACACAAAACTTTTGCAATAGTTGTGCCCCGTGCATAACAATAAATTAGAGCTTGTGCGCTATTTATTTTGCCATGTATTTGGCAATATACGAGCAAAACTGGTGGCCTAATCTTAAGTACGCGCCTGATCCTCGCTCCTCCGTACCGTATGTCTACTCTGCTCTCTCTGTGTGTGTGTGTGTGTGTGCGTAATCTGAGATTAAATTAAAATGTCGCAGGCGCGCATTCATAATCGGGGCCATGAAATATGCATAATCCCATCGTCGACATCGGCCTAATCCTTTCGCCGAGCCGTGTTGCACACACTACCTGGTGGGCCAGGACCATACCATATATATATATGCAATACACGGGCGCGCTACACACGAATTAACCTGATTAAAATTTGTATTTTTCCCAAATTTATGGGATTAAGTTCCGTTCAAGTTCCTTTAACTCGTTTAAGCTACCGGATTTAGTTCAAGTGCGCGACCCTGTCTACAACGGGACTAAACATCTTTCCATCTCTGTCTATACTCACTTTCGCGTGAGCCGATTTTTATTGGGCTGGCTTAATTAGCACAATTGTTTACAAAATTTACCTTTCGTCATGCTAAGGTATGTCTCGCTCTCTCTCTCTCTTGCTCTCTTTATCTTTGAGAAGGACTTTGTCGTGTGAAATCCTGGGCACGCACACGCCCACAGGACTGAAACGTGTGAACCAAGCACCTTGAAATTCTATTTAAAATTAGTTAAATCCACAGATAGAACCGAACTACTACCGAAAGCAGGGCATCGAATTGCTGCCAATCTGACCTGACCTCACTGACTGACCTATAAACTCTAAGAAACCATGTCTCGTGCTCTCTCTTTCTTTGCTAGCTTATGCAAACATATTTGAACCACAGAACCCACAGCTAACACAATAGCCATTTGAGTTCTTCACAAAAGATGCGCGGTTTTTTTCTTTAATGACTCGACGATTTATTTTTTATTGCTCCTAACTTGTGGTTAAATTATATATAGGAAAAATGCCATAAGGCTGCCTAACTTAAAACAATAATAACAATAGTTAGATTAGAAACACTTCCGTTGCGCAGCTGTAAAGGCTTAAGAGTCAAAATGCCTCTAGGACTAGTCGATTGGCGCCTACGAATAACAAGACGACGACGACGACGACGACACAAACTTTGCGCTTAAACAAATAATAACACAATATTTATTTTGTAGAAAAACAAACGCAAGCAGTAAATTTTCCAAAACTAAAGAACCCTCTCTCGGCCTCAACATAGAAAAACAAATCGTTTCATGTGATTTGTGTGTCCAGGAGGCCAAGAAACACGTGCCCACTTAATAATTTGCTGCGCAATACACTCAGAAAAAAACATCTAAAATCACAAATATGATTTCTTAGGGTCCTAGCTCTTAAAGCAAGACATAAATTTCACATTTAGCTAAGACTGATCACGAATGAAATGCTAAAACGAAATCTAAAGCCTAATTTCTTAGAGTGTATATTCGAAAAACAATATCGGAAATAGTACTTTTCATTCATATTAGAAAAACAAAAGTCAGAGACAGACAGAGACAGACCCAAGGCAATATGTGTGTTTTTTCAAATCCCATTCCAACTTCATTTTCTTTTTCCCTACATAAAGTTGCAATATGTTGTGTATTAGTGCCGTACCGAACCGAACCGAACCAAACCCATTCCCAATCCCACAGAGTCTTCATTCAGGCGCGTGCGCGAGCCATCGAATACGCCCCCTCGAGATTAATGAGGATATGTGTAGAATGTGCATGTGTGTGTGTGGAGTTTGTTTATTCTATGCCAGAATCCGCATCCGAATCCTTTCACTGAACTCTGGACACACACATATGTGTGTGTTTCGGTTTTCAGCTGCTGACCACACTGGACATTCTATGACCGAGGTTCATTAAGCTGCATTCCACTTAAGCATGAGTTGGCCCTTTTTTTGTGCCTTCTCTCTGAAAGAGATCCTTAAGTAACGTAGAGTCGAGTCCATATGAGTAGCATAATATATATTACAAAATCGGAGCAAAAGCGATCGTAACAGGATCATTAGAGTACACTGTGAATAAATTCTAGACAAGTGCAGCTTCGATTTCCTCTCAACAAGAACAAACTTCTTTTTCTTTCTGAGTGTAAAGAACTTCGCGTTTAAAAACAGTGCTTAACAATTAGTGACAGTCTATGGCTCGTGTGCCCGAAACGACAACAATTCCACAGTAAGTGGTCTCCCAATTTCTCGGACTGTTTTTCTTTCGACTAATTGAGCGCCGCTCGAATGACAGTAAACGCAACATGAACCAAACAGATTTACATAGTAATAGTCCGGGGCAAATGGCAAATGCAAATGCCATGAAAAGTTCATCATTAATCAATGAAAGTAGCTGTAACTTTGTGAACCAACCGGAACCAATGATCATTAGGCAAAAGGTACAGTTGCGTTTGTCTGTGTACTGTTAAGCCCCCTCCGATACTAATTATCCCTGTTGACATGCTGCTACAATGTACAATGGATATGGTCGAAGATTTGTTTCTACAGTCAAAATGGTTTGAATGAACGAAATAGAAACTCTTTCTATTTATATTTCACATTTCCATCATCTTCAAGCAGCTGATACGCCTCAGTGCTCTATTTGGCAAACACACAACGAACAAATGTGATCTTAGCTCTTTGATAATGCCAACAAGATAAGGAAGCAAAAAGGGATAGGCAGGAAGTGCGGACCTTCGTCCTGCTAAAGAATGGTCCTCTATGGTCCGCCATCAACCGCATCAATTCCACTTGTTTTGGCACACGAAATAATAATAAAAGGACAGACCTGCAATTGATTATCTTATAATATTTATGTACTCCAGTTTCTAGCTTATTGACAAATATGATCCTTTTTTCATTCTCTGTGTGAAAACCAAAACTGATTTGTGGTGAACGTCCGAACCAACAAAAGTTCTTTTATTAGGGCCATCGTTGTGAGAAAAAATTCATAAAATTATTTCAGATCTTATTAATAGACATGTGCAAAAGACTCCAAGGACTCCAACAGCAGACATGTCTACGCACCAAATCGGTTGGCCCAAGTCCTGTTCTCCATTTCCGGTTGGGGTTGCGGCTTTGATAGGCTTGAGTATGGGCTTAAATGGAATGGGGAGGGGGGAAGCTAACCTAATTCAATGGATGTCTATGCTATAAATGTGTCAACGCGTCAAATTGATGAATGCATTGCACGCACAGACAACAAAAGGTCAACCACAGGAAGACGACAGAGTTGCCCAACCCCCAACTCCTTCCCAACCACAAAAACACAAACTCCAACTTCGTGCTGCGGGCTTAATGCAAGTAACGTTGAAAGGGCTGTAACAGGGTTGGGAAGGGAATTGACAACAATTGCTTGGGAAATTGCCAAAAGTGACCAAAACAGCGGTCAGCATTGCGCCCCTTCTAATCATGACACGACCATCCGGTTTGTTATCATTAAGCAACAGCATCAACCCTTTTTTTCTCCTCTTCCTCTGTTTTAGTACGTTTCTGGACGTTTTTGCCCCGTTTCGGATTTTTGGGCAACTGGGTCGGGGTGTGCACCTAAGAAAATAGTATAGCACTTTTTACTATGAGCAAATTATTCGTTAGATTTTGGGAGCTGCGTTGAATATAGGTAATAATGGCACCATACTTGATATCGTTTATAGTAAAATCTTCTTAAAGATCTTGATACAGAACAGAAGACCTTGGACAAAGTTTCAAAACTGCAGACGGCTAGACGGATGTCAATCTGGACATGTCTATATGATCTAAGCTCGCGATGCTGATCAAGAATATATATAAACTTTATTTCGTCGTAGATGTCTTCTTCTACATTCAATGACAACTTTAAAATATTCTTTTCAAGTATGTAATCAAGCATCTTAAAAGGAGCCAAAAACAATGTAATCTGTTAACTGTTTGGCCATTTGATACTCAATCTTTCGCTCAGTGTAGTCTTTCGCTCTGATTCTAATAACAATAATGAAAATGCCAGCGTTGTGATGCGTTGTCGCCGTTACTGCCGCTGCCGCTGCCGCTTCTCTTGCTGCCTATTTTATTTATTAAATGCCCCACAACCGCATTGCCTTAGGAAAGAGATAGTTAGATAGAGATGAGGCTAAGAGGGAGAGATACACACCCACAAGTGAGGGTCAGCTGGCACAGCTGTCACATTTTCCTTAAGCCCCCTTTTCGTTCGTTTGTCCGTTCGCATATATATGCATGTACATATCCTATCTTTAATGTTTCTAGTTTCCAGCTGAAACTCGTTTTCGAGTTTACCGATTTTTGCACAAAATGAAGTTAAAGTGATGGTGTTGGTGTTGTTGTTGGTGGTGGGTTCTGCTGCTGCTTCGTCGTCGTCTTTCGTCCCCTTCTTCTTGTTGGCTGTGACGACGCTGATTGGTTCACAATTTTCATTTGATTGCGACTCTCTGTCGTCGGCCTACGATATTCCATTTACGATCAACTCGCCGCAAAATGGCGCAATCGTTTGATTGGGTTGATTTTATACTTTTAAAGGCAAATGATGTTGCGTGCACAAATCTTGCATCATGGCGCTGTTATGAGGTTGTTTTTTGAATAAGTTGAAGCAGGAGCCTTATTTCTTGGCAAAGGTTTTAGTATATAATGAGTTGAAAGGATAAATAAATCATACTAAAAATTATAAAATCGTTAACAAATCAATTAAAAGGGACATCCCGCTAGGACATACCCTTAACCTGTTACGTAACGCGTAAAGTCATTTGTGTGCATTCAAACACATGTCTGAGATATCTCCGGTGATTCTGAACCGATTTAAATCAAATTCATGTAGATGTTCATTGTTTTATACATAGTTTGAAACCTCATTCTCACAATTTTAAAAATTTTGTATCGAAAACTAGAAAAGCTATCGATAATTCGGAACTTATTTGTACTGCCTAGAACTTATTCGAGCTTAAGTCTCTAACTCTTAAAGTTTCTGAAATCGGCGCGTTCATACAGACGGAAAGACGGATATGGCTGTTGTTGCTGATCAGGAATATATATACTTTATAAGAGTAGCAGATGCTCCCACAAAACCATTACACACTTTTTATCCATATTATGGGTTAAGGGTATAAAAAATCGTCCTTAATTGCATTGAACTCCTCGCCTTTTAGATGATTTTTAAAACCTACAAATTTCCTTACTTTAAAAGAACAATTTAAAGGTCATATTGGTAGTCAAAGGTATAAGGATTTTATTAAGGATCAACGCAATGTCTTTCACTTAAAGCTTAAATCCAATGTTTTGGCTTTGTGACGCAAAAGTCAGGCCGCCATTTTGAGCGTCTAATCAGCTGCACGAGAAAGAGATAGGGATAGAGAGGCTTAAAGCGACGCTTAAATCGGGGACTAAGCTAGATTTGGATTCCATGGATCGAATGCACTTGTGCGGAGATTATGAATTCACCACACGTAATATTATGCGAGATTAACTTGTCCAGCCATTTTGGAAAGTCGTCTTTCGAGCTGAAAACGTCTAAAAACGTTGAACAAATATTTGCATTGGACTTGCTTCTACGAATCAAGCAAGACTAAGAAATATTTTATCAAATAATATTTCTTTTTTTTTGGTGTCAAAATGATCTTGGCTGTGAACAATGCTTGAGAGTTGTTTTGATACTGACGCACATTTAGCCACCTACAAAACTCGAGTGACAAAAGGCTTAAACCGCTTTAACAACATTTAATCTGATGGATTTTGAGCAACAGAGGCCAAAATCGTTTTTAGTTTCATGAGAAAAAATGCTAAAGAAAGAAACATTGAATAGAAGACGTTGACTGATTTCGAAAACGGAACTCGGAACGAAACGGAACTCAACTTGGACAAAAGGGCCAAGGCGGCTTTAGAGGGTTAAATGCTCATATTACGACCAAATGCTGGTCTAAGAGTCAGCCCAAAAAAGAGTTATGCGGAAAAGGCAAACGAAACGGAACGGAACTCGAGGACTTAACGTTTTAGCCTTGTCTTCATGCGATTTCATATCGGTGCGCTTCCGCATAAGATGCAGATCGTGCGAACTGACAATTGACACAATTAACACAAAAAAGAAAAAAGAGTATAAGAGGACTTAAAGGACAGCAAAAGGCTCGCAATGTCGCACGGTTAACCGCTTCTCATTTTGACAGCAATTGTCTTTGGGCCACTCAACAAAACCCAAAACCAAAAGTCTATAAGTATATAGAAATGTACCGTTTATGCACTTGAAGAAATCTCTTATAACACGTATAATTTTAAGCGATTTCTAGCTGATTTTATGTTCAATTGTTTTCTTTGAGTGTAGATGCCCATTTGAATTGGGTTTGAATTGTAACGGGGGTTTCGAAGGCGGATTTGCGTTGACAACAACAATGTGTGTGTGTGAAAAGGTGTTTAAGGTTTTTCGTTTTGCCCAAATACCGCTTGATAGATGGATGGACCGAGACAATATTTCGCTTCATAAAACTACTCAATATAACTCTTTTTACGTCCGTATATGTGGGCCTGCTTTGATTAACTCTCGCTCGCTCGCTCCCTCTCTTTCGTTCGCAGAAGCTAACGGTTTTGTGTCTTTATTGACAATGGCTGCTGGCAGCTAATCAACGGCAAAATGCATAAAATTAAGTGTGTGCTCTATGGAAATGACAATAAAAAGGGCTGCATTATGAAAAGGGTCTGATTATGATGGGCAAAGATGGCACAGAGACGAGGGGCATATCTCCCACTCTCTCTCTCTCTCTCTCAATCTGACATGCGTCTGTCCTGTGTGTGGTGAGTTATTATTATTTGTGCAGTTACAGTTGCAATTGCAATTGTAATATGTGAACACATGCATACATACGTACTGAGCTGTAACTGTACCCGTGATCCCACACTCGCTCTTTCTCTCTCTTGAACGGTTCTCACACTTTTTTGACTGAAAGACAATGACACTAAACGTTGACAGTTCATCAAAACGAATGATGCATGCAAAATTAACGTTTTGCTCTCATACAAATCCAACTGTAAATGCCCTACAATTTGCGGCACCTCAACATATAGAAGCATTTGTATTTATATTGTAGGAATTCTTTGAATCTTAACTTCCTTAAGAAAGTTTTTAATAAAGACAAGCAATAGAAGACTGAAAAGGTGCCATCCATCGGATCTCCCAACGAGGTTACTAAGTTAATAATTATATATCAGAAATAGTCCGTACTAATATTCAATTTGCACTACAAATCTTAGCCATATATCATCTGTGACCTATTTTCTTTCACCATGTAAAACTAGATTAAGTTGCCACAAAAGGTAGCAGTGAACCTGTTAAATAATTTTAAAATATTTTTACCAAAAAAAAAAAAATAAAAGAAATTCTCTTTAGTTATTCTTGTTATTTGCAGGGCATTTGTCATTCGTTTTAGCCACATTGCGAACCCGTTTTTGTGTTTGGTTTGTTTTTCGCCCGTTTGTCTGATGACTTTGTCTTTGATGCACCATGAAATGTTGCATTTCTCTTAGCCATTGCCGCTTTGTGCCATGCCACATTTCCAACAATTTTGTGCGAATGTGGGCGTTGACACACACAAACTGCTACTCCTACTTCTCCTACGCACACATCTTAGGATCCTGGGGCGTTGGCAAACAACAACAGTTACAATACGTTTGGCGTAAGGAAGTAGCTAGTTAGCTGTGCCCATTTAAATATTGCTTACGCTATTCATGTACACATTTTTTGACTTTACTTCCACATTTCGGGTGGCCACAGATCGATCATCATTATTATACTTTTAATTTGGTATCTTAGTTAGGCTATAAACAGAAATATTTTAACTTCTAGTTTGAGTAAGCGATTATATGAAATTTATTTAAAATCAAAATTACAAATTTTTTTTTTATTTATTTTTTTTTTTTAAATTAATTAAATAATATTTGCAACCAAGTTAAAGTTCTCTCTGTTGGTAGTGAGGTGAACAAGTTTGAGTATGGCTTAACAGATTGTTGTCTAGACCTAAACAATTCAGTGGCTCAACCACAAATGACATTTTCTAGGGTAATCAAAACCACAGTCATTTGGCATTGTAATGCAATACTATTTTGCACTCGACGACGCTAGGATCTCAACGCGCTTCAGTGATTACTTATGAATGAAAAAAACGTAGAAAGTGGATTTCGACGTCGTCTCAATTAAGGAAATGCCATAATTGAGCAGCATTTGGCTGCATTTGGATGGATTATGCATACTAATAGAGTTTCACGAAAAATAAAGTATAGGATAACAATTACCTAAAGGATTTGCTTGACCAGAGAACGGAAGCTAAGAACACTCTGTTCATACCGTACTTAACTCTTGTGTGTCTTTTTTTGTTGTTGTTACTCATCCCATTCATATTACTTTAACATTTTTGAGATACTTCCGTGACGGAAGTATTTTTCTAGACATCATTCATTTTTTTTTGTTCTTTTTAGCTTATATCTGTTTCGTTCTATCTGCGCCTCTTGTCCGGTCTGTGTTGCTCATTATCCTGCGGCAAGTGTCCTGTCTGGTCCTGTCCTGTCTGTCTGTGCATTTTGCATATGAAAACAAACAAGTGAACGGCTGCAACATTTTTTTTTGGGCCTGGTTAGTCTTTTGCCATCATGCAGGACAACAGCGCTTTTGTTGCCTCGTCAAGCGGCACACGTGTAATCCTTGAGGCACTTCCTAAACAGCAAACACAACACTCGCCGGCACCTGTAGCTCTTACAAATACTTCGTCATTAGCCAGTGGAAGTACCGAACACTTCATTTGAATGATGTTGCTTGATGGGCTTAAAGAACCAAAATGCAAAAAATGCATAATCCTTTGTTTCGCAACTTTGTCCAAGATTTCATTTCCCTTCAACTTCTATACTATTAAAATGTGTTTAATCAAAGTCCAAGCTCTGCAATAGTTCTGGGAACCTTGAGGTTTCAGGTATGGTTCGTGTAAAAAAAGTCAACCCGTTTCCTAACAACTTGGCCAGAACAAAAATGCGTTAACACAAAGCCAAGGAGTTAAATTGGATTCTTCGAAGTTTGTGCCGTGACCAGGAATGCCACCAATAACCAAAAACCCCTTTTAGTCAATTA
The DNA here is from genome assembly GCA_018152965.1 of Scaptomyza pallida. Classification (NCBI taxonomy): domain Eukaryota; kingdom Metazoa; phylum Arthropoda; class Insecta; order Diptera; family Drosophilidae; genus Scaptomyza; species Scaptomyza pallida. The sequence continues at coordinate 4,113,526 of JAECXP010000003.1, forward strand.
GTCGCTGATTTTCTATTGTGTCCCGGTTTTTTTTCTTTTCGCTACTTTTTTGGGTGAAATTATAAAAAAAGAAGAAAGAAACACGCATTCACAATGAAAGCAGGCACAGGGCGAAACCCTTTGCTTTATATCGACACTACCAGCGTTTTACGAGCCCATCGAAAAGTTCTACCAACATTTTGTTGACCTGAACACAACATTTTCCATCGAAGTGTCCATTATGCAATAAAAGAGAGAAAGAAAAAAAACGGGCTAATGCTTTACGAAATATGTATAGCAACCCGTTCGGTACGTCCTACCTGCCGTACCGCTGGTCTCTTGCTTATTTTTTATGTCAGCTAGGCATAAAAAATGCGCTCAAGGTTGCGAGGCGACGGACGGGTAAAGGATTGCACAAATATTGCATCTTTGTTTGCCGCGGCCAGCAAACGGCGGCCAACTCATTATATTACGAGTATCTATTGCTTTATGGCTTATGTTTTTTACGGTACGGTTTCGCGTTTTTTTTTTCTTTTCGCTTGAAACTGGTCTTTACTGCGAATTTGGCAACTCTTTGGCAAATGAAGACGAACGGTTTTTTTTATGGCCAGACCAGGTAAAAGGATATTTTTTGCCTGTGTGTGTGTGGGAGTGTATGCGGGTGTGTGTGTGTAATGTGTTTTAGTTTAATCCACCATTTTTACGGTTGGATTAGCGTTGGATTAACATTGGTTCGCGGTTTTTTTTATACAAATATTATTCGCACTGATGTTTTAACAATTGCGTGGAAATATGAATGAAGATCGTAAATATTTACGATATTAAACCGAAATATTATAAATTTGTGATTTCCTTCATGGTTTCTTCTACAATTATTGACACACTTGAGGCTCGTTGGTCACTTCCGCTATGTCGCGACATTGTATCTTTAATCCCCAGAATCAACCTTTTTTTTCGGTTGTTCGGCAAATGCAGCACCGTTACACGGGGCAAACAGTTAAGTAAAGTTAAACAAAGGCTTAGACCGTATACAGTTTTTCGTATCTCACGCTCATAGTACACGGAAAAATCGGAAAAGGCGAAGGGATGGCAAATGTTATATTAAAACTGTACAGTAAAGTAAACAGCAGAGCTAGGAGTAAAGGACACTTGTTTGGCGGCATGAATTAAAGCCCACTCAGAACACTCTAGACGCATGTCCTTGTGCCAATCGAAGTTGAATGCTTCCCGGAATGCAAAAGGATCGGCGGATGCGCGCAGGATGCGCTAACGGGACAACCTAATTTTCATAATTTGTCACGCACAATCACTTTGTGTAAGATGTGCATCAAATTCGCAAATACCATACGAAACGGGCTGGCGAGTAAAAGGATTTCGCAAAGACAAAAGCGCAAAAACAAACGGATTTAACTATTCGTAACCCTTGGCCTTAGTATTCAATCTCTCTCTCTCTCACTCTCGCTCTTTCTCCTTGTTTGCATTTCTGGCTACCAACTCCCTGCTGTGGCTGTTGCTCTAAGCCAGCAAAATAATTTGCCTTAATGGTTTCTAGAACTCAACTCTAAACTCGTTATATAAACCATCTCCAAAAAGTCCTTCAATTAATTTTAGGCAATTTGACGTTAAAATATGCTTCCTTTTGTGCCTTTTAGAGAAACATTGGAAAGATTTTTTAGCCATTGGATGGTTTCTAAGCTTTCAGAGTTCTGGGCTATAAATAAATGTTTGCAGTTAATGTTAAGGGAAAGAATATGTTTCTGAAAAGTTTAACAATCCTTAAACTAAACTGAAAATCTTTGGTTTATTGCATTTCTAAGCTCTAAACTAAATTCTTAAATATCTTTATTAATAATCCAAAGCAAAAAACCAAGAAAATCGAGCTCTAACCCAGAATTTTCAATAAATTAGCTCTAGAAACCGTTTTAGGGAAGAAAACCCAAGTATTAAAAAACCTCTTTTCTCAAAAACACAAAGAAAAAAGACAAAAAAAAAGCGAAGCAACTTGAACAACAATTTTGAAAAACGTGAAATATATGTGGAAAAAAAGGAAAAAGAGAATAAACAATGAAACAAAATTTACGCGAAAAATGGCATAAAACTAATGCAAAAATATATTAAAGGAAAAACAGAAACGAAATGAAACGAAAAATGGTAAAAGGGTCAAGCGAATGCGAATGCGAGAAAAGTGTGCGACTGAGAAGCGGCAGCAGCAGCAACCTCAACAAGCGAAACAACCCTCGTAAAACCCTTTGATGCGACGGACACACAGAGCAGAAGGGAGAGAGAGAGCAAGAGTGTAAGACAGAGAGAGGGTGTGTATTGCACTCTCACCCCTTTGCCTGTGTATTTGCTATTTGCTACCTGTATCCTCTCCCTCTCTGCTGCTGTTGCTGCTGCTGCTGTCGCCATTCGCCATTGCATTGGCATTGTGTGGAATGAATGAAGCCTGTGTCGTCGTCGTCGTCGTTGGCGTATAAAAGGCCGACGGAATGTTATGTTGAAATCAGTTAACGTTCGACAACGTCAGCGACAAGACCACACTTTGCGTAGATTATTATATATATTTTTTTTTGGAGTTGTACAACTTTTGGATTAAACAACAACGACGACAGCAACAGCAACATGTTGATGCACGAGAAACTCATCAGCGGGCAGTTCTTTGATTTAAAGACCGGTAAGTTAAGCCACGCCCCCCTTCAAAATGAAACGCCTCTCGTTAACGCTCTCTCTTTCTTTCTCTGTGCAGATCGCAAGCCAATGCTGCATCATCATCATCATCACCATCATCAGCAGCAACAGCAGCAGCAACAGCAATATCAGTTGCCACAGCAGCAACATCATTTACACCAGCAACATCAGCAGCAGCAGCAACATTTATCGTTGCCCAAAATGGATTTGTATGCTGCCTATGCCTATCAGCAGCAGTTGCTATCGCTAAGCCAGCAACAGCAGCAACAACAGCAGCAGCAATCAATTGCTGTTGCCGCTGAGGTTCTGGACTTGTCGCGTCGTTGCGATAGCGTCGAAACACCACGAAAGACGCCATCACCATATCAGACAAATTATAGTTATGGCAGCGGCTCACCAGCTGCCTCACCAACAGCAACAATACCCAGCAATCTGTTGTATTCTGCACAAGCAGCAGCAGCAGCTGCCCAACAACAGCAGCAGCAACAGCAGCAACAACAACTGGCAACACTTTATCCTGCGCTCTATTACGGTGCCAACATTAAGCAGGAGCATCCAGTGCCAGCAGCAGCAATTAAGTCCAACTGCAACAACAACAACACCAATAATACAGCCAGCCTGCTGCAAACGTTTGCCGCTGCATCGGCAGCAGCTGTTGCTGCCGCAGCGATCTCATCGCGACCCGCCAGCAATGCCAGCACCATGCAAATCGATGTCCTAGAAGCACCACAATCGCCACCACCACCAACAGCAGCAGCAACAGCAGCACCCAACAGCAACAGCTGCCACAACACAACGCCCACCAGCAGCACAGCAAGCAGCGCACAGCTCTCCACATCGGATGCCATCAAGCAAACGCGTCCATTCAAAGCCTTTCCACGCGATCCGCTTGTGATTGCAGCCAACTTCGCAGCAACCGATGTCCTGCTGGATAATCCGCGTGTAGAGCGCTACACAGAGTATCGCAAGCGAGTGCTGGAGCAAATTCGCAGCTCCAATGGCGGTGCACGCACTGTAACAAATCCCAAGATGCGACGCACCAACTCGAGAAGCGGCAGCGTCAACGAGGGCAGCTCCTCGACAAACAACAGCGAAAGCGAGGATCGCGCCGATCGTGCTGAGGAGTCGAGCGATTGTGATTCGCATGCAGGCAACTTTGCGGACAACAAGCTGACGGGTGGAGCAACTGGTGGAGGAGGAGCTAGTGCTGGCAGCTGTGCCAGCCAAGTCAAGGATGCCGCCTACTATGAGCGGCGGCGCAAGAATAATGCTGCTGCGAAGAAATCGCGCGATCGTCGTCGCATTAAGGAGGATGAGATCGCTATAAGGGCGGCGTATCTGGAGCGACAAAATATTGAGTTGTTGTGCCAGATCGATGCGCTGAAGGCGCAGCTGGCTGCCTTTACGGCCAAAGTAGCTGTTTAGGCATCGATAACTGCAGTGCTCTTGTATCGATAACTGCATCGATTGTTGCGTTGAACGCCAGCGAAATATCTTTTCTACCTTTTACTTTGATTTCCTTCTTTTTCGATGAGATGGGGCAGCTTATCTGTGAATACTTTCAATCTCTCTCTCTTTCTCGCTCTCTTACGCACTCACACACACATAGTTTTTTATCCTTCTCCTTTTTTTTTGTGTATTGCCAAGTATTTTAAGTACTTTGATGTTAAGTTGTACAACGCCGCGTATACATAATATACGCTATTTGTAGTAAAATGTAGTCTTTAAATGCGATTCTCGCACAAATCTCACCAGTTAATTAATATGTATACCTAAATAAGCATTAAAATGTAAGCAATCCAATTTTTTTCATATCTTTAAGTGTAAAAATTTAAAATAAAAATAATGAAAATATTAAAAATATATGAATATTCTTTATCCAATTTATTTAATCTTCTTTAAATATCTGGCAACTCTTAACTCCTCTCACGAAAGTCCACTCGATAACCAGCTGTCAACGCGATCGTTTCGCTCTCCATGCCATCTGTGCCCATAAAAGTATGCAATAATTTCGTCATTTTCAAGAACAAACACATTTATATTCATTTTATAATTTTTATCAATCTTTATTTTTAATTTTTTTTTGTTTTTTTGGGTTTTTTCTTTCTCTCTTTTGTTTTTTTTTTTTTTTTTTTGTATTAATACTAAGTGTACGCATTAAAGGTAAAATATGTGTAAATTGTTTATTAATTTTTGTTTTGTTTTGTTTTTCATTAATTGTAGGCTTACTAAAAATTGTTAATATTTTGCATTTGTTGAATCATTTAATCGTAACTATAGTTATGTATACATACTACACTACAAACTACATCAAGCCCAACATCGTTTTACGGGCCTTAAATCAATAAACAACAGCTTCTTTTTAGCATCTTCCTTCATCTATTCTTACGTGTCTTGCATTTTGCTTTTGTTTCCGTTTACTTATCGTTTAGTTTAGTTTAGTATGTTTACTATTTTAGTATCGTGTGTGGTTCTGTTTTCTCGCTTGCGATTTTCATATTAAAATTAATTATTATTAACTATTATGTGTTCTATGTATTTGTATAAGGCTAAATCGTTTGCTAAACGCATTTCGTATGTTATATACTGTATATATATTTATATGTATGTATATTACATGGATTCTTTAATCGCGTTTTCTCACTATGTATGTATTTATGTATATTTATAACACAAAATGTCCGACAACAATTCTAAGAGCTAAAATGATGTTATATGCCATAACCAGGCCTGTTAAAACATATACTATATTTATTTATATATATATATGTAGTAATATTTATATGCATATATTTGAAAGATGGGCTTATGTGTATGTATGTATGCATGCGCATATATGTATGTATGTGGATAGTAAGGAAAACTTTTTTTTGTTCTTGGATCTTTATTTGATTTTTTTTTCGTATTTTTTCTTTATTGTTTTATATATACTTTTTATTGATATTTTTCTTTTATTTCAATTAAATGCTAAAATTAATTATACAAAAAAAATGTGATTTATTTATATATATATATATATATATATTTTTAATATATATGCTGTTTGTATTAAAAAGCTATCATACACAAATATATAAGTGACATTTCTTGGGGAATATACAATAACAACATAGGTATAAGGATGTGTACTTTATTTTCATCTTGGAGTTGTTCTTTTTATAACTTGTTTGATTTTAATAGATAATATATGTGTAAATATAAATATGTATGTATATAGGTATTATAGGTTTATGCATAATAATAAAAGAAAGCAAAATAACTCTTTCACACACACGTTCTCACAAACACAAACACACACAGAATCACACTCACCAATATACAAAAACGAAACAAAAGTACAGTGCACTCAAAACACACAGAAACAAAGTACAGTTATGTTCATGCTATGCTTAACACAACACAGCAAGTTGATAACTAAATAACGGTATTGTTGCTGGAAGATATTCAATTGGTATTGTTCTTGGCTATAGTTAACGTATATATGTATATGTATGTATGTAGGTAGATCGTAAAGAAAACATACGTATGTTTCTACGTATTTGGATTGATGCATCGTTTTATGTACATACACAAAAGAAAGAAACAACTAATGTTTTTGATTATTGACAAATACGTTCGTTACGAGCTCCTAATGTAGTAGAAAAATAAATATTTTTGTTCTCTGGATATAAATATATATATATCGATTCATCTATACATGCATGTGTATAGATGCGAGTTGTAGTTTATCTATGGAATCAAGCAAATCCTTCGATTTGAGCATCATCGTAATTACTATGGCAGCTAAAGGCTATATATGCTATACGTATGTATGTGTGTGTGTGAGTGTGTGTTTGTGTCATCTCTTTACGTAGAATTTAGGACAAATATATAATATTTACATCAATGCATTATGCATTGATTGATTGATAGTTTGTTTGTTTGTTTGATATCTATATAAAAGAACAACAAATAAAACTTTTATTTAAGGCTCGCAAATTGCTCAAGAATTTCACATGTAGAAGACAATATTGATTCAGTAATTATTACTGGAATAATGTTAGGATCTCTAGATTGTATGTACAATATGTATGTTGATGTCTGTTTATGCCATTGTACCTGGTATTTAGTTCATGCTGTGATGTGTTCTTCTGCCAAATTCAATCTTAGAACCTTTCAAGAACTAACACTCTCTACAGGCCTGAAGATTTATTGCCCTTACTGAAGGGTCATGTGGATTGTGGAATCAACTTCATTCTGTAAGGGTACGGTGATATTCGGTGTGCGGATTGGGGGCTGCGTCATGTAAAAAAATTTCGTTGCTACTTACAAGCTAAATGTACACTTAATGAAATATGCAAGTATGTACATGTAAAGTGTATTTATATACATATATATATTTGTGTATATATATGTACGGTTTGTTTGTGTGTTTATTTACCTATATATATCTGTTCGGGTGTGTGTACAAGTGTATATATAGATTACAATTGGTAAGCAGTCGACTGCCAAATAATTATTATTATTATAATATATCGATTTACACACATATATATACATATGGATGTATATGGTTGTGTGTATGTATGTATAAGTAAAACATAATTGGATTTTTCTGTTCTTGCTGATGTCGCAATTTACGTTTAAATTAGTTAACAAATGTATTTTTATATATACATATACATGTAAGGTAGATATATAATCATATATAAGTATGTATATAAAAGAATGAAAAAAAAAGTTCCTTATATATATAAACTTATTGCATACAAATAATGATAATAAAAATTTTTTTTTATATATATTTTTTTTATCAAGAATGTTAAAAAAAACAAAAAAATTCCTTAGTTTTATAAAATTTTCTTGTTTTTTTACATTTTTTTTTCTTATCCAAAGGAAATCTGCCTTTTGTTTTGTAGTTTTTTTTTGTGTTTGTATGTATATGTGTGTGGTGTTTGCAATACCCTAAGTGACATGCATACATACTTATTCACATAGTATTAATCAATGTATGTATGTCCTTGGGCTTGTTAACTCTATAATTGTGTATGTATTATGTATGTACGTACATCATGCATTCCTATATATGTAGTTAATGTAATTAATTGTTATCGTAATTGTAATTACTAAGAACATTGCTTATGTTTTTTCTTGTTGTTGTTGTTTGTTTTGTAACAATTGTTGGTGAATTGTTGTAGTCGTTGTTTTGTTGTTGCTGTTTGTTGATCGTCTTATATTTATTAATATTATTGTATTTAGTTCTTGTTGTTTTTGCCAGCATTATTTTGCTGTTGCTGTTGTCAACGCTCATCGTCTTTTAGTTTTTGTTGTTGATGTTTTTTCTTGTTGTTGTTTTGGTTGCTTTTCCTTTTCTTTCTCTTTCTCTTTATGTGTTTGCTCATCGCGATGTTTCTTTCGATGCTTCGGTTGTGGTTCCTCATCATGCTGCTGCTGCTGCTGCTTCTCATCGCGCACCTTCTTCCGCTTATGCGAACCAGCATCGCGATGTTCTTTTTGTGGCTTATCATCATGATGCCTCTTCTGTGGCTGCAATTGCGGCTGACACTCCAACTGCAGCTCCAACTGTGGCGCCATCTGTGGTTGTGGTTGCGTTTGCGGCTGCTCATCCCGATGCTTCTTCTTCTGCGACTTCTCATCGCCGCGATGTTTTTTTGCCGATGGCTCTTCGCGATGCTTTTTCGTTGACGGTTTATCATCGCCAACCTTCTTGGGCGGCGGCACATCTTCGCGATGCGACGACTGCTTTTTATGTGACTCACTACTGTCGCGATGTTTTTTGTCGCTATGTTTCTTCTTGTGTTTCTCACTGTCGCTTTGTGTTTTCTGTTGTTTGCTTTGCTCATCGCTATGCTGCTTCTTGTGAGACTCTTCACCAGCACGATGTTTCTTGTGTGAATCATCGTCACGATGCTTTTTAGCTGGCTGTTCGTGTTCAGCGCGATGTTTCTTGTGAGTCTCATCTTCAGTATGCTTCTTGTGTTTCTCTTCATCGCGATGTTTTTTGTGTGTCTCATCGTCACTATGTTTCTTGTGTGTCGACTCTTCAGCGCGATGTTTTTTGTGTGTTTCATCTTCACTATGTTTCTTGGGTGCCTCGTCGCGATGTTTTTTGTGTGTCTCGTCTTCTTTAAGCTTCTTGTGTGCCTCTTCATCGCGATGTTTTTTGTGTGTCTCTTCTTCACTATGTTTTTTGTGTTTATCTTCATCGCGATGTTTTTTGTGAGTCTCATCATCACTATGTTTCTTGTGCGCCGTCTCTTCAACGCGATGTTTCTTATGTGTCTCATCCTCAGTTTGTTTTTTGTGTTTATCTACATCGCGATGTTTTTTATGTGTCTCATCATCACTATGTTTCTTGTGTTTCTCATCATCGCGATGTTTTTTGTGTGTTTCATCTTCACAATGTTTTTTGTGTGTCTCTTCATCGCGACGATGCTTTTTAGTCTGATGTTCATCGCGATGCTTTTTAGTACGCTGATGTTCATCGCTATGTTTCTTATGTGTTTCAGAATCGCTATGTTTCTTATGTGTTTCGGCATCGCTATGTTTCTTATGTGTTTCAGTATCGCTATGTTTTTTATGAGTTTTAGCATCGGTCTGTTTCTTATGTGTTTCAGCATCGCTATGTGTTTTATGCGACTCTCCATCGCTATGTTTCTTATGTGTATCGGCATCTCGATGTTTTTTATGCGATTCTGAGTCGCTATGTTTTTTATGTGATTCAGCATCGCTATGTTTCTTATGTGTATCAACATCACTATGCTTCTTCTTATGTGATTCTTCACCGCGATGAGTTTTCGGCTGCTGATGATGATGCTGTTGTTGCTGCTGCTGCTGTTGTTGCTGCTGTTGTTGGAGCTGTAGTTGCTGCTGCTGTTGGTGATGGTGTTCAGCGCGATGTTGTTGCTGTTGTTTTTGGTGCTGATGTTCATCACGATGCCTTTTAGAGTGATGTTCATCATGATGATGCTCTGAATGATGCTGATGCTGAGGCTGATGATGCTGCTGCTGATGCTGAGGTTGATGATGATGCTGCTGCTGATGTTGATGACTTTGATGCTGTTGATAATGATGCTCCTCCCGAAGATGTTTTCTTTGAGGCTCTTCATCACGATGCTTTTTGCCATGTGATGAACGCCTTTTACGTGAATCCGATTTGCTGGCAATGTTGACGGCGGTTTTTGTTTTTGTTTTATGTTTGTGGGAGGACGACATTGCCGCCGTGGCCGTTACCTACAGTGTCTCCTCAAATGCAGCCATAAGATCACTCTGCATGTTCATGTCAATCTGGCCAGCCATCTGCACAAAACATTTTAAAAAAAATAGAACATAATAAGTAACAAATAGTAACAAATGCTGTATGGGGGATCGTTAGTATTTACCGCTTCACGTCGGCGACGCTCTTGTTCGGCACGTCGCTGTTCGGCACGCTTGGCAGCAGCACGATCCTGTGGCGACTGTTGTGCTGCTGGTGAGTTTTGGCCTTGACCCGGTGACGCCTTAATATCATCCATGCGCGATATTTGCGGCTGTGCATCATGCACACTTTTCCTGCGAAAATACAACAAAATTTTATATAAAATGTTTGAAGCTTGAATTTAAATAATCTAGATGCTTGCCTGCCGCTTTCCATGGCGCCCAATGGCGAGGCTGTTAGCGCCAATGCGTTTGCTGCCGCTGCTGATGCTTGGGCTGCTGCTGCAGCAGCAGCTGCTGCGGCTGCATGTTGTTGTTGCTGTTGTTGCTGCTGCTGCAGTTGTTGCGCCTGGGACTGACCATTGCCGCCAGACTGATGGCCATTGCCAGAGGCATTGCTGCCAATTGTTGCCGCACTAGAAATGCCGCCACCGCTGCTGCTGCCACCTTGACTGTTGCTGCCACCGCCGACGCCTAGACTGCTGGCCGCCACAGCAGCGCCCAGACTGGCGATGGCAGCGCCCAAACTAATGTTGCTGTTGTTGCTGTTGCCGCCACCATTGCCACCGCCGCCGTTGCCGCTGTTGCTATTGCTACCGCCACCGCCGCCGACAATGCCCATTAGTGGATTGTTGTTGTTGCCGCCGCCGCTGTTGCTGCCGCCGCTATTGGCGCTGCCACCAGCAACAGCAGCCACAGTGCCACCGCTGCCAACACTGCCGGCGCTGCCCGGTCCGTTGCTATTGATTGAATTGCTGCTGTTGCCACTGCCCATGCGTGAGGCATCTGTGGCGCCGCTGCTGCTGCTGCTACCACCGCCATTGCCGCCGCCACCGCCGACTCCGCTGATGCCGCGATCGCCGCTGCTGTTGCCACCCAGCGTTGACGGCTGCTGCTGCTGCTGCTGTGCTGCGGCAATGTTGCTGCTGTTGCTACCGTTATTATTGTTGTTGTTGCTGCTATTATTCGCGCCAGATGTTGCAATGCTGCTTCCTGATGCTGCAGCTGCTGCAGCGGCGGCGGCCACAGAAGCTGCAGCCTGATTGAATACAGCATTGCTGGCAGCAACATTTGCCGCAGCACTAGCAGCGGCGGCGGCAGCAGCAGCAGCCGCCGCAGCTGACGCTTGGGCAGACGACGATGATGATGATGTTGAGGACGAGGAGGAAGATTTGTGATGCTTGCGTTGCTGCTGCTGTTCCTTTTCAGCGGCCTCCTTCTGGTTCTTCTTCTCCTTCTCGGCCGCCTCGAGCAGCTTGAGGCGATCGCGTTCTTTGGCTTTGTTGCGGAATTGCTGGAACGAATCCATTGCCGGCTTGGCCTTGCTCGATGTTGTTGCCGTATTCTGTGGCGAGCTGGCCGAAGCTAGCGATGACCACGAGCTTGCGTTCTTAAGATTCTGTTCGACGGTGGTCTTGAACACCTGATAGCCGGCGTGCGGCGTGTGGCCAAGATGCAACTTGAGGTCGGACGGCGATTGCTGTGGTGGCAACACTTTTTGACTGTGATGTTGTTGTTGTTGCTGCTGCTGCTGGTGGTGGTGTTGCTGCTGTTGTTGCTGGTGTTGATGCTGCTGATGTTGTTGATGCTGCTGCTGCTGCTGGTGTTGCTGCTGCTGCAACATTTGCTTATCGGGCGGACTGGGCATCATTGACTCGATGGGTTTGGGTATGATAAGCATTTTATTTGCTGCCGCTTGTTGCTGTTGCAGCAATTGTTGTTGCTGCTGTTGGTGATGATGTTGCTGCTGCTGCTGATGATGCTGCTGCTGTTGTTGTTGATGGTGGTGGTGATGTTGCTGTTGTTGTTGTTGCTGCTGCTGCTGCTGCTGCTGCTGTTGTTGCTGTTGCTGCAGCTGCTGCTGCAACTGTTGCTGCTGTTGTTGTTCGGCTTCTTTATGCTTGCTGCTGCTACTGCCAATGCCAGTGTTGCCACCGTCCATCATCATCATATTGAGATTATCAAATACGCCAATGCCACTGAAATCATTCACATTATAGCCATTATTGTGCGATTGTTGTTGTTGCTGCTGCTGCTGTTGCATTGATTGCGGTTGCTTGTTTTGTTGATAGGCGGCAGCGGCAGCAATGTCCATATTAAAGATGGGATTGTTTAGCAAATGATTGCCATTCATGCCACCAACATTCTCCAAACTCTTTGACAGCAGCTCTGTCATGTAATCCATTTGTTGTTGCTGCTGCTGCTGTTGTTGCTGTTGCTGCTGTTGTTGTTGTTGCTGCTGCTGCTGCTGTTGCATACCAAACTGTTGCTGATTGTTGGGTTGTTGCTGCTGCTGTTGCATCTGCATAAGCTGCTGCCGGTGGTGTGCCATATAAAAGTTATCCTTCATAGCTGATGAGGATGCGGATGATGATTTGCCCGTGGAGGAGGCGCTAAACTCTAATGAGGCCAGCGACTGCTCCACGGGATCATCGAATTGTGGGATTTGTTTAAGGCCTGCTGCTAGTGCATCATTGTTATTGTTGTTGTTGTTGTTATTGCTGCTCGTATTATTATTGTTGGTGGCGACGCCGCCACCACCGCTAGATGCGGCAAGTGCAGCAGCCAGTGCCGCATGTGGATCATTCAATCCAGCGATATCTGGCTGCTGATGCTGCTGCTGCTGCTGCTTGTGCAGATTGCTGGCAACGCGTATGCCACCTGCCGTTGCTGTTGCTCCGACATAGCCATGCGACGACTTGCCAGCATTGCTGCCCATTAGCTGCTGCTGCTGCTGCTGCTGCTCGCTACTTACAACACCTGTGCCCGCACCAGTTGCCATGTTGCCGCCGTTCTTATGGTGGCCACCGACAACTGGGAGCATTGTGTTTGCAGCGACGCCGCCACCAACACCAACATAATTGGCCCCTGATTGCTTAGTGTTGTTGTTGTTCATCATTGCTGCCGCAGCCATCGGAATCGCATTGCCCATTAGGTTAGCTAAACACGACAACAACAACAACACACACGAGACACACACACATATGCAATATGATAGAGGGAACATGGTAAATGGAAAGAACACATAATTATTAGTCACCCGATATAACATTATATGATCCACAGTTATCGATTACTTACACATTTGCGTTGCCGACGCACCGGAGAGCATCTGATCCACTTGATCCATTTGCATATGGATCTGTTGTTGGTGCTGTTGCACAGATGGCGTTATGGCGACACCGGTTGCCATATTGCCAAGCAAATTGCTTACCAGATTGGGATTATTGGGATTTACCTGCTATTCGTCCACAGAGATTAATCAACGAAGTGAGCGAGCAAGCGATGTGGGGGGAAAAGAAGTGCACAAAGGTTAGATTCACAACAAGAATAACAAAAATTTATAAAATGGATTTACTAAACTTATTTTCAAAACGAGTAAAAAGGCTCTAGTCGAAAGATCTTGTCCTAGTTCCTTAACCATTCTGCTCGTGTTATAGGAAAACTTAAGTTCCAAATCAGAAGTTTCTGAGAACGGCGCGTTTATACAGACGGACATGGCTATATCGACTCGGCTGTTGATGCTGACCAAGAAATATATAGGTACTCTATGGGGTCCGAGATGATTCCGTTACATTTGCACAAAATCATTATATCCTTTTTTAACCATTTTATGGGTTAAGGGTATAAATAGTGTCGTAGGCTGGGTATAAAGACTTTTCATGTTTATGTCAATAACATTAGAGACATCTGTTCCAAAGCAGACTATCCTAAATTCAAACCCTTGTCCGGACCCTTGACGGATTAATGTGGGAGTCTTTAAATCCTTACGTAGGAAATTTAGTTCTAAATCTCTGAGTTTTCTTTACCAGATGGGTTGTTGTTGAACATAGAAAGCAAAAAATCAACAAACTACTTAAAAATTGAAGTTAACATGTTCCGTTGTTTATGGTTTATCGATCATCTTTCGAAGCTATCGTATTAATAACGAGAAAATCTTGAAGTAATGAGGTCTTGACGATTAAAGGATATGATATATACACAATTGACAGCAGACAACATGTTAGATACAATTCGATAGTTGCGACATGTTTTTTCCAGTTCTCTATGATTTTAAAAAATACATTTTTCAACACTGGAGGTTCTGTTCTGTTCCGTTTCTTTTTCTGTTCGCAAGTGTAATGTTTAAGGATTCTAGTTTATTTACTTCTAATATTCTATCATCTTCAAAATGATATATTGGGGGTATATTTTTACTCACATTGCTTCCATTAGAATCCATTCGTGTTTTTTTTGTCTTGCGTGGTGGTCGATCGTCTCCATCGCCTATAATTTTTTTTTTTTTATTTTGGTGGAAAATAAGAAATTTTAATGTTAGTAAAGGCTTTGACATTGTTTCATTTTGTTTAAAGTTAAGTGAAAGAGGTGAAAGACAATAACTAAAATAATCATTAAAGGTTATATGAAGAAAGTTAAAAACGAAATAAAAAGGTGATGGGTTAATATATGAGGTGCGCTTATATTATGTACATATAAAGGATATACAAGAGGTTTTTGTTATAAATAAAAGTGTGTTTATATAGTGGGTTGTACAGTATAGGTTTAACGAATCTAAAATACCTCGATTATTTTTGATGAACGCTGAAACCAATGTGAAGCAATTGTGTTGTAACGGGGGAGGTGAGGGTAAGCGGAAAGGTCGCGCGATCACAGGTGGAATTCTTCAGTTGACAGCCAACCATATATTTATTTTTGTTATGCCTAAAAACCTTCTTTTAAACTCTTTTATGTTTACCCCCCAAATGCTGGAATTAAGAAGAACTAGAATTCTGCGAGATAACCTTAATTTTTTTTTTTTTTTTTTTTTAACAAACGTTGATGATGAGGATGAGGGGTAGACCAACCAACTTTTTTAGTTCACGTTTTTTTATGCTTTCATTTATGTTTTTCTTCTGCAAAAGCACAAATGTGCCGAAAGAAAAGTTAACAAACAAAAAAAAAGTTTTTAAAAAATGGAGAAACACAGTTGTATTTTTTTTTTACTTTCTTTTTAATAAACTTTTTCTTTCTTGTTGTTGTTGTTGAAGTCGCTGTTGAATTGCCTTTCTTTTACTGTTTTTTTTTTATCAGTTGTTTGTTGCGCTGCATTTTATATTTGTTTTTTGTTCTTAATCTAATTATGTGTTGTTGTTTTCTGTTCTCGGTTTGCAGCAGCTTCAGCCACTGCTCATTAATATTAAATATTATTTTTACTATAAATATTTTTAGATATAGGTATAATGGTTGTTGTGTAAGTGTGTGTGTGTGTGTTTGTTTGTTTGTGGGTTGTATTTGTCTGTGTGAGTACGCCGTCTGTCTTTGTAAATGTTTGTTTTCTGTATGTGCGTATTTTTTTTTTTTTTTTTTTTTTTTTTTTTAAATTGTATATAAATTTCCTGCCATATTCATTGCGGTTTTGCCTTTAGCTAATATTTTTACTATTTTATTTGATTTTATTTTATTTTATATTATTTTTATAAATTGTATTTATTTGAGTGTTGTGTGTGTGTGTGTGGGGAAAAAATGAAGCCATAAATTTTTCGCTTCTCTTCTCCAAAACTTCTTGAAACCAAAAATGCGTTTTTTTTTTTCTTTTTAAATATTTAGTGTTTTTTTTTTTTATTTTTTACAAGACTTTGAGCGTGTTAACATGTATGTTTGTATGTGTGTGTGTGCTTAAATTGTTTTGTTTTGGTTTTTGTTCTCACTTCTCATTAAAACATATAATATGCATATATATAGTATATGTATGTTGTTGTTGTTGTTGTTTTAATCTTCTATTAAACAAACAAACAAACAAAAAAAAAATAAGGTGACTTACATAAGGAATAAAGAGAGAAAACATTTTATATACATATGTATGATAGAGATATAGCTAGCATATAGGACGAACATTATTAGGGAAAATCATATAATCAGCTTGTGAAAAAGTACAAAAAAAAAGAAGTGTTCAACCTCTCTTGATGACATTGATTTGGGGGGAGGAAGGTTTGTGTTGTATTAAGACAAAACCAAGAGTTATTAAGAAGTTAAATATATATATAGAGTATATAATGTTCAATTACAATATTGTTTGCGCATTTTTCTTTGCCAATTGTTGGTGTTTTTCTTTTAAGTCAATAACAGCAAAAGTGAGTTTGAAAACAATATAGAGAAACAAAAAAAATATTTTTTTAAAAAAAAAAGCATACAACACTTTTAATAATTTTCTAAATGTGTGTGTGTGTTTGTATGTGTGTGTATTACTTTTAAGAGCAAATTACAAAGCAGACGTTTAAAAAACAAAAAAAATTTAAGATATATATTTTGTTGCTGTATGATTTAAAAAACAATGTTGAAACTTGGTGTTTTTGTTTTCTTGTTGTCTACATTTATGTTGTTGTTGTTGTATGGTGTGTTGTTTTTAACTTTATTTTGGTTTTTTTTTCTGTTTATTTAGTTTAATATTAAAAATGTATATATTAAAATTTATTTAATGCAATTTGTTGTTGTGGTTTACGTTTTTTTTTTATCATTTCTATATTTTTTTGCTTTATTATTTTACTCTTTTTTTTATTTTATTTTATTTTTTATTTTTTGAAAAAAACGTGCAAACAATGTGTAAAGGGGAAAGCCGACAGCCGAAAAATAAATAAAAAAATGCTTTTTCAAAATACATTTAATTATTTGTTTTCAATTCAATTAAACCTTCATTTTTTTGTTCTACTAAACGGATGTATGCATAGAAATGCACTGCGCTATAAACATAGGTGTGAGCGTATGTATGTATTTACTATATATGTATATAAATATATATATATGTGCATGAAGCCAAAAAACAAACTTCATGCATCGAACTTGACTTGCGTTGAATCATTTATTCCCTTACATACATAAATATATATATTTATATATATACATTTATTTTCTGTTCTATTTTTTTGTTTGTTTTTTGCAGTCTGTCCGTGCGATCTGTCATCTGTATATATAGTGTTTAATATTTATTTGTCTACATATCTATTTATGTGTGTGTTTGTTTTTTGTTTTCACTTGTTTTTTTGTTTTTGATTTGTTTTGGATCCTTGACATCCGACTTTTAAATACAAATATGTACATATATATATAACGTAGTTGGTGTTTATCTTCTTCTTTGTTAAGCCCCGCGTTTTGTATTTCTCTTCTATGTTGTTGTTGGTGTTTGTAGTTTCAATTTGTTAAAGTATTTATTGCTTGATATAGTTGTATATTTTTTTTGTATATATATATATATATATATATATATATCTATATTATGTAAGTAGTTTATTTGCCTCGTCTCGTCTTCTTTTAAGCCTACAAGTTACATATGTGAATATGCATGTAAAAAAAAACTATCTTACGAGTGTTTACATCTCAAAATCTGTATCTGTGTGTATGTGTGTGTGTGTATTTGTGCTCATTTTACTTAAAGTAATTGTCGGAAGTACTCTGCAGATTTAATTCAAATTGGAAGCGATTTAAATAACTTTAGTTTTTTTTTTTTTTAAATTACGAAAAATTTGTAACATTTAACGAACATTTAAACAGAAAGAAACAACGGGGGAAGACACATACAAGCACATTGAAACATAACATACATGTATATATATATGTGTGTGTGTGTGTGTGTGCGTGCATGGATATGAGTGTGTTATTATCGTTTCATTCCATAACGTTTCCCCTTCCCACACAAACAGCGACGACGCCATTGACGGCGGTTATGAAAAACTCTGCACTGCTTTGTTGCACTGCTTGCAGCCACAAAACAATTAACACGAAATGCAGCAGTGCACAGTGGGCAACAACACACGAAAAATAGTACACAAAAATATGTTTGAAGCAGCATGTTTGCATGTATGCATGTGTGTGTATATGTGTTTATGTGTTTTGTGTGTGTAAGTAAAAAAAGTTTCTCTTTTTCCGTTTCGTTTTGTACCTAGCTAGCTACTTATATAACGCACCCAACCCTTCTACTCGCTACTCGTTACTCGTGATACTAAAGCTTCTTTCTAGTTGCTCTGCCTATCACTTTAGTTAATTCAATTTGTTATGTGTATATATATATAAATATATAATTAATTAAGTTACGTATTCGCTAATCGTTGAATAATTGTTGTTCCTGTTGTGGTTGTTGTTGTTGTTGCTGGTTGCTTTTTTGTTTGTTTTTTATATATATATATATATAATATTCTTTCTCATTTTTACACATTGTCTGCAAGTGTATTTTTTCAATATCAATATCAGTTTTCAATAATTTTTGATATATATGAATATATAAAAATTTGTATGAATTTAATTTTTTTTTTTTTTTTCATACACTATTTGTGTGTTATTTTATCATACACTATTTGTATATAAATATTTTGTTTAAATTGCTATTTCTATGTTTTAATAATGCACATATGAATTGTGAGTGAATTTGTGGAGTTGTGTGTGTATGCGTGTGAGTTTTGTATAATTTTAGTTGGTGTTTTTGCTTTTATCAATTTGTTTCATATTTCTCTATTTTTTGTTTTTTTTTTTTTTTTTTTTTAAATTTATTAAAAATCCTAAGTTTGTATGTGTATAAACTTTTTTATCTAACGTCTGTCCGTTTTTAATTTATAATTTTTGCAATTATTTTTTGAGTGTGTTTGTGTGTGTGTGCGTGTGGGTGTGTGTATGAGAGAGGGAGAGTAAGAATGGTACGAACGGTACTTAGCCACAAGCTGACTGCTATAAAGGACACTTGCCTGTACAATGTACAATGTGAATGACAGAAGTCTGACTGATATGGGGACACAGCATAACTGCAAATTGTTGTCTAACGGTGCATGAATGTAATGAGAGATTGATGTGTGCGTGTATTAAAATATATTTATTTTCAAAACAAGAAAAAAATAGTTTAAGTGGTAAATGTAAAGGAAAAAATAACGAGTTATAAAATTAATTTTTAAAATTTTCAAATTAACAACATAATGTAGAAGAATTTCAAAAAAACAACAACTTTAAAACATGGACAATAATAAAGTAAATTCTTTTAACTTTGATTAATATCTTATTAGATTAAAGGTTTAAAAATTTTATGATACAAATACAAGTGTATATGTGAGTGGGTTGTGTGTTTGTATGATCGATTTCACTATGCCCAAAAAAGAAACATCCGTTGATTGATTTATGTACACATTAAATATATATCTAAGTTTTGTAAAAATTGCTTTCGATAAGTTATCGCAAAAACACGAATCATCACTAGAGAAATCGCTTCTCGA
Organism: Scaptomyza pallida; assembly: GCA_018152965.1. Classification (NCBI taxonomy): domain Eukaryota; kingdom Metazoa; phylum Arthropoda; class Insecta; order Diptera; family Drosophilidae; genus Scaptomyza; species Scaptomyza pallida. Next base: position 4,132,836 of record JAECXP010000003.1, read on the forward strand.
TCAATGGGCACAAAACGTACAGTTATACAAATATTCTACTAACATTCACAATTAACAAAATGTTACAAAAAATGTTCCACAATGTTGATAGTAAAGCTAGAAATCTCCATACCCAGGACCAATTTCTCATTGTCAGAGGTAAGGTTAAGTCTCGTTAGAAATTTCAATAAAATGTTTGATATATCTGGGCACACTATGAAAGCGATAAGAATTTACCGCTAATTGGTGATTCTTTCTATGAGAACCGCAAAGTACTTTAACTGCATTTAACTCTAGCAACTAATATCAGGTTTAACTTGGACTTTTGAGAAGTTGGCCCTAAGTCGGCTAAGGTCAATTCACCGTCAGCAGCTATATAATGTGTGTGTGGATGCGTCTCTGTGTGAATGTGTATTGTGTATGTGTGTGTGTGTGTGTGTATATGCACTACTTGATGGTTTTGGAAGATCGTACTCGTATATACATATATGTATAAATAATTGCATACATATATGGAACACGTGTTCACAGATTGCTTATTATTTCATGCATTACTTTTTTTTTTGTTTTTGTTGAGGTTCTAGTTGATGATTTTCTTTAAATATATATATATATCTCCCTCTCTCCCGTTTATCGACGCAACTCTTTGATTTGAAAAATTTTTTTTTTTTTTTTTTTTTACATACCCTGGGTGGTTTTAAAAAAGGGGGTATAAAGAAGTTGTTGATAGATTCATTGATTGATTGATTGATTGCTTGATTTGTTGGTTGTTTAGTTGTTGGTTGGTTGGTTTGTTGCTTGATTTGTTGGTTGGTTGGTTGGTTAAATGGTTGGTTGAATAGTTGGTTGGTTTTGTAGAGTGAGTTGTTGGTTCTCAATACTTTTTTTTTAGTTTTTGTTTTCAGATTGGCTGCCCCCAATACACAATTGCTTCACGATTTTTTTTCAGCATATTCTCATAATAATCATATAATATAATAATCATAATAATAATAATAATAATATTGGTAATAATAATGAATTTTTTTTTATGTTTTTGTGGTTTACGATTTGTTTTGTTATTTTTTCAAAAAAGACTTAGAAATTAAATCAGAGCTTGCAATAATGTAAGCTTTTTTCTCTTCATCGATTGTTTTTAAATGAATATTTGTTTTGTGGTTGTTTGTTGTAATATATATGTATATATTGTTTAAGAGTTGCTGCATGTTCAGACACACATAGGTATTTATACATATACATATACAATATACATAAATATGATGCATATGTATACGTATATAGGTATAAAGATGTGTATATATGTATATATATTTGAAAACAATGTTTTTTTTTTTGTTGCAATTAAAAATACAATTAGTTTAATACCTAAAAAAATGCTTAAATACAATATCTATATGCATATACGTATGTAATAAGTATATATATATACGTATAACTAAAACCTAAATAGTATTTATAATATATATATATATATATATACACATATATATATACGTATGTATACATACTTATATATCTCAATAGATCATCATTATTTAACATATTGCAATTGCATCTGTGTATTTATATGTGTACATGTGTGTGTTTGTGTGTGTGCCTGTGTTAGTATTTTCCTAGTTTAAATAAATACAAAAACATATATGATGTATTGGGGGATCGATCGGTATTATAGAAAATACACTTTAAGTCATTGCCAAGAGGAAAGTTTTCTAATATAAATCCTCAACCTGATGAAGGCAAGTAGCAATAAATTTGTTTAACAAAATGCTTTTGAAAAGATTGATTGCATTTGAAAATGTGCTCCCCAAAAATTTTATTAATGTTCGATAGAAGAAACAAAAAGAAAATAAAGTATTCAAGTCAACGCATATTGCACTTTGTAATAAGAACTTTGTTCTGCGAATCAAAAAAAAAAAAAAAAAAAAAATTAATTGAAATCTTGTTGAATTGTGTTTATATACAGATTTATGGCAGCAGATTAGGGGTAGGGGGCAGGGATTGGACACACACACACACACACACACACTTTATCGTGGCAAATTAAATTGTAGCTTTGTGCAGAAATTTATTGTTAAAGATGTTAAAACCAAAGAGTAAACAAAAAAGAAAGAATGAAGAAAACAACAACAAAACAACACCTCTCGCTCTTCCTTTCTCCCTCTCTCTATATATTGCTGTCTCTGTCTAATGCACGTAACACGCTCAACTTTGTATGTGTATAATTCATATATATATTTATATGCTCATAATTGTTGCTTGTTATTCGGTTTTTTCTTTATTATTATAATTTTTTTCGTGTTTTTTTTTTTTTTTTTTTTTTTTTTTTTGTTTGTCTAGACCTTAGCAAAATAATTATCAACTAAAATAAACAGGATTGTATATGTCTAAATATTTAAATATGTTTATTATAATGGTGTATATATATTTATATATATAAACCTCTATATGTGTGCAAAATGAAACAATTAGTTAAGTCTCAAAAAAAAAAGTTACTAAGCTTTAAAATCTGTTCATTTCGGTACTTCTCATCTTTAATGTGTGGCTTTCCTATATACGTTAGATTTATGTATATATTTAATTCATAAATTCCTATATATATACTATTAATAATAAAAAAAATAATAATAATCATAATCATAATATATATCGCGTAGTGTTTCCGCTTTTATCTCACTTTACAACACTATATACTTCTACAACTAAACTCTCTCTCTCTTTATTTTTCACACACTCTCACTTATATCCTTAGCCTAGCGTTTCTGTTCAGTTTGTGGGTGTATATACGTGTGTGTGTGTGTGTGTGTATATATTTATTTTTGAGTAGTTCCTCTTACAACAATTCGTACTGTTCTTTTAGCGAGCTTCGTTTCTTTGTTTTCTATACATATTGTTTTGTTTTTTTTTTTACATACATACTTAGGAGTACTTTGGACATACAACTTTGATTGATACTTCGACTAAGTTGTTCAGCAGCTGTGTATACCCTTACAGATCGCTGGGTATCTCTCATATCATTATGCAACAATCAGACTAAAAAGAAAGACAAGTGTGTCTGGTAAAAATCGACATCGGACTACAATATCACATATTCGTGTTAGCACATGGAGAATGACCCAGAGGCTCTGTAAGGGTATACAAACATTGGCATGCCTAAGATGCAGCTGCTTTTCTTCTTGCTTTTTATCATTAAATCATATATTCATATATTAAAAATAATAATTCTATTAATAGATTGTTGTTGCTATCAAACTATAAACAGCTGAAACAAGGATCATCAAAATTAAAATTTCTTTTCGGTTTCTATGTTTTTTGTGTTTTTTTTTTTTTGTTGTGTGTTGTGAGCTGTTGTTGTTGCTTTTCTTTATCTTCTTATTTTTCAATTTTTTTTTTCTTGTTGCAATCGTTTTTTTTCTACTATTTCGATATATATGTATATACACATATATATACATATATATAAATATATATATATATAGTTTTAAGGGTATTTTGGGGGGTTATTGATTACAATAAAAAAAAAAAAAAAAATCTATTACAATACAAACAAACGAAACAAACAAAACGGCGTCCTAACCTGCTTCACTGTCGCTCGAGTCACTCGAACTGCTATCACTCGAACTCGACGACGATGAATCGCTGGAACTTGAACTGGACGAAACAGGATTCGCTGGTTGCACAGCCTCAACTTTACTCGATGTGTTCTCATCTATATAAGCAAGAAGTTGCAATCAGTTAGAGTGTTGTGTAATGTAGAATAATAATGATTTGATCTTACCTTTCTTAGTTGTTTTTTTGCTAGCGCCCAAGTGGCTGGTGACGTCTTGTAAACGCTTTTCCAGTTCCTGTTTCTTTTCCGCCATTTGCTCATCCTTTGATTTCCCAGAAGGCTTTTTATCTGTAACAAGAGATATTCGTCATTTTCCATTGAATTTTCCTTTTTGTACGTTTTTTTGAGGATATTTTAAAAACAGCTCTTAAGGCAATTCGTTAACTTTTGATACGACACACAAAAAAAGAATTGAGTTGGAAAAAAGGATCTTTGAAATGAAATAGTTGGAGCAACAGTATTTTTTTATGGGAGATGCATGCTGAAAAGCTTTAAGATGAATGGAATCAACAAACATCTGAAGCATCATCAATCAATGAAACAATCAAAGTCAATCACACTCAAATGCAAGAAAGAGTTTCTAAAGCGCATGCAAATATTTTAAATGATTTTTTTTTTTTTTTTTGAGATCTTAACTACATGAAAAAACAAAATATTTTCTGTTGCTCTTTGGGATAGTATGAAATTGGAAAAAAGAAACAATAAGGACTATATATACTTTATACATACACACATAACATATATAAAGATATGTAAATTGAGGGAAAAATTTTTAACTTTTTCATTTTTTGGATTTTTTCATTCAAATTTATTTTATTTTTTTTTTTTTTTTTGGTTTTTGTTTTGACAGTTTAGCTAACTAAACATGTGACCACGCTTTAAAGTAATTTGCATTTGTGTTTTTTTTTTAGATCTATGTGTTTTTTGTAATTGTAAATTTGGAAAAAGCAATTATCGTCTTGGTTTTTTTTTTTTGTTGCGATATTCATTATATAATTATCGAGAGACGACAAAATTGACAAACAACAAATAGTTTTCAAATATATATGTATATAAATGTTTATATACATATATATTGCTAAACATCAGCAGCAAAGCAACAGAGCAAAAAGTTTTGATATTCGAAAATGTTATAAATACAAGTAGTTGCTATTGCTATTGTTGATGTTTTTTGTTCTGGTTGTTGTTTGTTGTTGTTTTTTTATTGTTGTTGTTGGTTGTTGTTGTTGTGGTCTCGGTTTAGTTACAAACTTACAATATGGCTTACGTGTTTTTTTGCGCAAACACGACGCCACATAGCTTTCTAGCTCGCGCAGCGTCGACGGCTTCAGCGTCTCGAAATCGATCTCAATCTCATCCGGATTCGAGTCGCGCAGCGATGGCTCCCGATTCTGTATAATGTGCACCACGCGTCCCAGTTTGTCACCTATTATTGTTGTTGTTGTGTTGTTATTCGTGCCACATGAGCATGATTGTGAATGAAAATGTGATTAGGGGGGAGAATAAACAAAATAAATAACATTATTAGAGTATGTTTAAATAAAAAATTTTTTCTTCTTTTTTTTTTTTTTTGGTCTTTTTTATATAACATTGACAAACAGAGTACACACACATATAAAAACATTGAACGATTTTTTTGTTAGTACAAGCACTTAAAAACTAAATAGATAAAAATTTGTCACCACACAAAACAGTATCTACACACATATATATCTATTTATCTAAGGACGATCACAATCAAGCAGCAAATAGTTAATACCATAACGTTTACGTAGTTTGGCTTTTATCCATGTCTCTATACATGGCTAGCACATAATCGGACTGTAATTAAGAGTCTGGGATTATGATATGATATATGAAATGTTATGTAAGTAAGAGGATGAAGTGTTGTTACGCGTTTCTCACCTGTCATCTTTGATATGTATAATGTCACTAGTCGATTTCTTTCTACGTTCTTGAAATTGACCTTTAAGGGGGGTTTGTATGTTACTTGATCATCTGACGATTTACTTTCACTACTGCTTGAACTGCTTGAACTGCTTGCAGAGCATGAACATGAACGTGAGCAGCTTGAACGTGAGCAGCTTGAACGTGAGCAACTTGAGCGTGAGCAGCTTGAACGTGAGCAACTTGAACGTGAGCTGCTTGAACGTGAGCAACTTGAACGTGAGCAACTTGAACGTGAGCCACTTGAACGTGAGCCACTTGAACGTGAGCAACTTGATCGTGAGCAGCTTGAACGGCTACAACTACCGGAACTACTACCGGAACAACTTCCGGAAGGACTCCTTTGATCGTCATCCGATTCACCCGATTGATGCGCTGGCATGACTTTACCACGGGATTGATGCGCTGGCATGACTTTACCACGGGATTGATGCACATTATCATCATTATCATCAACATTATCATCATTAGCATCATCATCACTCGATTCATCCGAAGATGAAGATGAAGAAAGATCAACACTCGTTACATCCACATAATGGTCAATGACTTTACCACGGGATTGATTCACTGGCATGACTTTACCACGGGATTGATGCGCTGGCATGACTTTACCACGGGATTGATTCACTGGCATGACTTTACCACGGGATTGATTCACATTATCATCATTATCATCAACATTATCATCATCATCATCACTCGATTTATCCGAAGATGAAGATGAAGAAAGATCAACACTCGTTACATCCACATAATGGTCAATGACTTTACCACGGGATTGATTCACTGGCATGACTTTACCACGGGATTGATGCGCTGGCATGACTTTACCACGGGATTGATGCACATTATCATCATTATCATCAACATTATCATCATTATCATCATTATCATCATCATCATCATCACTCGATTCATCATTATCATCATCATCATCATCACTCGATTCATCATTATCATCATCATCACTCGATTCATCCGTAGATGATGACGAAGATGCCGAAGGTGGACCATCAACATCAACATCAACATTAACATTATTACCACGGGATTGATGCGCTGGCATGACTTTACCACGGGATTGATTCACTGGCATGACTTTACCACGGGATTGATGCACATTATCATCATTATCATCAACATTATCATCATCATCACTCGATTCATCCGAAGATGAAGATGAAGAAAGATCAACACTCGTTACATCCACATAATGGTCAACTTTTGATGCTTCAACACGGGTTCTTTGGGGGTTTCTTGAATTTTGGTTCATTTCATTTCTTAGTTTTTCGCCAGCAGTTTGTGGCCGCGTTTGTGTCGTTGATGATCGGGTACTGGGTCTTGAGGCTGGCGCTGGCATGACTTTACCACGGGATTGATGCGCTGGCATCACTTTACCACGGGATTGATGCGGTGGCATGACTTTACCACGGGATTGATGCACATTATCATCATTATCATCAACATTATCATCATTATCATCATCATCACTCGATTCATCCGAAGATGAAGATGAAGAAAGATCAACACTCGTTACATCCACATAATTGTCAATGACTTTACCACGGGATTGATGCACTGGCATGACTTTACCAGCGGATTGAACAGCGTTACCACGAATTGATCCTTCTTGCATATTTTCTTGATTGATTCTTGCATATTTTGCATGTGCGCTCATTGGAATACGCTCACCTTTATATATACATACATATACATATAAATTAAGAAAGTTATTATTCATATATACAATACTTGATGGTAAAAATATATATACTTAAAAACTTTCCTTGGCATTTAAGCTCATTACATATATACAATGTATAATATATCGATTGACTTCTCTTCCCTAAATATGTTTTTCATTTCTGTTTATAGTTGTGATTTTCGTAGATCGGACGACTATATAGTCATTGGGCGCATGTTAATCACCGATACCCGTTATTAAGACATTCATTGTACAAAGACAACTGTTATTACAACACATGGGGGTTGGGTGTCACATAAATCGCTAGAGATTTGAGTTTCTGCTTTTCGACAATTAACATGTTAGAACAAGGATTAATGATAATTAAAAAAAAATTTAGCTGCTTGAAGGCAAATTAATCGGTGTTAAAATTCAATGTACGGGTTTTTCTTGGATTATTTTCGTCCTCAAATACAACAGTTATCTTAAAAACTACCACATTATACTCGCGGTATATAAATCTTAGTAGAAAATTACTCTTAAATCTTCATTCTACAGTACATGTTAATAAGTGAAATGAATGAAATGAAATGAAAATCAAATAATACAAATAATGAAATGTTAATGAATTAAATGATACTGAAAACCAACTTTGGTGGTTTCTGTGGCACAGCGAAATCACGAACACGGACATAAAGCATAATATTTACAGTAATGAGTATATGAAAAAAGAAAGTATGTTAAAAGTTGGACTTGGCCAAGCACTCTTGTTATATTTCTAATTGTGCATAGACATATAAAAACATATATATATATATATAAATATAGACCGTTTGAAACACATACATATATACAGGCAGGCATTTATGCTTGTGTTTGTGTTAGAGGGGATTAGTAGATGCGTACGCTTCTCACCTGGCAACTTGTTAATGTCGAGCGATAACTGGCGCTTCTCATCATAGGACATGGGCTTGGCGGTATCCTCCTCCTCCGAATCAAAGTTCATCACCTGGCTGGGCCTCTTTTTGCTGCTGCCACGGGCACCCACAGCACTGCCGCCGCCGCTGCCTGCACCAGTTGCATTGGCGCCAGCACCACCGCCACCACCGCCAGCGCTGGCATTGTTGTTGCTATTGTTGTTTTTGGTGCGTTTGGCATTTGTTGTGTTGCCACCACCAGCTGCCACTGCTGATGATGCGTTCGCCATCAGAGCAGCCGCATTTGCCGCATTGGCCGCCGCTGAGCCCGCTCCACCAGCGCCCGCTCCACTGCCGCCCGCTGCAAGACTGGCATTGCCCTTGGCACCGCGCTGTCCTTTGCTCTTAGCACCTTTGCCGCTACCGCCGCCACCAGAGCCACCGGCGCCGGCCGCTGCACCCGCAGCCATAACGCCAGCCAGGGCATTGGCGGCCGCTTTGCCACCGCCAGCTGAAAGGCCGGCACCTGGATTAACAGAGCCATAGCCGCCGCCAGTGCCTGGTCCTCCAGAGCTAGGTCCGCTCGCCAGATGACTCATGGCAATGGCCATATCGTGAACATGCTGCAGTGCACTGGCACTGGCCACACCACTCTCGGAGACGCGACCCGGGGTGACCAATGAACCGCTGAGCAGTGCCGACAGATTGGCACTGGCCGAATTTGTGGCCGCACTCAAGGCGTTGACATTTGATTGCATGGTGAGACCATGGCCATGGCCGGCATTCTCACCGGCATTGCTTGCACCAAGCGAATGATGATGATGATGATGACCAGCGTTGCCGCCGCCGGGGCCACCGGCGGAGTTAGCGCCTAGACCACCCGCACCGATGCCAGAACCAATTTGACCACCCTTGCGCTTCTCTTTGAGTTTTTTCTTTGCCTTCTTTTTGGCGCTGGCCTCTTCGACCAGTTTACGTATCTCCTCCTGCAGTCCCAGTAGCTTGGACTCTAGCATTTTCAGCTTGGCATTGCGCTCCTCATCCGAATTGGATTCGTTTTCTGTATCGCTTGAATCGTCACTGGATGAATCGCTTGCATCATGCTTGGATGTGCTCGAATAGCCATGATGATGATGATGATGGGTAGCAGCATTCGCCAAAGGCTCATCGGGTATATTGGCGTAGCGCATCTCGAATACATCTTGAAGTTTGCGTCCCATGGCAACAACATCATGATCTGGCGGATTATATTTGTAGCAATTGGTGAATATTAATCGTACATCGGCCGCAAATTCCGGTGCATTCTTGTATTCACGATTGTCCATTTTACGTTTAACGGTACCCAAATCCATTGGCTTCTTGATAATGTCATGATAATCGTGCAAGCCCAACAGTTCAGCATCCACTGGCTTGTAAAAGGGCCAGGCATAGCCCGAATGTTTCTTGGAGAAGAGCTCTTTGAGTATCTCATTGCATGACTTCAACGCATCCGATAGTTTCTCCTTGTTTTTGGTGCTTGAGCCGCCAACGCTGCTGCCACCGCCACCGGCAACGAGTCCGGGCACACTTGTGCCACCCAATGGTGACATCGGATACCCTCCCGCGCCCTGGAATGTAAGATCCTGTGTTCGTTTTCATTCGATTACGATACGGATACGATACGGATACGGATACGGATACGATCAGTTAACGATACGATTGTTCGGTGGTGCGTGGTTGTGTGGTGCGTTTGTTTATATATATTAATGACAACGATAAACGTTAACAATGATGATTGTGATCAACAAAACGAACGTTTATGAAAAGCAAAATTTTTTAATTTTTTTTTAAAAGAAAAGAAGAAAAAACAAAGCGGCATTGGATTAGAGAGAGAGCATTCAATAATAAATTATATATGATATGATAATATAAGATGGGTTTTTGATGTTTGATTATCTGATACATCGTTATATATATATTTTATGTATGTGACAAATTGATGAACAAACAAATCATACGAATCATTCATTCAAATCATAAGTGTAAAAGGCAAAAGGCAGCGTTTGTTATTTTTGGTGTTTTTTTGGTGTTGTTTTTGTTGTTTTGTTGTTATTGTTATTTGGGATCTGATCTTGTGTTTAATGTGTTTTTGTTAGTGTATACTTTGTGTCTGTGTGTTTGTGTGGGTTGAAAGCTCATAATTGAATATTCACACAATAATCTACTCGCATTAATAGTGATTTGGTTAAAGACACATTTGTTGCTCATAGGGTTTATGGAACGGTTAAATATTTATCGTTAGGATAAGAGTACTGTGGATGCTCACACATTGGAACTCTTAAAAATTAGGACTTCCAGAAACTAGATGCAAGCTTTCACATTAAATGCTTTGCAATTACTTCGAAAATGGTCTCTTCTTCCTAGAAATTCATATTCTCGAGAACTCTAATGTGTGAGCGTCTGCTGTACTATGAAATTAAAAGGACATTGATTAACCTTCACATTGAAGTACAGTCGAACTTCCATATAACAAAGATTTCTATATAATGAATTCATTTTCATCCAAAAAGCATTTCATATTTAGTATTTTTTGTCCCCTTTGAGAGATTCGTTATATGCAAGTTCGACTGTATTTTCGATTAAAAAGCAACAAACGTGTCCTAAATCAATGTGGAAAATAAAAATTTCAATGTTTGAAATAAAAACAAAAATATAATTGCACATGGAATTGGGCTCTATATAAAAGCTGTGTATGTGTTCTAAGTATTTTAAGCCATGTTTGCATATTAAAAAAAAATATTGAAAATAAAAAACCACGATTTGTGATTGAAAAAAAAGAAATATATATGGGGGCGCAAGACATAAATGGGGGAAAGAAGAAGAAACAACGTCTGCTCAAAATTTTTGCCTCTTACCTTTTTGCCAATTACCTGACGATTCGATTCCCTTCGCGTCGCTATTTTGGCTACCTTTGCATCCATTGCACCATACGGCGATTCAAAAGCATTCGCCGTTGGCGTCGTTGTATCCGCCTTCCGTTTCACGCCCTTCTTCATCTTCGCCGGCTGCTGTGGCGGCAATACGGCATCCACGACACCCGTACTATTGACATACGCTGCATGCACGGCCGCCGCATTCGATGTTGGCAATGATGTGGAGCCATCGAGTGCGGCTGCCGCTGCTGCCACGGCGGCGGCATTCGCTTGGGCCTGAGCCACGGCGGCTGCTGCTGCCGCCGCCGCTGCTGCCGATGCTGAGGAGGAGTTGTTGCTATCGAGCAGGGAATTGCTGCTATTGCTGTTGTTACTATTGTTGCTGTTGGTTAGGGCCGTCTGTTGCATGCTGGCTGCATAATTGGCGCTATGCGCCGGATTTAATAGGCTGGCCATCGCTGCATTGAGGGCAGCCGCATTGTTTGGTCCGCCCGCTGCCGCGGCTGCTGCCGCTGCTGCCATTGTCATTGCCATTGTTGTTGTGTTGTTCGTGCTGCCGGGCAACTGATGTGGCGGCATTGTGCTAATCGGTGGTATGGACGGTGCACCGACGCCGCCCGTTGATGAAACCGTGCCGCCCATTGCCGATACGGGCCTCGAGGCGTTCCCTGTGCTGCTGGACTGTGTCGCTGCTGCTGATGAGGCGGCGGCGGCGGCTGCTGCTGCGGCTGCAGATGATTGCTGTGGCGTCAGGCCCAATGCTAGCGCCGATGATGATGCTGCCGCCAGTGCAGAGGAGGATTGTGACGCTTTGCCGCCTGTGGTTGTTGGTGTTGACGCGGATGTTGCATTGTTGCCAACACTACTACTACTGCTGGCCGCCGTTATGCTTGAACTATTATTCGCCGCTGTACTGCTATTCGCTGCTGTTGCTGCGGCCGATGTGCTGCCACCTTTGGGGGCAGCCGGTGCACGTTGTTTCTTTTTGCCACCCTTGGCCGTGACGGGTTCCAGTTCGAGCTCCTCTTTGGGCATCGATTCGATCTTTTGGAGAAAGACCTTCTCGAGCGTTTGGGCCATCACAACGACATCCTCACCGGGCTTATTATATACAGAACAATTGGTGAACATTGTATTAAAGTCATGTACCGCCTCCTTTGCAGACCAATAATAATTGTTCTCCAAACGTTTCTTGATTGTACCCAAGTCCATTGGCTGTTTGATGATTTTGTGGTAATCGGGCAGGTTAAGTTTTTTCGCATCGACCGGCTGTTGAAAGGGCCACGAGAAATGATGTTTCCATATGACCTTCATGACCGTTTTGATTAGATATTGCAATTGATTTGTATTGCGTCCCGGTCGATCTGCTGGCGGCACAACCGGTGGCTGGACAATGCCATTGATTGGCTCCACAACGGGCTCATAACGTGGCGGTGGTTCGTTGGATGACATTGTTGTTCTGTTGTTGTTCTTCTATTTAAAGTGTACGTAGTGCTGATGCTGCTTCTACTGCTGCTGCTCCAAAACAAATTGACTGAGACGGCCGACGTACACACACACACACACATACACCACTACTACAACAACACCAACAACAACAACAACAACGCACGCACGCACGTACACACGCCTGGGGCCGTCTCGTCCTTCTCACGCGTCCTTGTTTTTGTTGTATGCCCCGCTGCTCAGAGCAGCCACGGATGACGGCTACTGCTGCTGCTGTCGCTGCTGTTGCTCCCGCTGCTGATGCTGATGATGCAACTGCAACTGCAACTGTGGCTATTTCTGCTGCTGCTGCTGATGGTGGTGCTGCCGCTGGTGGTGCTGCTGGTGGTGCTGCTACCAACAACGATTGTTGCTGTTGCTGCTGCTACTTCTTCGACGGCTTCTGTTGGTATTTGTGTCCGTTGCATGCTCAGCAAATTGTTGTCAACTGTCAAACAGAAAAAATTAATTTTTATTATCTAATATACAATATATATTGCCTGTCTTTGTAAGACTTACCACCACTTGCCGGTGTCGTGGCGCGACTTCTCCAGATCAGTCTGGTTTTAGTTATTTGGTTTTTACTTGGTTTCTCTTCTGACCCGTAAAGTTTTTAGTACTTGCAATTTTTTAGTTCATTTGGCATTTTGGCATGCACAAAAATCGTGGTTTATGCCGCTCCTCTTATGCTTCTTTGCTAATTCTCATATGTTAACTGTTTTTCGTTTGTTGTTCAGCTTTATTGGTCCAAGCAGCGAGACTGCAAAATAATTTGAGAGAGAGCGCACGTTAAAAAATTGTTAGTTTACAAGTCACTTCATTAACTGTATATGGAATATGGATTGGATTGGTTTGTATTAATTGACATTTGTGGTCAAGTATCGATATATATCAGTTGATGTTTGTGATGCTTAACTTAAAATCAATATCGAATCTAAACGCATCTAAAAATTGTAAACAAGGTTATTTTTTAATATATTTTCGATGCCGGCCGGAATTATCGGCAGAAACTTCTTCGTTTCAAACAAAAATGACAGTTCGAAGAACAATTATGGGATGCACATATAAAACACAAACAAGCATACACACACACACACACAAACATACATAGAGACAACACACACGTGAATGCTTTGGTCAAGAAGAATTTTGCTTTAACGTTATATAAACAACAAATTGCGGTGCGGCGAGCAGTTGTCATAAACAAAATACAAACAAACATATACACAACACACACGATTCAATTCGATTCGATTCTCCCGCGCTCGACGAATGCAAAATGCAGCGAAACATACAAAACACACACTCAAAAGCAAAGCGCAAAGCAAGAATCAATTAAATACGAAACAACAAAATGCATAGCTTTGCTTATTTTTCTTTTAAAACGCACGCTGCAGCTGCTGCTGTTGCTTCTTTAGGGCTTTTTTGCTTTTTTTATAACGCTTTCGCGGCTTGGCCTTTATTTTATATTTATTTTTTTTCGTTTTTGTTTTTTCATATACTTAAGTGTTTGTGTATGTTAGTTACTTTGCCGCCGTTTTGGCGCTCACGGCAACAGCGCTAACAGCACCTCACTAGTCGAATTGAGCGGCGAGACAACTTTCGAAATTCGAAAATGAGAGAGCCAGAGAGGGAGAGAGTGAGAGAGCGCGTCACACACACACACATGCATCTGGAGAGACGCGAATTGGTTACATAGAGCTGTCCCGTTTGCACACATTTCAGTCTTTGAAATAGTGTTTGGCAGCGTAATAAAAATAAAATATTATTTCTGATATAAAATCAAAAACCATAAAACATGCTACATGCTGCAAAGCTCTTTAAAATAATATCAAAGTATAATCCTTTAAATAATATAAGAACTTAAGCATTCACATACATACGTATTTACGTATGTTGCGGGCTGAATGAGCGAGATACGTCTGTGTATTGGTGTTGATTGAACACAAATTCACCACTCACCGCCAACTTAACTTGGTTATGTTCCGTTTCACCAGTAGCAGGCGGCAGGCAACATGATTCATGCATAATAAAGTCTCTTTGTTTATTGTTGTTGTTGCATATTACAAGCACAAACACATATGTATATAGGCGCACATAAAAAACAACAAAAAGGCCCACGTAATTTTGGTTTTAACACCATCACACCATCAATGCTGGCTGCGGTAGCAGCGGAAGGAATGACTCTCGTAAAGCTCTGACGGCGACGACGTCCGCTACGAACAACAGGCACAAATACACATACCACGCGCAGTTTTCTCACACACACACACATATACTCACATTCACATTAACGTTGCTAGGCTGCACAGTGGTTCGGTGCTTGCATAAATTCCCCAAGCGAATTGTAAACAATGCGCCCCAAATTTCTTGTAATTGTCACACTTACGCACATACATACACACTAGCGCGCATAGCTGTGCACATACAACTAATATTTGTGTGTGTATGCATATGTAAAAAATTTATTTATGCCGGCCGGCAAAGTGGATACCTTTTTCTTGTTTTTTGCTTTCACTTTAAAACTTTTTTAGACTCTTCACACAAAAAACATATTTTTCACACAATATTTAGCAAATTTGGGGTACGGTTTGTTACCGAGCGCCAAAGAAAATACAGTGACGTGAAATTCATTTCAGAGAAAAAAAACGACAACAGCAAAAAGTCAACAAATGACGTAGTCACCGATTGAATATTTTTATAACGCGCAATTATTTTAAAACAATAAATAGAAAACATACGCCAACGCCAATTGTATGCAAGCGCCGGGCCGAACAGACGGGCGAGCAGCTTCCACTCTTTCTCTCTTTTTTTTATTTTGGTTTATTACTCGCGTATTCTCACAACAAAACAAAACATTAACTGGCAACACTACACACACACACACACAAACGCAGACACACACGCACACACACATATACAAAACGTGCTGATGTCCGCTGCGCGCTGTTGTAATTATGTAGTACAGTAGACGACTTTGAGTTTTCAACAAAAATTTTACGTAGAACAACAACAGCAAACAACGTAGCGCTAACGTGCGCTCTGCTCGGCTCGGTATTCGGGCCTGAGAGTAGCGCGAGCGAGCATGTTCGTCTTACACTTCGTGTTTGTAGTTGTATGTGTAACGGACCGCGCCATGCATGTACATATGAATGTGTGTGTGCATGTGTGAATATAAATTCAAGGCAAACACGATGACGTCGAGGTAGGTAAAGAAGAAGAAGCAGCAGCAACAGAAACAGCAACGGCATGCATTTAAAACTCTTCGACCATGCCACAAGCAAGGGGGCGGTAGGTGGAGGGTAAATAAAAAAAAGTAAAGGAGGTGTCGTTGGACAATCGAATGACAAGCAGGCAGCTTATTAATAAAAAAAAATATATATACAGTTCTGTACTTCCGTCTTTTCGGAAATTGATTTGGCAACAAAAAATCTAAAAATCACAGAACACGTTGCGAATGTCGTTTTTATCAACAAAGGTCAACAAAAGTGTACTTGTATACAACGATTCTACATTTTGCAAATATGTATTTCATTCAAATTTATACAGCAGGTTGTGTGCCCACATTCAATATTTTGATTTATTTTTGTTCCTTCCTTTTTTGCTTGCATGCACTTGAACTACTCGCAAAAAAAAAAACAAAAAACAAAATAAAACATTTTATTTAAATAAATAAAATACAAGTGATCCACACACACATACATAGCACTGTATCGTGACATAGCATTTGGGGGCACACTCAGCATGCGTAAGAGCGAGACAACAATTCGCTACGTAATATATATTCCAAATGCAAATATGGCGGCAGCGGCACGAGACACACCAGCAAACCTAGCAACGACCCAAAGAGAGCGAGTCACTGAGTTTTTTGCACTGGTATTTGTAAATGTTTAGCAAGCGGTGTATTTCTCATTTTCGATGCCAGAGTTCGAAAGTGAAAAAGACAGGCGGCAAAATGAGCAACTGTTGTTGTTGTTGTTGTCAATGGTGTTGTTTCTGCAAGTATGTGGCGCTGCTGCCGCCTCTAACCATAGTATTGACTACGTCACAAGCAAGCGAGAGAGCAAACGAACGAACGAATAAACGAAATATCCAAAAACCGAGTGTTGAGTCGAGAGTTGAAGAGAGCGCGGAATGCTCGCCTCTGGGTTAATAAATCGTGCTAATAGAGGCACGAATTTAAAGCCGGTTTGCATGCAGCATGCAGTAGCAGCAACTGCAGCCACAGTCGCCGACAATGATGACAGCAAAATCATTAATGAAATAACTGGTAACACGTCAACCCCAAACCCACCCACAGACAAACACATAGACAATAAGCAACGAAAATGTATTAGATATTTATAACTGTGTTGTTTGCAAAAAATAAATAAAGAAAAAAAGGTAAACAAGAAGAAATCTGCAGCTACTTTTGATTTTGCGCGCCAATTGCAATTGCCACACACAAACACACACACACTCGCGCACGCACACTTACAAAGAGACGAAGAAGAAGAAGCAGATGCGAACTGAATGAACAGCCGGTAAATTAATGCACACACATGTATGTATGTATCTATGTGCAGACGTACATACATACATATCTGCATTAGCAGTAAACGCATTATGCCGGCCAACAAACATACATATAAATACAATTTTGTTTACACTTTTAGCACATACATACATACTCGGTTACTTTGGAGTTACCTCCATCTGCAGCATCTTTTACTAGCACAATAAGCGCACTATTAGCCTTTTAACTGATTGCGGTTTCTTTTGCCAGTTGAACAAATAATTCGTACACATTTATATATGCAAGGGTTGTTATTAAATGTATCAAAGTAAATTAATGCAGCTGCCTTTTTTTTAACTGTCATTTTGTTACGAAGGGTTGCAAAGCAAAACATTTGTTTCAAACATTACTTGCCACATTTGGAAATACGAACATATAGAGAAAAAAAGTTACTAAAAACAAAAAGTAACTTTTAACCATTTTCATTGTGAAAATAGACGAAAACTGATCAACCATGTAAGTTTATTGATGAATTTGTTTGTGTTTTGTATTTAGTGCGCGCAATTCGCGCCACGTGCAGCATGTTATAAACGTCAACATCTCAACTTACATTTACTTTTATTATACCAGTATTTGCGCTGTGCTTGTTGTTGTTGTTTATGTGTAGCGAAATCCCGTCAATTTTGTTGTTGTTGTTGTAATTGGCGTGCGCAGTTATCCGAATTTTGTGTAGTGTTTACATTTGTTGTAGCTGTAGTCGCGATTTCCTTGCTCTTGTTTTTGTTTTATTCGTTTGCATTGATTTTATTGTTGTATTGATATAAATATATATTTATATATATATTTCTTTTTATATATGTTTGTTAAGATTTTAAAAAATACAACACGCAAATTTCTATATATCTACACAATTGTTAAGTGTAACTGTAAAAAAAATAAATTAATATTCGTTTATTTAATATATATTTTCGCGGCACTAAATATTGTTGTCGTTTTCGATTGCGCGAGGGAGGGAGAAAGAGAACATCAACAAAATGTGCACATGACGTTGCGGCTACGTAGACACGACGTAAGTAGTGATGACGGACGAAGCCGATGGCGGCGACGGTAGCGAACAACAAACTACGAGACTTTCGTCTTTACGTTACGTTAAAAACAGCGGCAGCAAAACAGCGCGAGACAAACACACACACACATACACATACGGGCGCACACTTATTCAGGAGGCACATGCAAACGCGCAACGGGCTACATAACGTTTACGTTCGTACTTAATATAATAATAAAAAAATAAAAAAAAATATATAAATATGTTATTTATATGTATATTTGCCATATATCAAGTAAATTGGATAGCAAAACGAAACTTTTTGCGCGTTTGCTGATTTTGCGTATTCTTTTGCATTTTTTGTTGCTGTACGTGTTTGTTTTTCCTTTTAAATTTTATTTTATTTTATATTCACTGCCTATTGCTGCTGCTAAGCGCACGTACATACACTTAAACACAGAAACATACACACACACACACACTCTTAGCGACAGATAGTCAGCGCTGCTTCTTCTTCTACAGTGCTGGCTGGTTGCGCTGTTCGTTGCCACCACCAAAAAAAAAAAAAAAGTAAAATGAAAAAAATTGTCATGTCCATTGAAGTCTCACATTTTCAAATGCATTTTTTGGCGCAAAATTTGTTGTATATTTATTAAATTTGAGTCGTAATCACAGCACGTTGCATTAAACAAGCATTTTATAAACAGTTTATATAATTTTTGCTAGTTTTTACCACAATTTTTAAGCAATTTCTACACACCGATATACGTACGCGCTACAATTTTCGACATACGCGCGTTTCTTGTGAGTAAAGCAGCCGTCGTTGTCGCCATCAAATATACAAAAAAATTTTCGAAATTACTCAAAATGCGAATACACACAAACACACACACACACATGGCAGCGAAAGGCGAGCGCACGCGTACACCAAGTGCTCTATAGCGGCACTGCTTACATACAATGCTAAAGGTCGTGCGTGCAAGTGCAACCGACATACCATGTTGGGAGCGTGAGAGCGGACGCCGTGTATATGTGAGATAAGTCGAAAGCGTCTATCTCGCTCAGCGTCCGTTGTTTGTGGTGGTGGTGGCAATGACAAATACTGCTGTTGGTGGTGGTGGTGAATTTTCGATGTTGTATATGTCTGTGTGTACAAAAAGCAACGAGCAGCGGGCATGAAAAAATGCACGATGAACAAACGTAACTGCGAAACAAAATGGCTGTCTCACAATATTTTCTAGCATCGGAAATGGTTTTTTACGTCTTTTAGCTCAATCTAAAACACACCCATGCGCCCAGACTGCTTAGCTGCAAGCAGCAAAATATCCATTCGGTTTTGTGTTGCATGCGCCGCTAAATACAATTTTTAATAAGCATTTACATATATTATCTACATTTTAGCATTGACTAGCACATTTTTTCGTGTTCATTTCAGCACGTAGCGGCGCGAGTACTATCGTTAGTCACAGCTTACATCGATAAGCACACATTCCATACAACTATCGATAAAACAACACATTAATAACAGTCTCTGCGATTGTGCCATCACCAACCAGCTGCTAATGCACAGCAGCTGTCGATAAGTGACAAGTCCGAACGTCAAATCGGCCCGATAAATACTTGGCTATTAACTTGCAAAAGGGTAAGCGCATCAAATACGGAAAACTTGCCAGTGACGTCGAGATTTAGGACCAACAAATCTCGAAATAAAGCCAAAAAAGCGGAACTATTAAAATAAATAACAAACAAAATTAACAAGGTACGACGCCATTGCTCTTTGGGTTAAAAAACTGTAGCAGCGCCGATACACAGACGCGTGCGCATTCACACACACACTTAAACACATGGGCACGTATACGCTGGCACCAACACAAACAAGGAAAAAATGCCTTAACATCCCGTACTAATACCAATACTTTAACAAAAATTACAGAGATTCGTTTGCAATAATGCCACGCGGAAAATATGTTAACCACAAAGGGCGCAGCCGTCACTTCACATCTCCCGAAGAGCTGCAGCAGGAGTCCGAAGAGGAGAGCGATCAGTCATCAGGCAGCGAAAAGGAGGAGGGCGACGACAAAGAGAGCAACAGCGCTGCCGGCAGCAGCAGCACCACAAATAAGCCGGCAACTGCGCGCAAAGTCTCAAAGCCAGCCAATCGACAAAAGCAACAACAAAAACAGCAGGGCGGCAGCTCGGACGAGGAATCGGATGATGATGACGATTCGGATGATGATTCAGAGGGAGAGTTGCGTGATGCCAAAAAGGGTGTCGCTTCGCTCATCGAAATCGAGAATCCCAATCGTGTGATCAAAAAAGCCACACAAAAGCTATCGGCAATCAAAATTGATGATACTCCAAGCGCTGGCGGAGGAGGTGCTGCTGGCGGCGGTGGTAGTAGCAGTCGCTCCTCCACCTCCTCTGCCCACAAACCCGAACTGTCGCGTCGTGAACGCGAACAGATTGAGAAGCAGAAGGCGCGTCAACGTTACGAGAAACTCCATGCGGCTGGCAAAACCACTGAGGCCAAGGCGGATCTGGCACGCCTCGCACTGATCCGGCAGCAGCGTGAAGAAGCGGCTGCCAAACGTGAGGCTGACAAAAAAGCAGCTGCCGATCTGTCCAAAAAGCCCCTGTCCAAGTAGTAGCTACACACACAAACACACACACACACACACACACACTTACACAATTATGACACCAGCAAAACAAATCTAATCCAAACGAATCCAAGAACATTTACAGTTAAACGCATCAACTGCAGCTGCAAACTCCAGCTGTCTGGTCACATTGAAGAAGTAGTAAACAAAAAAAAAAAAAAAAAATCCGCAGTCTGGCAACGGGAATTATGGCAATTCGCATTCGCAATTAGTTTAGTGTTCGAATTTCGATTTCGACAATTTCGAATATTCGCATAAATACACATGCATACAAAAGCAACCACAACAACAACAACACAAAACAACAATGTCTTTTGTATGCATATAATTGTATATATGACTATATATATTTAACAAGTGCAATTGCTATATATACACATATATTATTTATGTCATTTCCGCATCTATTAGTTAAGATTTGCCAAACTTCACTAAAACAAATAATAATAAAAATCATTGTAACACAATTTTAAAAAACTGTTTTGTATAAATATATATAAACATTTATATATAAATGAGAAATGTAAAAACGATTTTTTTTTTGCAACAATTCTAGTTATTCCCAAAACTGAGGAACTAAATAAACAAAAACATTCAGTGATTCCATAATTAATCTTTACTATACAAAAACATTAGAATATAATATGTTAACCTAAACGACGCCCCAAACCTCTTCAAAGGCGGTGCACAATTTGGAGCAGGCAATCGCCGCCGACAAAGGATAATTACTAATCGAGAAGAGGCCTTCAGTATAATCGGATTTGAGTACGCCATGGGCAAAGGCGCCAATGACCATGACAACGGGCTCATCATATGGGGCAGTGCCTTCCTCACCGTGCGGCACCAACTCCCGACAATTGTTGACCAGCTTGCCCGAGAAGGACATGGCATACTTCTTACAGCCAACAGGCAAATGATCTGTAATTGGATTCTTGATGACGCTCATCAGGCGTCGAGATGAATCACTAGCGCGTATTTGAAACTTGTGCAACAGCTGCACCATTAGCCCGGCAAAACGTTTAAAGGTACGCGGTATGCGCGTCTGTGGATTGATCTCGATCAACACATTATGCTCTGTGCGCACAAACACTTGCAGCAAACCCGCGCGATTCAGTGGCGAATCGAAGAGCATGAGCAGGCATTGATGTGTGATGTCTGGACGACATGAGCCTGGATCTCGTTGATTTTTGCGCATAATGCCAGCATGATCATCACAATTGAGCAGCTCGAATGTGCCATGTACCTGAAAAGTATCAAATTGTTTTATTCCCCTGCTTCTTGCTGCTTGACGAGCCTTACCTTAACCGTTTCCAGCTGCGCTCCTTCGAGCACAATTATGAGACGTTTCTCGGTTGCGTTTACGTGCAGCACCTTGAAGTGCTTCTTTTCCAAATCGAATTCGGGATCATCGGCTTTGCGGCCGACGAATTTGCGTTTGCGATTTATCACTTTACCCTGGCCGCCCATGATTGTTGTTTGCTGCAGGTTACAAATGTAATGTGAATACAAAAACAAATGCCATGTGCACGCGGCTGCGGCTTTAGAGATGAACAATTTTGTTACCGATACCGCATATGAATTAGCATAGCTATCGATTGTGTTATGGTTGCAATAAAAAGGAGGGTTGCTCGCAACATAACGTAACATATGCAGAAACGCATTTAAAGTGTGACGTCACACAAGCAACAATCATGGGTGCTGCCAACTTAACTGAATCTTACGTTTTGCTGTCGATAGCGATGACAAAGTTTTTTTTATCGCTCATCACTAAACATAATCAGATATATTTTGATTGCATTGCGTTTGTTGACAGAGTTGAAAGTTGTCGCTTCAAACTTTATATAAAAACAATTGACAATGGCTGCTGCTCGACGCGATATAGCGCCGTTTCTACAACGCGTGCGCGCTTTTCTCCTAGGCGTAAGTATACAACGCAGCCAGTCTACCGGCTGTCAACCAATTTTCTCAGTCCTTCGTTATGTAAGTTAAAATTTATATATCAATCTCTTTATGCTCTAGCGCGAACACACAGTTGCACTGCGCTTCGAGGATGGCCTCGCCGATCGCACACAGCCACCGCCAGACATCCCCGGCGGTCCAGCACACATCTACTCGGCTAACTATTACTGTACACGCGACGGCCGTCGCGAGGTCCAACCGCCGATTGATCTAGTGCAGCAACAACAACTGATTGATGCCAACGCTGCTGGCGGCGATGCTGCTGGTGCGTCTAAATCGGGCGTCAAGCTGCCCACACCTGGCAAAGTCTATGCCTGGGACTAACTCCTTCGTGTTTATAAGTTTGTTTTCTTTTTTTCTTTTTTTTTTTGTTAAACGCTGCGCCTAAGTCTGGGCATGTCAATAAATCTTAAAATGAAGACGAATTGTGTTTGTGTGCGGTGTGTGTGTGTGTATGTGTGGTTAAACATCTGTTCTTGCAGCGCTCTCTTTCTAGCTGGCAATCTCTCTGTTTTTGTTGGTGGTGCGACTAACGGCAATACCCTGTTATCAAGCAGAGTTATTTAATTTTATATAACAAAAATGTTGTTTTTTTGCGATACTTTGCGTTATTTAAACCGATTTAATATATGTGCAGCTGTTAACTTCGTCTCTTAAAATATTTAAGGTATGGTTTGTAGGGTATTTCCTTGTCGTCTACACAGTCATTATTCTAATGTTTTGCGCGTGTTGTTATAAAACAGTTGACATTGCACTGCGTCGTGTAGCTGTAATTTTGTAATAAGCTTAAAATGCATTGAAATTATTATTCGCATTCGCAAAGGGTTTGCTAACATGGTAAGATTACAGTACAGTTATTCGTGCAAAAAGTTTAAAATTTATAAATTGCAAATAATCAATGCATTTATTTCTACTGTGAAACAAAAACAAAATATTTTCACAGAACGGTTCTTGGTCACATTTCGCCGTTACTTTTGAATACCCAGTGGGAATAACTATGCTTACTTTTGTCAATCGGAAGTAATGAGTGATTGGTATTTTTTTTTTTGTATTTTTGATTACAGATTTTAAAAAAATGTTGTGCATAATCATAGTGATTGGATTAATTGCTTCCGTGGTGCGCATCCTCTTGCAATTAATATGGCGGGAGCAAAAACAACGCCAGCAGCTAGCTGCACTGGCGCCCAACGTGTCGCAGGTGCCATTAATTGGAGCCATCTGGCAAATGCGTGACTTTCAGCCCGACAGTGCGTACATAAATCCGTTAATAACAGTATAACAGTAGAGTATTTAGTTTTTTTTCCTATGCAGATTTACATGACAAGTTTGCGGCATATGTGAAGCGTTATGGACGCAGTTTTGTGGCAACAACATGCGGACGCATCGTTCTCGTCACCTCGGATCCAAGTTATGTGGATGCACTGCTCCTAAGTAAACAGCAGCTGCGTAAGGGCGTCCTCTATGGTGCCCTGAGCGGTTGGCTTGGCAATGGTCTTCTGCTCAGCCGTGGTGCCAAATGGCATGCCATGCGCAAGATCATTACGCCAACGTTCCACTTTAGCATCCTCGAACAATACATCGAAGTGTTTGACAGGCAGTGCAACATACTCGTTGCCAAGTTACAGCCATTGGCATCCGTCGATCCCATTGAACCGATCAATATATATCCGTATATGTGCCTTGCTGCCCTGGACATCATTAGCGAGGCGGCAATGGGTGTCAGTGTTAATGCCCAGCATAATGTGGATGCGCCCGTGGTGCAGGCTGTTAAAGAGTAAGGAATAAAGGTTAATGAAATTAAAAATTAACATTTAATTCACAGTGTGACAAACATTTTGGCAACACGTTTTATGCGACCGTATTTGTTGCCGCCTTTACTCTTTCGGTTGCTTTGGCCCGAAGGCTATCGCAAGCAGATTGCTGGTCTCAAGTGTCTCCATGACTTCACCAACGAGATCATTGAGCGACGTCGTCAAGTGTTCGATGATCAGCTGCAGCATACCCAGCAAGGCAAGAGATTAGCTTTTTTGGATACTTTGTTGCAGGCACGTTTGGAGGGTGAACCTCTGACTGATGCCCAGATCCGGGATGAGGTGAGCACATTCATCTTTGCCGGACACGATACGACCACATCGGCGGCATCATTTTGCTTGTATCTGCTCTCGCGACATCCAAGCGTGCAGCAACGTTTGTTTGAGGAGCTCCATGCTTATTATGGTGCCGATTTGAAGCAATCCGTTTGCTATGGCGACTTTGCATCGCTGCCATATTTGCACTGCGTCCTGAAGGAGTCGTTGCGTCTGTATCCGCCCATACCAGCTGTGGCACGTCATCTGGATAAGGATTTGCTAATAGGTGAGTTAATGCGAAAACCTTCAACTCAAGAATGATATACCATAGATTGCGACGGGCACCACTGACGTCACGATTCGCGTGCTGCTATTGGTTCAAAATAGAGAGCAACGCCGTTTAAAAAAGTGAGCAAAGCTTGTGACAGTGGGATCAATTTTATAAATTTAGTGTGAATTATCTCATTTAATTCATAGAAATTTTAATTTATTTCAAATATAGCAACAAATAACTTAATAAGAGCAAAAAGTTATGGACTGCTTATATTGTTTTGATTGATATTTTGCCTGCAGTCGACCACTGTGCACCTCATTTTAGCAAACTGATTTTTTTTACAGGGATGTCAAAATTCTCGAATATCACACGTATTGTATTTCACTTGTATGGCCTTAAATTATATAAAAAAAAAACCTAATATGGTGGCAGCTCTTTTATAACGGGAAAACATGCGCATGTCGCAATCTATGGTATATCATTCTTGTCTTCAACTGTATATAAAAAAACAAATCCTTTTTTGTAGGTAAAACGCAAGTACCTTCCGGCACCAATGTGATTGTGTTGCTGTGGCAGCTGCTGCGCGACGAGCAGCTGTACGAAGATCCATTGCGCTTTTGGCCAGAAAGGCATTTGGATGAGTTGGATTCGACATCCAAAGGTTTCGCCAGCTACAATATACCCTTCAGTGCTGGGCCGCGCAATTGCATTGGACAGCGTTTTGCGCTGCTCGAACTGAAAACGATTGTGATCAAGATGCTGCGACACTTTGAGCTACTGCCGCTTGGCCAAGATGTGAAGCCATCCATAAAAATTGTCTTGCGTTCTGCCACGGGCGTTAATATGGGCCTTAAAATGCGTTTATATGCGCATTGAAACAAATCGAGCAACAGGATTGTTATCGAATGCAATCGATAAATGTGACGCAGACGCAGGATCGTTTTTTGAAGTAGTTCACAATAGACACACAAATGCCCGCGTTACTTGAAGAGTGGTTCACAATAGACACAGAAATGCGCGCGTAATTTGAAACTGTTTCTTTTTTTCCCCCAAGTGATTATAGTGTTTTTTAATTTTGTGTTATTATTTAATAATTTCTTTTTGTGGCGATTTAACAAACACACAAGTATTTACCATGTAGTACTAGCTTTTGCTTTGCTCTAAAAGTGTTCACACGTGTCCGTAACATTTAATGGATCTACTTAATTAATTAATTATCATACACACAAACATGTATTACATAAATGTATGTAGATATATATATATATATATAGATATATATTTGTATAAATTTTATGCATAGGTACACAAGGTTTTCTTTCTTTCTTAAAGTAAAAATAAAAGTATAGAAAAAAAATAATTTTAAAAAAAAAAAATTATATATGTAAAACAAATGCATAACAAACAAAAACATTTAACAATTGTTTTTTCTTATTACATTTTTTTTGTGTTTTTTTTTTCTTTTATAAAATTTTGTTGTACATTGAATTTGACTAATAGTATGTTGTTGTTGTAAATTGTACTTGGCGCAACAATTTGTAATTGTTGTTGTTGTTGTTGTTGGTTTCGCGCTCCAAAAAACATTTAGGTTTTATATATGGGTATTTTCACAGCGTAAGACTAACAATTTATTCACCTATATGCATATAGATTGTAACAAAGGGGAGGGAGGGGGTAGGAGGACAGTGAGAGGATATATATAAAGCCATCTCACTTACTCGTGTAGAGCATAGAAAACATTTAAAACATGTAAGTATTTCAAAACATAAATTTTTCATTGAACTAAGACCGATTTAAGAAGAAGAAGTATGTACATACATATATAGATTTTAGATACATACATATACATATATATAATTGTTTATGCTTATTAGCTAACATTAATTGTAACAGTCTTTTATCACGTTTAGTTTGTAGTTGTTTTTTGCCAAGCTCGGCCAGCGCAGGTCTATATTTATACATACATATATATGGTATACATCTATCTATATATATATATATTCTAATAATTGTATTATTTTTTTTAATGAATTTAACAAACATTTTGCACTATATTTAGATGTTCTTTTAACTAACATTACGTAAAATGTAAAGCAAAACAAAATGTTAACATACTGTTAACCAAATGTTAATAATCAAACAAGAAATGAAAAACGAAAACGTAAAACGAAAAAAGCAGCCGCTCATTGAGAGTCCATGACCCAAAATCCTAAAATAGTTTTGTTGCATGCTCACTCAAAAGTTCTCGATTCCAACTAACTAATTAGTATGTATATATATATATGTATAAACTATATACTTAACTAGATAGCATAAAGATGCTTACATTTAACACATAGTATGCATTATTTTTTTTAATTTTTTGCATTTGTAAATAGGTGTTGCCCCTGCAGAGAGAGAGAGAGAGGGGGGCACGAAGAGAATATATTTAATATCAATTTGTTTTTATTTTTTCTACCTTATCTATTTGTTAGTTTTGAAACCAGTTTTGGATGGAACTGAATCGGATGGTATTGTTATGAAAAAACAAGAAGGCTCCAGTCAAAGGATCTCGACTAGAATGTACCCTTAACCCGTTACGTTACGTAACGCAGTCATTTGTGGGGACTACGTAAGGATCAAATTTTAAACTGCGTTATTTTTATCGATTCTTAACCGATTTTGATTTGATTTGATTTTATCTAAAGTTTCAAACCTCATTTTTAGAATTTTAAAATTCAAGTTTTTTTTGTTATTGTAAATCGGAAGCCAGAAGTGTTATCGATAATTTGAAACAAACTTGTTCTGCTTGTGGTATAGGAGAGCTTAAGATTTAAATCTGGTGTCTCTAGCTTTTATAGTCTCTAGAGATCCAGGCGTTTATACAGATGGACAGACGTACATGGCTATATCTACTCGGCTGCTGATGCTGATCAAGAATACATATACTTTATGGGGTCGGAAAAGCTTCTACCCTTTTTTAATGGGTTAAGGATATAAAAATTGGTCGTAGGTTGAGTTATCGGATAATATCATCTTAATTGTTATATTGACTTCTGCAAGGGCATATAATCTTCGGCATGGCCGGAGCTTAGTTGTTTTGTAGTATTTAGCTCAACATTAACTTAAACATTAACTTGACGTTCCTTCACTTCCTTCACATCCTTCACATCATCGATTCAACTCGCGCTTCCTTTATATATTTTTGTTTGTTTTGTTTTGTTGCCGCCACATTTATCACATCAGTTGAAACCCCTCAGTTTATACACATATATATAATATTTACATATGTTTGTTTATTGATTTAGTTAGTCGCACCTCCTCCTCCTCCTCCTGCTCCTGCTCCTCGAGTGTTGTTGCTGTTGCTGCTGCTGCTGCTTCCTTGAGTTTCACTTTCGCGAACTGTTTTCGTTGAATTCACTTTGCTTTGCAGCTGCTCCTCAAAATCGCTCTTGATATTAACATACTCTTTGCTCTGTTTCTGGTGCTCCTCCTGCAGGAGAGAGAGAGGGGCATTAGTATAACTTATACCTGTTAAATTGCGATTACAATTACTAATCAATTAAATTATTTTTGTAAAGTACTCGTAGTGACTATATAGTTCGCTGGTAAAAATTGACGATTAAATAGTGATTACGATTACAAAAAATCAAATATAATCAAATATTCTCGCAAAATTTTCAAAATAATCAAATGTAATCAAAAATAATCATGAAAATTCAAAAATTAATTATTTCTGATAATTTTCCCTTCTTGACGAATCACAAAAATAAAATTTAAATTGCACTTTACATATTATACCTCAGTTTTGTTGCTGGATTAATTTGCTGTTTTTTAGTGAAAAATAGTCACAATTGGTTGCAAATAGTCACAAATAGTCAAAAATAATCAAATATATTCAAAAAATTAATATAATCGAAAATAATCAGATTAATTATTTTTGATTATTTTTAATTATTTTGATAATTTCCGATAATTTTAGATAATTTTTGATTTTTTGTAATCGTAATCATTATATATTTAAGTAAAACCAAAAATAGTCGTAATGTAATGAATAGTTCAACTTTTTAACTAAAATAATTTAACTACTAATGACTACAATTAGTAATCACTACTTAACAGGTATGGTATAACTCATGGCCAAAGCATGACTCTGGTCTACCTTACCAAGATCTCATCGATGCGCTGATTCGCATCGGGTAGCTCATAACGATTGCTCTGATCCCTCAGTTGGGCAGCGACATTCATTTGTTGATGCAAATCGCGCTGGATCTGTTGCAGCGAATTGTTAATCACATCCTCGATATCTGCTGAAAGTAAAATAAATTATTTCTCTTTTCCTCTCTAATCGTCGCTCTGTCTGTCTCTCTCTTACCTGTGCTGGGCATAAAGCGACGTTTCGGTTGCTTCACATTGTTATCAGTGTCCGAGGCGGTATCCGAGGCAGCTTCGCTGCTGCGTTTCAGTGTGACGGATGATGCATCTGGTGTTAGGGTGCCGCCTTGACAGTAGTCACAATCACCATCACCAAGGCAGCTGCAGCTACAGTTTGGATCTAAGATCAGTGTGGATGATGCTGCTGCTGCTGCTGCGGCGGCGGAAGTGGAGGAGGAGGCGAAAGCGGAAGCGGTGGCGGCACGTAGATGCTTGGCAGCGGTGACATTGACAACGCTGACGCTCTTCGATATTGATGACTTGACGGACGATGTCTCGGGCGGCACCAGTGCCAGTGGCGGTGTCTTGGAGCTGCTCATACGCGCCTGCGCCATAGAACTATCCAACAGATACGAATGGGAACGATGTGAATGTGAATGCGAATGGGAGTGCGAGTGATGATGTGGATTTGATGGTTGGCCATCAAAGTTGAAAGATGATGCAATGCTGGCGAGTCCATCATCAATGTCATTATCATCACCATCATTATCATCGTCATCAGCATCATCGTCATCATCATCATCGTCATCATGATCACCATCGGTATGGCGTTGCAGCTGAAGGACATCATGATCATGTTGAGGTATGCTGCTTCTCAAGTTTTGTATGAGACACAACACCGCTTTCTCCAGCTGCGCTGGATGCTCCGATGCCGGCACATCCATCGTCGATTGCGGTATCTGTGTATTGATGATGACGGAGAATTTCTTCTTCATCTCCTGGACGCGACGCTTGCCCTCCTCGTCATCGAGCAGCGTATTGACGCAGACAAACGAATGCACCCGATTTGTCTCCTTATCAATCTCCAGATATCCCTTCGACTGCAGATAGATGATGTTACCATTGCGCGTAAACAGACGATACGTGGACTCGCCATACGAGCTATTACAGTCATACACTGTGCAAAAAAAGGTTTATTAATTTGTTGGCAAGAGAAAACAAAAGTCAACTCACTTTGACGCAGTGCAACAATTACCCAACGGACATCATCGTTGTGCATGAATGTAAACGGATTCAGATTGCGCACCTCATCGGTCATATAGCCGGCAACGATGCCAATACGTTGATCACAATCAATGATCCTGCCATCGATCAGATGCCGGGTGCGATACTCCAATGTATTTGCATCGAACAAACGATTCCCGATCTTTGGCGGACGGATAATACGAGCACAAGCAGTCAGCACCTAAAAGGCGAATATTTTTATGTACAAATTTTAAATTTAATGGGTAGAATAATCCCAAGAATGATAGAACATAGATTGCGACATGCGCATGTTGTCCCGTTATAATACGTCATTGGTGCTTTTTGAAGAGTTGCCACCATATAACGTTTTTTTAAATTTAATTTAAGGCCATACAAGTGAAATACAAAACGTGTGATATTCGAGAGTTTCGACAACCCTTTAAAAAAAAAATCAGTTTGCTTAAATGAGGTGCACAGTGGTCGGTTGCAGGCAAAATATCAATCAAAACAATATCTTTCATTTAAATGTTATCAGCAGTCAATAGCTTTTGCACGTTTAATAAAGTTATTTGTTGCTATATTTAAATTAAATGAAAATTTCGATGAAGTAAATGAGATCATTCACTGGCTAAACACTATAGCAAATTTATTAAATTGGTCCCACTGTCACAAGTTTTGCTCACTTTTTCAAAAGGCGTTGCTCTCTCTATTTCCAACCAATAGCAACACGTGAACCGTGACGTCAGTGGTGCCCAAGGCGTATTTAACAAGGTGGCAGCGACCTCGACGTTGCGTTGCCTTACGAAAAATGAGAGCATGCACATGTATACACGCACACACACATATGCATTGCCTTGCGTAAGGCAACAGCAAAGAGGGTGACGTCGAAGTCGCTGCCACCTTGCGCGGGATTTCGCAATCTATGTTCTATCATTCTTGGTATAATCCTACTTACAATATCATTGCCGCTAATGGTGTGCAGTGGGATCGCATCGTCGCGTCCGCGAGTGCGTCGTATCAGTTGCAGGCTGGAGCTAAACGTATTGGAGCGTACGCCACGTGGTGCCTCATCGCTGCGACGGAAGCAGCCATCGATTTTCACAACTTCATAGGCGGTTGGCTCGGAGCGGGGACCAGCGCGCGCCAAACTAAACAAAATATACAAAAATTTTCTTGCTATGAATATTTGTGTGTTGCAAAACGTATCGAATAGTGCGGAGCTGCAGCTGGCGCTGCTCGCGATATATCGATATCCTTACTTACCGCACACGAAAGCTGCGCCTATCGTCACGCAATTTACGATCGATAAAATCCTCTTCAGATTTGCTGCGCTGTCGCGGCTCACCATCACCATCGTCCGTCGTCGGCTCCGTCGTCGGCTCCGCCGTATGGGCATCAAAGAGATTCTCGAGGTCGGTGGGTATGAGCTGTTGCTTGAGCATTTCATGGTCATCGGGATGCGCTATCTGCAGTATGCTCTGGCCATACAAGTCCGTTTGGCAATGCCCCAAATGTTGCTCAATGCTGGACGATATCAACAGTATTTGGCCATGACAGGTGAGCGTGAGAAAGAAGCTATCCAGCATGCCCATCAGTGTGTCCGTTACTTGGGGTCGTTGATCGTGCAGCGATTTGCCAAACACTAAACAAACGAAAAACAAACAAAAACAAAACAAAAGTCAATTTTTGCATTTTGTATTGCATGAAAATTGGCGCATTTAACAGTCTGGCAGTACCGGCAGCAACAAGCAAACTGTTGCATTTTCAAACCGTTGCATTTTCAAACAGTTTGAGAAGGATTGTAAGATATTTACTTACCGTATTTGAGACGCAGTCCGTGCGCTGCGAAACGCAACACTGCCGTTTTGTCGACACGTCGAGGTGACTCTGCCACATGTGGCACCATTGTTGATAGCTCCTGTATGGAGCCATTAAGCTTGTCCCGACGATTCTTCTCCGCCCGATTGCGTGCCTCACGACCGCTTTAAATATACAGAGAGACAAACAGGAAATGCAGGGATTAAATCATTTGCAATGCACTTGAATACATAATAATGGTGTCAATCAGCGAAAAAGGGGTGTGAATGTGGTTTGGGGGTGATAGTTTGCTCATAGTATAAACCGCATGACACGACAGTCTACACACATACACAAACCAACTTTTACATGTGGAATGACAAACAGCTCAATAGCTGTCAATAATTATCAGCTAGAAAATGCATTTAACGTCGCAGTCACAGTCGCCGTCGACGTTGACGTCGCTGCCGGCTACCGGTTAAGCGATCCCAACATGGCGCCAAACTTTCGAGAGCAAGAGAGAGCGAGAGCAATAAAGCGCGGCTCTCTCTTGTTGCTTTTGTTCTCTCAGAGTGAAAGGCTCAGACAAACTTAAGCTGTTTTAATTTCTCACTCCACTCTTTTGCCAGGCTGTCTGTCTGTTTGGATTGTTTGGTTCCCAGGCAGGCGGTGTATGAGTAATTCATACGGAAATATGAGAAATTGTTGTGTTCGATAAGCAATTAGCCTATGTTCTATTGTTGTTATTGCAATTACCCGCTCTGATGTAATATTGTTTTTAAAACGCAATTGCAAAAGCAACAAAGCGAGTGGGAAACTAGAAAAAAATAACAACAACAGCTACTGCAGTAATAATAATAGCAACAACAAAATCACAACCAAACATGAACATGCAAAAATGAAAAGGCGCAAAAAAAACATTGTAACGAATTTACTTAAGTGCAGCTACTCACGCACACACACACATAGCGAGGGAGGAAGAGAGTGAGAGAATGTTTTCATTTACCCTACACATATTTGTTATGGAGCAAAGGGTATTTATTTTGAATGAAAATGCAATTAAATAAATCAAAGATATAAAAGTAATAAAAATCAATTCGTGAACTTTGTATTGTTGATGGCGTTTTAAAATCTTATAAATATTATAAAATAAATAAATAATGTGTGTTTATTATTAGAGGGTATATAAATAAATCATATTTTATTCAATACATTAACATTTTGCAAGCATCCCCATACATATTCAATGGGGCATTTAGACACAAATGGCTGCACAAAAACAATTTTGTAGTATAATGCGAAATTCAAGTGCAAATTAACAAACAAGCAAACACTCAAGACGACGACGACAACGACGATAATGACACCCTGTGCTTTGGGGTGTGATTACCACAGGGTGGTACATATAAGGGGCAAATGAATAACTATAAAAAACCTACGGAAAGGGTTTAACGGTTACAATTGCGGGGGGCTGCGGTGTGTTAGGTTGGATGTTGCCCTTGAGACACGACGTTCACTTTGTTGTGTATTTGTGTGTTTTGTTCGGACACACCAAGTGGTTAGACGACGACGACGACGACGAGGAAGTGCAAGGTCTTGACGCCACTCGACTACATTGTATGTAGGTGATTGTTTGTTTGGACGACGCTCTCTCTATCTCTCGCTCTCTCTCCCTCTACCTCTGCCTATCTATCTATGCAGTAAATATATGTACATACATAACTGAAAAAAAACATATGCATGTATGTAGTATGTGTTGGCCATTTGTTTATTTAACATGCTGCATTTGCAGTTATACACCGCACTCTCTTTTTTCCCGCTCACATTGCCATTGCTGCTTCACTCACTCACTCCGCTCTGTATGTCTATTTCGCTCTTTCGCTCGTTCGATTATTCTCGTCTGATTTGTTGATTTGTTTTGAATGCGCGCAACATTGTAACGGTGCTGTTGTCGACACTCTTCTCAATTGCTGTACAGTTCTTTTTTCCACTCTCTCGCCGTCTTGCGCTCGCTCTCTCTCTCTCTCTCTCTGTCACTCCCTTTATCGAAGTGTATTGCAGCAGTGACCTTGGACGCTTTGCAGAAATGAGTACGCAGATAGCCGCCGTCACTGAATTGCAAACGAACGGATTTGTTGTTGAGCCAATGCAAAATGCTCGAATGATCAACATTTGGTACCCTGTTTTAACTATGTTTATATTAGGGACTAACTAATCGAAGCAGCAATGAAAACTAATTAGGAATTTTGTAATTATGATCTCAGAAACTTGAAAATATCTTCGTGCGTATACTTAATTTTTAACTTTTGCCTTTTTTGATTTTTGAGCACACTAATAAATCCCTACATATATATTATATATATGTATTTTACGTGCTCTGATACTGTATTTCTATATGTATATAGCATATATATATGCCTTGTTGCGTGGTATTATTGCTATGTAAATAAGGAAATCAATTCAGTATTGCGAATCGCTTGCTCTGTTTACGGTTCCTGCCAATCAAATTGCCCGAGTGTTGACTTGCTTTTTATACATAGTTAGCCCATTCAGTTCGGGGTGGGCGATGGGTGGGATGGGTGGTTGGGTGGCTTCTGGGTTAGTTTGGCTTCCCACTTGTTACACTTGTTGGGATGGGGCAAAAGGGACTCTCCAATATATGCACGCGTGCCATAAATTTCAACAGACGATAACAAGAGTTGTTGAAAAACAACAAGCAACAACAATAACAACAACAACAACCAAACAAACAAACAAATGCAACTCATAAGTGCAGTTAGAGCGAAAGAGCAAGAAAGAGATTATTAGTTAAGCTTATTACGTTAAGAGTTGAGAAAGGGGGAAGCGTGGGTGCTTCGGGGAAACAGATTTAAGCTTGATTTTGCCAAATGACCAACTGGGCAAATTGCTCGTCTCGCCAATTGCGTTACGAAAATAAATATATGTATGTATGTCGGAAAAGTCGAAAACAACATTGATAAAAATACACAAATAATCGCGACAAGCACGCTACACGGGAGATGGAGGGGGCGGGGGGTTTGCAATTAGGGGTGCAAGGGTGGTAAGGTAGGGGGTGCCAATCAGTGCGAAGCCGCCGCAGGTGGCCAAAACAGTTCAAACACAATTGTGGCCAAATTGGCAGGGCGCACGGGTCACAAAGCTGAACAGCATGGGACTTTCCCCGAATGCATGTACAAATCATATGGTGGGCGGCGAGTGGGTAGAGGGGAGTGGGCGGTGGTTAGATTGCTTCTAACGTTTGTTGTGGCTGTTGCGTTTTAAGTCAACATTCAATACAAGAAAAAAAAAGAGTTTAAAATTAAAGTTCTTTACATGGTTTAAAGGTTTTTTTTTTAATTTTGAACGTTTTGATTAGTTACCGATAACTGGTAGTGAAATATTTGTAGGGTTTTCATCGATTTTAAAGATTTGGGTTAATTATCGATAACAGAAAGTGCAATAATTTAAAGGTTTCTTTGATTTTCAAGGTTTCGATTAAATATCGATAACAGGGAGTGAATTAATTTTAAGGTATTCTTCAGTCGTAAAGGTTTTGATTTGTTATCGATAACGGGAAGTGATTTAAAGTGATTTTGGAGGTTTCGATTAACTATCGATAACACGAAACACATTAATTTTAAGGTATTCTTCACTAATAAAAGTTTTGCTTAGTTATCGATAACATGTAGTAAAATAATTGTATTGTTTTTGTAGATTTTAAAGGTTTCGATTAGTTATCGATAGCAGTAAGTGCAATAATTTCAAGGAATACGCATGTTTTCAACTCCTTTAACTAAACTTACAGACTTGGAACTAAGCTCTTGTTATTGAACTGTCGATGACACACACACGATGAAGATCGATATGAAATGTTGTATGAGTCACGATGTATCAAGTTATGAACTTACCTATTGGATAGCTGAAACATTTCCATCATTGTCTCGTGCGGATGATGGTGGTGCGGATGCGGATTATGCGGGGATAGCGAATGCGGATGCGGTGGATGCATTGATGCATGTGGATGCGCTGCATGATGATGGACATGGCCAGCATGATGTGGTAGCATGCCATGAGCAAAGCCAGCCGGCGTCGCACCACCTGCACCACTACCGCCCGATGGTAACGCATAGCCCGCATATCGATTGTAGGCGTTGCCAGATCCCGAACCATTGCCATATGGTGCATTTGGATACCACATATTGGGATGATAGAAGGGAGACGCTGCAGACGCTGCTGGCGAAGATGCCTGTGATCCTGCAACTGATGGTGGCGGTGGTGGTGGTGGTGCTAGCGGCGACGGCGGTTGCATCGTCTGGGAATGTGTATAGGGTCCTCCAGCAGCAGCAGTACCACCTCCACCCACTGCCGATCCTGGCGATGGATAACTGTACTGAAAGCTTGAGTTTGAGGGCGGGCGCAGCATTATGTCGCTGTTCGATGGCGTCGGAGATTGATAATAGCTATTGGCGGCACTGCCACTGCCACTGTAACCATAATCCGAATCCGTATAGCCATCATCTAGTTCCTGTTCCGGATCACGTTCCGATTGTTCCGTTGGTGCATCCGGTGACCAGGCATAATGCGACTGTGACTGTGACTGCGACGGTGGATCATCAAAATAGGGAATGTCATCTGTTTTGAGATCTTCCGTCGTCGTCGTTGTCGTTGTCGTCGCATTGCCGCCCGATTGACCCGTTTGGCTTGACGTCCGGGTGGTCGTGCCTTTTGCCGGACGCTTTAGATACGCATCTAGTGCGCTCATTTTGTTGTTGCTGTATTTGTTGTTGTTGTTGTTGCTATGGTTCTTGTGGTTGTCGTCCGGGGCACTAGAAGAAGAGGAGAGAGGTGGTTAACGAAGATGATCACATGTTTGCACTGAGAATATTGGTTTTTAAATACCCTTTAAAGACAGAATATAAGATACACTAAGAGAAAAAATCATAGGAATATGTAGGATGCAGTTTTGGAGTTCAGTCAAACTTTGGTATAACGGAAAAATCTTATTATAAAAAAGTTTTTTGATTGAACCAAATCGTAATCGTTCTAAGGAAGTTCGTTATATGGTAGTTCTACTGTACAATACTATATCATTTAAATAAAATATAAAGCGTGATGAATGAAACTACTGTCAAACTTTCATATAACGAATTCTAAGGGCACAAAAAAATTTCGTTATAGAAAAAATTAATGAAGAATAGTTTTTTGATGAATGCAAATCGTAGTCTTAGGTTTATGGAAGTTTTTTTATATGCTTTATACTTTGCCGCGCCGATAGTTTTTACAAAATTTTAGCAATAGATATAAAATAAATACAGTCGTGTCTGGATATAGTGAACTTATTTTTGCCAGGCCTGTTCCCTATACACCCATTTTCCTTTCTTAGTGCTCACTTGCAACCTGAATGGAATATTTGGTGAACATTTCAGCCTTCTAGCTCGTTTTTCTTTATGCTGTGGGTCTCTCAACAATCAGGACAAACTCTTTTATAAATACATATAGAAATTATTCAAAAATACTTCGTTTTATGGAAAATTTGTATTATAAATTATGGATAATTTCCTATGGTGAAGTTTGCTTATACCACAAAACCATGAAATGGATAAAAAGATATGCAACAGACTAGAGGAAGTAGTAGTCTCCTAAACTAAAAAGTTTATATTCTTGATCAGCATCAACAGACGAGTTTATATAGCCATGTCCACTCGTCCGTAGTATAGTATATACATATACTATATACAAACGCGTAGTTCTCAAAGAATTGAAAAGCTAGAGACTCCAGACTCTAGGCTTAAGACTTTTCTTCTTTCTTCCTTATTACTAGTTTGTTGTTTTTCCTCTTAAGATTCGTGATATGGTAGTTTAACTGTACTTTCATTCTTTTTATTGCATTTTAAATCATTAAAATCAAATATATATAATTGTTCACCATGATTTATATTTCTATTTTCTCTAAGTGCATAGAAAACAATCGAAGATTTAAAAAAAAAAATATATGTTTCCAAGCTATTGTTCTTATTTATGGGTGCAACAATTAATTATTTATTTATGCGCCAAGTTTAAGTGCAATTCGCAAAACCAACAAAACTGCAAAAAAAAATCTTTGCAAGAAAATAAATTCTTTAGAGCGGAACAACAACAATAAAACGAAGCTATATAGCGTGAGCAGAAATATATTTGTATGTGTATGTATGTATTTGGCAATTATATATATAATTGAATATAAATTACAGGGTATTTTGCCATTTGCATGCAAAAATTTCATTTATTTCTGTTATTTTTTTCGTTTTTCGCTTTTTTCTCTCTAATAGTTTGACTCTTATCGAATACAATCAAATGTTGTTAATTATAATTCATTTGATTGTTTGTTTGTTATTGTTGATGTTGTTGTTGCATGTCATGTCGTTAATAAATTGTCTTGTTTTTATTATGTTTTATTATTATTATTTTGTGTAGACAAAACGAAATATATTTTCGTCTTATTTTTGTCTCGTCGCTTTTCATTGTACTTTAAGTTTATTTTTGTGCAAGGTTTTCAATTCAAAATAGATTTGAAAACAAGTAAGAGGGCACTAGTCGAAAGATTTCGACTAGGACATACCCTTACCACGTTACGTATACGTAACGAGTAAACTTTAAACCGCGATATCTTCGGTATTTCTTAAACGATTTGGGTCAAATTTTTTTTCAAATGTTCATTATTTCGTCCAAAGTTTGAAACTCTATTCTTAGAATTTTGAAACTTCAGTTTTTCTTGGTATCGATTACAAGATTACATTGAAAACATGTGAAGTTATCGATAATTAAAAGCAAACTTGTACTGCGCGTGCTAGAGGAGAACTTTAATAGTAAATTGAATGTCTTCAGCTCTTATAGACTCTTCGGTCTAGACGTTTATTCAGACGAACTTTTAATTTTTTATGGTTTAAGGGTATAACAAGTCAAAAAACATCAACAACAACTACACAATGCCCTGCAATTGTCTTAAAGTAGATTTATTACCAACTTTATTGACTTTTGAATAGGAATTCTCTTCAATCATGTGGATCAATGGATTTTAGGTATGCAGGGTATGCGCTAGTCGTGTCTCTATCTCATCTCTTGTTGATGATTTTATGATTAGGCTCGTAAAATTCTAGAAGCGATAAACGCTTTCTAAACACATAGTGCGAATCTTTATGTGTCATAGACATATTTATATAGTATATTATATATATATACTATATAGTGTATAAGATATATAGTAAATGAGCAAGTGCTGCCTATAAATAATACTCTTTATATTTATGCACAAGCATACCAAAGTATACATACATGTTTGTATATCCAGATAATATCTTTGAACTATATATATTTATATACAATATATATATCTACATTTACTTTTCACTTTGCCATTTTGCATTCTGTCGCCTTTGCGTTTCGTTTCGTTTCACTTATCGCATTATTTTAATTCTTGCTTGTTTGTGTGTTTTTTTTTGTTTTTTTTTATTTTTGTTTATCGTTTTACGTTTGATATTCAAGTGTTTATTTATTTATTTTGTGTTTTAATTGACAGATTACTAAAACACAGATCGTATGTCTTAATTTGAAAGGCGGTGAGGACGGTCAATCACCTTACAATGTTGCAGAAACCAAAAAAAAAAAACAACAAATAAAACTCAAGTCGACTAGCAGATACCCTAAAAACACTTAACTAGCAAAACTCAAGCTTGAATTAACTTTAATCCTGGATTTCTCAACCGATCTTAAAACTTCACAGCTTTAAATCGAAAATGTAACAAGTTATCGATAATATTACAAATCTAAAGTGCGAAGCCGTTACATACCCTTCCACAAAACCAGTTAAGCCATTTTAGGGCATAATGTGAATGTTTAAGATATACAAATAAATAATCACGAGTTTTATTCTGTTTACGGATCGGTCAAACAGAGGACAGAGACACCTTTTTTTTTATTAAAACCGAATCATTTTATTTCCAAGCCCAATAAAAACAGCGGCTAAAGTGATAAGCAATTATGTACATACAACAACAGGAACACTTACAACTCTAGCAATGTTGCAAAACGATAAGGCAAACAAACAACAACAACTTTTTAAACAAATGATCAAAGTCTTCAATGCGCATTTAATGATACCGAATATTTGATATGCACATTGATAAATGAATCATTTGTGAGTTGTTGGTAGTAAAGTGACAAATTGTGAATTGAATGTAATGAATATTGTGAATTGATTTTGTTTGGGAGAGAGAGAGCTGTATAATATTGCGGTTCAATCCTCTGCCTAACTGTCAAACTCTCTATACTCACTTCACACTCACTAAATGTCAGAGCATTGCCATCATCAATCAGAATGCAAATACAATTGAGAGTGGGAGAGAGAGTGAGGAAGCGTGGGCGTGTGAGTGCGTCTTTGCCCTGTAATACGAACTGCCTGCGCAAGAGCCCATTGTAATTGTGCATGTGTAGTATCTTCTATTTATGTTTGTATGTATGTAAGTATGTATAACAATTATAATCTTCATACGCGTGAACGCAGACTTTTAACATGAAAATTGCTGCTGCTGTTGATAAGCCGTAAAAGCAGTTCGTGCTTCGTCTTCTTATTTGTTGGCGGGCATCTCAGTCTAACACACGCACACTCGTTATCACGCCCTCTCTGTCTTACTGTCTGCTACTAGATAAGTAACTGTAACCATAACGATTCAGACCCAGACGCCCACCAGGTGTTGTTGCTGTTGTTTGTCTCTGTTTGTTTGTTTTTGTTTGAGGCTTAACTCTCAACCCGGGGACGTTGCCAGACTGACAGCAGCTTTGCACTCTCATACAGAACTTATTGTGATGGTGAGTGGATGGGTGGGTGGGGTAGTCAGAGCGAGAGAGCATTTAATATGTAGGTTAGGAGTCACGCCAACTGTAACTGTTCAACATAGAGATACATACATATGTACAACAATAAAAACAAATTTCAATTTCACTTACATGTTTTGCGCTGTTTCTTATATTTCTGCATAAGGTGCGCTTCTTCTTCTTATTATTTTTATTATTGTTATTGTTGCTGTTTGCTAAAGCTTTTGCTGCCGCTGCTGCTGCGGCTGCTGCGCCTGCTGCGCCGCGCTGCTAAGCGTTGGCTTTTCGTCGCACTTAGCTCTCCTTTTCTTTTATTATTTGTGTTTGTTTGTTTATATTCTTTCGCTGCTGCCTGCCTGCCTGCTTGTTGCTGTTGTTTGTTGTTGTTGTTGTGGGTGGCGCGGCTGCAGTCTAAATTGAGCTTTGAGTTGTTGCTGTAAGCTTTAAAATTTTATGTTTTGTATACACTTTTTCCTATAGAAATGCAAACATTGTTGTTGCTTCTTTTTTTAAATTATTATTTTTTGGTATTTTTTTGGTTGGTTTGTTGTTGTTGTTGCAGCTGCTGAAGTATTTTATTTGGGAGTTTTGCATTAATATTTTAGGTATATACATATATTTAATATTTTGTTTGTTTAATATTTGTACAGCTGTTGCGTTATGGAGGTAATTGTTGTTATTGTTTTTCTGTCACACTGCCGTATGATGTTCATTGTTGTTGTTATTTGTTTTTGTTGTTGTTGCTG
This sequence comes from Scaptomyza pallida, assembly GCA_018152965.1. NCBI lineage: Eukaryota > Metazoa > Arthropoda > Insecta > Diptera > Drosophilidae > Scaptomyza > Scaptomyza pallida. The sequence continues at coordinate 4,174,647 of JAECXP010000003.1, forward strand.
CTGTTACATTAACCTTTTGCAAACTCTATAAAAAAAATCAAATTCAAACACAAACGTTAACGTTTAAAATACACCTTTTAAACAAACAAAATTTGTTGTTGTTGTTGTTGTTGATCACCGACACACACGCACAATAAAAAAAGCCATATAAAAAGATTTTTTTAATTTATTTTAAATTACACAGAACTTTTTTTTTGGATGTTGCCTTTATATGAATTTTTAATACGCATTTGACTTGTTGTTGTTGTTGTTAATTAACAAAAAAAAATGTGTTACTTTAATTTATGTATAGCTAATCTTTTTTATTAAATTCTTTTATTTGTCACCTGTTGCTGTTGTTGTTGTTGTTGCTGCTGTTCAGCGCAACAATATAAGCGAGAGAAAAAAAAGCACAAGCTTTTAAAACCGGTTGAAGCTGCGTCTTTGCTTGTTTTTTTATTTAGCACCCAAAAGCTAGACAGCTGTGTTTGTGTGTGTGTGTGAGAGATTGGGTGGAAGGAGAAAAAAAAGCGCCAAAGTTCTGTTGTTGCGAGAGCTTTGACTTTTGAGTTTGCCAGCTTAAACACATGCATTTCCGTATGCCTATATGTGTGTGTGTGTTTGCGTGTTGTTATAATAAAACACTTATAACAAAAACTGTATAAGAGCATAAAAAAACATTGTTCTGTTTGCCAAAAAAAAAAGTTCTTAGGACACGCATAAAAAAGAAAACTCTCGAGTTGTTAGTGGGTGGTTGGGTGGTGGGGGGAGTGGTGCGTGGCGCACCCAAGCTGGTGACGTTGTTTTTGGGTGGTAAACAACGAATAATAAATAAAAATGTGCGGCCTAATTTTTTTAGTACGCAAACACACAAAAAAAAAAAAAACAACAACGTAATGAGAAATTACCAGAATAAGAGCACTAAAAAAGAAGAAGAAGACGACGAAAAAGAGTGTAGAGGAGGAAGACGAAAGAAGAAAAACACAGCCAAACAGTGTGACAGTGACAGTGACACTGGTCTGGGTCAATCACCTGGGTCGTCGCAGTCGCAGTCGCAGTTACCGTCGCAGTTATCGAGCAATGCCAACCCACTCTCTCCCTCTCTTACTCACACTCTCTCTCTGTAGTATTTGCATTACGTTCAAGTGCCGTAAAGAAGGCAAAAGCAATTGCTAGACGCGAGTCGCAAATTAGCACAAAACAAAAACACCGAAATAACGACACAACAAGTACAAACGAACGTATTTGCTCTCAGCATAAAGCGAAAAGAAAAAAAAAAATACCATAAATAAATTATATAATATGCGCGCCCTGCTTGTGTTCTCGTTTATTCTCGCTGTTTGTCACTACCCCTTATCGCTCCCCCCCACACCCTCCACCCACACACAACTACAAGAGCATTTGTTTACTTTTGTTCGCATGAGTATATATGTATGTGTGTCCTAACGGTATGACAGTTAATTACAGAGCGCACTCAAAACTGAGCCAAAAATTGAGCTGGCGTTCGCCATATTACGTATACGAGAGGCACACAGTGTTTGTGTGTGTGTGTGACGACTAGTTTATAAATAGAGCCCAAAAAAGATGTGACAATTTCTCTGCTGCTGTTGTTGTTGTTGTTTTTGTGAGCGCTTGATTGAATACCAAACGTAGTATAACTTATAAACATATAAATCACGAATGTTTTTGGCTATTTCCACAACCGGTGACACATAGACTCTGTCTGTCCCTGTCTTGTGTGCAAAAATAAAAACGAATTCTCAAAAGGTTTGTTTTCAATTTCAAATGCCGATTAGCCAACCCACCCCATATCCCTTCACCCCACACACACGCACATCATCTATGCTCTCTCTCTCTCTGTCATTCTGAGCATCTTAACTCTCTTTTGTTACTGCTGATGCCTCGACCTGGCCTAACGACAAACGTTGAGGCATCGACGACGACGACATCAGGTGGTAGCCGCTGCCGCTGCTGCTGCTGTCAATTCGCCGTCGCAAAACCAAAAATAGCTTTGCACACATAGACAGAAAGACATACAAACAGAGACAGTTATGTGTGTGCATATTTGTATGCTAGCAGTTTCCTCAACTAAGCACGTTCGATATTAATAAGCTGGGTTTGTTTACGTAGCGATTATGTGCAGTTTCCACAGCGAACAGATCACGCTACGTATGCGTAATCTGCGTTCAGTGCCAAAATCAGGAAACACTTGTTGTTACTGCTTCTCTCTCTCTCTCTGTCTTTCGCGCTCTGCTTGCAAAAGCTTAGTTCATTGAGTGATGCTGAATTAAATGATAATATGCATGCGAGAGAGAGAGCATGTTTTTCTTTGATCGACGACACGACTCAATTTGCTTATCTGCGCTTACATTACAGCAGCTTGCGCCTCTCTTTGTGTGTGTGTGTGTGAGTTTTGGTAACGGAAAGGTAAGAAACTTGTACATACTGCTTTGAGCAGCTGGTGAGCGCACTTGCTGTGCTTTGCGCTCTCACTCTCTCTCGCTCACTCACTCAACGGCTCTGTTTTGTATGCGAGTCGCGAGGCGTTGCGATGCGACGCGGCGTCGCTGCTGCAGCGACGGCGGCAGATGCGACGTCAGCAATAATTTTTTGTGTGTTCCGCGACGAGTAGACAACAAAATAATAATATAATACAAAAAAAAAAAATGAAAAAAAAAAACTGTAGCTGTCTGCCTGCCTTTCTGTGTATGTGTGTGGGTAAAAGTTTAGTTTTGTCGATTTGGGTAACATTTTGCAACAAATGCGTTCGCGCTAATTGTTTTTCTTCTTTTTCTGAATTAATAACATTTTAAACGTTTGCACTGCGCCGCTGTCGACGTCGACGTTACCGTCGCTGTCAAAGTTAGCCGTTGGCGCCGGCGTCGACGACACTTTTGACATGCGTTAAAATTAAAGAAGAAGAACAAGCAGAATAAAGTAGACGAAAGGCGAAGAAAAACAACAACAATAAAACTAGCAAACACCAAAATAAAATCGAACGAAAATGAAATAAAATAGAAATATACGAGTCGCACACACACACACACACACACACACACACACTAACGCACGCACAGCGAAAAAAATAACCGAAAAATAAAAACCTTGAAAACGAAACAACAACAACAATAAAAACCGAAAAAAACTTTATTAGACTTTTAATGAGTGCGTTTTGTTCGTTGTTGTTGTTGCTATTGCTTGCCTATTGTTTTTAATCTCATGTTCCTTTGTGACTTGTTAGTGTTGTTGTTTAGATATTTTGATTGATTTGGCGGCAGATAAAAAATAAATACATAAATATTTTTTTTTTGCTTTCAGCCAAAATAAATTGTTGTGAAAAATGCAAAAGCAAATGTGCCAAAAACAACAAAAGCAACAACAACAATAATAAAAAATAAGTTAAACTGGAAATACATTATGTTAATTTTTTGTTGACTTGTCTCTCTCTTTCTTTGTGTGTGTGTGTGTGTGTGTGAGTGCCATACAAAAATTAACAAACACACACTAACAGAAAAAAAAGGCGCACATGGGCACGTACAAGCACGAACATGTGTAATTTAGAATGTATGTAACATACATGCATTTAATTGTTGTTGTTGTTGTTGTTGCAGAGCCGCTCTCAAAAAAAAACCGTTTCTAATGCTTAAAGCTCAAGATGGCGTTGTTATCTTCAGCTGATTGCTATACAAACAGACAAACACGCACACACACACACACATACACATACACAATATGCATTTTTGAGCGATTGTTGCACATTTTCGATAACCGATCAAACACCGATTGCACATACCAATTGTGATTTCGATTTTAGTTTAAGCGGCGCGCGCGCGGCCCCAAAACCGAACGTAACAGCGAACGGTAAAGAAATATAAATATATATATAATAGTTACAAAGACAACGACGACGGCGGAACGCAGAAAACAGAAAAACTGAAATATACACAACAATTGAAGCTGAAGCTGAAAGCGGAGCGAAGCCAGCAATCGAATCAGGCGGGCGAACGAGCGAACGAGCGAGCGAGCGAGCGTGCGTTCGACGTCCGAACAAACCGCTACAGAAACAGAAATTAATTATATTGAAATCACAAACTAAACTAATCAGCCAAAGCAGCAGTAGCTTGGCTGCGCTGCTGCCGCTGCCGCTGCTGCTCGCTCGCGAGCTTCGGCACGGACAGCGCGAACAGAGAGATAGAGCGAGCAAAAGAGACCAAGAGCGAGCGAGCGAGCGAGCATAGCAAAAAGCATTTTGAGTGGGAGAGAGCGTCGTTGTTAGAGTGGGCGGGCGTTAAAGAAAAACTGCACACACAGGGAGACCTTGAAGTGTGTTGTTTTTGCGTCAAGCCTTGCTTGCCCAAAAGGATAAACACAAACAAAAAAAAAAAAAAAAACATTTACACACACACATACTCCTCTCACACTCATACACTTGACGCAACGCAGCGACGGCGACGGCGGTCCGCTTCATGTTAAACTTTGATGTTATGTCTGTTTTTTTATTTTATTTTTATTGTTACAGCAACAACAACTACGCAGCAGCGTCAATAGGTGATAGAGAGAGCGTATTAGATAGAGTGAGAGAGAGGGAGGGAGCGAAAGAGCACACTGGCTAACGTTGAGCTTTTGAACTGAACGAAGCTGCTGCCAGCACACTTACACAACAACAACAACAACATAAGAACAACAACAGGCGCCGTGCAACAAAATATTTACATCTTTAATTGTTTGTATATATTTTTGTATGTGTTTTTTTGTTAAATGTTTTTTTTTTTCAACTGCATCTTCTGTACCTACGAAATTTTGTTGTTTTTCTTTTGATTTGTTTAGCTATTTTTTGTTGTTTTTATTTATTTTTTGTTACTTTCGCGCTTCGTGCTATATAGTGAAAATTGCTCGAGTACTGCGGCGAGAGAGCATGAACGGCGGCGGCGACGACGTCTTTGGACTTGGACTGCTGCCGACCGACTAGCGTCGACTTTAACAGTTAGGTCCAGGCCGGGCCGGGCCGTGCCGGGCCAGGACGCAGAGGCGTTAAATGTCATACAGCTGAGCCCATTTTTGGCTCAAAAGCTCGCTGCGATAGCTTTCGCTGCTTCTATTTTCATGGTCATTTGCTTTTGTTTTCTTTCTGTTTTTCTGTGTTTTTGAGCGTAAGCTTTGGCGTGCTTTGCCTGCCTGCATGGCGTATACGCAATATTTGTTGAACTTTGCTCTTTGCTCTCCTCGCACTCACACTCTCTCTCTCTTTCGCTCTTATACTTAAGGAGCTACGTACATATGAATATATTCCAAATGTGGATGCTTTGTGATGGGAGCTCATAAACAGTCAGCAAGCGACTCGACGATTTCTCGGCCCTCCCTTCAATCCACAAGCACAAAACGCAAAACGTTTGCCGTTACGTTTCAAATCACTGTTCTCCATGTATATATTAATTTTACTTAAATGCCACTAATGGTGCAGCATTAGAAAGCATTAAAAAGACACTTGAGTGCCAATAAAAAACATTAAATTTAATTGTTTAGCTTTATTATTTGTAACATAAACGTTTAGGCTAACCTAAAAGTATGCAATAGTTTTTATATTGGCACAAATAACACATATATTTTTGATTTTCCTAAGACTTTTTTTTTTACAGTGGATACTCTCCCTTTATTTAAATTTAATTATACTGTTATTATTTATGAACAACTTGCATTAAATGGGTAGAAAAAATTTACAAACAACTTAACTATATTTAGTTAAGTCTGCCTCATTTTTTTCTTAAGACAGATGGCATTTTATTACAATAAAATTGTATTTTTATTAAGTAGTTCACATTTGCTTTTGTTGTTAATTAGCCGCCATTGTTGCCATTCAAGATTTTGTTACATTTGGCGCCAAATCACTGTTCGTTTTAACAGTTCTGTTAATGTTAACAGTACGAACAATAACATTTGCATTGCGCTGTTATTCGAACTTTTAAAATGATGCACTAACCAGAGTGCAATAAATATGTATTTAAAACTAAGCGCCACGCAGCACATTCAGCTCCTCGGGTATGGCATAGATGCGCACCTGTTTCTCCATCATGACATCCTGTAGATTACCCAACTCCGGCGGCACATACGTCACCCCATCCATATACAACGCCTTGTCCCATGGACACTCATCCAAGGCCATCAAAAGGCAGCTTTTGCTGCGCTCCAAACTAGTTGCCGTCGTTGACAAACAGCGCAAATAAAGACGCCAATACAACGAATTGCGACGCAGGATCGCATATTGTTCCGCCTCGACGGCCGTGCGACGTGGATTCGTTGGCAGCAGCGTCTCGAAGAGATTTAGCAAACGATTGCGCAACAGTTGCGACAAATGTGATTGCGAAAATGTGAGTAGATCCTCCTCCATGGGCTCGTTGAGCCATTGCTGCTGGAAGCGGCAGCGTGCGGCAAGCACCAGATGCAGGAATGCCACAATGCCACCTCTGGTGTGCATGAGACGTATACGCAATTTATACCAGGGCAATGAGCCCAGCATGCTGCAACGTTGCAGCAGCAACAAATTGCGCGGAAACTCTTGCAGCGCGTGGTCCAGAAAGCCAAACATTTGCTTCGTTGGCTTCTCGCTTAACTGCATCATCAGCAATTGCAGTTCCCGGAGCTGCTCGCGACGAAAGGTGGACAGGTGGAAGCTGTGGCCCAGGGCAAAGCGTGGCTTCTCTAGGAGTTCCTCCAGCAGCTGGCGTGCCGCCAAAGTCTCATGCTGCAGATGCAGCTGCAGGCAATGCAAGCGCAGCAGCATGATCAGCCTATCGGGCACAAAGTAATCCTCCAGCGGCATGGCATCCTCAGTATCCTCCACTTTAACGACAAGTGTCTCATCCAACTGTTGGCGTATGTTTGGCAAGGTGCTCTCCAGCAACTCCATGGCCTGCTCAGCACTTTTCTGGCCAATTAACATCTCCGTGTAGATGAGCAAAGCATGCAAATGTTCGGCATTCGTATGCTGAAAGTCTTTGATGATCTTATCGAGCATCTTGAACGCATACTGCTTATCCTCACGCGCCTCATACTCGAACATGGCAATTTCGGTGTAGAAGCGAGTGATGTTGCGATTGCGTCCGGACTCCAGTACGCGACGATGCGTTTTGCGCGCATCTTTGACAAAGCCATCAATTCTCTTCTTACTCAGCTGGAGCAGACGCAGGCAGAGGCGTCGAAAACGTAGCCAAAGCATTATGCAGATGCGTCGCTTCGTCTCATGCTCTGGCTTGACCACAAAGCACAAGCCACAAATGTCCAAAAGTTCCTCAATGCAACGTTGATGCACGTCGAAGCCAATGGTGTGCGGCATGAAGCTGGGACTTACGCATAGCTCGCGGCACAGCTCCATGACGGCGGACCAATAGACATCATCCGGCTGCTCCGGGGGTAGGGCATAGCTCAGACGATCACCCAATGGCGTGAGCAACATTTCAATGGCATCCGAGTCGCCAATTTGTGAGATGCGTGCGGCAAGCCGTTCGGCCAGACAGCTGCTGCGAACCAAGGGCATCTTGGTTAGTTGGATGGTGAGGAGTAACAAATGCATTGTATTCTTCTGCTCCTTTAGCGGATAGATATAATGACATACATCGGCGCTGTATACCATGCGTTGCGGATCTTCTGTCTCGAGGCATGGCTCGCGATCCAATTGAACGGGATAGGGTAGAAAATTGTATGCCTGACGCAAACGTTCGACACGCGTCCATATCTCAGTCATTGGCATGCCCGATTTTAGTACCAGCTCCTCATAATCCAGCAGCGGTTCCTCGCGCACTGCGCGCGTCTCAAAGCAATCAAATTCGACAAATGGAAAATTGAGTTCCAATGCCAAACGCAACAATGCGTACATTTTTTCAAAATTCGCCGATTGACGCAAAAACAAAACGCAATTGTGAAAGAGCTTCAGCATGAGTTCATCTGTCTGCTGACGCTGTGCCTTCGGGCCGAGATGCATGCGACGCATACATTGCTCATAGATCTTCAGTACATCGGGTATATTGCAGCGTGCCATTGTGCCCTGGGTGCTCATGATGAGCGCACGCCACAGTGTATACTCGTATGGTGTACGCTGCAGCAGCTGTTCAATCTTTGTTGCTACCTATGGAAGGGAGGATGGGAGTTAAGACTGATATTTTTAGAGGTTTTGTCCATGATACAATTAATACGGTAGAGGCATGGGAGAGAGCGTGCTCTTTGCTTTGTTTTAAGGGTCACGCAAGGCTTGTCATTTGTTACGTAATTTAATATATTTAATTTTTTATTAAAAATTTAATTAATATAATCGGCTGCGTTTGATCAAATTTTGTTTAGTTAAATATTTTTACAAACTAAAAGTTTGTAACATGGGCTGCATAAAAAATTTTATACCTACCCAGTGGCGCAAAATGCATTACCGCTATAGTACAAGTAATTTTGTAATGGGCATTTGTGCCACTGGGTAACTCTGTCGCACTAACAAAACAATACCTTCACAGAGTCAAGAGAGTATAAAATAAGGACAGCAACATGGCTGTCTCCCACGCACTCATGTGTTTATATCAGTAGGTACTGGCTCTCTCGGATGACTCTAACTTATTAATTGTATCATGGTTTTGTCTTGTTGCTACTCACCTGACTATCCGGATAGGTGGCACTTGTTGTGTCCACGTAATGTTGCAGCAGCTGTTCATTGCCGGGATGATGCTCCAGAGCGGTTTCGAGCGTATGCAACTGATGCTCGGCAACAGCGAGACGATTGCTCTTGGACACATTCTGTCCGAGCAGCTGATGCAGCTTCAACCAATTGTCCAACTGCTCCGGCTCGTTGGCAGTCAGCACTTTGAGCTCACGAATGCGTTCCATTAGATTTAGCTTTGCTGTTTCGCTTAGTTGAGGTTCAGCATCCGGCGGCGCCTTAAGCAATTTGCTGGCTTGGTGACGCTTGCGTTTTGTGGCCCAGGTCTGTGGACGTTGGGGATCGAGCAAGCGGCGTAAATGGTATTTGTAGAGTGGGCGCGTTAAGTGCGGCAGCGTCTGCCATTCTAAGTGAACTTTATTTGGAGTCTTGTCGACGTAAAACTCAACAGAGCTGGAGAACTCGAGTAAACGTTTGGATGCAATGCATGTTTCGCTATTGGATTTAACTGATTCAGTATCGGAGGCGGAATCTTCTCCATATTTTGTGTCGGATTCACTAGATGAGCTCAGTATGATTTTACTGGGCAATTCGTAGCTGAGATTGCTTGTGGTACCTTAAAGTTTCGAAATTACAAAATGTTTATCCGTATAAAAAATAAAAGAAAACTCACCTTTACTGGTCGATGGTTGCTCAGTTGTCTCAACATCTTTATCTTTTGGTTTTGCCTCACCCGTGCTGTATGCCGGAAATAACGACATTATAATATTTTAAAGACAATTGAATTCTGAATGTGATATGTTTGTTTGCTCCTTGTTCACAAATTCGATTGATATTTATTTGGCTGCGTTATCGGGGTGCTGCCACATCGTCGTGTTAAGTCAAGTATCGAGTACAATTTCATAATCGCAATACTATCGCTCATCGCACATCGCTCAACCATGTGGCAACGCCGGCATTTAATGTGAAATTTACATACTGCCCGTGCCGATCTGTCGGCAACTATTAATTAGAAATCAATTTCGCAAAATGTTTAAAAAGTACGTATTAAACGCAGCAGCCAAAATGCTGGCCAAACTAACTGAATAAACACAATGATATAGATTTGAAGATAAGGACAGTATCTCGTCGATACAACAGCTTAAATCATCTGTACAAAAAGGCATACGTGCCAAACTATTGGACGCATATCCAAAACTAGAGACTCACATTGATTTAATCCTGCCAAAAAAGGACTCATATCGCATTGCAAAATGGTATGTACAGCTGCTATTTTAATTTTATGAATAATAATTGAGTATTTATCTGCAGTCACGATCATATTGAGCTGCTTTTAAACGGTGCCGGCGAGCAGGTATTTTTTCGTCACCGGGACGGACCATGGATGCCTACATTGCGTCTGCTGCACAAGTTCCCATACTTTGTGACCATGCAGCAAGTGGACAAGGGTGCTATACGTTTCGTTTTAAGTGGTGCTAATGTCATGTGCCCGGGGTTAACATCGCCGGGCGCCTGTATGACGCCGGCGGAAAAGGGAACTGTTGTTGCCATCATGGCCGAGGGCAAGGAGCATGCGCTGGCCATAGGACTACTTACGCTATCCACAGACGACATGTAAGTGTCAACAGCAGCTGCTTAAAATTGTCTATGAATCAATATTTTATATTAATTTTTTGTTGTCCTTTTGTGCAGCTTGAAAGTCAATAAAGGCATTGGCATTGAGACGTATCATTTTCTTAATGATGGCCTGTGGAAATCAAAGCCCGTTAAATAGATCAATTAACTAGCAGCAAGTCTCGCCAACTAAGCGTACCGCATACTTCTTTGTCTCTATAATTTTGTTATTGGAAGCAAAGAAGGATTCTCTCTTTTTATATAATTAATACATTTATATATTTTTTTTATATTTTTCTTACATAAATGCGCCAGTTAATACTTAGAAAAAAATAAATGATTCGAAATACATACGAGAAGAAATAAATGCATCTTGCACAGGGATGAAATAAATCGTACAAAATGGGATGAACGGGAGAGGGAAACGCTCACATTTGTACAACCACCTGTAGCGATGACCAGCGTCCAGGTACGCCGTAAGCCAGGGCTGCCACACTGGCAAGCAAATTGCAGCCACAGGCTGACCAGACAACTTAAGGCCACAAGATGCAAATTATTATTTTGTCATTGCCCAATTGTAATCAACTGCAGATTTAATGTTGTTCTGGACGTGTTTATTGATTTTCCATCATAGAAAACCAGCTGTTGATAGCTTAACGACTAGTGGTGTCGAGTAACATATATTGGCAGTGACGTCACAATCTCAAATGAATATCATGCCATGCTAATAATTTGCACAACAAATTAGAGATTTTTATGCTAGGCAAAAGCTTAAATTTGCAATGCAATGAAATTGTTAACTATTTGTCATTTACGCAAAGCAAACTGTAGGCAAATGTCCCAGCACAAAGACTATGACGTATAAACATTGGTTGCAAGGAGCATAATCATATAAGAAAACCTTAGTTTTGGAATAAGCATGAAAGAGCGCGCGCTTTTGTATTGGGAAAATCGCATGCGCTCTACTCGCAAGTAACGGTTCATCTGCAAGTGCGTGTGACGTACGTGATGTACGTGTGCATGTATTGTACGTCAGCAGCAGCAACTTAAAAAGAAATTGTTTTCAGTTTCAGTTGCTGTCAGCATTTGACGCACAGCACGCAACCGTCGAAAAACTGCAGCGCACTTTGTAAGGCACAAGCAAAAAACCATTAAAAAAAAAGAAAAAGAAGGAAATTGAGTTGAAAAACCACAAGTGGTAGACGCAAGTTGAACAATAAACGCTGCAAACCGCAATGGTAAAAAACATTAAAAAGCACATAAATGCAAGAGTGCAAGACATAAAAACCTTAGATAGGTTGTCAAAAGTGTGGCGGCGATTCTGATTTATGTGTGTGGGTGCGTGTGTGCGTGTGTGTGTGTAGCATATGGTATGAAAAAAAAGGACATTGAAGTTTAAAGTCCGAACGTTGCAGCAGTGCACGTCTGTATGTGTGTGCGTGTGTTTGTGTATGCGCCATTTAATGGACGAAAAGTTTTCAAGGAAAACGGATACACACTGTTTGAGTTTTATGAAGGTGCAAAATGCAAGAGTTCCATTGTGTGTGTGTGTGTGTTTTGTTATCGCTTAAGTGGGCGTGTGACTCATGAGACTTGCAAGTGGTCGCCAAGAGCAACAGCAAAAAAAAAAATATATAAGCACAGGCCTATTGGCAATATTAACAATATGGATACAACATATGCCTTTTAGAGTGCACTTTCGTTTTGGTTACACTTTTATTGATTTTACTCCAATCTAATAAAGTGTTTTTTGTTTTTTGGCAGGCGCTGGCGCTAATTGAGTTGATGTTGATGGCATGCAAAGGCGAAACATTCGCGCCTGCCTGAGTAACAGCAGCAACAACAACAACACCGAAAGCGTAACTAACAACAACAACAGTTATAACGGCGTATAGCTATCCAAAGCAACAGCGCCAAAACGAAACAGCAGCAGCAGGCAGGCAGGCAGGCAGTCTGATAGGCTGCGAGTCAGAGAGAGAAAGAGAAGCATTGAGACGACGAAGTAAGAAGTCGCACATGTGTGTGTGTGTGTGTTAGTACGTACAATATGGAAGACCTTTTTCTGCTAATTATCAAGGAGTCAACGGGCACGAAGCACAATGCGTTGCGACAAACGGCGCAAATTGCTTACGGTAATGATTGCACATGTGTGTGTGTGTGTGTGTGAAGTTGTGACTATAACAACAACAAGCATAACCACAACAACCACAACAATAAAATGGCAAAAAAAAGGCAAAAGGCAAACGGCAAGAGCAATAATATGCGCATTGTGAACATGCAAGAACGCAATTTCCTTTTTAGCTTTTGTTTTGTTCATTTTACAGTTGTTGTTATTGTCGTCCCTCCCCCTCCGCCTCCTGGCTAACTACCGTTGGCATTTCCTTTGTTTTTTCCCTCTCATTCTCCCACGCATTGACCATAGCGCATAAAAGTAGGCAACGATTTGTCTTCCGGTCAATTTAATTCCCTTTTTCCTTTCTTGCAAGCATGATAATCGCTTATTCGCCATTGTTTTAACACATTTGTATTATTTTTCAGATAAACTTTATCGACAGCATGGCATGCACAGGGATCCGTCACACGAGCTGCGCTCCGTTTGTTTTACGGCCCTGCAAATGGCCTTGGACACGAAACGGCCAAAATTCATCACAATGGGTCTCAATGGCCTTCATGTAAGTGCAAAAAAGAAGTCAAGTGGGAAGAAGTGGGAAACTCTAGAAATCAATCATTAATCTTAAGTTCCAAGCTTTGTAAAAAAACGACATATACCCATTCGCAAGGAAGAGTAGACGCAAGAGTCAATTATCGAACGGGTTTTTTCTTGCCTTGTTTCCGCACCGGAAATGCTTTGACTGACGGACAGACAGACACGGAAAATTGCGAAATGGTTTAGCTAATTGCTCAAAGGGTTGGGGAGAACGGGGGGCTAACAATTCCTTACATCCTTGCCCCTCCCCACACACTCTCTCTCTCTCTCGCTCTCGCTCTCGCTAAGGAAAATGATTGAAGAAAGTGAGGCCAAGGCTAAAACTATTATAATCAGGGGGCATCATATCATAACGGCACTCTCTAGTCACTCCTTGAGGCAATTTGCGAAATCGATAAGACATTTAAAGTGTTCCAATTTGTTTTTTTAATATGATTGAAATGCACTTAAAAATAATGAAAAAATTATTGCATTTTCCAGCGCGTCATCAAGGACGAACGCTTCTATATTGGCCTAGAGCCGGAGGATGATTCGGTTTGGCTGCCATCACAGCTGTTGCGTGCCACCAATGGCATCCTGCCATCGACAAGCAGCGAGGATACCGTGGTGAATGTGCTCCGACTCTTTCTGGCCATGGCCTGCTCCCCGGCCTGCACCCTAAATGGCCGACTGCTCATCGAGATTCTGTCGCGTTGCGGCGAATGCTGGGAGATGGGTTCGAGGGCCACCAAGGCGGCATCGCTGGCAGCGGCATCCCAATGTTTGCGCACCTTTTGCGCCTTCCTCATCGAGGAGGCGGAGGAGGTGAAGAAGACAGCGCCCGCGGGCCTGATGACCCAGACACAGGCATCCGCTGTGTACAATGAGGTGATCCCAGTGATGCAGTGGCTCTGCAGTCGCCTTGTCGAACCCAATGTCAACAATGCATCACCGAATCGCAAATGCGAGAATCCCAGCTCTCTATATCTAACCGAATGCATATTGACGCTGAGCTCAGCATTGCCCCGGAATGTCCACGCCAATCCACATTTCACCTCGTTCCTTTGGCAAAAGTTCTGTCCCACATTGGCCGCTGCACTTGGCTCGCCCGGTCGCATTAACCTGGACAAGAAGTTCACATACAAGTAAGTGGAATCCTCAATGAATCCCTGATCTCTAATCTGACTGTCTCTTCTAGGGACGCCCTACACTTGATTGAGAACGAGGCACGTGGCTTTTTTACGGGTCCTGGACTGGATGGGCCGCAGGCACGTTGCGTCTACTTGACCGCAATACAATTGCTACGCATTGCTGGCGCCCATGGTTCACTGCGTCCCATGCTGGAGGCGCTCTTTCATCGCATGGTGCTGCTGCCGGCACCACTGAATCGCACCGAACCGCTGCGCTGTGTCCGTGAGATCTTTAAGAGTCCGGAACGCCTCATCGATCTGGCCGTCATTCTCTATGTGGACAAGAATACCGCCCAGGGCTGCAGCGACGAGATGGCACTCTTTCGACTGTACGTATACGTACTATTCCAATGACAAATCTCTAATCTTTCTCTCCTTTCAGGCTCATTGATGCCATGGAGGAGTGTGCCTATGGAGCAAGTGCTGGCAGTGCCACCGAGGCGAGTCTCCAGGCAAGCGTGGAATGCATGGTGGCACTGCTGGACAGCCTGCAAGTGTTGTGCAGCGGCGAATTAACCGAATCCATGATCAGTGATCAGATTGTACACGTGGTCAATGGCAGGCATGATCTCTTGAAGGATGCAGATTACTCTGGACCCTTGACATATCAGAGCATGGCACGGCTGCCTGCACCATATCGCGATGCGATTGTTGAGTTCCGGCAGAATGTATTTGAGACCTCGTCCGGATCGGAGAGCGAATGTGAGCCGCCGCATGAACAGGATGAGCAGGCATCCAATGGCTCGGGCGATACAGAGGGACCCGAGGACGATGAGCCCAGCAGCAATTCCAGTGATGAGACATCGCGTGTCGAGAATCGTTGGCCCTACTCCCATCTGGAGGCACCCGTTATGCCCATACGCACCGATAGCGACAATGATCGGCAGCATGCCCGAGATTTTGCCAGAGCTCTGCGACAGGATTTGGTGCCGAAACTCTTGCGTTTGCGCAGCTGCATCGAGCTGGACGAGGCCATGCAGGAGTTCGCGTCGGCTGTGTGCCAGGAGAACAGCATGAACTTCTCCGACTTTGATTACAATCTCACGGCCATCAATGCGGATGGCATTTATCTGGCCATCTATTCATCATTGTTGCTCAGCCTGCAGCTAATGCGCGCCGGCTACTACGATCAGCAGCAGCAGCAGCAGGGATCGGCCAAGGATAACATATTGGTGCCGATGTCGGAGCAACAGTTTGTCACCTCCGTACAGAATACGGGCGTCCTTGTCTATCTATCATCGCCCTGGCTCTGCGAACTCTATCAATCGGTGATTGTCTCGAATATCCTGGAGTCGATGTCGCGTCAACAGCTGGAGGGCATTGGACCACGTTGTGCCCTCGTCGATATGCTGTGCGATGCCGGCGGCTTGGCCGCCACACAAATGCTCTCGGAATGGCAGCGTCTCCAGACGGCGACAGTGAAGCACACGGGCGATGATGAACAGCATGAGACGAAGAGGCGGGAGGCGGCTAAGAAACTTTGTCGTCGTTTGTTAACCTGTTGCTGGGACTCGATGGTCATTGTGCTTAGCTCTGGCCTGGGTGATCTTCAGAGCACTGCATCCAATAAACTCGTTGCTCTCTCCAAGCGCACGCTGCGTGTCAAGGCCAAATCGAACAAATCCAATGGCGAAGCGCTCTATGCCATGTGCCTGGATGGATTGCATTCGGTAAGACCTTATATACAGTGGGGAGCAAAAGTGAGTGCACGTTAAAGAAATTGACTTTCGTCGACAATAAAAAATTAATCACACCTTTTTAAAATTTTTGATGAAAATTACTCATCAACAATTGCAACTTTTAGTTATTTTAAGCAATTTTCCAAATTTTCAAAATTTTCTTTTCATCAAAATTTAAATTTTTTGTCATGTTAAGCAATTTTCAAAAAATCATAAAAACTACATACGATGAGATTTTTGAACAAATCTTTTTTTAATCAATATAAGAATTTTTTGAAGTAAGTTTTTGCATCAAAACATTTTTTTTTAAGCCCGGGAAAAGGGTGTAAAATAGACAAGAATTGAAAACTTTCAATGGGTACTTAATGTGTTAAGAAGAGTATTGTTTGTGTGATTAATTTTTAATTGTCGATGAAAATCAATTTCTTTAAGGGGGTATTCTGGTTTAAAAGCCCGAATTTTAGAGATTTTTTTGGACGCTATATAAAAAAAAAAAAAAAAATTATTTTTACCATCCATTTTTTATAAACTTTTTATTGATATTTTAAGAATACAAAACAATTATAATATAAAAAAAATTAAATTAAATTTCAAAAACTGCAGGTCGACGAAGTGGGGACTGATGGAAAAATGGCTTGTCCTGGTGTGCAGGAAATAAATCCTTTTCGTGACCTGATATGGAAATCAATTAATGATTCGTAAAGATGAAGGATGTAGTTATCGCACTACGAAACGTTTTTGAAAAATACAATTTTTTTACAAAATGGCGGCGGTTTGCAAAAAAGTTTCATATTTCTCCTATTTTTTGTCTTTCGGAATTTTTTAAAAATACAAAAAAATAATTTTCGTTAAAACTCTTCGTAGTGCGATACTATAGTGTATAAAGAAGCTCTGTATAAAATTTCAAGTGAATCGGTTGAGTAGAACTTGAGATATCATGCACACCGTTCCTAGAAAAGTAGTTACGAGAAAAACAAGCTCAAAGTTTGAGGACTAGTCGCGCGCAGTCGGAGTCGCGTCACAAAATGAGCTGTAACTCTGAAAATAATTCGAATTTCGAAAAATCCTTTCAGGGACATTTTCTTGAAGGGTTATACAATGAAAATATGCAGAATACCCCCTTAACATGTACTCACTTTTGGTCCCCACTGTAGAAGCTAATCTTAGCCTTCCTCCTTATAATCTTTATCTTTTCCAGGCTGCCACGCTGAGCAACAGCTTGAATTTGCAACATTTGGCTGGCAAGATTCTCAATTTGTTGGCCTCGAATGTGTGTCGCACAAGTGGACCTAGGATCTCGGCCAGTCAAGCCATGTCCATGGATGTCGTCCTTACGGGCGGCTTGAATTTGGGCAGCTACAGCGCCGACTGTTGGCCCAGCATCTTTGCTGTCTGTCGTCATGTCAGCCAGCTGGAGCATGAGATATTTAGCATGCAGAATCCATCGATAGCTGCATCGCCCGGCAGCAGTCGTCGCGATCTGGAGACGGGCGAGAAGCTCAACAATGGCGGTAGTAATGCACAGGATAAGCTCAATCTATCCTCCATACCCATCGATGATGATGAAACGTGGTGAGTCCCGAGTCTTGTGCCCCCTTGTGCCCCATGCAACCTTGCAACTGACACTTTTTGTTCCTCTCCAGCGTCGATGTCTATAGCTTTTTGCAGGCACCAATGCAAAGTCCCAATACGAATATTACATCCATACTGAAGGTCTATTCCGGCACCAATGAGACCGTCCTGCTCAGCCAGAGTGATACCTCGAAGGTGTTGTGCGCCTTGTCGCATCAGGCCGAGAATCTGTTTAGTGATGCTGCGGAACGTTTGAGTTTGCCATCATTATGTCAATTCCTCAAGCATTTGTGCCGTGCCTCACGCGATCAGCTGTACAAGAGTCAGGCGGCACGCAAGGGTAGCAGCAATGCCAGCGGCACGGGCGGCACTGGCAGCGCCGGCGGCACTGGTGGTGGACGCATCTGGTGGCCAAGCAAGGGCTGGAAGAAGCTGGACTCGTTGCCCATGTCACTTTTACTCCATCGCATTGGGGATGTCACCCTCAAAGTATTTCGCAGCTCGCGTCCACTGTTGCATGTGCTCAAAGTTTGGGCCATAACAGGACCGCATCTAATGGATGTAAGTTTAACTCTTTCTATACTCACAAGCATACCTGTTAAGTAGAGATTGTAGTCATTATTAGTTAAATTATTTTAGTTGAAAAAAGTTACATTACGACTATTTTTGGTTTTACTTAACATATATAATGATTACGATAACAAAAAATCAAAAATTATCTAAAATTATCGCAAATTATGAAAATAATCAAAAATAATTAATCTGATTTTTTTATTTTTGATTATTTTTTATTTTTTTTTTGATTATATTTAATTATTTTTTGACTACTTGTGACTATTTGTGAATATTTGCAACCAATTGTGACTATTTTTCACTAAAAAACAACAAATTTAAATCCAGCAACAAAGCTGAGGTATAATATGTAAAGTGCAATTTAAATTTTATTTTTGTGATTCGTCAAGAAGGGAAGGAAAATACTCACAAATAATCAAAAATAATTTTTTTTTTTTTTTTAATAATATTTGATTATTTTGAAAATTTTGCGAGAATTTTTGATAATATTTGATTTTTTGTAATCGTTATTACTATTTAATCATACATTTTTACCAGCGAACTATATAGTCACTACGACTACTTTCCAAAAATAATTTAATTGATTAGTAATTGCAATCGCAATTAAACAAGTTATTAATTATTTGTCCTTTCCAGGCTGCTTGTCATCGGGATCGCATGATCTCGAAGCGTGCCATCGAGTATATACATGATATAATAACGGCATTGCTTGTGGAACAATCAGAACTACCGTATTTCCATTTTAATGAGGCGTTGCTCAAACCATTCGAGAATCTGCTGAGCATGGACACCTGCGATGTGGATGTACAGGATCAGATTGTGGCATGTTTGTATGAGATCGTTGAGGCACATCGCACCGAAATACGTTCCGGCTGGCGGCCATTGTTTGGCACTCTGCGAAATGCACGCAGTCGTATGCTTAATATGAGCAATATCATCGATATCTTTCGGGTATTCCTGGACTCGGATAATACGCTGGTCTTTGCCAATGCGGGACTCGATTGCATATTGTGTTTGCTGTCGTATTTGGAGATATCGGGCGGTGGTTCGAATAATAATGCTTGTGGCGGCGATAACGATAACGATAACAATGCGGCATTCCGACCAACGGATTTCCTGCACGAAACCCTACGTTTCCTGGAACGTTGCTCCAGCATCTTAGGCTTCATGTACAGCATGCCCAAGTGTCCCAACTTCCATTCAACCTACAAGATCAAAGGCATCTCGTATACGCATATCATTGACGCCAACATACCCAGCTCCATGGAGAACTTCACCTACTTTGGCAATGACTATCTACAGACTAAGAACGAACAGTATATGATATCATATCGTTCGCTGCATATAGACAAGGATACGATCGTGAAGATCGATGAGATGGACAAGCCATCGGGTGTGCTCAAAGTATGGTTTCTTCTGCTGGATGGTTTAACCAATTCCTTGATCGTTTGCCCCTATTCACATCAGGCGCCTATTCTGCAGACCATATTCAAACTGTTCAAGAATCTATTGTCGAGTCCGGGCATCGATTTCGGTTTCTATTGCATCAATCATCTGCTGATACCCATGATCCAGGATTGGTTGCGTTACATTAACAAGACGGGCGCCAGTTGGCAGCTGATTGAGAAGAATTTCAAGCATTGCTGCTGCATGACCACCGATCTCGTCGTGGAGTTCATTGAGAAATCGGTACCGGAACAGCGACGCACCAAGACGCGCCTGGCCCAAATCGTACATCCCGCCGATAATCTCTTGTACTCGAAGTTGAAATTTGTCACGGAGCCACTGCATCACAATAGCACCTATGACAGCAGCTCCAGCTCCGCCAGCGATGAGCACAAGCAATCGGATAATCCCGCCAGCGCCGCCAGCAATGTGAATGTTAATGTTAATGTTAATCACAATCTGATTGAATCGTCACCCACAAAGATCTCGAGTTCGGCAACGTTGGCGCTGAAGCAGTTGCTCCTTGTCCTGATTGAATGTGCGGCCCAATCGCAGGAATCGATTGCCAGGATATCAGTGTCCTGTCTCAAACATGTCATCCTCTCCACGGGCATGCTGTTCAATGAATCCCAATGGATGATCGCCTGCTCGGCTATACATCGGGCTTGCACCGTGACCATTGCGCCACTGCGTCAGCTCTCCTTCGCCTTTCACGAGAAATCCAATAGCTTCTATGGGGATTGTGCCAATGTCAAAGTCGCTGCACGTCGCGACTCCACCTTGGACGAACTGGCTCGCATCTATGCTTTGGCCCAACAGGTCTTTCTCTCCGATAATCAACGTGAGCCGAATCAAGGTACTCCGGCATCGACGCCCACTGGCAATGGCTCTGCTTCGGCTGCGGCAGCTGCTGCCTCGGCTGCTGCTCCACCGCCATGCAAGAGCTCCAGCTCCTCCTCCTCGACGGCACAGCTCACCGATGATCGCAGCTATTCCTTTTTGCTTTACCCCTTAAACAATGGCTTCAACTCGAATTTGGATAACTTTGTCATAAGGATACCATTTAAGAATCTTGTTGTGGGTCTGCTGGCAAATCAAATGTTGCTTCAACTCGTTGCCAAACTGTTGCTCTCGCGGTTGAAGTGCGTGCCCCAAGCGGTGTCCACATGCATCTTTGACAACTATGCCGCCTCGTCGGCAGCGACGCCCAGTCATGACTACGATTTGGACTTTCGCTCCAAGGAGATTTTATTGCGTTGCGTTAAACAGTATTTGATGTCTGCTTTGGAGTTCGATTCGCGTCCTGGGTTGAAGTTTCTCATGCAGAAGGTGTCGAATATCGAGTATGCCGCCAATTTGTACAAACAAATGACTTCGTCCTGGATGATCTATTATATAGCGCTGGTCGATTCGCATCTCAATGACATTGTCGTCTATAATCTGGGCGCTGAGGATTTGAATTTTATCTTGGAATCATGCTCCCGGCTCAATACCACAACGGTCAAGAAGAAGGAGAACTTTGTGCGTTATCTATTCTGTCTGCAGGATGCCTGGAATCTTGTCTGCGAACTCTATCTCAGCAATTCGGCATTGCATGACATTGAGAATAATGGTGGGAAGCTGCGCAATGGCCAGAAGCTGCCCATGGTGACCTCAAAATCCATGTGCCTGGCGCTCAATGGCAATCATGATGCCACCACAACGACGACAACGACAGACTCTGATCCGGCCTCAACGCCCAGCAAGAACACCACACAGCAGCAGCAGCAGCAGCAGCAAGACGATGAGAATGTAACGATGACAACGCTCATTAGTGAATTTCAGCCCAAATGCCGCAGCAATCCGTTCGATACGAATCGCCAGGCGGCCAAAACGGAAGCGGAATCCATTTCGCCGGAGATTGAGCAACAGCGTGCAACGAGCATTCTGAAGGATTCGAATTATAAGCGTGCTGCACTTGCTCAATTGGTTGTTGCATCCATGGAACTGCTACGCTCGCTGCCCAATGAGGCCGAGGAGAACTTGAAATTGTTGATGACGCCCACCATACGGGAGGCGTTTCGGCTTGTACAGCTGCAGGGCAATGAATTGAGGGTTAATCAGTTTTAGGCAATGCTTGTTGAGTTTTATTTTGATCTGTAGGCGCACCCCTACACCCCCTCCACAACTACAACAACAACAACACCTTGATCTCTGACTCTCTCTGTCTATATCTTTCTATCTCTATCTTTGATTTTCGAATATGTTTTATCTCGCTTTGCAATAATCAAAAAATTGTAATCTAAACATTCTTCTTCGAAATGAGCCCCAAAAAGTATGCTATATATATGAAAAATATGCCAAATGAAGGGCTTAACACTCAAGCGAGTTCAACCTAACCTCAAACCTCAATTCCGTTATTTTTTTTTTTTTGCAATAAGCTGTGTTGGCTTTGCATAACGGTTAATCAAGGCTACGTTTTACACTGCACATTCACTGTCTCTCTCGCTCTCTCTCCTACACACACCTACACATCTTCAGGACCCTTTCTTCCAGGCAAAAACCATTTCAAAGTAAAAGCTCAACATGTCAGGCACAAAAACAAAAACTCAAAGAAGTAAAAGAAAAAAAAAACAACAAACTGTAACGAAAGTACAACTCAAAAAGGAAGAGTAAAATCGTAGAACTGTAGAACAAAATAATGTAGTAGAATGAAGAAGATGAAGCAGCAACAGATGCAGTAGCAGCGTCAAACAACGTAGTCTTGTACATTGTAACTAAAAAAACGTAGCAAAACAAAAAAAAAAACAAAAGAAAACATTAAGAACCTGTAGAAATCCGCAAAAGCAGCCCCACAGCACTTGCCCCTCTCCCTTCTCTATCTCTTTCTATTGTATTTTTCTATCTCTCTCTTTCGGCACTCTACAAAAAAAAGCTGTAAATTTTTTTTTTCTTTCTTCACTTATATTCTTAGGAACTTTAACAATACGTAATGTAAAATCAAAAGTAGAACAAGAAAATTTATAATAGTGGAAACTTGTGTATCAAAACTGTTATACAGATATACATATATACTACTATATATATCATCGATCGCTATTATATGTTGTGCCTATTTAGCTAACCGTAAAAACTAAAAACGAAAACAATTCAATATTTTTGATGGCCTTTAAGCGTAAGCCATAAACGTAATCTTAGCCTATGAGCCGCTTCAAAACTTTTCTGTATAAAATTTTTGTTTCGATTTTCGATAACTATATCAAAAATTATATATATATATACATGTATGTGTGTATTTGCTATAATGCACAGTTATCAGAATTTTTCAGCTCAATGTTATATGAACATATATATCCTAAGTGTAAACTGTATTATAGTTATAAATTTGCCTAATGGAGTATATACCATCTATATATATATAAAAAAATACATATTATAAATGTAAACATACATACATATACTATATAGCGAATGTTAACTAACACAAAATCAGTGCCGCCCATTAATCCACGATTACCACCATTAAGAATTAGTCAAACACACACACACACACACACACACACACATACACACACGCATACACCTATATAAAGCCTAGAGTACTTTATGCAAATGTACATCACATACAAGTACATTACGGTACAGTGAACACTGGTTTGGTTGAACAACCAACCAACGAGTGCTCACTGTACTATATATGTATCTATATATATTTAGTATGTGATCAGTAGTCCCGCGCTGCCTTTAAACTTAGCATACATTTTGTACCAGTGTGCGTACCTAAGAGAAACTTTAAACAAACCTTAAACGCAAAAAACGACAAAAACAACACTTTTTGCACAAGAAACAATTGTCGCTTCTTAGCCTCTCTGTTCAAAACTTGGTCAACATTTAATAGCTTTAAAGTTTATTTATGCCGCCCTCCCCCCTCTCTCTCTCTCAGTCTAAACATTATACATAAATCATGGTGAAACTAACAAGCTGAGCTTTGCACAATTTAGAGCGAAAAGAAATTCACCACACTCTCTCTCTCTCTCTATCCCTTTCGGTCTTACAAAGTGAAATGAAAGCAAAGAGAGCGCAATAATGTCAAGAGAGATAAACTAGTTGTCCTTTTCGCACACATCAGAGACGGAAGTGCATCTTGTTAGTTTCATTATGCATATACAATATAGTATATATATAAAACTAAATACTAATACATACATATATACATTGTATGTATCTAAGTTATATGCGTATATAAAGAGCTAAAGAAATATATATATATAAATGTACTTAAATGTATTATAGTTGCCTCTTGGATATATACTCTATGTTGTAAATGTCGAAAAGAAATACAAAAAAATCATTTTTATATATTGAACAAAACTATATATATATATGGAAAATAATATAAGCTACAGCGCTACAA
Source organism: Scaptomyza pallida (assembly GCA_018152965.1). Classification (NCBI taxonomy): domain Eukaryota; kingdom Metazoa; phylum Arthropoda; class Insecta; order Diptera; family Drosophilidae; genus Scaptomyza; species Scaptomyza pallida. The sequence goes on from JAECXP010000003.1 coordinate 4,198,414, forward strand.
ATCTATATATATATATTTACGAGTACTATATACACACTATATATATATGTATATTTTTCGCTTCCTGTGTTATACATACAAACAAACATATATATGTACTCGTATTACTTTCTCCATATAAGTCTCAATCTGTACTCTCTCTCTCTCTCTTGTATTAACTTGTAACCGAAAAAAAACGAAATTGAGAACAAAAAGAAAACAGGGAAAGATCAAAAAATGACAAAAGCGAAGTTATTTAAATGCTATATGTGTACTACTTACTTCACTACTCTATAAGAGTGCATTGGTGTAATTTGAAAATGAAAATGGAAAAAATATACAGAATTAAACATCGCTTTCGCAACTTTACTACAACAAAAAAACAAATGACTTTTCTTTATCTCAATAGGGGTGAAGGTAAACTAGTGGAGAAAACCCGATAAAGATATACCCTGAGCTTTATACTTTATGCTGCGATATTTTAGGTGTTTTTTAATCGATTTTGATTAAAATTTATTTAAATTCGAATAATTTTGACCCTAGTTTTGCGCCTCATTTTTTGAATTTTTAGATTCAAGTTTTTTTTGTTATCGATTACATGTGTATAACGGGAACCAGAAGTGTTATCGATGATTTTTGTTCTTCTTATGGTATAGGAGAGCTTAAGTTTCAAATTTGAAGTTCCTAGCTCTTATAGTCCCTGAGATCGACGAGTTTATACAGACGGATATGGATATATCGATTCGTCTGTTAATGCTGATCAATAATATATATACTTTATAGGATCGAAGATGCTTTCTACTGTCTGCTGTACACCGTTATGCACTTAACAAACTTTTCACTAGGATTTCCTGAAAAAAAGATGCCATTAAAGTCATAAAAACTAGGTTTATATTTTCTTTGAAGTTGTTGTTTATGCCACTTTTATCGCATTTATTAATATTAATATTATTTTGCATGCACGTCGGTACCTCAGTTGCGTATTATATTTATATGTATACATATATCAAGTATTATATTTATTATATATATGATAATTTATTGTATAATGTATATATTAACACCTTTTATTTTTAATGGCTAAACTTAAATTAGTTATTACAGATAGTAGACCTTAATTACAAACTGCAGTTTGACTTTTCAACTTAAACATTACAAAAAAAAAAAAATGCCTTAACTTGTTTGCGTTTACATATATATATTAACTTCTTAAGTGTTGCCTTTCTGTTTATGTTTTATATTATATTATATTATATTTTTTTTTATGCTTTTTGTGTCTTTACTTCAAAGAAAGCTGCGTGCTGCGCTGCAGCTTAATATTAAAAAATATTTATATTACAAATAAAAAAAAAGTGTTTAACTCAATGTCAAAAGTTTGGGAAAAAGGTTTTGTTTTTTGCGTACATACTAAATATGTATGAATAAATAGTTAACATTTGCTTTTGTGTTGGCATTTTTATAGACTACATTTAGTGCTTGTGTGTGTGTGTTTACTTAAATTAGTTAATATTTAAATTATTAAGAAGAAAAGTCCATTTAATAAGCGTTTTCATTGGTTTTCACTATATCTTTTTTTTCATGTTGTCGTTTGTTTTTTTTGGGATGATCAATGAGAGAAGCAAAAATATTTCTTTCTTCTATATATATAATGACTCTTGTACAAGGCGATAAACTATAACTAATTCCACAGCATTTGTATAAATTGGGGGCAGGAGTTAAATGAAAGAACTCAAAATTTGTTATAGGCAAAGCAGCAAAAGGGAATCTTGAACAGAAACTGAAGTTTTTTTTCATTTTGTAAATGGAAGAATCAAGTTGTTCTCGTTGTTGTTGTTGGGAAGCGCGCGCCATAAGTTAGTTGTCATTGTTGTCATTGTTGTTGTTGGTGGGTGAATCCTGAATTTTGGTTTTTTGGTTTTTTTTTAATAGTTGAACTCCTCCTGTTTCTCGGAATCGCTGCGTAAATCGGCCATCAATGGCTCAAAACATGACTTTGGTATCATTGTGCCGACAATTTTCTCGCCCTCCGTTGTCTTCATGCGTATCACTTGCATCTTGCTGTTGGAGCGTGTATTCAATATATGCTCAACGCGTCCCCAAACGGACAACACCGATCCAGCGAGCACATGATACAAGCGTTGACGCAGGCCAACCTAGAAATGAAGTGAGTTCATAAAGGTTTTCTATAGGGTTAAGATATAATCGAGTGCTCACCTCGCAATCATTGCCCAGACTGACGTTGCGACAATTGCCATTCCAGTAGGCATGGGAGCATGTCTGCACCGATGCATCATACTGTTCGGTCCAATGCGGTTCGGCCTCCGCCAGCTTGACCTTGCGATACTTTTTCTCCAGCTCCGCAAGCGATTCGTGTCGCACCTGCAACCCAGTATTGGGTCTATAGATCTGGCACATGATCTCCTTTTTGTTCTTCGATTTCTTCTTATGCTTGCCATCTTTGCTGCTGCCGCTGCCGCTATTGTTGTCCATAGGCTGCTGCTGATCGATGACAACGACAAGGATCGAGGTGCGTTTGGAGTTGCGCAATTGATGTGATGTATAGAAGCCATCGTGTTCATTAAACAAATTCGCATATCTGCAAAGGGGCGGAGGAACAAATATATTATAAGGAATCAGTTTAAGGGTTTTATACGGGGACTGTAACGGTTATAACTTTTATCATAAAAATCAATATTTAACAGTTAATTTTAACCTTTTTTATAAAAAATCAATAAATAACAGTTATTTTAGACTTTTAAATAATTCCTCATAAGATTGCAGTTATTTTTAATTTTTTAGTAAAAAAGTTAGGAAATAACTATTAATTAAATATGGTTTTATTTTTTCAATCTATAAATAACTATTTATTTCTAAATTTTTTTAAAAATAAAAATCAAAAATAACAGTTATCTTATAATTTTTATAATAAAAATCAGAAATAAAATTTCAAAAAATAACTGTTATGAAAAAGTCTTTTAAATAAAAATCAGTCATTGACTTTTCTTAAAAAAGCAAAAATATAAAAATCAGTCAATAATTTTTATTTTCGTTTTTCAAAATAAAAGTCTTTGTTGCATATCTCAATAATCTTAATAGCTAGTTGCACCAAATTTAATATACATAATCTGAACACGCATACACAAGGTAACAAATTTTACGATAACAGTTATTTGCGGTCCCTGGTTTTATACTTACTTATCCATGGCCTCCTGCCAGATCATGCCACGTTCCACACGCACTGTATGCAGCTCGGTTGGTGCCACACCTGTGGCATGTTTGCGCATAAAGCGAACCAAACGCACACGCGTCACATTCTCACCAGCAGCACCCAAATCTGTAGAAACGTGAGAGTATTAAGAAGTCGTCTTTAGCGCTTTCAAGAACTCCCAAAACCTACCAACAATGCCCAGATCAAAGCGTCCGCCACGCTTGGCCTGATTAATGATGGCCGTCATGGTGTCCGTAAAGTATTTAAAGAGACGATTCTGCAGATCCACAGGACAGCCGAGAATGCGATTGAGAAACTTGGATATGTTATTGTAGTCCTTGTCAAGACTCAGCACACCCGGATGACTCTCCGTATTGACAATGATGCCAACGCCCACGAGAGCGCCAGCAATGTCCTTAAAGAATTCACCACTATAATCGGTGGGCGGCGGCACCAGCGGCGCCTCATAGCCCATGATGGTGCGCATCACCGTCTCCAGCGCCTGTCTGCCATACTTGTTATCGATATTGAACTGGGACAGATCACGTGTCTCCGTGGCACGCCGATCGCCATGCGTCAGAGCGCCCAAAGACTCCAGACGCTTGGCCACCGTCGAGGCGAAACGTCGCTCGCCCGCCAGATCCGAGATGAGGAATATGTATTCGGGCGCATTCACCTGATTGGAACGATGCGTGCGTCCAAATTGCTGTATGGCCCGATCCGCTGACCATGGCAGCTCCAAGGTGATATGGACACGACGCCGTTGATTGAACACACGACGATCGCTTTGGAGCGAGATGCCGCTGGATGCTGCCTCCGATATGATGGCCACATCCTTTTGGCCATCCATGAAACGTTGCTTCTCCGTTATGTTCAGCGTCTCGAGCGGCACATCGGCTTCTGTGCGCGATTCATATTGGATGGAGCCATCCTCGTTCTGGACGACACGACCCCGACGTCCGGTCATCTCGGCCACATTGTCCGGTCCGCCCAGCTCATCGATCAGCTGATCGAGCGTATTGGGCGGCAGCTTAGAGCCCAGTCGCTCGATCCGTCGCAACAGTTCCTCCTTCATGGTGCATGCCCGCTCTATGGCATCCTTGGGCGGTGGTCCATAGTTCAGTTTGCAACCGTTTACACCAATTGGTGTCACTGTGCCCTTGAGCTCCTGTTTCTTTTGCAGCAAATCCTGGATGCGATCCTGTGTGGACAACTGTGGCGGCTTGCGACTCTTTGCCGCATTCAATGCGGCAACAATGTTCGCGGACATGGCGCCGCCCGTTGTTGTTGCCTCTGGTTCCTTCTTGATTTTTGTCGTCGTCTCCTTTTTGACAGGCGATCGTTTCTTCTTCTTTTGTGTCTTCTTTTGTGACTTTTTGCCTTGCCCACCGGATGATGATTTTTTGGTGCGTGCATTCACCCAGGGATCAATATCGCTATCGCTGCCGCTGGCAAAGAACGGATTGAAATCGGAGCTATAATCACTTGCAACGCTATCGCCATCACCATCCTTATCATCATCGTCCTCATCCTCATCTTCATCCTCATCATGCTCATCATTGCTGCCATTACTGTCAGCATCATCATCGTCGTCGTCATCATCATCATCATGACTGTGATCAGCACCATTATGATGCTCATCAGAGGCAGCATCATCGCTATCACTGTTATTGCTGTTGTTGTTGTCATCGCTATCACTAAATTGCCACGATCCGCTGCGTTTCTTCTTCTTCGTTTTCGACTTGTTAACGCTACCTTTGCGCTTGCTACGCATTGTCTTATTGTTGTTGCTGTTGGTGTTGGTGTTGTTGTTGCTGTTGCTATTGCTATTGTTGTTGTTATTGAGTATTGGCTCCTGCTTGATCACAGGCTGCTGCATCATCGATGCCATCGCCGGCGTCGTATCATCATACAGACCCAATATTCGATTAATGCGATTGCGATCGGGCGCTGGAAAATGTCGCTCCACAAACGATTGGAAGACGCCTCTGCAACAAAGCAAAACATATTAATAAAGCTCGAGGGGAGAAGTTAAACTATGAACCATGCCTTTTAAATTACGATTACAATTACTAATCAATTGAATTATTTTTGGAAAGTACTCGTAGTGACTATATAGTTCGCTGGTAAAAATGAATGATTGAATAGTGATAACGATTACAAAAAATCACATTATAATCAAAAATCCTCCAAATTTTCAAAATAATCAAATATTATTAAAAAAAAAAAAAAAAAATAATCAAAAATAATCTAAAATTAATTACTTCCCTTCCCTTCTTGACGAATCGAAAAAATAAAATTTAAATTGCACTTTACATTTTATACCTCAGCTTTGTTGTTGGAATTCATTTGTTTTTTAGTGAAAAAATAGTTACAATTGGTTGCAAATAGTCACAAATAGTCAAAAATAATTAAAAAATAACAAATAATCCATCTGATTATTTTTGATTATTTTATGATAGTTTGCGATAATTTTAGATTTTTTTTAATCGTTCGTAATCATTATATATTTGAGTAAAACCAAAAATAGTCGTAATGTAATGAATAGTTCAACTTTTTAACTAAAATAATTTAACTACTAATGACTACAATTAGTAATCACTACCTTAATAGGTATGCTCTGAACTCACTTTGCTGTTGACACAAAATCCGTTAGTTCACCATCATCGCGCTCCAACTGATCCAGGGTGCGCGCCTCTCCCGTCGACTGCAGACCGATGACAACACATTTGCCATATTTGATGGACTCGCGGGCAACGGTAACAGCATGATTGACCTTCGCAGCAATACACAAGTATTTGAAGAAACGTTGATGCGATGACCAGAACTGTCCCCACATTGTCTTCTTCATGCGACTCTCGGCATCGATCAGCTCCGCGGCCTCTGTGAACTTTTGCATCGCCTCCACCCAGAGTTCAACGGATTGATCATAGATGCGACGAAATTCTTTTGTTAGAGGCACTTCCTCAATTTTAAAGCTGACGCCCTTAAAGCTTAGCTGGCGTGCAATGTACATGCCACGCAATTTCATGTCCATTGCGACAATTTCCATGGCGCCAACGCCGCTAAAAACAAAATGCAAAATTATAGAAATATTTCGTTAAACTATGTCCAGGTGTATTTACCGTCTCTCCACCGCCGTTATGAAGTCCGCAAAATTGCCAAAGGCCGTGCCCTGTCCCCATAGACCCAGACGCACCATATATGCCATATTCTTGGGCTCTGAGGCACCCGTGGCCGAGGCATACACAACACGTGCCTTGGGCAACTTTTGTTGCAACTCCAACACTGTTTGTCCCGTTTTTGTGGGCTTGCCCGAGCCCACAGGACACAGATTCTTGGCCTTGTGACACTCATCAAAGATGATCAGACCCTCAAAATCTTCGCCACACCATTGCAAGAGCTGGCGAAAACGTGAACGATATTTGCCCGTCTTATTATTGGATTCACCAATCAATGCCGAATATGTGCTAAAGATGACGCCACGCTTGCAATTGCCATTCGTATCCGAGCTGATCTTGGCGTATTTGAACTGGAGAGAGAGATTAGATTGAATGAGTGAAGGGCTAAAACAATACCTGTTAAGTAGTGATAACTAATTGTAGTCATTAGTAGTTAAATTAATTTAGTTGAAAAGTTGAACAATTCATTACATTACGATTTTTTTTGGTTTTTCTCAAATAAATATATAATGATTACGATTACAAAAAATCCAAAATAATCAAAAATTATCGGTTTATTTATTTGATTATTTTTGACAATTTGTGACTATTTTTCACTAAGAAACAACAAGTTAATTCCAGCAACAAAGCTGAGGTATAATATGTAAAGTTCAATTTAAATTTTAATACTCACAAATAATCAAAAAGAATTTATTTATTTTTATATTTTTTTTTATTTGATTAATCTGATTATTTTGAAAATTTGCGAGAATTTTTGATTATATATGATTTTTTGTAATCGTAATCACTATTTAATCATAAATCTTGACCAGCGTACTATATAGTCAATACGACAACTTTCCAAAAATAATTAAATTGATTAGTAATTGTAATCGCAATTTAACAGGTATGGCTAAAACAGATCATTTGGGATGAGTTTACCTTGTTGAGCGCATGGACATCGATGCGTGTGGCCCCGATATCACTGAGATCACGCTCTGCATCGTATTTGAGATCATTGGACACGGATATCCAGAGCGCCTTCTTGCGTCCCTTCAGATAGTTCTCATAGATGATGCCGGCAATGGTGCGACCCTTGCCAACACCAGCACCATCACCGATCAGGAAGCCCGCACGACTGCCATCGGGCAAGAGATGATCGTGGGCCTGCGATGCATATGTAATGGATTCCAATTGCAATGCGCTTAATTGTCCGCTATTGATTGTCTCCGATGGTATGGACATCTTATAATAGACATCACATGGCTCCACTGAGCTCAACGAGGCGGTCTCCACAACGGCATCCGGATGCTTTTTGCCCAGTTTAACTGTGGGAGGAGAGCATGGATTAGTCCAGGATTATTGTCATTCTTGTTCGCACTTACGTTTTGCTGGCCAATAATCCGCATAGGTTTCGGCCACGCCCATCTCCTCGTAGTCCACTTCATCCTCCTCCTGCTGCGCATAGGCAGATGCTGTGGCAGCTGTGGCATTTGCTGCATTTGTTGCATTCATCGACTGTTGCTGCTGCTGCTGCTGCTGCGGTTGCATGAACAGCTGTGTCATCACATGATTCGGTATGCCACTGGTCAAGTATTCCGGATTCGAGGCAATCAACTTTTGCAACTTCTCCAGCATCATAGTGTTCACCTTTATCCCACCGCCTCCACCGCCGCCACCCCCTCCAGCTGCCGCACTTGCAACTGTTGCGGCTGCTGTTGCCATTGCGCTGCTGCTGCCGCTGGCGCTCTTTGGAGTATTGCTGGCCATTGGACCGGGCTGTGCCATCTTGTAGGGTTGTCGCATTGGTGGATTCGCACCCGCATAGCTCACTGCAAGATAAGTTCGGGGAAAAGTGTGTTTTTGTTTGTTTGTTGTTGTTGTTTTTGGGTGTTTTTTTTTTGGTTTTTATTGTAAATGTTTGTGAACAGCACAAGATGAAGACAGAAAGAGAGAAAGAGATTGATAGGATATGTTGCTTGTGATTAGTACAAAGGCAAAGTAATTGTGATTAATTGTTTAATGTTAGCTTCAACGCCCTCAAAAAAAAAAAGTGTAAAAGACAAAGATCGAGAGATAATACATTATAATCCCTATTCCAAACACATATCATATTATATGGAACACAAAACAAACCTGAAACCAACTAAGAAAATTTTAAACCTTTTCAATTTTGTAACAAAAACAAAAACTTTTTTTCTGCGATCGCAGTGTTGCCATATACAAATAAGCACACCCACTCACATACATACGCACATAGACAATTACTATTGATGTTTTTTTTTTTTTATTCTTGGTTGTTACCAACATTACAGGACTTACTCTGCGCCAATAAAGACGCGGCCATGCTAAAATTGGCAGAAGCAGAGACGCCCGAAGTTGAAGCGCCTCCGCCCAGATTGTTGTTGTTGTTATTGTTGTTGTTGGTGGGCGCACCCTTGGAGGCGACATAGGCGGCAAGACTCATCAGATCGTTGGTGCTCAAGCTGTTCAAATAGTTGCCAGCGCCGCTGCTCAAATATGCGCTAGCTGAGTTAAGGCTGGCAATGCTGCCAATTGTGCTGCTGCTGGCGCTGCTGCTAGGGTTGCTGTTGATGCTGGCGTTGCCACTATTTGCAATGATCCTTGTGCTGTTTGTTGAGCTGCTCGCAGCTGATGCTGCTGCTGCTGCTGCTGCTGCAGGATGGATCAAAGCAAAACGAAACGAAACGGAACGGAACGAAAAACGAAAGAGAGCAACCAACAAAACGAAGAATAACGGTAAGCAAAAACAAAAGTGAGTGAGAAAAGAAATTGAGCAAAAGCGAAGCGCGCGTTAGAGAAAGGTTAGAACGAGAAAGAGAGAGAGAGAGAGAGAGAGAACAAAAAACACAGCAACATATTAATTTTGTTAAGAACTTGAGCTTTCCTCTGCCTGCCTCTCTTAAAGTGTAAGTGTGTGATAGTGTTTTATTTTCTGCCATAAAATAGTAGTTGTTGTTGTTCTTTTTATACTTTTTTTCTAGGTGTGTACACACTTACCATTCAGTTTCTTTGGCATGATGCTTTTGTCAGCTGGTACTTTGGCCGTTATTACTGTTGGCAACGCCGTAAATTTGCCGCCCGCAGTTGTTGCTTTCGCTGTATGCGTCACAATTGTTGGACGCAACAATGTATTTATGCTGTTACTACTATGATTACTATTACTATTACTGTTACTATTACTGCTGCTGCTGACGTTGTTGTTGTTGTTAATGTTTCGACTATTGCTATTGTTACTGAGTAGCAGTGATGTTGGTTTGCTGCTGTTTATAATTTTGATATTGTTGTTGTTATTGCTAATGCTATTGGTGCTGCTGCTGCTGCTGACGTTGTTGTTGTTAAATTTAAGAAGCGTTTCACTTATGTTATTATTGTGATTGTTGCTGCTGCTGCTTGGGCCACTATTTATTGCTATTTGTTTAACACTGTTGTTGTTGTTGTTGCTGGTAATGATGCCAACACCACTGCGAATGTTTTGGGCATAGGTAACTGCAGTATTTAGATCACGACCACCGCCTGCAAGGAACAAAAAAAAGGAAAAAATGTAGTCAAGGTTATGATAAAAACCGTTTTTGTGCTCAAAAAATGCAGCAAGTGCTAAGTACAGTTGCCAGACTGTGCAAAATAACTGGTTAAATAAATTAAATAACAGTTGTTGCTGCCATTTTGTTAATATTAGTTGTTTGTATGCCAGGATATGTAAAAAAAAAAAAAAATTTACAATAAGAATACACGAAAGCTATAAAAAATAACATTTCTCTGCTCAAAAAAGCATCAAGTGTTAGGTACAGTTGCCAGACTGTGCAAAATAACGGTAAAATAACAGTTGTTGCTGCCATTTTGTAATTATTGGTTGTTTAGCTTATGCCAAACAGCTGTTGATTTATAACAAATACCATTGACAGAAACTTAAAAAAAAATTCACTTTATTGTAGCTTCAGGTAATTTTCAAGCTATTCTTTAGTTTATGTTTTAAGTATGCCTACGACGTTGTTCACTTGTCCACGGTTATGAAATCAATGAAATCTTAAGCTTGGCTGTACCACAAATACGTTAGTTCTGTAATCAGTTGCGATGCAATATGCTGCACATTTGTATGTAAACTCTGATTAATTAGAAATCTCATACTCCTTTCCTCAGGCATTTCAATGTCATTGGAAGGAAGCGCAGGAAGGGCTCGAGGGGATGTGTTCGTGCTTTTTGGGTGGGGGTTGTGACAACGTCTTAAGCTCATCATTATTGTTATGGCTAATGCAGCATCAACTGGTCGTCGAAAATTTGTGCACCCATGCCACATGCCACAACAGGATGGACATGCCACCCTTTTACATACATAAGTATGTATATCTGCATATGCATTTTGCATTTGCTAATTAGGTACTCATTATGTGTACATATGTTTAAGTATGTATATAAAGCTGCAACAAGGCGGGGAGATGCCCATGTATATGTATGTGTGTACATGCCACAACTCTAAGCAGGCAACTATAACATGCCACATGCGACATGAGAGGCGGAGAAAGCAACGATATCAAATCGATTTGTTGCACAGCTTAGCAACTAATAAGGACGAGTTTTTGTTCTTGAAGGAAAAGCTCTTAAGAAAACTCAAGATCCTTAATATGCGAATACGTTATCAGAAAGTTAATAAGATTTGTTTCAATTATATTATAAGTAGGAAAAGGATTTTTGAAAGTAACCGTGTATTTTTACTTCAAGAGCAAAAAGAAAGCTCGACCAGAAGATACCCTGGAATTCTGTATGCTAAGCTAGACGTCATTCTTAGATATCCAAAAATTTCTTTTAGATTATTTTTACCTTAAGTTTTTCAAACAGTTTTTCACATTCTTCAAATAAAAGATTTGATTGTGATCGATAACATATGCATATCACAAGCGTGCGGAGTTATCGATAATTTTAAAACATGCTTAATCTTCAAATCTAACAAGTTGTTGTAACTTTTTGATGTTGATCAGGAATATGTATATATATATAATCGTTATGACATCGAAAAAGATTTTTAAGATGGTTTAAGGGTATAAGAAACAAGCTACAAAAAATAATTCGATAAATGGGATTGGAATAATTATTAAGCTTAGCTAAGGGCACTTGTATGAATACACACTCACACACCCACACACACTTAGCTTTGCTCATTTCGAATAGATATACAGTTAATTAAGGATGTTTCGGGTAATGCATTTGGGTGATGGTTGGTTAGAATGGGATGGGAAGTGGGAGGGGGGGGGGGTTTGGTTAAGAGCAGGGGGCTCACATCAATAATGCCAAATGTAAATGCATTTGATACAAAACAGATGACAGGATAGCTATAATTGGATTTGTCCATAAACAAATATATACAAGTATATAACATATATGTATAAGGCCGATTGTAACAAGAGATTTGTATGTATGTATATATGTAATATATATATACCTTCGTACCTGAATCTTACGCTAATGCGTTTCAATGCGCGATTTGCATATATGTAAAATCTATATACAATATACATATATATATAAACATTAAATGCCCCTGGATAGAGAGCTGCACAAATCATATAGAATCTATATCTTCTAAATGCAAACTATGCAACAACAAACAACAATCTTACCCCAAAGTGCTGCATGTTTCTGGTTGTTGGACTGAGAACTTGAGGGTTGAAAGTTTGTAGCTACATATTATTGTAATTATAATTTGTATGCGTACTCAAACAATCAATTATTGCTCGTTAATTAAATGCAACTGGCGAGGTGGAAAGCCTTTTAATAAAATCATATTCTATGATAAGGTGAAAGTTGGATATGCAATCAAATTCAAAGGAAAACAAGTTAAAAGACTCTAGTCGAAAAATCCCAACTAGGACATACCTTTAAGCCGTTACGTAACGCATAAGGACCAAACTTCAATATACGATAGTGTTCAATTTTTTATCCTAAGTTTTGCACCTCATTTTCATAATTTTAAAATTCAAGCTTTTTTGTCATCAATTACATGTGTATATCGGAAACTAGAAACTTTATCGATAACTTAAATCAAGCTTCCACTGCCTTGGGCTCGGACAGAGGAACTTGGCTGTATCGACTCGTCTGTTGATGCTGATCAAGAACATATATACTTAATGGGGTCGAAGATGCTTCCTTTTGTCTGTTACATACATCAATAGCAACGAAATGATCTAGGAACCCTTTGTTTTCTTCTTCTTTTATTAAAACTTAATTACAATAATGTTGCTCACCCATTACTTTGCATTTTTTGGGGCAAGTTTAACTTAAGCGACCCTTTTTCCCGCTGCCGCGTTTTGCCTGAGTGAGCAAAAGGGATAATTTTGGTTGTGGCAGGGGCAGTGGATGGGTTTTTGGGGCGCGAACAACAAAAATTGAAGGGAGCGAGCTTCTTTTTGTGTTCAGCGACAGAATGTCTAGGTTCTGGCCCAAAAGTTAAACGCAAGTTGAGAACTTTAAGTTCAGCAAACAGTTTATATGTATGTGTGTGATGACAGGCAAATTCGTAGCTTCAAATAATATAATTATTTGATTAAAGTTTTGCGGTTTTAAAGTTTATTTTAATATATTGACAAATGAGTTTCATAAAATTTAAAGAAATATGCTGATAAAAAGATTGAATTACAGTGAACTCTCATACATTGGAATTCTTAAAAGTAAAACTTGCCAGTTTTTACACTAAACGTTCTTAAATTAAAGCTTAAATAAGAGTTTTTTTAAATTTCTAATTTTTAAGAGATCTGATTTGCGAGTGTTAACTGTACTACAATGGCATTGCTATTTTCACATTATCTTTCATTAGTTTTTACCAAAAAACTCGATAGATAATTAAATTTTCCCTTAAAGTTAAAGAGTTTTATTGTCTTACCTGGTACTTCTATTTGATCTGGATCTTCATCATCGTCGAAATCAGAGCCAGAATCGAGATCATCGAAATCGTCGTTTTCATCCGCGTCTAAAAATGATTTACGCTTTTTTGATGTCTGCAAAAAAAAAACAATACAAAATTATAAGCAAAGAAAAAACATTTTCATACAAGATTTAATTTATTTAACACTAGTAATATATATATCACAGCTTATTTCATGCAGTTAACTGCTTTAAACACTTTAAAAACAGCTGATGCCAAGAAAAAAAAAAACCACACACAAATTAAGGGAATCACCGCCAAAAAAAATCGAGAGAAAAAAATGTAGCACACTTTTCAGGGGAAGAAAAGTACAGAGCGTAAGAGAGCGCATGGGAGAGAGCGAGAGCGAGCTGCAACAGAGTTGTTTAGAAAAAACGGCACAAAAGCACGAGCCGAAAAAAAGACAAAAAGAAGAGAAAAAAAAAACACAGACAGTGGGACAAAAACGTTCGTTTTTTTTTTTTGGGTCAGCTGAGGTCAGTTTTTTGTGTTTTGATTTTTGTTTTTTGCACTATTACCGTTATGTTGGTACACTTTATATGGTATGTATGTGTTGAATGGTTGCAATTAATGCGACTGTCCCTGTGCTCGTGTTGAAGTCAACTATTAATGCGACTCTAGCGATTCGACGCCGCAGTTTGTCTCTTTTCTCTCTATACAACGAAAATTAGTTCAGCCCAAAATACACACGCTTGCAGTTTTTTGGCGTTTACCAACACACACACACACGCACAAACATAGTATGTATACAACCCTAGACTACAACCCAACAGGCAATCTCCACCCCAAAGCAGCCCCTTGTCAAAATTTTAAACTACGGCCGCTGTTGCTGCTGCTGCTACGTTTTGGGGCACGGGTGGTTGGCCCAACTTTTGAAAGCTGGACAGGAGCGGGTTGGGTAGGGGGAGGGGAGTGGGTAGTAGCGCGTGGACAAACCACCACTCGGGAATACGATTCGGGCACAGTGTGGCACCAGGCACAGTGGTTGATTTGTTAGCTTTAAAGCTAAAAGTGAAGAAATTTCTAACTTCTCATATTCATTTTATAACAATCATGTTGTAACCACTGTGCAGCTGTTTAAGAAAGGGTTGACTAAAAACACCCCCACCACAAACTCACACACACGTACAGAGAGAGAGAGGGAGAGAGAGAGAAGGTAAGGGAGTCGCAAAATGTTTGGCATGCAGAGATATACACCAAAAACAACAACAACACGCGAACAACGTACGAAACAGAAGGGCAAAAAGGAACTCTGAAACTCGACGTAAAGCATGTGCAATGTGCCAACCCCCTGATTGAACCAACCCCCTGCCCCCATCCACTTTAAAACAAAAGGATTGCCTGGATAACTAACTTGCCTATGAATGGCAAAAGGGGGCGGGGGCGGGGGGTGTCGAGAGTCGGGGCCGAGACTCACGAGACGCGAGACACGAGTACCGAAAGCGAGTACGAGGGGCGGCAATTAGCAAGAGCGAGAGATGGCGTGAGCGTGTGGGAGGGAGAGAGGTAGAGAGAGACGTTGTTTTTGGGTGGGTTAACGACAACGACGACGACGACGATTGCCGGGTTGAGCCTCTATTGAACATAACTTGGCTGAAAGTTGTTGTTGTCGTGTGTTGTCTATGCCTATGGATAGAGATAAATCAATGACTTCGAAAACTTTGGGTACACACACATACATTTTGTTGGCGTACACACTCAAACCATGCCAAACCCCCTCCCATAATCATGCGCTATACACTATATACAGCAGGCTGTTGTTTTGTTATACATAGAACAGATTTTTCTCTTTTTTTTTTTTTAAAAAAAAAAAAAAAAAAAAAAAAAAAAAAAAGGTTCAACCACGAGTTCTGGAACAATCCTAGAGTCAACTATACAGTGAAGATTCTATTGAAAGCACAAAATGTTGAGTATTATGGATTGAGCTTGATTGGAACTAAGAGCTTAAGAGAAGAGTTTTAAAGTTTAGCTTGTTTTATATATAAAAAAAATGTGATCTTAAGGTGCACGAGCTAGTTTCAACTTAAATATCATAAAAATGTTTCTAGCACGTAAGATTAAGAAGAAAAATCCTATTAAAAATACTAAAAAATCAGTTTCTGGGTTTTTAACTAACTTTTACTGAAAATCCTGACCTAATATGAAAACTTTAGATAATTTTTTACTATGGATTGTTAAAAAAAATACCATTTTTCTATATTTGGTTCCAAAGTTACTTGACATTAATCTTAAGAGAATCGTTTTATTATAGTTATTGATGGTTAAGTAAAAAAACAAAACTTTTAATCTTTAAAATCTTCCGAGAAAAAGTTGAATTTAAACAATCTACGAGCTTAATGCTCATTTGAGGATTAAAACGGTATCTCATAAAGAGAATAACGTTAAATAATTGCCATGAGCAAACCAAATGTCAACAAAAACATATCCAGTTATCCCATTAAAACTCTTTCTCTCTCACACTCCCACTCACACACACACGATTGCATCGAGTTTTTACGTGTTTTTTTTTTGCCTTTGCAATTTTGTGACACACAAAATAAAATCAAAACGAACGACCTTGCAAAAACACAAAAGTAAATAAATAAATATTCACACACATAGACACAAATGCAACACACCAGAAAAAAAACATGTGCTTTAACATATACACACATACAAGCACGTGATTTTTGTATCTGTGTGTGTGTGTGCAAAAAGGAAATACATCAACACGTTGCTGTTATTGCCAAAAATGGGAGCAATACAATGCAAAAAAAAAAAATATATAAAATCGAGAGAAATAATGAAGCAAAAGACAATGAAGAAGCGCAAGAAGCAGAGAGCAGCAGCAGCAGCAGCAGAGAGTCACGCTTAAGGGTTGCACACGAAAATGGGCGAAGCGAAAATAAAAATGTAAACAAAAAATGCCGGATAATTGCGAACAACAACAAAAATTAAATCACAAACAAATAAACAGTGTGTACACAACAAAAAAGTAAAAAAAAAACAATGCTACAAAGTTGTGATTGGAAATACCAAAAACAATTAAGAAAAATACTACACAGAAAGAAAAATTAAGCTTTATACTTTTATTGGCATTAACTTTGCATATGATTTTTTGGCTTTACTTTAAACATGTCTGTTCTATTAAACTTAAATTCACCATTTTTTCTTGAACCTTAGAATTCATTTTAAGTTTCAATTATATAAATAAATAAACTAACATTTTTTTAAATAATTTTAAAGGGTGTTAGCACAAATTTGCATTTTAAAAAGGCTTAAGTTTAATTTATATACCGATATAGGCATATACTAATCATATCGCCATCTGTATGACCGTCTGGATCTCAAAAATTACCATAAGATTAAGAGACTTCAGATTTAAAACTTAAGCTCTCCTAAGTCCTAGTCAAAAACTCTTAAGAACCACTGAAGATGCCGCAGTTTAAAGCTTAGACATTATGCAAAAGCGTTAACAAATGACTGTAAGGGTATATCCTAGTCAGGATTTCTCGACTGGAGCCTTCCTGCTTGCTTTAATTTTGTTTTTTTTTTTCTTTCTCCTTATTAAATCAAAAATAGCTTTAAAATCGTGCTACAAGCAACGGCTGCTGCAGGAGGGGAGGCAAGTGGAAGGGGAATTTCAATTGAGGGGAGTGAAGGGGCGGGGGCAGGTTGGTGAATGCAGTTTAAACGCATGCGCTTTAGATGCAACAAGGAACAAGCATATATATATATCTATATATACATATGTATATATGAATGTATATAAGTATATGCAGCGAATGGCACAACAAAGCAAACAAAGCAATAAATAACGCAGCTGGGGAAATTACACATACACAGAAACAGTACATAAGCATGTTTGTTTGTATGTTTACATACATATGTACATATGTTTGTGTATATAAGACGAACGCTGCAGCAGCGCGTGGGAGTGGCATAAAACTTGCTGCTGCTGCTGTCACTGCCACTGCTGCAAGCGTGCACCTAAAACATAATATACATAGATGATACATGGTATAAGATACATGCTACAGTGAACACACAGGACATTGACACACACGGTGACAAACTAAAGTTTGACTGTACTTAAAAACTTTTTAATCTTACATCATTTCGAGAAGATTTTGGGGAAACAGGTTTCTCAGGGATAAATTTCTTCAATAAACAATCTCTTGGGTAAATCCTGTACTAAATTCCATATTCAAGATCACATCTCTTAATTAATCTGTTCATTTAATCAGTTATTCTATGAAATCTATGAAAGTTTTGCGTTGTATTGGATTCCGAGAGCGAAATTAATACGGTACAATCTCGGAATTCTTAAGAAGTTTCTGAATTCACTAAAAGAAATTCGCTTTTGAAAGTTAGGTTAAGCTAAACGTAAGATTTTAGAAACATATGTTATGATGGAAATCAAAATTATCTGGAATATTAAAAATTTTGAAGCTTAAAAATTGTTAGATTCTACTCTATATGGTAAGAGTTTTTATTCTTTGGAAAATATGTTTTACAATTCTTTACAAAGACAACAACAAGTAAAGAACTATGAAGAAATCTTAAATATTAGATAAAAGTTATAAATGAGAAATAAAAGCCGGGAAAGAAGTTCTTAAATTTATCTTTGTTCCAAAAAAATTGGAAAAATTTAAAAAGGGATAATGCTTTCAAATATATTGGGTTGAGGGTATAAAAGCTTTAACTTAAACGATTTTTTTAAAGTAATTTTCAAGATAGATAGCTTAAAAATTCAATATACAGTAGACCCTCACTTAACGAACACAATTCATTACAGCATATTGTTTGTAAATCGATACCTTTATTCCTATTGCTAATCGCATGCAAAATAATGCCAAAACGGTCACACTGAACAGCACTATAACGAGTATTCGGGGTTTTCCCCGCTTCGGTACTAAACATAGATAGAAATTGTAGTACATGAAATAAAGGTTTCCATGGGTTTAACGACAAACTTTGTTCGTTAATCGAAACTTTTTTTGCGAAATGTTCGCTATCCGGGACGTTCGTTTATCAAAGCTTCACTGTATAGTTAATTATGCCTCTAATGTCAGCTACTCTAATTCCTGCAACCTATTACACGAATATTATAATAACAAAAAAATGAAAGAAAAGTATTGCGACAATTATTACAGCTGAGTCCAGAACATAAATCAATCTAATTGCTTCTCGAATTCATCGATGCAGATCAAGTACAATAATAAACAATTTATATGTTTGTTTGTACAAAAGCACACTTATTGCTTAAACACCTAATGCGACACACACACAGAATATCAAAAAACACCCTCTACAAAAAAACAAACAAACTGTAAAATGAACAACTAAAACCCATGACAACAACAACAACAAAAATCATAGAAGGGGGGGAGAGAGTCGACGGGGGCGGCAAAAGAGGGGAGGAGAAGGAGGATCGGTTACTATGACAACATGCACGCATGGCCTTAACCCTAACCTAGCACAAGCATGTTTATAACGGCAACTGCATACATATGCATGGTGATATAAACAGCAATTTGTATAGAAATAAAGTTTTTTGTGATGAAATTGAGAACGGACAAAGCACATGTCTCTAACAAGTTACATATAAGCTCAGTGAATGCAAATTAATTAACGAAATTGACTTCTTGGCTCCGCTTCTTCTACACGTGCGGAGACGCATCTGCAAGAAACGCCCCCGTCGTCCCCTTGGCCTTTCACATATCTTTAAAAATTGTTTTGTTGTTGTTGGTTTGCGATTTTTTTTTTTGTGTTTTGTGTGTGTGTGTTTTGCCTAACCATGTGGCTGGCCACGCAATGTGCGAGTGCAAGCGAGATGCCTACATTATGCACACACTCAGCTGGTGCTGCCAACGCCGCCGCTGCGTCGACGTTGACGACGACAGAGGCGGCCAGTGGCCATCAAATGTTGCCGATTTAGCAAAGGAACAACAAAGAAATGCATAAGTCATCATCATGCATGCATCATGGGCAAATAACAACAAAATGCTATCAATAATGATAAACAAATTTTGTGCGACAAACTTACCATTTTGTTGCTGATATATATTATTTTCTTATTGTTGTTGTTGTTGTTATGATTTTGCAGTTAACTTTTGTTGCTGCCAGGCCGGAAGAGGAAAAGGCAAAAAGAACGCGCGCGCGTTGCGAGAAACAGGCGACGGCCGCGGCGGCGGTTGACGGTGTGACGACGGCGACAACAACAACAACGACGACGACGACGAAGAGCGGTAGAAGAGGCAGCAGCCAGCCAAGTTGAAATAGCTCTATTGAACAATTGTTCGCCTTCTTCTTTGAGACAGCCGAGCTCTTCTGGCTCCGCGCTTCGCTTCGCGGCTCAGCACGCGTTTTTCTTTTATTTTTTTTTTTTTGAGTGGCCCTTCTTTGCGTTTTGGATTTATTTCTTTTGTTTGTTTAGCTTTTCTGCGCACAGCTCATTGCCGTGGTAACATTTGCTTTAGTTAAAACTTATTGCAATTTTTTGATTGTTTTACGTGATTCTAGTTGCGGCTGCCTGCACGCACACGCACAATAACAACAAAATAAAGGCGAGAGGAAAGAAACAAAAATAAAAAAAATTAACAAGCCGAAAACACACGTAACATACGTTCGCAGCGCACGTCGCACGCTAATAAAATGAATGCCTATCGATATATTTGCAATATGTCGCTGGTACCGCAAAATACACACACGTTTCTTGGTATTCGTAAAAAAAAATACCTCAAAAATATACTAAATTTTTTGTTTTCAAAAATCCCACACTGTGGCTGGTCATCATATGATTGCTTTGCTCAGCTCAAAAATGTTATACTAAATTTCCTAACAGACAGAAATGAAACAATTCATAACATCGATAACATTTTTTTATAGCTCGTGTAGTCGGTTTTAAATAATTTATATAAGTTTTTATTTATATACGCTATTTTTAAAATAAATAAATAAAGTGCTGGTACACAGTGTTGGCTGCAATGGCTGTTGAATTAATAGTTTGATGGTGAGTGACTTTGTGCAGAACGATAACCCATAACATAGCATGTTAAGTTAACAGAGGTTTTTCTTAGAGGTGTGTAAAACTGATATCGATTGAGTTTCGCAGCACTAGTATTTTGTTGTTGCGGTCGCGTTGCCAGTGCGGCGGTTTATATTTATTAGCTATTACTCAGAAAAAAAAACAGTCATTGTTTTCAGGCTAATCGCACAAAATGCGCGCGCCAACCAATTAAACATCAGCATCAACCGTTTAATATTCTACAGCCTCGACCAGGACTTGCACAAAAAAAAAATCAATTCGCAATATTCGTGCCGCCTGCCATAAAACGCACAGCAGAAGAAAAAAAACTCGAAAAATAGAGCGAAAAATACTCGTTGGAACATAATTCGATCGATACATCTTATAACAACTTACAACTAATTGTGGCCTGTTGGTTAATTGTTGCTTGTGATTTATTGAAAAGTGTCTTATTTTTTTTTGTTGTTTTTGCTTCATTTCGGTTGTGGAGTAGTGAAGAAGAAGAAGTGGACGCGGAGAAAATACATTGAGAAGAGTGCATAGTGCATAAATGACACGCTAGACGCCGGGTGTAAGAAAGAAGAGGAGAGGAAGTGTGAAAGAAATTAGCAAGGCACATTTAAAAATATACATATGTACACATGTATATATGGATGCTAATATGTATGTGCATTGATTTCAATAAAAATCGCAAATATTAATGAATTTGTTGCTGCTGAAACGCTTGAATATAAAAATAAACCAAACAAATCGCCACAGCTAGCAACAAGAGAGAGGGAGAGACACACCAGCATCGCATCGCACATCACAAACAAGAGCGGGAGAGTGTAAGAGCATCCGCCCCATACACACACACACACACATACATATACACCAGCCTCTTTGCTTTTTGGGTGGCATCGATATTCATTTATATATACGTTTGTTTACGCGAGGAGTTAACGGCACACCCTGTGCTTAAAACAAGGAGAGGCCAACAACGCCAGCTGCACCCTGCTACACAACCGCCTCGCGCACCCAACCAGCCGCACAGTCCGTTGTTGCGTGTGTGCCCAGTGTCTGGCGCCTTATTGTATATCCTACAAAAAAACGCCATTGACATTGCCATTGCTGACAGTTCAGTTCAGTTCCACTTCCTTGTTTTGTCGAAAGCAACCAAAAAGCGTTTTATGTGCGACCCAACAGCATGGTAAGTAAAGAAAATAAAGAAGAAGAAGAACATAGCATAGAAATTGAGTGTGTGTGTGTGTGTGAGAGCCGTCTAACGGAACCCCTGCACCTGCACTCGCACTCGCGTGTGTTATTAGCATTAGCAGTTTTTCGCCGTTTCTGTCTCTGGTCATCATTCGCTGAACACAAGGCCGACGCCGGCCCATTAGACTACAAACATACATGTATCTGTGTCTAAATGTGTGGGTGCCCTAGTGATGTGATTTTTTTTTTTTGTATTAATTGCATATTAGTGTGACTACATTAAATAAAGGAAAAAAACCCGACATATTATGTCGAAGGTGTGTCCCTAGAATATTATATTTTTTGGGGGTTGTTATCCTTCAAGGGAGTGTCGGTGGGAGGTGGAGGCGAATGTTGAGGGAAATGAATTCATCGCGAACACGAACTAACGGAATTTACAATTAGCTTATGAAATTTAAATACCCAGTGGGAATCGATACTTCTGTTACAGTTCCCACGCTTGTCACTTTTGAATTGTCCGCGTTATTTGACAAGTAAACATCCGTAAACCATTTTGTTCGTGTATCCATTGAAATAAAAAATTTCTTTAGTAGTATTGGTTTTTTTTTTTTTTTAAATTTAATTAATAAAAAATTAAATTTAAGACATTACCGTTTATTTATTTATGTATTTACTCACTCAATGAGCGCTTGCCGCTTCAACGTTTTCTCTGCATGAATGAATGAAATGGAAACGGCAGTTATGGGTATCTGCAAGTCAGTCATTCTGATGACTATGCACCGTATTGTGCATGGCCATGAATATGCCCTTAATATATAATTTACACACACATATAGAGTGGTCAATTGTTTTTCCATATGTGTAAATATGTGCATATGTATGTAAATATTGTGTTTGTTTTTTTTTTTTTCGGTACAAACGTGAGAACGAACTCTCAATTTTTTTTTTATATTTTTCCGGTAATCGATAAACCGCCTATATTGCGGGGACGACGACTACTGATTGTTGTCAGTGTGCGTGAGCCTTTGTTGCTCTTGTTGTTGTTGTTACAAATGTTAGTTATGTACGCTTTATTTGTACGTATAATTAACGTACCTTGATTGTGCTTATCTAGCTAAGCACACACATATACATACATATATATGCACGCAATGGGCAGTGTAGGTGTCTGTGTGTGTGTGTTTGCACAACCTACTGCGATAACGGTAAGGGGGGCGGTCTCTCTTGCACTCGCTAAATGTACCCACAGCGCGTGACATAGCCGACAACAACAACAACAATATCAGCAGTAGCACTCGCAGCCGCGGATGAAGTAGAAAAACGAAGAAGAAGAAAAAGAAGCATTGGGAATGGCCCACAAATGGACACCTGTTAGTGTTAGTTGGCGGGCCTATAAGGCAAGGGAATGACCAATAAAGCAGTCAGTGCTGTCAATCTAACTGTTTTTCTAGCTAGTTTTTGCACGCTAAATCCTAGCTGCTTTTTCTTAACATATGTATGTGTGTGTGTGCTTGTGCGATCATTAATAATAATGTACCGGCATTCGATGCACAATTGAATAAGAAGAAAAAAAGAGAAAAAAAGGGGCGAAATACAACTTAATAATCACCACAACGTCAGTTGTTGTACTTTTGATAACGTATTTAATTTATTATTTATGTCTGTGGCTCACAAATATACACAAGTACACTATATATATGTATGTTGGTACAGTGTACACAAACATACACACATGCACAATTAAAACGCCGCAGTCTGCTCTCTCTCTGTCTTCCCTTCTCGCTCTCTGTTAGTCATTGCTCGCCATTTTGTGGAGGCGCTCTCTTTGCCGCCGTCTCAGTTTAACGGCTGCCTTCGAAGTTCAAGCTTCGAAGCTCCAAAAAAACAACTAAAAAAAAAAAAAAAATTAAAACCAAACAAATCAAATCAAATAAATCAATTTGAAACGAACGAACCTTACAAATGTGAACGAAACGCCGCGAAAAGTTAACGAAACAATAACAACAAAATAACCGACAGTCAATGATGTACTGTTAACATCATACAACAACAACAAATTGCGGGTACAAACAAATATACAAATCTTACACTTGAGAAATACTATGTATGTATATATACAATATAACACAATACGGGGTCGTCGATATCATTGTCAAAGTACTCGAAATACATACATACATACTATAGGTACAAATTGTTGTACATATGTATGTATGTTTAAGTACAAACATGTGCACCGAATATGGACTCCAGTTCATCTCTCCCTCTCACGCCTCAGCCCTCCCTCCCTCTACGTTGTTTTTTCAATTCCGATTCACACATTGTAAAAAAAATAATGGACTTTGGGTTCTTACCTGCAAATACATATGTACATTGTATGTATGTATGTGTGTGTGTATAACGATCGTTAACTATACATTTAATTGTCCCAGAGCAAAATGTTTATTAATATTATTCATATATTATTACTATCTGTTTGCCCTAACGTACGGGGATTTCCACAATTTCAATTGTACTCTCTCTTGCCTCATAATACACCTAACGTTATATAACTAACTATTCTAACTATTATTAACAATCCAACAAGCTGTTATCTCGCCTCGTTTCGCAGCTCTTCTCTTTGTTTTTGTTGCAATTTTTTTGTTCAGTTTTGTGTGTTTTTTTTTTGTTTTGTGCGAAAATGCAAAAAAAAAAATCAGACGCTTTTCAATGTATTACACTAATTAAAATAACAATAACAACAATAAGACGCTGAAACAACAGGTGCATCATCATGGCGCGAAGTCAGTGAAGCGTCTCTAACATTGTGGATACCCTGTAATTCAGTTAAAACACAGGGTAGTTCATGTAAAGTTGACTTAACGGAACTTTAGAGCTCTCAACGAAACTTCTCTAACGTTGTCCATACCCTATATGCCAGTTAAACACAGGGTATGTCACGTACAACTAACTTAACTAAGTTAGCAGTTAACCCAAAAGGAATCCCTGAAAACTTTCAAGTTTCTTTGGAAATCTCTTTCATCAATAAATTATTATTTATTCTCAAGCTGATTAGATTTTATTATTTAATTTTTAATTCTAAGAAATTGTTGTACAAAAAGCATCTATTGATATATAAAAATAGAAATCGCACCAATGTGTTATACAATAACATCAAGTACAGTGGACACTCGGTAAACGAACACGTACGCAAACATGTTTCGCATAATGGAAAAAGGCAACGGAACGGGGGAAACCCCAAATGCTGTCCAGTGTGACCGTTTTAGCATATAGGACGAAAAGATTTCGCTTAACTAACAAGATGCTGAAACGAATTGTGTTCGTTAAGCGAGGTTACACTGTATTCCAAACAAAACCAAATACCGAAAAGCAATTGAATTTATGATTAGTTTTTAAAGCACACACGAGTCGCTCATCTGGAAAACTTTTTTTTTGTGATGGATAATTGAGAAACAGCAAAAACAAAAACAAAAACAGAAAAAACGAGGCACCATCATAAAAAAAAGGTTTATAACTACTTTTGCAGATAACACACACAGAGAGAGAGAGAGAGAGGCATGAAATTCGCAACACAAGGTCATAATTAATCAGTTTTTCACATTTATAATTCTGAAGTGGTTCAGAGCACAGCACACAAGCGTCATTAAACTAAATGATAAAAAGTCATCGTGATTTCGAAAGCTTGTTAGTGTATGCACGTAGTCGTTGTCTAATGCAATTCGTTGTTGTTTCAAACTATTTCGAAGCTGAATCGTTTTCTTGCTTATCTCCAAAGCAAATGATTCAAGTTCACTAAAGCAAAAGGGTTGGGAAGGGGAAGGGTAGAGGCTGTGAGACAGATTCGTTCGACTTATTATCGACAAACACCGGAACTAAGGAACTGAGTAACCGAGACGAGTCGAGACAGCGAGACAACTGATTTTTACAAATGTTTCTGAGTCATAACACAAATATTTATATATTTTCAATGCGTCGTTCCAGTTTCGATTTTTTACTCAAAGCTCTAACTACTTGGAGAACTCGCGTTGGTTCCTAGAAACCTAATAGATAGAACTCAGTCGAACTTTCATATAACGAATTCATTTCCATATCGCTGCGATAGGTTTCCATTTAATTCGAATTTTTGCTATACAGAAGTTTTTTTGTTGAAGAAATTCGCAATATAAAACTGTTTCTGAATGAAAAAAAAAAAACTTCTTTGGGGAGGAAATTCGTAGTTAAGAATAGTTTTTGGAAGAAAAAAAACTTCTTTGGGGGAAAATTCGCAATATACAACAGTTGTTGGATGGAAAAAAACTTCTTTGTATACGAATCTCGCAAAATCTAACAGTTGTTGGATGGAAAAAAACTTCCTATAGAAAAGTCGCATTATGGAACAGGTTTTGGATAAAAATATACTTTTTTGTGGAGGAAATTCACAATAAAGAATAGTTTTTGGATGAAAAAATACTTTTTTGTAGAGTAAATTTGCCATATTGAATAGTTTTTGGCTGAAATAAAACTTCTTTGTATAGGAAATTCACAATATAGAATAGATTTTGAATGGAAGCAAATCGCAGTGTTTCTTGTGCCCTTTAAAATTTGTTTTCTGGCAGCTTGAATGTACTTTATAAACAAGTCAAATGCTGACTTTGCTTGCAAAGCAACAATTGAAAAAATTTCCCGGAATGATGCATGCAACATTCTTGGCAATGTTTACAATTTTTAGATTTTCGTTGCCGTTTCCAATTTCCACTCGAGATATAATATAAATATTTATGTACAAACATACGTCATCCTCAACATCATCGTCGTCGTCGTCAGGCAATATCCGCGCGTATTAATCATAAAATAATATACATACATATATGTATTTGTTGTTGGTTTTGCTTATCAGCTATATTGCTGCTGCTCCGAACGTGGTACAGTGGCTTACAATTGTATTGGTATCCCTTTTTTCATAACGATATTAAAGTTGCTGCTGGTTGGTATAAGCTGTGAGCCACTGTAACGTTACGTCGTCGCCCTCGCAATAATCAAGCGTTATCAAAATGTTTTCAGAGTATAAAATACGAAGTAATCGCTGATTCAGGCATGTGGGGACACTGGGGACAATTGCATGGGCATCGATACAATCGAGGAATCCGTCGTGTGAATGGTGAAATTCCAATTGATAAACACTTAAGTGCCTAAGAACTTGGGGTTAATGGGTTAAGAATTTGTTTGTGTTTAGCTTTTGTTCAAAGAGGGAAACGAATGATCGAATAGGTAAAGAATGCATCAAGTTTTAACGTTTTCAACATATTTTAGAGAAAGTGTTTAAAAAGAAACAAAATGTAAAAAATAAAAAACTATAAACTTTTAGCACATAAGATTTCTTGATGTTCCGAACGTAAGAACTCTTTAGCTCTTAGCCATATGTTTCTTATGATTCAAGTATTGTTCAAAGATTCCCCACAACAAACTCACTTTCATTCAACTCATGACAATAATATCTTTCCTTAGACAAAGACATAATATCGCAAGCTACTTTAGCTACCTATATTATTCACGCAATCAAAACATTGATTAGTCATTCCGACCTACTCATACAATATAAATTCCTTTCTTTCTTTCTTTTTTGTGGTATCACTTAATGTGTTTGCATAATACTTCAATATCGATTTGATTACTACCCCCGAAAAAAGAAATAAAAATTCCCAATCGCAATCGTAGATATCTTATGCGGGTCTTTAGCCCGCATTCACATATTATTCATATGTATACTATATTTATATTTTTTTTTAATAATATATATACATATATACGAACACGCTACATTATTGCTATCAGCTATCTGTGGACTGTCTGTTAATTGTATTGACTTGACTAATTGCTTCAAACAAAAATTAACCCCTCGCAATATACATATAAGCGCCGGGAGAACCTTTAAAGCGCCGGCGGCTACTATTGTCATCAAGGTGCTGAAGAGGGGAGGCTTGGATTCTCTCATATGAGAATTGAAAGCAATTATAATCAAATCGATGGCCTTTGAACTATCATAATTATTGAGGGGCCAAATAGTTGACGAGACCCCGAACAAATGTAAATTGAAATATATTTGAGTGTGTGCGTGTGTGTGTGTGTCTGCCCCAAATCTAGGTGCAAACAACAACAACACAATGCTAAGTGTGCCAGTTAAGCTCCTGAGAAGTTCCATTCCCTTCAATTCAAGTATTTGGAATAATTTGGGTCAAGGGGTTTTCCTTAAGGAACTTTTTTATGCCCTTAACCCATAAAATGGTTTAAAGAAGGGTACAATGTAGGGTAAAAGACAGTAAGAAGCATCTTCGATCCCATAAAGTATATATATTCTTGATCAGCATCAACAGACGATTCGATAAGCCATGTCCGTCCGTCCGTCTGTATGAACGCCTGGATTTTAGGGAATGTTAGGAACTATAAGAGCTAGATACTTCGTATTTGGAACTAATGCTCGCCTAAGCTCTCTCTAGGCAGGGCACGATATCGATAACACTTCTAATTTCCGATAAATGCATGTTATCGATGACACAAAAAACCTGAATTTCAAAATTGTAAAAATGCGGTTTGAAACTTTGGATAAAATAATTAACAAGTGAAATTAATTTGATCAAAATCGGCTAAGAAACATCAGAGATATATCGTATATTAAAGTTTGAAATGAAATGACTTTACGCGATTCATAACAGAAAAACTTGAATTTCAAAATTGTATAAATGAGGTTTGAAACTTTTGATGAAATAAAGAACATCTGAGATATCGCATATAGAAGTTAAGACGTTATGCATAAAACGTAAACCCACACACAAATAACTGTTCTAGTCGAGCCTTCTTACGCGTTTTCTTCTGCCATTTGATAAGACCTGAGGTGCTTTAGCTTCCTGGGAATTATTACGTGTTGTTGATAAAGATATATAGATACTTAAAATATATTTAAGCTCCTGTTTCTTGTACTGTTGGCCCATTATCTTGACGTATTAATTTATTTTCGATGTTGAGTCATATTCGAGGTCTGTTTTCCATCTTATCACTAACCGTGCTACTGTTTAAATATTAATTTATTAACTATATATATATAAACGAATTGTGATTTAATTGCATATGATTATGATTGATTAATTTTTGTGTACGTTTTTTTTTTTTGTGTTGTTGTTGCAGAAATGTGTGCCTCATCGCAAGTTAGCAAGACTTCCACGAATCCAAGCGTATTACTAACGGCAACAGCCAAGGGCAACAGTTGAAGAAGACAATAATAAGAACAATAACGAAACGAAAGATAAAAAGATACAATATCTAAACGAGAGTAAATCAAAAGAAACAGATCAACTAGAAGCACAAAAGAAACGAAGAAACTTCCAAAGAAGCTATAAAGAAGTAGAAGAAAGAGGAGAAGTCGCATCAACACTCTCTGTAGATTTGCCATCATCATCATAATGTTGATGATGATGATGAGCTCGACAACGAAACATTTGCTGCACTGCTTGCTGCTCTTCACTGTGATAGCATTCTGCGAAATATTCTCCGGCGGCATCAAGATCAATGAGAATTCATTTACCATTGTCGATCCATGGACTGAATATGGCCAATTGGCCACCATATTGCTGTACTTATTGCGTTTCCTAACGCTCCTAACACTGCCGCAGGTGCTATTCAATTTTTGCGGTCTCGTCTTCTACAATGCCTTCCCCGAGAAGGTTGTACTCAAGGGTAGCCCATTGTTGGCGCCCTTCATCTGTATACGGGTGGTGACGCGTGGCGATTTTCCCGATCTAGTCAAAATGAATGTATTGCGTAACATCAATACGTGTCTGGACACGGGTCTCGAGAACTTTCTCATCGAAGTCGTTACGGACAAAGCGGTGCATTTGGCCCAGCATCGTCGCATCCGTGAGATTGTCGTACCCAAAGAGTATAAGACGCGAACGGGCGCCTTGTTCAAGTCACGGGCGCTTCAATACTGCCTGGAGGATACGGTGAATGTGCTGAATGATAGCGATTGGATTGTTCATTTGGATGAGGAGACATTGCTGACGGAGAATTCGGTGCGTGGCATCATTAATTTTGTGCTGGATGGCAAGCATCCGTTTGGACAGGGCTTGATTACGTATGCCAATGAGAATGTTGTCAATTGGCTAACAACATTGGCGGACAGCTTTCGTGTGTCCGATGATATGGGCAAGTTGCGTCTACAGTTTAAGCTCTTCCACAAACCGTTATTTAGCTGGAAGGGCAGCTATGTGGTGACACAGGTATATATATATGAGACATCCTTTAAGGCATCCTACTCATATTCTCCCTTTCTAGGTTGGCGCTGAACGTTCGGTATCGTTTGATAATGGCATCGATGGATCCGTTGCCGAGGATTGCTTCTTTGCGATGCGCGCCTTCAGCCAGGGCTACACATTCAACTTCATTGAAGGCGAAATGTATGAGAAGTCACCATTTACGCTGTTGGATCTGCTGCAGCAAAGGAAACGTTGGCTCCAGGGCATACTCTTGGTCGTACACTCCAAGCTAATACCCTTCAAGCACAAGCTGCTCCTGGGCATTAGTGTTTATTCGTGGGTCACCATGCCGCTATCCACATCGAACATCATCTTTGCTGGACTTTATCCGATACCGTGTCCCAATTTGGTTGACTTTGTGTGCGCCTTCATTGCGGCCATCAATATCTATATGTATGTGTTTGGTGTCATCAAATCCTTTTCGCTGTATCGCTTTGGACTGCTCAAGTTTTTGGCTTGTGTCCTTGGCGCTGTCTGTACGATACCCGTTAATGTTGTCATCGAGAATGTTGCGGTCATTTGGGGTCTGGTTGGCAAGAAGCATAAATTCTATGTCGTTCAAAAGGATGTGCGAGTTCTAGAAACGGTTTAATTTGGCACACAATTAATTGTAATTTAAGAACGTAATCAAAAATCAAAAGAAAAATGCAACAAATATAATCGCACAACAACAACAGCAGCAGCAACATCATCATGATCTTCTTTATATATATATTATTATATATATAAGTTGCACACACACACACACCCAACACACACACACACAAATTGTTATTAATTTGTACTACTTTTTTTTGGCCTAAAATCCATTTTTTTTTGTCTTGCAAAAATTGTTAATTTGTAGAGTATATAGATATATATATATATAAATATATGGCTTACTATAATGCACACACCACGCCACACCCCCGCCCGCCCGCCCACACACACACTCACACACACACACAGAAGAAAGAGCGAACACAAATATTTTTTTTGATAAATTTATATTAAATTCAGCATTAAGTGTAATTTTTTTGATAGTCATTAGAAAAAGGAGTTGAAAAATAAGAAACAGAAAAATGCAGAGAAACCGTTAAAACGCTCCAAATATATAAATATATATATGTACTATATATTATTATTATGATTATTATTATGTGTAGATTTATCATTATATTATATATATTATTATTATTATTTTTATTTACCATTTAAAACTGTGTACATTAATGTATTGTAAATTGATAAAAACAAAACAAAAAAGTTAAGAA
Organism: Scaptomyza pallida; assembly: GCA_018152965.1. Taxonomy (NCBI): domain Eukaryota; kingdom Metazoa; phylum Arthropoda; class Insecta; order Diptera; family Drosophilidae; genus Scaptomyza; species Scaptomyza pallida. Next base: position 4,229,440 of record JAECXP010000003.1, read on the forward strand.
GAAAAACAAAAACAAACTGTTAAAATATCATTCACACCAAAACAACAACAACAAACACGACCTTAGACTTTTGTGTACTTACAATAATAATATGTATATGATTTTTTTTTCTTGATATATTCTTGTATGGCCCTCATTATTACCTTATGTACTTTATGTATATGTGTATGTATTCTTTTGTATAGCTGTAGACATATGCCATAACATATATATGTGTATATATGTATTGCTTCCCGATCCTTAGTGTCGCATCGCTTTAGCTTATCCCAAAGGAGCAACAAATTTGCTTTTCTTCATTTGTTAAATCATTTTATTTTTTTCGTATTTATTATACACACACACACACAAAACGCACACACATACTTAACTTAATGAGTAACGATCAAACTTGGCTAACACACACACACACACGCACACACACACTGAATTAAGCGCACGGTGTGAATGATAGAATATATCGTGTCCTGCCTGTCGAATTTTTTTTTTTTGTTTTGATTTCATTTTTCTTTCTTTTTGTTATTGTTATTGGTGCTTTGAGAAAACACACTCGCACACACACACACACACACACAACAAGCAGGCAATGCATTCGCGACACACACACACACACTTACATATATTATTAAAACTGTTTTGCAAATGAGGAAACAACAACAAAGAACCAAATACAAAAAAAAAAAAAAAAAACCGATAATAAATGAGCAACAAATTATTATACATAAAAAAAACAATTGATTTCTTTAATATATATATCTGGTGATTTTTTAAACATATATGATTTTGAATTTGGACATTTGGAGAAATCGTATTTTGGCAAAGACATGATTAACTATCAAGCCGAAGTTCCATAAAAAAAAAACCAAGTACTCATGCTGAAAGTTTTTCAAAATATTTATTAAAAAAAAACTTAAAGCTTTTTAGCTTCTTTCTGTCTCTTTCCTTTAAGTGCAGGCATGAGTTAAAACGAAACAGAGATAGTTGCATAAATTATTATAATTAATAGGAAATGAAAAAAATAAATAAATGTCTGTATTAAAATTGTTATGAGCTAAATTTAATTAGGAATGGATTCACATTTAAATAACTCAAAAAAAAAACAAATATTAAAAAAAATAAACTAACAAATATTACTGAAATTATACATTAACATAAAATACTTGATATAAGGCTAATTAATAAAAATAACTTAATTAAAAGAATTTCTGCTTTGCCGAAGGCGTATAGAAAAGTATTTGCGAACTTCTGCAATAGAACAAAAAAAAAAAAACAAAAGTCAATTGGGGTTCTTAAGTTTAATATAAAGCTTCTTTTTTATCCTACCTGGGCAGATTGGAGTTGTTGCGTTTAGGACTGGTGAACACCGCAGGGCCAGAGCCAGTGCTGATAAAAGTTTTTGAAGCAGCATTCTCATCCTCCTCTTTGGGAATCGAGTTAATGACGGTTGCCTCTAGAGAAGCATTGCCATCACCATTCATCGAGTTCTCCTTGTTGTTGATGGGATTCTGGCAATTTCCATGACATTTACAAGATTTGCTACAACTGTTTCCCAAGGATACACAGCCGCAGCGTTTGGTGTTGCACTTGGTGCGGCAATTGCAGCGATTCGATGACTTGCGCAATGTCTCATCAATACTCAAATCCTTGCTAGTCTGCAGCGTATTGTTGTTGCTATTGTTATTGGTATTGTTGTTGTTGCTGGTGGCGCTACTGTTGGGATTCTAAGAAACAGAATACAATGAATTAACAAGATGTTAACAATTGAAAGTGCAGAGTACGAGAGACATACCTTGGATCGTTTACGTTTACGTGGCACCCAATCAGGATCGTCGCTTTGGAATTCCTCTTCGTCGAGATCGGATTCATCGCTAATGCTAATAATGTATTCACCGCTTTCAAGTTGTGTTTTCTTTCCTTTGCCTTTCCTTTTCGACTTGAGACGGTCCAGTTCCTGCTCCAACGCCTCCTTACTACTAAGCAACTCCTCAATAATCTGTTGTCGCGCCTGCTCATCCGATCCCTGATCCTGCTCACCGCCACCTCGCAGCAGCACTGCTACCTTCTCCTCGTAGCTTCGTTTCTCACTCGCGAGCAGCTCCTCGTGCCGGCTTTGGGCAAGTCTTAGCTGTTTGCTTAACTCCTCGTGCCGCTGCAGTGCATCGTTGAGCTGGCAACGCTGCTCATCTAGCAGCACCTTGCGCTCCATAATGAACTGCGCCTGTTCGCGTCGCTGCTGCACAAGACTCTTAAGAAGCTTGCTATTTATGGCACGCGATTCTCCTAAACTGTGAACATTCTCGCAGAGCGATGCTAGACGAGTGTCCAGATCGTTGGAGCACACCTTTTGCTGCAGATCTACTATCTGGGCATTACGCATCTCTATTTCCTCCTCCAGACTGGCTAGCAGTGCAGCCTGCTCCTGAGTCAGTACAGGCTGCTCCTTAATCTCTGTGCAATGGGCATTGATGATCGCACGATCCTCCATTAGCTGCTCGAGACTGTGCTCAGCATCGACTAGCGAGAGTATCACCTCCAGTTCACGATCCAGCAATGCATCCAGTTTGGCAGCACCGCCACCCGATGGATCCTTGGCATGTCGCTGACGTTGCGCCTGCGCAGCGCCCTGACGCTCCAGCGCATCCTTCAATCGCTTGTTAATTGCCAAAGCTTCCTCACACTTCCTCTTAAGCACCTGGCGCTGATTGGCATGCAGATTCTGCTGTCGCACCATCTCACTCTGCATCTTCCTATCCTTGCTCTTAAGTTGCGTAAGCTGCTTCTCGCTAAGCATTTTCCATTGGCGAAACCTCTCCGATTCGACACGCATGGCACGAATCAATTTCACCTTTGACTCCTTCATCATACGGATTTCGCTGCTTAGGTTCTTGATCTTCTCGCGCTCCTTTTCGCGCATCTTGAGCATGTTGGCCTGCTGAACGATTTTACGTCGCATATCCGTTAGCTCATTCTCGAGCACCTGCAGCCGCTTGCGTCGCTCCTCGGCCAGCTTGGCGGAGTTGTCCTTGCTCTTGGTGGTGCGCAACTGATCCAGCAGCTCGCGACGCTCCGACTCAAGCTGCTCAACCTTCACCTGGTACTCCTTGACCTTCTCATCGTTGCTATCATTGTCGTGAAGCTTACTTAAGTTTAGAGCGACGCGATCGTGCAGTTCCTGCTTCAAATCTAGCTGCCTGATAATGTCACGCAGTTCACCATTCAAATTCAATTGCTTTGTGGTGTGCTCATCGACACGTGACTGCAGCAGCTCGTGCGTCTCCTCCTCGCTAATCAGACTGGATGCACTACTTCCGCCGTTAATACTAAGACAGCACTCCTTTCGATGCATCATTAGTGCCTCTTCTCTCTGCTGCAGTTCATCATCTACTCCTCCAATTAGCTGAGTGATTTCACGCAAATGCTCCTCCAAATGGGTCTGCTCATGTTCGGGTTTCTCCGACTCTTGAGCCTTTAGCTCCTGGGCCTCAAGTAGCTTCGCCTTTAACTCTACCATGCGAGCCTTGAGCTTGTCGTGGTTCACTTCAGATATGTGCGCCTGCATCTCTTTATCGGCCAAATCTATTAAAGCCTGCTGCAGCTCCTTTTGCAGTCGACGAATCTTTTGCTCTGCCTGTTGCAGCTGCTCCCTCATTCCACGATTCTCGAGCTCATATTTTCCAGACATTCCACAGGCAACACCACTAATATCACCACCAGTGACAACGCTTGAACCACCTCCACCAGAAAGCAGCTCGATGCGCAACTTTTGTATTGTATCTTTAAGCATCATCACTTCAGCAGCATGCGGATCGACATTAACCACAGGTTTATTCTTTATCTGCAGCGCACGATCCGCATATCGCAGTGTACTCAACGTCTCAGCTACGTTATAATCGGCGGGACTGACGCATGCGATCATCAATGTTATAGAATTGCCACCCAATGAGTCCTGCAGTAATCGCGTCAGCTTTGACTGACGATACGGCACATAACTAGCCGCTTGTCCAGCTATTAAGTAAACAGATTAACAACAGATCGTTCGCTTAACTTCTCGTTACTTACAGCCAAGTACATTGATAACGTTGCCCAGGGCAAGAAGACCCTTATTTATGTTGACGCCCTCCTTGAAGCGATCGCCACAAGCGTGCGTCTTTGAGCATCGTTCCGATCCAGCTAGATCTACCAAATTAAATTTGGATGTTGCCACAGATTGCCTGAAATTACAAACATATTAACAACAGTTCAACAACTTAAGAAATGATCTATACATACTGGCCAGTCTTTTTGGTTGCCACTACAGTCAATGTGAAGATGGCATGCGAACGGGAAGAGGTTTCATTCATTGCGGTTGAGGCTACAGCGCGACCAGAGGATCCCCGCATGAGTTGGTCAGTGACCTGTATAGCCTCGGTAACTTCCACTTCGGTTAATCCTGGAATAAATATGCGATTCTTATCCTCTCTAATGTCCACAGTACTTTCTTCGCGTGGCTTCGGCGAGAACAGATCGAAGAATTGCTCCTGATACAGTTCGACAAACGAGCATGTGATCTTAAAATCATAATCCACAGCCATAGCAGCAGTCTCTTCAAAGATTTCGTAAACTGCCCGAGGTATAATGCCCACATCATCATCCATGATCCCATTGAATGCCGTTCCCATTGTATATGTCTTTCCTGAGCCTGTCTGCCCATACGCTAGAATTGTCACATTGAATCCCTCCAACAGCTTTTTCAGCCTACTGCCCACGCATGCCTCATATATGGACTGCTGACTATCGCCGCTGTCGAACACATAATTGTATGTGTACGAAGTGCTGTTATTCACAGTCACCTGTGGAACTCCAGCAACGGGTTGCTGCACCGATATCCGGCAGCCTCGATCCACCTCTGATTTGACAAGCGGGCGCACGCGCAATGCAACAGCCACCGAGTCCGTCATGACAGTGTAGCTCTAATGATAATAAATAAATATTTAATATTAATCTGATACAGAGTGAGTGATGCAGAGTTGTAACTTATAACAGGATTTGCCGCCATCTTTCAACACTTTACCTTTGTATTAAACTATTGATTACTGCAATTTAACAATTATGATCACGTTTCACGTATAAACACACGTTTAAAGTCAGTAAACATTTATAAAATAACAAATTAAAGCAACAAATATTTACAACTAACTTGGCGTCTGCAACTATTTGAAAAATGGTGGCACAAACGATATTTTCCAAAGAAACTGCAGCGTCAGTGTGTTGCAGCCCTGAAATATGATCAGTGCGTTTCCATTGATAGCATGATTTAGGCTATAGATATCAGCTGTTAATTTTAGGATTATTAATGAAAAACTAGCTAACAAAATTGAAATCTAAATTTAAAAGGTAAATTTTTAGCTTGCATTAAACTAAATTAAAATACATAAATTTGTTTTTAAAAACTTAACTGACACTATCGATTTCGATTACTGAGGATATTTTGTAAGCAAACTAAGTATGCCTGAAATTTGAAAATGCGTATAATTTTTACATTACCAAATTTTTTAGCTGTTAAAGTTTTTATTTATTAGCTCTTTGTTCTTTGTTTTTATTTGCAAGAGCTGTTTTATGCAACAAACTGGCGCATCGATAGAAACGATTTTAGTTTTTATCACTAAATATATCAGTACATGTGGACACACTGGCACAGAGCTGCAACACACTGACGCTGCAGCTGCTTTGGAAAATATCGTTTGTGCCACCATTTTTCAAATAGTTGCAGACGCCAAGTTAGTTGTAAATATTTGTTGCTTTAATTTGTTATTTTATAAATGTTTACTGACTTTAAACGTGTGTTTATACGTGAAACGTGATCATAATTGTTAAATTGCAGTAATCAATAGTTTAATACAAAGGTAAAGTGTTGAAAGATGGCGGCAAATCCTGTTATAAGTTACAACTCTGCATCACTCACTCTGTATCAGATTAATATTAAATATTTATTTATTATCATTAGAGCTACACTGTCATGACGGACTCGGTGGCTGTTGCATTGCGCGTGCGCCCGCTTGTCAAATCAGAGGTGGATCGAGGCTGCCGGATATCGGTGCAGCAACCCGTTGCTGGAGTTCCACAGGTGACTGTGAATAACAGCACTTCGTACACATACAATTATGTGTTCGACAGCGGCGATAGTCAGCAGTCCATATATGAGGCATGCGTGGGCAGTAGGCTGAAAAAGCTGTTGGAGGGATTCAATGTGACAATTCTAGCGTATGGGCAGACAGGCTCAGGAAAGACATATACAATGGGAACGGCATTCAATGGGATCATGGATGATGATGTGGGCATTATACCTCGGGCAGTTTACGAAATCTTTGAAGAGACTGCTGCTATGGCTGTGGATTATGATTTTAAGATCACATGCTCGTTTGTCGAACTGTATCAGGAGCAATTCTTCGATCTGTTCTCGCCGAAGCCACGCGAAGAAAGTACTGTGGACATTAGAGAGGATAAGAATCGCATATTTATTCCAGGATTAACCGAAGTGGAAGTTACCGAGGCTATACAGGTCACTGACCAACTCATGCGGGGATCCTCTGGTCGCGCTGTAGCCTCAACCGCAATGAATGAAACCTCTTCCCGTTCGCATGCCATCTTCACATTGACTGTAGTGGCAACCAAAAAGACTGGCCAGTATGTATAGATCATTTCTTAAGTTGTTGAACTGTTGTTAATATGTTTGTAATTTCAGGCAATCTGTGGCAACATCCAAATTTAATTTGGTAGATCTAGCTGGATCGGAACGATGCTCAAAGACGCACGCTTGTGGCGATCGCTTCAAGGAGGGCGTCAACATAAATAAGGGTCTTCTTGCCCTGGGCAACGTTATCAATGTACTTGGCTGTAAGTAACGAGAAGTTAAGCGAACGATCTGTTGTTAATCTGTTTACTTAATAGCTGGACAAGCGGCTAGTTATGTGCCGTATCGTCAGTCAAAGCTGACGCGATTACTGCAGGACTCATTGGGTGGCAATTCTATAACATTGATGATCGCATGCGTCAGTCCCGCCGATTATAACGTAGCTGAGACGTTGAGTACACTGCGATATGCGGATCGTGCGCTGCAGATAAAGAATAAACCTGTGGTTAATGTCGATCCGCATGCTGCTGAAGTGATGATGCTTAAAGATACAATACAAAAGTTGCGCATCGAGCTGCTTTCTGGTGGAGGTGGTTCAAGCGTTGTCACTGGTGGTGATATTAGTGGTGTTGCCTGTGGAATGTCTGGAAAATATGAGCTCGAGAATCGTGGAATGAGGGAGCAGCTGCAACAGGCAGAGCAAAAGATTCGTCGACTGCAAAAGGAGCTGCAGCAGGCTTTAATAGATTTGGCCGATAAAGAGATGCAGGCGCACATATCTGAAGTGAACCACGACAAGCTCAAGGCTCGCATGGTAGAGTTAAAGGCGAAGCTACTTGAGGCCCAGGAGCTAAAGGCTCAAGAGTCGGAGAAACCCGAACATGAGCAGACCCATTTGGAGGAGCATTTGCGTGAAATCACTCAGCTAATTGGCGGAGTAGATGATGAACTGCAGCAGAGAGAAGAAGCACTAATGATGCATCGAAAGGAGTGCTGTCTTAGTATTAACGGCGGAAGTAGTGCATCCAGTCTGATTAGCGAGGAGGAGACGCACGAGCTGCTGCAGTCACGTGTCGATGAGCACACCACAAAGCAATTGAATTTGAATGGTGAACTGCGTGACATTATCAGGCAGCTAGATTTGAAGCAGGAACTGCACGATCGCGTCGCTCTAAACTTAAGTAAGCTTCACGACAATGATAGCAACGATGAGAAGGTCAAGGAGTACCAGGTGAAGGTTGAGCAGCTTGAGTCGGAGCGTCGCGAGCTGCTGGATCAGTTGCGCACCACCAAGAGCAAGGACAACTCCGCCAAGCTGGCCGAGGAGCGACGCAAGCGGCTGCAGGTGCTCGAGAATGAGCTAACGGATATGCGACGTAAAATCGTTCAGCAGGCCAACATGCTCAAGATGCGCGAAAAGGAGCGCGAGAAGATCAAGAACCTAAGCAGCGAAATCCGTATGATGAAGGAGTCAAAGGTGAAATTGATTCGTGCCATGCGTGTCGAATCGGAGAGGTTTCGCCAATGGAAAATGCTTAGCGAGAAGCAGCTTACGCAACTTAAGAGCAAGGATAGGAAGATGCAGAGTGAGATGGTGCGACAGCAGAATCTGCATGCCAATCAGCGCCAGGTGCTTAAGAGGAAGTGTGAGGAAGCTTTGGCAATTAACAAGCGATTGAAGGATGCGCTGGAGCGTCAGGGCGCTGCGCAGGCGCAACGTCAGCGACATGCCAAGGATCCATCGGGTGGCGGTGCTGCCAAACTGGATGCATTGCTGGATCGTGAACTGGAGGTGATACTCTCGCTAGTCGATGCTGAGCACAGTCTCGAGCAGCTAATGGAGGATCGTGCGATCATCAATGCCCATTGCACAGAGATTAAGGAGCAGCCTGTACTGACTCAGGAGCAGGCTGCACTGCTAGCCAGTCTGGAGGAGGAAATAGAGATGCGTAATGCCCAGATAGTAGATCTGCAGCAAAAGGTGTGCTCCAACGATCTGGACACTCGTCTAGCATCGCTCTGCGAGAATGTTCACAGTTTAGGAGAATCGCGTGCCATAAATAGCAAGCTTCTTAAGAGTCTTGTGCAGCAGCGACGCGAACAGGCGCAGTTCATTATGGAGCGCAAGGTGCTGCTAGATGAGCAGCGTTGCCAGCTCAACGATGCACTGCAGCGGCACGAGGAGTTAAGCAAACAGCTAAGACTTGCCCAAAGCCGGCACGAGGAGCTGCTCGCGAGTGAGAAACGAAGCTACGAGGAGAAGGTAGCAGTGCTGCTGCGAGGTGGCGATAGCACACAGGATCAGGGATCGGATGAGCAGGCGCGACAACAGATTATTGAGGAGTTGCTTAGTAGTAAGGAGGCGTTGGAGCAGGAACTGGACCGTCTCAAGTCGAAAAGGAAAGGCAAAGGAAAGAAAACACAACTTGAAAGCGGTGAATACATTATTAGCATTAGCGATGAAACCGATCTCGACGAAGAGGAACTCTTAAGCGACGATCCTGATTGGGTGCCACGTAAACGTAAACGATCCAAGGTATATCTCTCGTACTCTGCACTTTCAATTGTTAACCTCTTGTTAATTCATTGTATTCTGTTTCTTAGAATCCCAACAGTAGCGCCACCAGCAACAACAACAATACCAATAACAATAGCAACAACAATACGCTGCAGACTAGCAAGGATTTGAGTATTGATAAGACATTGCGCAAGTCAATGAAACGCTGCCGTTGCCTCACCGAGTGCAACACCAAACGCTGCGGCTGTGTATCCTTGGGGAACAGTTGTAGCCAATCTTGTAAATGTCATGGAAATTGCCAGAATGGCATCAACAACAAGGAGAACTCGATGAATGGTGATGGCGATAATTCACAGGCAGCAGACATTAGCGGTAAAACAACGTCGACTCCAAAAGAGGAGGATGAGGATGCACTTTTGCTTGCTTCAAAAACGTTAAACAACTCGAGCACTGCGTCTTCGGTGCTCACCAGTCCCAAACGCAACAAATCCAATCTGCCAAGGTAGGATAAAATGAAGCTTAATATTTCACTTTACGATTCTAATCGTCAATGTTTTGTTTTTTGTTCTATTGCAGGAGCTCGCAACTGCTTTTGGATACACCTTCAGCAAAACATAAATTCTTTTAAGCTATGCTTCTATTCTGAAATGCCTTTTATGTAGGATTTATTTAAGTCTTCTTGTAACTTATTTGTTGTTAGTTTGTACAAAAATAGTTTAAAATACATTATAATGCACACTATGCGAAAAGCAAACATATATACAAAACTACAAATAAGAATAAAATACAAGATATAATATCATTTATCACAATGAATTTAAGACGACGTTGAAATATTTGAATATATTAACATGGCGCCATTCTGCAAATAACAGCTAGCTCTGTTAGCAGTGGAGCAGAGCTGTTATCAGTGGAGTGACACCGAAAAAAACGTTTACACGTGAATGTCAAAAACGAGACGGTAGTCGTAATTTATAGCACTTTGTACAAACACGACGCGAAAACAATGCGGGAATAAAAAACGAAAATCATATGTTGTGTTTTTTGTTTTTGTTTTTATTTAAATAACTAAAACAAACACACACAAAATTAATTAAGTCGCCGTGATCGTGGTCGCACCACAAACATACATCGTCGGATAAGTTGCCAAAATTTTGTCGTCCAAAACTAGAAAATTGCAAAAGAAACGCGAACACAAAAACTAACAACAAACAAACGAAATAAACAAAACGCAAAGTGTGTATAAAAACAGCAACAACTTAAGACGAGCGAAACATGTCCAAGGCGCCACGCCCACGACAGCGCCAGCGCCAAGTGGGCGGCGTGCAAAATGGTATCAGCATGGATGCTGCTGAGGCGGATATTGATGGCGATGTGGCCAATGCTCTGGATTATACCAGTAGCAGCTCCATCATTGAGTTTCTGGCCAAGGAGCAAGACTGCAACATTGAGCCAGCCGATCCAGATGCAATATTCCAGGAGGTTAGTCGCCTTACCGACCACACCGATACCCGTTCCGTGGATGAGCTGATTCTGGAAGCGGAACGCCTAATAAAACAGCAATTGCGCTTGAATGATGGCGAACCCGTTGCCACAACCAAGAAATCGAATAAGACCAGCAGCACACAGACACCTTCGACCACATCGCCACAGTCGCTATCGTCGCCACAGAATAGCATACGCTTAAACACACACTACACTCGCTCCATTGAGCATGTCCAAGTCAGCATTAAACCCAATCTCAATCAGTCCAAATCGTGTAAAGCCAAATCGCGTAATACCTCCGCCGCAAGCTCACCTCTTGGCCATGCCCAGAAGCAGCAGACCCCCAATGCCGAACAGCAAAATAATTTTGTTGCCTTCGTTGAGAATTTGCCATCCGAATCGGTCATCTCCGAGGAGTCAACGCCCAAAGATCTGCACACAAATGGCAATGCCAATGGCAACGGTACTTTGACTCCGAAGCAGCAGCATGAACAGTTGGGCAACACAGATGATGATGAGGATACGGTAAGTGAGAGAGAGAGGGAGAGATTTTGTTATACCTTACAGTTTAGTGAAGTCTGAGTTCTTTACAGTTTAAGAGCTTTCATTAGCAAAATAAGAACGAATATTTAATATGTATTTGTATATAATTTATAAGGAAATTTTTTTGTTGTTTTTTGTTTTTTGTTTTTTACAAATGTTACAATGTACAAATACATGCATACATATAAATAGACATTCACGCATAGTAAGGACATTCACTCACACTCACACATACATACATACATACAGACAGACAGATACGAAAGATACATACATATAGATAGTTAAAGGTCTCTTAACCAATTGATTGTGCAACCGTTTCGGCCACTGTCCAGCCCTCGAGCGCTGTATCCTTAATGAATTTGGGTGGCAGGACAAAGCCGTAGGTGCCACGATCACGCAACTCCACAGTATAAACATATTTAACGCCCAAGGCATCGCGACTCCAATCATCGGAGCCGCCACCGGCAATGCCGAGCACTTCGTGCGTCACCGACGCCGTGTACGTGCTGCCTGTCTTTTGGGCAATACGATCGACAGCTGTGCTTGCCACACGTTGCAACACATTGGCATCACGCACCTTGACCGCCTTGTAGGCCCACGGATACACAACGAGCTGGCCATAACTGTGATATGTCAAATATGCTTCCAAATTGTATTTACGCTTGGCCAAAAAGTCGGCAACAGCTTTCGTTTCCAGCTCAGAGGCGGCCGAAGTGCCACGGAAGACATCACTGCAGGGATCCTTGGAGGAGCCAAAACCATTCCAGCCAATATCGAAATTGCGATTCAAGTCAACACCATAGCAATTGTTGCGTCGTGGCCCGGAACGATTCTTGCGCCACAAACGATTGACGTTGCGACTGTATTCATAACCGTCCGGATTCATCATTGGCATTATGTACCAGGTTAAACCGCGTATATGCGATGGCTGATTCTCCCAGTTATGCATTAGCTGATAGAGTATAAATGTCACCGTTGCTGGACTGATCCATTCGCGTGCATGGATGCCGCCATCGATCCACACTTTTTTATATTCACGCGGATTTTCAGAAATGCTGCGAAGGAAAAGAAGTGCAGCATAGTTTTAGGCAGCGCTCAAAAAGTTAGCTAGTTAACAGCAATGCTTGTCAAACCATCACTCACCGCAAAACCTTAAGATCACGTCCCTCTGCCGTCTGTCCGATGGTATATAATCGCACGATATTTGGATATTTGGCACGTATCTCACGCATAAACGCATAGATGGTCTCCAGATCATGATAATCCTTCCAGTGTATGCCGCTACCAGCACGCGATGCCTTCTCTGTTAAACAGATATCACATTACGTAATGCTAATCATTGGGGATTCCCCGCAAACTTACTTGTTCGTGCTCCTGGCAATGCTGAGGTGCCTTGGATACCATCCAGCTGCTCCTGATCGATCAGTGTTTGGACATTGTCGGCCAACACCTCCGCCTGCAGACGATGGGCATCGAGAAAACTGCGCGCCGCCTTCACATGCTCCTTGCCAATGGAGATATCCAGAAACTTGGAGTTCTCCTTCCAGATGTTGCCACCAAATTTCTGTTCCATGACCTCACCAACCGCAATATTCGCATGCCTCATCGCATCCGTTATGTTATGAATGCGCCACAATTGCGTCTCATCAAACCTCTCCGGTATGCCGTTCTCAAAGACCAAAGAATCATTTGCAGCATGCGTCAAGCCCGCCACAAACATCAATGCCACCAGCATCAGCCAGAGTCCTTGCAACATCTTTATCATTGTCTATACTTGTTTATCTGTGAACACATTGGATTGATAAGAGTATCAGAAACATTTGCCTCGTTGCGCTTAGTTTGCTTTTTAGGTCGAAGGCCATTAAATATATAAATGAAACACCAACGGGTGTTTTTTTTTTTTTTTAGCCCATAAAAAACATCGAGCGTCATGAGTTCTCTCTGGCATTAAATTATCAAAAATACATACATATTTAATTGCTTTTAAACAACTAACGAGCTGTAAGTCACATAATCTATGATGAATATAATGATTGTTTGCAAATTACAATTAGAATGTTTCGATTTTGGAGGTTGCAAAAACAAAAACAAACTTCACAATGGAAAAACTTGTTTTTTGCATACACTTTCAAAATCAAAGGATATAGTTTGAATATAGTTTTGGTATTATTTAGATATTTACCTATTAGTATTTAATGTTTTAAGCCTAAACTCTTTTAAATATGCTTCATACTGAACTATTTTTGTTCTTTTATTGATCTGTTTGACAGAAAATACTTGAAAGTATTGTTCAAACAAACTAGTACGAAGGCTCTAGTCGAGGAATCCCATCTAGGAAAAATCCTTAAGCCGTTACGTAACGTTAACAGTTATTTGTGCTTGTTAACACAAACAAGTACGAAGGCTCTAGTCGAGCCGTTACGTAACGTTAACAGTCATTTGAGTTTGCTTACGTTTTTTGCATAATGACTTAACTTTCATCTAAGATATCTCTGGTGTTTCTTAACCGATTTTGTTCAAATTGATATCAAAAGTTCATTAGTTTCTTTCATATTTTCAAACCTCATTTTCACAATATCCTCCACTCAGAAAATTTCTGAAGATAAACTGCCAATTTCACTTCCTAAAATTTATTGGTTGTCTTCTTACAGGACAGATTAGAAATTCAGATCAACTTAAATAAAAAATAAAAAATTTCACAATTTTTAAATTCAAGTTGTTTTTTTTTGCTATAGGCGAGTCTCTAGCTCTTATTGTCTCTGATACCTACATACATACGGAAGGACGTACAGTCGGTTAGCCTACATCGACTCTTCTGTTGATGCTGTTCAAGAATATATGTATATATTTTATGTCTGTTACATCCTTTTGCAATAAGCCATTACATCCTTTTTTTTTACCCATTTCATGGGTAAAGGATTTACAAAATTCACAAAATTATAATGAAAAGTAGGATAAAAAATCGTTTACTACATCAGGTATACATATATATTCCTGATCAGCAGCAACAAACTAGTGCGCCATCGATTTAAACGTATAAGTTTTGCGTTATTTCCAGAAAACTTTAAAAGAATATTGATCATCATATAGTGAGGGTATTCAAAACTGAACTAGGCATGGCCTTTGGTGCTTTTTTTATTTTAGTTATTGTGATTATTTGTTGATTTTTTTTCATTGACATTGCTTGAACGCGATAATATTTTTGATGCTGATAAGAATAATATGGGAAACAATACGAATTTGAAAATGCTTTTAAATATTTGAAAAAAAGAAAAAACATTGTTATTTTCGACTGTTTACATGTTAACATACTCGTACTAATTACTTAAATAATGAATTCATTAATATAAATTAGTGAAAAAAAAACAAATTTTATATAATTTTGATGAAATTTTTTCCTCTATTACGTTTTGAATATATGTATGTGTGTGTGTGTGTTTGTGTGTGTGTGGGGTTTTGGCCTTGGCAAAGAGTTGGCAACAAACCGCTTTCAAGTTCAATGTTATAAACTGGCGAATTGGATACGCCAATTGGATTGGAAACAAAAACTCGACTGCAGTTTTTTTATCGAAGTGTCAACGATCGATTTGCGTGGTAGATGGGGGCGTGGTGAATGGGTTAATCGTTAAGGGGGGGTTTAGAAAATCGATTCGAAACGAACGAATATCAAATTGAATCCATTTGCATTATATTTGTATGCGGCATGGTGCATCCATTTGCGTAATCTCGAGGCAAATGAATTTTTTGGGCTTTTTGTTTTGAGAAACGAACAAAAACCGAGAGCTGAACTGAATCTGAATCTAGAATTTAGAGTTTCAGTTTTTATTGTTCGACTTGTATGTGTGTGTACGGCCCACAAAAAGGCCATTTTGGAAATTAGTTGTTGTCGCTTTTGGTTAGCACGCAATTGTGCTAATTTTCTCTGGACGACCCGTTTAGATTTTAATAGTTGATTTTTGTACATTTGTGTATGTGTTTATTTTATTTGTTCGAGTGCAGAAAGCAGTGGCCCAGAGAACAGGTTCTCTTTCCCTCTCTCTTTCTGGGGTACATAAACAAATGACACGAAAAAAAAGAAAAAGAACAGTTAGGCTGACAGAATGTGATGGAAATGTTAAGCTACTCCATATGTTTGAACCGACCTTCGTTTCGATCACGTGTCCCCGATGTTATCGCTTCGTTTTCAACTAAAGCCCCTTTCCCCCACCCCCCTGCCATACCATCCCAAACAAAATAGTGGAGCGAGAAGCAAACTTGTTGCAGCTCAACACACTTGGTTTTTTTTTCGTTTTGCGCAATGTTAAATGCAAATGTTAATGTTAAGTCAAATGTAAATACAAGTACCATCATGCACGATGACCTGTCTCCTCTCTTTCATTAACAAAACGCATCCGCATTCGGCTGCTTAGCACTCTCTCTCATTCGCTCGCACACGCATAATTCATTTCATTTGTTTAGCTTACGTTTTTACGTTGTTGTGCTGCTGCTGTTGCTGTTCTTCTTCTTGTGTTCTTGGATGCTGTTGCTGCTGCTGCAATTGCCGGTCAGTTGTTGTTGCTGTTGACACACCTCTGCTTACGTATGTGTGTGTGTGTGTGTATGTGACAGTAACACTTGGGCAGGCCAGTGACTGAGCCCAGACTAAATGCTGCCTTTGTGTCGCTTCAATTTTTATATAAAAACCAAGCCGGGCCAATGTGCGAGGGCCGTTTCCCGATAAAAAAAATACGAAAAAAAACCAAATCAAACAGAAAAAAAAACACAGAAAAAAGAGACCGAACAGAAAAAAAAAAATTAAAATACAAAAAAAAACAGTGGAAAAACACGATACGTCAAACAGAATTACAACAGAAAGTGAAAAAAAAACGAAAAAATTTTTGAAGAGAAAATTGGTTTGACGACCGATCTTGGGGGATTGTAAAAATTGCAACAACAGCAGTGCAGCAGCACCAAACAGCATTGCCAGCACTCAAAGAGCTTAAGCCTCTACATTGGCGCGAGCCGTCGCCGCGATGTTCGAAAAAAAAACGTCAAAAAAATTTTTTTCGCGTCAATTTGAAAATATGAAAAAATTGCCGCGGCACTGCGTCAAAAACAGCTGATTGCACTTGACCGAGAGTAAATTTTAATGTGAAATATTATTTGTGGTTTAATATTATTTGTGGCAAAATGCAAGATCGGCGCGCAAAAATAGAATCTCTTTATGCAAATAAGAGAAAATACAATAATAAGAAAAATTAAATGTTTTCTCTTTTTTGCTTAGGGTTGCCATGTTATGGTGAACAGGGCTGCCATGTTTTATCGAACAGGGTTGCAAATCACGCGCGAGCCATCGCGTCAATGTAAATAGACAGGCGATATTTCGCAGCGAGTGCGTTCGAATTCGAACGCGATCTCGTCTCGCGTCTCGCGCCAATGTAGATAGGGCCTTTACGCATGGAGCGAAACTACAACAACAACACAACAGTAACAGAAATTTAAAGTGAAGCCTGTGTGTGCATTGTGTGCATAATAAATGTGCGTGTGTTAAAAGAGTGCGCGTGGGGCGGCTGCTGCTTATGGGCTTGCTGCCCGCCCGCCCCCTAACCACACGAGCGTCAGTCGGCTGCGCGACATTGAGACTCTTTTTGGCGTCATGCTGTAATTTGATGCCGTTGTCTCTGCTGCTGCTGCTGCTGCTGCTGCTGCTGTTGCATTTCGCGTGCATTATTAAAAGCCAATCTATTACAGACTCCCGTATACACGTACACAATCACATGAGTCGTGCTCAGCTTGCAGTTTAACGTCCATTGTGTACATTTGCGCATGCAAACAAACAATGCACACAGTTACAGTTTTACAAGCAGCGTACAACTGTCAACGCTTTTGTTTCGTACTTATCGTCTACGCTCTCGCTCTTTCTCTCTCTTTCGCTCAAGTTAAGCTAAGCTTAGTAACATCACGAATTAACACCTCTATTTTTGGGTGTCTTACAACACAACACATTCTATCCACTTTTTTTTTGTTGCGGATAATGTTAAGTCGCATAAATGACGTCAATATGAGATTAATGTTAGCTGCTGTCATATGCAAATATTGCGCTTTGCTGCAGCTGCAAAGAAATAATAAAAATGAAAATAGAATTTTGCAGCGATAATCAGAATTATGGGAATTTTTGAAATATTAAACATAAAACTTGAACGTTTGGAAATTTCCCGATGATTGAACAGATAACATGATGATGCCTTGTAATGCATAAGTTTGTGCTTGAGTCTCTCTCAGTGTGTGTGTGAGAGAGATAACATTAAGCTTTACATTTGCTGTAAATTTGAGTCAATTGCTGCGATTGAATATGTAATTTCGTTTGAGAGTGTGTGTGTGCGTATTTATGACGAGGCGCAATTTTGTGACCCACTTGTCTTGTTTTTACTTTCTTTCGCCTTTTTTAATGATGATAATCAACGATCGATTGGAGCTCCCCCCTCCAATTAAGTTGCTTTACGTTTGATTTGATTTTGTTTTTTCATCTTTACTACAGCTTCAGATACATTTTTTCTTTCTTTCTTTCTTTCGTGTATTTTGGCGTATTTTGTTGTTGTTGTGCTCGTTTTGTAAAAGATTTTCACTTTTGTGTTGTTACCCTTTTTTCCGAAGTGCAGCAATCGCCGCAAAGCAAACAATCAGCCAGCTATACAAATCTGGCTAGCAACCTAGTAACTTGGCCAATAGAACAAGACACACACACACACAATAGTAAACATTTTCACTTTGGCTTTTTTTAGTTTGAGTGTTTTTAAAGGGTATTTGTTTAGTCGTTGCGCTTGTATTGTATAGCTTATCGTTGGGGTCGTTCTTCACCTGTTTTTTTTTGCCGATCACCGTTTAAAATACTTTCTTTGCGCGCGCCTCGAGCGATTTTTTTGCGCCGTCTATTGACAGGCCTTTCGCCTGCCCCGCATAATTTCTATATGCATGTTTAATAAATAAATAAATGAATAACATCGTCGTCGTCTCTGGTTTTTTCTCGTATTTTTTTCTGTATATATTTGACTGGTTTTTAAAACGCGATTGAAAGTGAAAGTTTTCCCCCCCAGTTGACCGACCGATCGGCCGACCACCTCTCTCTCTCATACTCCAACCATCTCGCTTTAACATTGGCTTGCTCTCCTTGCTCTCGCTCTCTCGCTCGCATTTGCTCACTTGCAATCTGCTTTCTATATTTGACTTCTGGCATTCTTTGGCTTAACGAAATATCAATGTTTTGGTTATATAAATATTACTTTTTATATACACATACATATGAACATGGACATAAAATCATTTCTTTATTTACTTTCGAATGTATTAAGTGCATTGGACTTGCTAAGCGTTGATTAAAACTTAGCTTTTAAGTCGTCGCCTAAAAGCATGCAACACTTTTTTGTACCAAGCAGTTCAAACTGTTAAACGAAGAAAAATGTTTGAATGTTTATTCCTTTTCTAAAGAAAGTAATAGTTAATATCCAGAAATTTAAAAATGTTTGCCTTTTTTTTCAATAAACACATAGAGCAACAAATGCATATAAAAGTATTTTTTTTTAGTAAAAGAAAACGATTTTTTGCTAATTTTAATAAAAAAAAAATTATGGTAAACAAATAAATAATGTGATGTGCATAATTGAATGTTGAACATAAATAAATAAATAGCAATATATACTTAATAGGCCTTTATCTTAACTGTAGTTGTTCAGCGATAGTGCGAAGGAACTCAAAGGCCTCCTCACCAGACTCAAGTATATAGTGTGGCGGCATTAGATAACCATAACGTCCCTGATCCTTCAAGAACACATTGTACACAAACTGCGGCTCAATGCGCTGCTGAACCCAATCCGCTGAATTGCCAGCCCGGGCCAACTTCTGTCTATAGCTGCTGCCCATGCTGTACTCGGCATGATTGAGACGACGAAAATTGAGAATGGCCTGTCGGGCCGTCTTGCGCAGTTCACGTTGATTGGAGGTGACGTAGTCTGCATCACCCCAGGGATAGGTGATGGCCTGGCCATAGCCACCGAAGGAGATATAAGCGCCCAGAAAGTCACGCATGCCAACTAGAAAGTTCCGCATGGCGCGAGTTTCCGTTTCGGAGAAACTTTTGGCGCCATGATAGAGATTCTTGCAGGCATTCGAGGTGGAGCCCGCCTCGCCCCAACTGTAATCAAAGTTGCGATCCAAATTGACGCCATAACAGCCACTGGCGCTATCATAGTTGCGATTCTTAGTCCAAAGTCGATCGGTCAGACGGGAGTACTGATAGCCATCGGGATTGGCCAAAGGCAGGAAATACCAATCGATGTGACGCATTGATTTATCCGCCTGACCCTTATCCCATAGCCAGGTCAATTTTGAGATGGCATAGGTTAAAGCGGCTGGACTCAGCCAATCCCTGGCCTGCATGCCGGCATCCACAAAGATCGCCCAGTTATTCGGATTGCCATTGGATACACTGCAATTAAAATGATATATAGATTAACAGTTTACTGTTACGAGAATCAACTAACCGAAGCACTTCCAGTGGACGCTTATTGCGTGTCAGGCCAATTTGTATGATCTCCGCCAGCTCCGAATGAGTTTCGAGTATATTTTGTAGAAACTGTTGCATATCGCCCTGATCATGATAGCGTCGCCAGGTCAACAGTGAACCCTCACGATTGAGCCAGGGCAGCGAATAGTTGGCCATTGTATTATCCGTATCCGTGTCGGCCTCATTGATTTCCGTATAGGTTTCATCGATGGCCGTCTCGATGTCATCGATCATGATATTATAGCTAAATGCTGTCTTCTCCATATACTGTTGAGCGGCATCAACGTTCTTATGCTCGACCAGTATATCGATGCCGTCCTGATTAATGTTCCAGACCTCGCTGCCTGAAAGATAAAGTTTATGGGGTTTTAGAGGGTTGTAGAGTATAAGTTATGTCTGTGCATGCTACCAAAGTGCCTTAGAAACGCTCTCAACTTCGGTTGACTAATGCGCGTCTCGTGCAGCTTCCACAGCTGATAGCCGTAGTAGCGCCGTACCGTTGAACCGTTACGAAATCGTCGATTAATCTGATACGTTGAGCCCGGCGATAAGAAATCAAAACGTCGTATATCCGTTGGCGACAACCATTGCAAACTCTCAAACGTTGCGTCATACAATTCACTGGTATTTAGGGTCCAGAGCTCCGGTAGTGCTGCTGCCAAATCTGGCACCGATACACTACGCCACAGCACCAGCTGTGCTTCATCGACTTGAATGCCATTCAGTAGCAGTAGAACAAGTAATGAACTCAATCTGAACAACATCAACATGATGCTGATGCTGATGCTGATGCTGATCAATGTGCCACACAAACAGAACTAATTCTCCACACTCTCGCCGCTGACGGCAGAAGGTCAAAGAATCGATTTTCCCTGATTCTTTTTTCGTACTGTTTCTCATATTGATTAATGCCAAATTTATGCTATCTGTCTATCTCTGTCTATCTCTGTCTCTGGGCATTTTATGACTCTTGACATGTTCTATACTAGCCGCTAAAGGGGTTAAGAGGTCAACAGCCCATCTTCTGCCGTACCGCGTTTAGTTCCAGCTAATTTCATTTGACTTTGCATATCTTGTCGATCGTTTTGCGTGTATTGTTTTGTGCGCATATCTTAAGGATATTAAATTTCGAATGAAATATACATTTATATGATGATAACAAAATCTTTAATGTTAATGAACCTTAATGATTCTTCAAAACAAGCATTTGACTTGATTTTTTCGTTAAAGATTAGGTTCTTATGTCATTAGCTCTCTATAATAAGCTATAGTTTTTTTTTATTTTTTTTTCTTACATTAACAAAGTTCTTATTATTATTATGAAAATGTCCAGCGCCACAAGTGTTTCTACTTTTAGTTAAGAGCACTAGTCACAAAGTTTTGAAAGTTAACCTAAAGTCATATAATGAATTCTATCCTACACTTCAAAGGAAGTTTCTTTCGATTGATTATCTTTTAAATGCCACACACCTTAGGGGCTTAGTTTTGTTACTCACCAAAATCTTCAACGAATTGATTGAATTGCGCATCCGGTGAACTATCGCCTGTTTTGCGTGTGCCATTAAAGTTGAGCTTCCAGAGTTGAGCGCCCCGGTAGCTCACATAGTTCTCATCGAGTGCCATGCGTAGTGGCGAGCGTCTGCCCAGGCCGTTGGTGTCCGCCAAGGGGTCACGGGGTCGCAGATAACGCAAGAGTTGGGCAACGCCGCCGCCAAAGAATGGTAAACGCACCAAATTATCTCCCGTGCGTGCAAAGTAATCATAACGTTTTGGGGTATTTGCTGCTGTTGCAGTGTGACAAATTATGGCCACAATACACAGTGCGTATGCGTAATGCATTATGCGGTATTGAACTTATACGTTGAACGTTGTAAAATGCGTTGCCCGTGTTCGGCCGTTCGTTGCTGTTTGGCATGCGGCACACAAATAACGGCTACTTTTTTTTGCCACACAGCATTTGGCTCTGTTCTCAATTCTCCTAACACAACACAACACACACACACACACACATACTAGTTAACATATTTGCATAGTTAATATGCGGTTTGTTATTGTTCCCAAAAACTTTTACTTTGATCGAATTGTTATACATAACTGTTATACGCTTCATAAGCTCATTTATCATCATTGATTGTATTTCTTTTGGTGTTGTTCACCTTCTGTTTCTCTGTTTCTCCATTCTCTTTTTCGCTCTTTCTTTGTAGAAATATGTCGAAGACGTTTGCTAACCAAGATTTATTAAAGAGGTTTTTTGAAACTTGTGAATACCCTTTGCTTACATAACAATGTTTGCTTATCGTGAACAATATATTTGAAATCATTTTATAAGCTTTTCATCCTGTTCGTAAAAACATGTATAAATAAGCATAGATTGAAGATATAATAGATAAGTTTTTAAGACTAATGCGTTATGTTCCTAAGTATAACTCACAAACCCGATTTACACTTCTGATGAGATAAGCATAAGATGCTTCATCTTAAGTTTTTTTAGGAATATTCGTAGCATTGAACTCGTTTTAAGACTTTTTTTGAGCTGAAGGTCTGGACGCTAGCGCTCTATAATTTACTTCGCATTAGTATTCTTTGTGTATTAAAGCTAATATTAAAAAAAAAAAATTGTTTTATTTTTACACAAACATGCTTTAATTTGCTTCATGAATTACCCGAAAAATATGGTATCCTTAAGGAAATTGTTTTTTTTTTTTTTACCACACCAACCATGCAAACTCCCCAAACTGTCCCATTTAGTAAAATAATTCATTGTTTTTTTTTTCAATAAACATGTCTCAGTCTATTTTAGAATGTTCAATTTGTCTAGTTACAAATAAAATAAATAAATAAATAGTTTTACGTATAAATAACATTAAAAAAAAATTCGTCCTCAAAAAAAAAAAATATTAAACTAAGTCTAAGAAGGAGAAGAGAAGTCTAGCGACTGCGGCGACGACTGCTGCTCTTGCTTCGAGCATCCTGAGAGCGTCCTTGGGTCACAGCGCGAGCAACTGTATCGGCAAAGGTGAAGCCATCCTTGCCATTGAAGGGTATAAACTGAGCGGGCAGCACGAAGCCATAGCGACCCGTATCACCCATCTCAATGGTGTAGGCATACTTGATGCCCGCAATGCCCTTGGCCCAATCATCGGAGCCACCGGCGGCCGGATAGAGGGTTGTGGCTGAAGATCCTACCGTATACTTAACGCCCGATGACTTTGTAATGATCTGGAGAGGATATAAATATAATTTATTAGTTTTTGATCGTCTATCGAACGTCCTTGTATATTTACCGAGCCCGCTTGTCGCGCCACACGATCCAGATCAGCACGGTCCTTGGTTAGATGATAGTCATAGCCCCATGGATAGAGGATGTATTGTCCATAGCTGTGGAACGATAGATATGCCTGGAAGGTCTCCCTTGGGAAGCCACTGATGAATTTCGAGATATAGAATGTTTCTGGCTCCGAGAAGGCCTTGCTGCCCCGATATGTCTGTGAGCAGGGACTGGCTGAGGTGCCCTTGCCGCCCCACTTATAGCCAAAGTTACGATTCAAATCGACACCCGGGCATTGACGTCCATGGGCGCGCATATTCTTGCGCCACAGACGATCCGTTGTGTGGGAGTATTCATAGCCATCGGGATTGGCAACCGGATGGATGTACCAGTTAATGTTCCTCATATGCTCGGGCAGATCCTCCCAGCCCTCGACCAATTGATTGGCAATATAAGTGACGGTCGCCGGACTGATCCATTCGCGTGCATGCATGCCACCATCGATCCAGATGCCCGGATTACGTGCATTGCCATTTGAGATCCTTCAAAGAAGTTGATTAAAATAAATATAAGGTGTGAAGAGCTTTCCTTTTGTTACTTACTTGAGTATCTTGAGGGGTCGCTTCTCCACGGAGTGTCCAATGGTTTCGGTTGAGCAAATGTCCGGATACGTTTTGGCCATGTAATCAATGAAGCCGTGTATATCCTCTAGACGATGATAGGCCTGCCAGGTTAGACGATGTCCTGTTGGGATAAACATTAAGCAAATGTCAGACCAAGGCTATGGCAACAACAACGAGTTCATTCAACCAACACCTCTCTCCCCCTCTTTTTATCTTCAACACCTTAAAAAACACAATGTGAAGGGAAAAAACCAAGTGTCAAGTGCTTGCAATGGCTCAATTCCTGTTCCTGTTCCTGTTCCTGTTCCGGGGCTCAAGGAAATTGCGTGCCGTGTGTCTGTCTGTTATTGATTAAACAAGTGTCTTGCAACTTGCATCCGATTCGACCCCTTCCTCCCTCTCTCTCTCTGAGACGTTGCGTCCTGTTCCTCAAGTGCAAGTCGTGCTTGTCACAACAGTTCCGACCGTCACTCAATTTGTTGTCTCGATAACTCTCTCTCTCACTCCCCCCTCTCTCTGTTGTTGTCCTTTAGCAACCCCCTATTATTATTATTATTTTTATACGTTTCTGTTGTTCCTTTCCTGGTTGTTATTGCGTTTTGTCACTTTTTCTTGCTTTATGACTTTTCACACGCCCGCACCATTAGCTGCATTAAAAGCTCATTTATGGCGACACCTGACACAAAACTTACCCTTGCGATTCTGTAGTTCGGCTATTTTTTCAGCGGGTGGATTCTCCACTTCGATGACCTGCTGCAGGTTATCGATAAGCACAATGCGCGATAGATTTGCAGCACGAATGTGACGTTCAGCAGCAGCCAGAACTTGTGGCTTGAGCAAATAGTCAACCTCCTGCTTCACCTCCTTCCACAGTTGTCCATCTGGTTAAGATATTTTGACATAAAATTAATCTTAAAGTTTAAATATTCTTAAGACTTACCGAATTTCGATTGCAGTTCATCGGCCAGTTTCTTATCCTTATCGGTTTGCACCACAATGCGCCATAGTTGTGCACCATCGTAGCGTCTGAGATGTGCATTGAATGCAGACTCTGTCTGCACTGCTGCCTGTTCCTGCTGTCCCTCATCCTGTTCCTGCTGCATGAACGAGGCGTTCACATAGTTCAAGACACTGTCCATAACCTGAATGGGCTCGGGTTCTTCTTGCATTTGCTGGGGAATAACCATTGGTATAATCGTTGTCAACATAGATTGCTCGGGCTCGGCCTGAATCGGCTGCTCATCAGCAAGGATTTCCGTTTGTGCTGGAGCTTGTTCTACAACTTGTGTTTCAGCTGCATCTTGCACTTCATCGGCTAAGATCTCGGCGGGCTTTGCGGCCTCTGGTTCGACTGCAGCTTCCTGCTCGGGTACACTTGGGACTTCCTGAATTGGCTGCATTATTTCAGCATCGATGGGTTCCGGTGCGGATTGTAGTTCAGTATCGATTGGATCTTCAACTGGGGCTGTCTCTTCAGGAGCTTGCACGGGAGACTCAACTGGGGCTTCAGCTAGAGCTTCAACTGCGGCTTCAACTGGAGCTTCAACTGGAGCTTCAACTGGGGCTTCAACGGGAGTGTCGGCAGGAGTTTCAACTGAAGCTTCAACTGGGGCTTCGACTGGAGCTTCGACCGGAGTTTCAACGGGAGTCACTACAGGAGTTTCAGCCAGACTTTCAACGGGCTCTGCAATTGGAGTTTCTACAGGAGTATCAACAGGACTTTCAGCTGGACTCTCTGGCTCTGACTCTGTCTCCTCCGGCATGATCTGGTGCTCGACGGATGCTTCCTCTATGGGATCAGCTAGCACAACAGCCTCAGGCATTGATTCCATCAGATGCTGTTGCTGTTCTGTTGCCGTTTCGACGTCAGCTTCCACTGCATCAGTTTGTGTCTCAATTTCCTCGGGCTGCGGGATGATCAGATCTTGTGTCTCTTGATCCTGCTCCTTTACCTGCTCTATCTCCTGCTCTTTCTCCTGTTCCTGTGCTTCGACATTTGGTTCCTCGGGCAATAACTCACTTATGGCCGCACTGATACCTTCCTCAATGCCAGCTGTCATGGATGCCAGCACTGATGACTCTGTGGCTTTCACTTCATCATTGCTTTCCAACTCTGGCTTCGAATCCTCAACAATCATAGCTGACGTGCTTTGTTCCGCCTTCTCCTCTTCCTCCGCCACGGGTTCGGGTTCGGGCTCGGGCTCTGTCTCATCATTAACCTGTGACTGCTGCTCCTGTTCCTGGTTGCTTACAGGCTGCTCCACAACCTGCTCCTCCATCTGCTCAGCTTCAGGCGATGGCAACACTTCTTCTAATTTTATAATGGGTTCTGGCTCCGCCTCCACCTCTGCTTCTGTTTGAGTCTCAACTACATCGCTTGGAAGTTCGACCAGCTGCAGTGCTGGCGTATCATCGCTCTCCAGCATCAGCATATCGGCTGCACTCTCTGCCTCCGACTGGAGCTCTGCTTCAGCTTCGGCTGCTTCGATTGTATTGCGATTCACGTGCTCCGTATCGTCCAGTTGGCTAGCCAACGATTCCGGCACCAACATATACATATCCGTATTTCCGTTGCCCATCGCTGTCATCTTCATATCATCCACAACGGCGGGCGATGCAGATGGTTGTGAGACGGGGGAGGCGGGTGGCAGCTCATTGCGTTCCAGTGCTAGGCGATCTAGTGACATGGCTGTTGTTGCCAATGGCAGCAACAACAACAATAGCAGTGTTGTTGTTGTTGCATGTTGGAATTGAAATATTGCTCTTGATCTCCCGTCGTACATCTTAGCGAGATCTAACAGTAAACCGTAATGAGACATGTCCCATTGGTGGAGTGGCGCTTTTATACCACCGTTTCGATGGGGAAAAGTATTGCCATTTCATTTCTCAATATTTCTCTCAGCAGCGACGACGTCAACGTCGCCATCCAGCTACGTCTCTCTTTCTCTCTCTCTCTCTCTGTGTGCATTCGTGTCTAGTAATCGTGTTATGTATGTAAATTGCCATCGTCTACGCGCCGCTCAATTGCTGTTGCTGTTAACGTTAGCAGCGCTGCTCGCGTCAACAGCGACTGCGACGCCTCTCTTCCTTGGCATCGAACGCTGCGACTGCGGCTGCTGCTGCTGCTGTTGTTGTTGTATTTCTTTCTTTATCGGTTGCATGAATCTTCATAAATGCGTTGCTTGTTGTTGTCCGATCTTTTATGTTAATTTTCAAATCGGATCGCAGACACAACAACAACAAAAGTGTCGCCAACGCTGTCGCTTTCTTTCAGGGGTAGATTACAACAACAACAGCAACAACATGCATATCTGTTTTCCATTTTTGATAACACATAATGCATAATCCCGGAGCTTGGCCTAAGAACCAGTATGTTAAAGTTACTTCGATCGAGTTCAAAACGAAATATTTTTTTTTTATTTTTTATTTTTTTTTTTTAGTGTAGAAAATCTTTATTTGCGTCTGATATAGATTTAATTTCTTTGTTCTGTTTATCATAATCAGTTATTAAACAGAGTTGTTTTCACAAATAATTACGACAACCCTGTAAAGTAATATTTTAAATCGTAAACAATTATTCACCTGACTTTCTACATATAATTGCACAGATACTTAAACCAATTAGTCGGAACTCGTTATCGATAACGAATCGATGCACAATTTTGCACACTTGTTAAATCGCATTGTTATTGCTTGTATTGTATACAACTCCAAAGGGGGAAATTCACCCACACATTATGCAAAAATTTGTTGGCAGCACTCACGCCCTCAACAAAAAATATGAATTGATTGATTGATTGATTGCTTTATGACAAAAAGTTTCCAATTGACATAATTTTTTAGGAACAACGATCATCAGTTATTGTTGTTGTTGTTCAATTATTGCCATTACCCACGCTCTTTGACTCTTACTCTCGCTCTCGAATCGAATCGAATCATCAGCTCCTTTCACTTTACACAGATTAACATAAAGATATGTGCATATGTGTTTCTATAGTTGATCAATTGTCAATTTGAAGTGAGTTCAAGTTAATTGCGAATCTGCTTCAAATCTAGAGCGCTGTCAAGTAGTGAAATTTTCCATAATACACATAAATGTGCTATTATGGCTTGCATATCATATATTTAAAGATATATGTAAAGTGTTACTTATAAAAACCAGAAAAGAACAGTATTTGAACATTTTGTAGACTAGATTTTCACCTATGCTAGAAGTTTTGAATGCAAAAGAACAAAACCATCTTAAGAATGCCTTGCATAAATAAATAAATAATTAAATACATATGTAAGCGATCTTCACCTGCTCAAAAGAATATAAGAACTTAACTTTTGGTAAACCCTAAAACACATGCTGATGTTGCATACTTCAGGGTCGCATCGCAGGACGTTCAGGAATCTTCTACAGTAGCCCTTAATCCAATCGATTAAAGAACTAAAACTTTGTGATTCTACACGTTATAAAAAAAAAAAAAAACGGGTCGCATCTCACTTTTATGATGTATGCTCGTAAAAATGTCCTTAAGAACTTTTGAAAGAGAAGCTATCACCACAAAGGAACACTTCAGTTATGTATAGGATTTAACAGTTAATTTATCATCCATGCCCCTAACATTTTTGGGTGTCCCTAACGATCCAAGAAATGTCTCTTAGGTTTTCCTAAATGAAATGGAAAGTGTTGATCATTTGTTGCACAAAAGATAAAGTACACATATTTACAACAAGCAGCAACAAGCCCTAAAAACGTTGCACGTACATTCATAAATAACATTAACATACTTGAAATACCCCCCAAAAAAAAATCATAATAAATAACCCAAAAACTCAACCCAGTTGAGCTTTTACTCTTGTTGGTTGGTAGTCAAGTGGGAGCCGGGAGCTTGAAATTGAATTTGTTAAAAAGGTTTTGACAATTGCTCGCCAGGTAGAATCTATCAGCAGTTAAAGCGATGAAAGCAAAAGTGCTTCAACTGGAGCACAACAAAAAAAAAACAAGCTTAAAAGCGAAGCACGAAACGACTTAACGAAAAAAAATATGAAGCGTGGACAATAGATGAAGCTGGAATGGAAATGTGTTGGCGTGGGTGGACAATATTGCTGTTGGGGCACGAACTTTCTTCTTTCATTGAGAAGAGGTGCATTGTTGTTGTTGCTGCTTCACACCCACATTCAACGTGTTATTATTATTATTATCGTTGAAGTCTAAATCGTCATCGCTTTACAAAAAAAAAACCCCCCTTGTTAAATACTCTGCATGCAAGCGATTGAAAACGTGTCTGTGTGTGTGTGTCCATGCCAGTGGCACAAACCAAACGCACAGTGGGTCAAAAACAGTTTGTAACGAAGGTTATGCACGACAAAAACTTTTGTGGAGCTAGAATGTTTCAGATCTTTGTTCCATACGCTTAGATTTTGTGATATAACTTCGATTGCTGCGATCTAATTGCTTGAGCTGTGCGTTGATAGCAGTCAGACAGTTAGTCAAATACTCTATAATGACATTCCCCTTAACATATTCAAATACAATGTATGCTAGAGTTTTTTGAAGTAAAGCATTATAAAAAACAAACAAAAAAAAAAAAAAAAAAAAAAAAATAAAAAAATATTTAAACACATTTGGCACCACTGTGCGCTGCTGCTTGTTTCTTTATTGCCGTTGTTGTTGTTGTTGTCTTAACTGGTTTCACAGTTAGTTTTTTGCCTAGCAAATGGGGGGGAATTATGGACTGTGTGTTTGGAGTAGGAGGAGGCGCGTAGAAACTAAGCTTTGATGCTCATTGTTTGGGCCATGTTGTTTTGGCCGGCATTTACCGGCTGTGTTACCGTTAGTTAGCATACCCACAAAGAGACCAAAAAACAAAAATAAGAGAAGAAGAAGCAGAGTCGTCAGGCGCTCCTGACTTTCACATGAAAACAAATATCCTAAACTCAATTTTATGTGTATTCACTCTTTTGCAGATGGAGGAGCTAACCGAAGTGGAAGAGGATCGTTGCAGCAACTCCCGGCGCAGCTCCTGTCGCAGCTACAACAACCACAACCAAAAGCCCATAGCACCCATGGCCAGCTACTGTGAGAAGGCTGTGGGTCATTCGCCCAAGCATATGGTCAGCACATTGAGCTCACCCATAGAGCACATTGCGTGCAGTGTGTCCCGCGAGCATGCGCTCAAGCTGGAGATCGAGCAGCTGCAGGAGAAGCTCAAGGATACGGAGGAGAGATTGGCATCGGTGCGTCTGCAAAGCGAGTCCCTGTCACAGACACAGCGTGCGCTACGCGAACACAACGGCCGGCTGCAGGATGAGTCCGAGATGCTCAAACTGGATGTGCAGCATCTGCATGAATGTGCCGGCGCCTTGCGCAAGGAGCTGCAATCGGCACGCCAGGATCGCGATGAGGCCATCCAGTTGCAGACAACGCTACGCTCCGAACTGGAGACGTCGCAGCAGGAGCGACGTCGTGCCGCCGAGATCAAGCAGAAGGATGGACGCCTCATACAGGATCTGCAGCGTCAGTGCCGCGAAATGGAACGCATACTCATGCGCAAGCATCCCGATTCGGTTTCAGCTTTGATAAGTTAGTTTTGAACTTTATTTTTAGTTTATGGATTTTAATGTGCTTTGTGCTTGTAGTTGCTGCGAAGAATCCGGGCTATTGCACCATGAATGATCCGGAGAATACGTTGAGCAGTCGCCAGCTGCTGGAGCAGCGCATTGAACAGCTGGAAGCGGATGCCAAGGAGCAGGATTGCAAGGCACAAAAGATACTCTCGAATGTCCAAGCGCGTTTCAATTCTGTTCAGGCCAAATACGAACGTCACATTGCCGATCTGGAGACTCAAGTGCTTAGGTAAGTAACGAGTGACGAGTAGCGAGTGACGACTAACGAGTGACGAGTAACGACTAACGAGTGACGAGTAACGATTGACGAGTAACGATTAACGAGTGACGAGCAACGAGTAACGAGTAACGAGTGGTAGATAATATGCTTATCCTCTTTCCCGTTTTGCAGCTTACAGGAAATCAATACAAAGCTGAATGAACAAATTGAATCGCAGGTGCGAACCTTGGATCGCTTCATGCAGAAGCGTGCGGATCGTTATTACAACAATTGCACCCAAACCGATGATATCCTGACCCAATTTGAGCCCGTCATGCTGCACTACACCCGCATTCAGGCCATCACCACAGGCACACAGACCCAGCCGGCGGGCGGTGGACCGAGCTCAATGCGTGATCATGGCACCAATACAATTGGCTGCCCCTCGCCCAGCATTGTGTGCCAGCAACATTTGCAGCAACAGCTGCACTCCGCTGCCGGCAGCAGCAGCAGCACCAGCAGCACCGCCAACTCCACGCCCAATACGTCGCGTCCGAACTCCAAGCAGAGCGGCAATCAAAGACGCATGCCACCAACCACAATGGGCTCCAAGCTGCCCATCTCACAATCGGACTCGACCCTATCGCTGCACAGCCATGGAGCAGGCGGAGGTGGAGCAGGCAATGATCCCAAGGCGGACACACAGCTGGTGAGCTCAGTGCGCAATATGCGCGTCGATTTGGCCATCAAGAATAAGGCGATGCAACGCTTGACTCGCGAACTGGATGATTGCAAGAAGACCATTAGGAAGCTAACATTGGGTGGAGCTGGTGTTGGAGCAGGTACCGTACCCCCCACCTTACCCCATCTTGTTTATACATATGTATGTGTGTGTGTGTGTGTGTATGTCACTCGGTCGCCGTTTTGTTCGTTCGTTATTGTTGCTGCTGCTGCTGCTGTTCGTTTTAATTTATGGACTTTCTCTGCTCGTCAGCACGTACAACAGAGTCTTTAAACTTTTTAAACGACAACGACAACAACGGCGACGGCGACGCGAAAGACGCAAATAAATTGCTTGAAATAAATCATTGCACGCCTGTCCACCCCTAAAAAAAAAAAACCCCTCACTTAACCCCTTGCCCCCAATGCCACGCCTCCTCCCCGGTTAAAAACTCCTATGCAAGCAAATTGAAGCAGCTGCTGGCGGCCTTTTGACCGCAGACTATTTTGCTTTTATTACATCTGTGTACATACATGTATACCCTGTAAACGATGGGCAAGGCCTTGTACAATTATCGATAAATATCGAGTAGGAATTTGCAATTTTTAAGTATGTTTTTACATGGTTCTTTACAATTATCGATAAATATCGAGTGAGAATTTGCAATTTTTAAGTATATTTGCATTAAAGTCTAGAACTTAACGTAGGAATCGATACATAATTTCGATAAATATCGGTTTTCTTCAAGCAAACTTTTACACACAAAGAGTACGATAGAATTGAAACTAAATCGATCACAACCATGTTATAATCGACATTATTTGAGCATGTCTACATTAAAGTATGAAATTTTAAGGAAGAAGCCAAGAGTTAATTTCAATTAATATCGACTTGCTGCAAGCGAACGATGTTATTTAAACTTAAGCGATAATAACGATGTAAAATCAACATTTTTGAGAATATAAACATTAAGATGTATCTGCAGCGTAGTCTAGAAACTTATCGATAAATATCGATAACTCATTTATGTGCAATTTCAGCTTTGTTTTATTGTCCACAACTACATCAATGCCTCCTCTGTATAACAACTTCAACTAACACTGCATGCAGGGTATTTGCTAGTCTATATCTTCATGTACATTGCGACTCGAGCAACATGTTTGTTGTTTTTTGCACTCATTTCAAATGGCCAGGTTTTTTTGTGTGTTGTGTCTTGAAGTACGTGTGTGTGTGTGTCGTTTAACCAGTCGCACATACCACAACACACAACATAAAAGAAACGAAATGAACGAAAAAAAAAAACACGTTAACAGCTCCTCCTTACATCTACCAAACCCATCTCGGCCACTTGGTTATGTCACCTTTTGGGAAGGGGGGTGGTGTGGAGGGGTCGACACGTTTCTTCTATTTTGTATTTATTATTTACATTTCATCGATTTGCATTTTTTGTTGTTTTTTGTTTTTTATGCCGCGAGGAGAAAGAGAAAAAGAAAATTCGAAAGCGAAAGTCAAAGTCAAAGACGCGACTCAACGATCAGTAAGGGGGGCGTGGGCGGGGGCAGCTGGAGGGGTGTGTCTAAAAGCGTTGTGTCGTTTTATAATTTCATGTCTTGTTAATGTTGTATGTTACATTTTGTTACGTTTCTTGTTGTTGGCCAAAAGTAAATAGTGCTAATAATAGCCCATCGTTAGCAGTCGTTAAAGTCGGGCTTTAATTTTGTACGCGTGTTAAATGCAAATTTGTTTGTTGACTTCAAACTTGTTATGCAATAGACGGTTATTTAATTATTATAAGGGCTTTTGCGTGGAAACTTTTTAATACGTTACGTTTTGTATTTTGCAGTACAATGAACTTTGAGTTTTGATTACATAAAAAGAAATTTATGCTATTCTTTCCTTAAACAGGTGGCAGCCGTATGGACTCAAAGCAGTTGCAAGGTGGCAGTGTCATGTCCGCAAGTTGCAGCAATGCCTCGCGACGTCCTAATGATAATCATCATCATTATCCGCAACACTATCATGATCACAATATACCAGCGATGACAGAGAACCAAGCCTTGAAGGAGGCACAAAACAAATTCCATCTGCTCGAGGCTGACTACAAAACGTTGCACGATAAGCGTTTGCATGATGTGAGTTCTCTTCGTTGAGGAATCTCTGACTTATATGTAATACTAACTTATTGCTTTGTTCTTTCTTCAAAGCTTAAGACTCTTCAGAGTGCGCATGAGCGAGAGCTGGCATCCAGCAATGAAACTGTTCGCAT
The DNA here is from genome assembly GCA_018152965.1 of Scaptomyza pallida. Taxonomy (NCBI): domain Eukaryota; kingdom Metazoa; phylum Arthropoda; class Insecta; order Diptera; family Drosophilidae; genus Scaptomyza; species Scaptomyza pallida. The sequence continues at coordinate 4,262,827 of JAECXP010000003.1, forward strand.
ACTGCAACAGCGTCTAAATGAACGCGAGGAGGCATTTGCCACACAAAAGCGACGCAAAATACCCGTCGACTACTATGCCCTCAAAGCCAAGGTATAGAGATGACTTCTATCAAACATACTTAATCAAAAACTCAAAAATCAAATTAAAAATCAAAAACATTAAATCAAGCAAAACTTTATTTAAAAAGACAAGTAAGAGTGCTTTATAGATGCCATCAAAATCAACCAAAAAACGATTTCTAAGCAAACTTTATGTGAATTCCTTATTCCAAAAACTCTTTTATTGCTTTCAGGTCTCGCTTCTGGAGCGTCGACATTCGGAACGCGAGGAACGGCTTCATATGCTCGTGGATGCGCTCAGCAAGGGTCGCTTGAATGGTGCACTCGAGGATATGTTGCAAGAGAACAACAACAAATAGATATATAGAGACAGAGAATATGGCAAAACGATAGACTATATGATATCGTTATCGTTATTGTCATAAAAAAAAAAAACCAATCAAAATTCAAATATGTACGTTCGTTTTGTGTGTGTTGTATGCTTTTAACCAAATTACACTTGTGTGAAATATTTTTTTATACATTTATTACGATTAAAAGTCGATATAAATCGATAGCAGTTGCAAAGCAAAACACACATGCGAAATGTAAAAGCCAAATTGTTTGTAATCCTTTTTTTTTTTTTTTTGAAATATTGATCTCGCACTCAAACTTAAAGCCAAAGAGCTAAACAATACCATATCTAGATATATGGTATAGAGAGTAAGTAAACAGACATTGTTGGCTTTCCTTAAAAGTATAGGGTATAGCTCTACTGTCTCCTTAGTATGCTAATATTTGGCATTATAGTTAGATTATTATATACTTATTATAGTTGATTGATGTTTGTATTCCGTCTAAATTAATAATATTTTCCAATTTTGTATATATTTGAATATTTTTTTAGTATTGAAAATTTTAAGTTAGATAGTTTTATTTATTTATTTTTTTTTGTCGTAAGTGAAAGCCCTCCGCTCACCAAGGTCAACTTTTAAATGATAAATAACCAATATTGAAATATTTACTTAAGGTTATGATAGTTTTTAAAAATAATGTGTAGGACTTAAAAACAAAAACCAAATGTGTTTAATGTAGATCGTTTAACAAAAAAACAAATACAAAATTGTTCAAAAGACACAAAATGGAAAGAGATACAAAATAGCAGCTAGCTAAAGAGCGAGATAGAGAGATAGTTAGTTAAGACATGAGTTGAGCAGCAACAAAAAAAAATATCAAAATTCTGGTAACGGGTCTCCAAAATGTTGTTTCCGTCAGCAATGCCTACATTATATGTATGGTCCATCCAAAAATATCGAATACTACAGTTAAGAGCCATTTGTTGTCGTGTAAGAAATCAAAGTATTATAACTTATAATTGTTTAGCAAGTTTGGGTGTCGTATACCCCAATATAAAAGCCCAAAAAGCCTAAGTGTACTCTGAGTATATAATTGTATGTATATGTTTATGTTAAACAAAAAAGTATCAGAAGGGAGACCCAATATTATTATCTAAAATATATCTATAACTGTATCTGTCCGTCTTAATAATTTATCTATATAGAGTCCGTCAATTCTATGTGTAGCAAACATTTTAAAGATTCAAAGTTAATACTCTCAATATTATAAACTTAAACAGTTTTGTCTCACAGTTGTTGTTCGGTGTTTTTAAACTTCAAACCTTGAACTGAGTACAGAGGTGTTGGATGTGCTAAAAGTCGAGCAATTCTTCGACTATATTGTGTTCTCACTAGTCTTTATTATAAGTATACTACAACATTATTATTATTATTATTATTATTATTATTACTATAACTAGTGTAAACACTTTGAAAAAGTTACAAAACCAAAAAGCCGAAGCAAAAAACAATAAGAAAAGAGTTTAAACATTGAGTATTGAATGTCAAATTGCAAAAAATTGTACAACAAAACGAAAAGAAAATCCAAAGTGAATGAAGACATCAAACTACCAAATAAACAAATAATTATCTAAGTATATACAAAATCAAAATGTGTATCATTCAGATGTTGGGGATGCTATATAATGAAGTGTTTGTGTTCTTTAAACCTTTAACCAAATATGAGAATTTGGTAACAGCTTTACCCATTCGTTAACTGTCTGTCAAATATGAAGTATTTTGTTTCCGATTCCATGTCATTTTTCAGTTCAGTTCGAGACACAAACATACACACAAATAGAAGTAAAATATTCAAAAATCGAATTACGGAATTACAGCACACAAAAAATATTAAAAAACACACAATTTAAACGCAATACGCGAATTTCGTTTAGCTCGATAAGAAATATAATGGGTGAGCATAGGCGTCGACGTCGTGGACATCGCATTGAGCCGGCACGCATACAGTATGGTGCCTGGGATGATCCGGGCGCATCGCTGTTTGCCACAGTGCCCCAAGAGCCCATACGCGATATGTTGAGTCGTCTAAAGAAACTGCCGCAGGGCAGTCGCAATCACTTAGAAGAGATGGACGCATGTCCGCTGATTGTGGCACCCTCCCAGGAGACCAACCATCTCTATCGCGAGGTCAAATACCAGGTGCAACAGGTAGCCGATGAGCGCAACAAGTACGCACATTCCATGCAGGAGCGCCAGCGTCAGACGGCACTGATTGCCAGCATGATGGCGGAGCATAGCAGGAAGGAGCTGCTGGAGGAGCGGCGACGTGTCCAGCTGCACAACAACTCCAAGAGATTGCGTGAGCTGCGCGAAGAGATCAATCGGGCCAAGACGACACTGAGTGTGGTGCAGAAGCGTAATGAGAACATGCAAATGTTTGGCTCTGAGCGCGATGCCTTGAACAAGGAGGCACAGGAGCAGCGGGAACGTATTCGCCAAGAGAAGCTGGCCGAGGAGCGCGCCCTGCAGGAGAAGGCGCAAAAGTACAGTGAACAACTGGTGGAACAGATACGCAAACTGCAAGAGGATCGAGCGCAGCAGGAGCAGACGTCGCGCGAGGAGGGACGTCAGAAGCGTCACAATGATGAAATGGCCTATGCCAATGACCAGAAGCAGGCCGCCGAGCTGAGGTACAAGAAGCGCGATGAGCTCAAACAGATGCTCGATGAGTTTGCCGAGCTGCAGCGCAATCTACGGGCAGTGGATGCGGCCAAGGCCAACAAGCTGGATGTGATTATAATGGAGGCAATGGGTCCGGTCACGAAGAATTTTATACGCAAGGAGCTGCAACAGCGGCAGGATGACATTGAGCGACGTCGCCGGGTGAGTGCTGGTCTGGGCCAGCAGCTGACCGAGATGCAGAGCAAGAAGGATGCCCATGACAAGATGCTGGCCGAGATTCTGATCTGTGAGCGACAGATGCAGGTGAAGAAGCGCGCCCAACAGGACGTCCAGAAACGTGAAACCCAGAAAAAGGAGGTGGCCAGAGATCTGATCAGACAGCAGAAGGAGCAACAAATCAATCGCGAACGCGATGAAGCTCTGACAGCAACGATTCCCATTACACCGACCACCTTCATGGAGCGCCAGTACCAGCAGGCAAGCGAGAGGGAAGCGGCTAGCCGGGACATCACCATTAAGACGTATGATCATATTGCTGCCGATATAGTGCATAATGCGGAAGTGCGTGCCGCTTTGATTGAGGAGGAGCGCAAGATACGGCAGGCGTTGAAGGACATGGAAGTGGACTTGGAGCGTCGCATCGATGAGGAACGCATGCGTGTCCTGCACGCCCAGTCGCCCGACATCATTAACGAGCTGCGTCCCTGCAAGCTGTCCAAAGTGGAGCGCAAGACCTTCAATCTGAAGCCATGTGGCATCAACGATGAGGACACTCACACCAAGTAATCGGGTCTTGCAGCACATACAGTCGAAATGCAATGAACATTACTTGGAACACGCATGATTCATGCATGACGTAACCACTTTTCTTGACAAATTCTACAGAAATAGTTTATTTAATTTATGATGACAAAGCAATAATAATATTTGTTGTACGGGCTAAACTTGTTCTTTACTTTTATGGTATATCAAGCAGCTTTTGTGTGTGCAAACAAAGAAACAAAAATGATTGCGTGCATCGATCGTTTGAAAACGGCAAAAATCAATGAAATACCAGGCGAACACAATCAACAGCTGAGTGCTTTGTTCTAAAGATTCTTATTACAAGAGAACGCAAGAGAGAGAGAGAGAGAGTGAGTTGGCAAAAGCTCACGCAACAATGCAAAGCAGTGTTGTCAGATAATGAGCTGCCGTATAAGCTAGATTCTGAAGAAAAATAGGCTAAAATAAGCTACAAATATGCTGAAAAACAAGCTAAAGAAATTTGAAGGTTTTTACAGTTTTTTTTTTTAAATCACATCATTTAACAAATCTTAAATTTTACCATAATCTGCATTGAAATGATTTTAGCTGCGGCTTTAAGCTTAATGCAAATTTTATAAGCTATTTCATTTTAATTTTTCAATATGCCAGATCTAGCCTGAAATAAGCTAAAATGGCAACACTGATGCAAAGCTTAATGCTTTGAGTGCAATTGAAAAGTGTAGCTGCATTTATCTGTCGATTCTGTTCGCCTGTTACTTTAGCTAGAGAATATTATCTTATTAGACGATGATCAGCGCCAACTGTGATTTATTGTGAATCTTGAGCAACGAAAATAACTACCGCCATATATTATAAACGAAACAAGCGAACATAGATTGTCACAGGTTGAGTAAAAAGTTGAGCTCGCTTTGAAGCTAGCAAAGTGCATTGAACCAGTGAACAAAAAGTTCAGCTACTAGTTCTGTTCACCTGGTATTTCAGCAACAATTTGAACAGAAAATACATTTGTTGCTTTCACAAAATGTTGTAAGTGTTGTATTGTATATTTTACTATAGTCAGCGAGGTGTAAACTTAATGTTAATGCCATCTCTTGAACGTAATACCATTTGGGCTTGTAGCACAAGTTCAGCTTGTGGCTCTTTCAGTTCCAATTGAAAGCGTTGCACAATGCGAACAGTAAGAAGCTTCATCAGCAACAGAGAATACTTGCGTCCAATGCACACATGTGGTCCACCCGAATAGGGTATATAGCTGTACGGTGTGACTTTTGTATCCTGATGTAGCCAACGTTCGGGCTGGAATTTATAGGGTTCCGGAAAGTAGCGTTCATCATGCGCCAAGCCGTACATATTGATCCAGATCGTGACTCCGGCACAGTATTTACGTCCCCCAATTGTTGTATCCTGTGTCGTTTGGCGTCCTGTGGTCGGAACTATAGTGTATAGTCGAAGCACCTCTTTAAGAACTGCATCCAAATAGAGGAGATCATCCCACAGTGCATTCTCAGCAGTGAAATCTTTTAGTTCTTCATGCAGTTTCTGTTGCGTTTCCGGATGTTTTGCCAATGCGTAGAGCACAAAGCTCATCGCTGCAGTTGCTGTATCCACGCCCTTGGGATCATAAGAGTTTAGGTTGGAACGGAACCAGGTGTAAAGGCAATGGACTCACCGCAAAGACAAAGGTATTGACTTGATCACGTATTTGTTGTCGATCTAAGCCAGCCAACAACATGGCATCTAGCAGAATTTTAGGCTTATCCTGTTGCATCTGTAGCTGCAAATGACGCTGCTCTATGATCTGCTCCGTCTGCTGATGTATTATTCTGAGTTCAACACTTAGCTCGCGCCACAATCGCGTTCGCTTGAACACAAAATCAAATGTGAGCAAAGGATTAATCATACGCTTAAACAACAACTTTCCGCTGCAATGAAAGGCGTGCACCAATCGCGATTCTTCATTCTGCAGCTGCGTATCCAACTGATAGCCCATCGATGTATCTGCGGGTGAGAGAGTGAAAGAGAGAGATCTATGATCATCTGACAACAACTTACCGACAATGGCATCGAGCAGGCAGGCAAATAGATAATCCGTTACCTCAAGTCCCGTTGCCGATGCTTTCGTTCGTTGCAGTTTGTCGATCAGACGATTTGCATGCTTGAGCGCTGCTGGCGCAAAGCTGCGCAGCAACTGCGCCTGGAAGCAGGGCGTGAGCAGGCGACGCTGCGCTGCCCATTCGCGGCCATGGCTGATGAGCAGGCCGTTGCCAATGAGCGGAGAGAGCTGTTGGAATGTCACTGCTTTGCGCAGTGTCGAGTTGTGGAGAGCATCGCGCGTCTCCTCGGCGCTGTGCAGGAATACCCAAAGCTGTGGTCCCAGCCACAGGCGATAAGTGGCGCCATAGCGTTCACGCATCTCGGTGAAAACCAGGAAAATAACTACAACAAAATGCTGAAAGAAACAGCGCACAAAACGGAATACTCAACTCACATTCTGGTTTCAGTTTGCCAATCATCTGAGCATTGCCGAGTCCTGGCAGCGCCCATGGACCAGCCAGACTCCATCCAAGTAAGATCAGCTGTCGCTTCTGCCACAACCGCAGCAGCAAACAGAGCAAAAGTAGCAACAAAAACAACATCTCGATTAATTGATGTTCAATTGAGAACTGACTTGGCATAATCAGTATTTGATTGCGGCTAATCGACAAAGCTACAAATCCAATTGATATCTATTTGCATTATATTGCAGTTCAGCCACAGCTGAGAGTGGGCAACGTTCATGTCGATAAGCTTTTCCAGCAGTATATTGAAAGCTCCTTTTGTTGGGCGTCCACTGTAGTGTCTGCCGATGTTGTGCCGTATGGCTTCTATATCTAATCTTGCGGTAGTCAAGACTTGGCCTTGGTCAACTGCAAGCTACTGCGATCGTTTTCGCAACAGCTTAACATCTGCACTGCTTGAATAACTGCTTGCTGACTAGCATTCTCTGTTAGTTAACATAAAGTGAATAAAACAAATTTGCTTTTTTTTGTGGAATATATATCGTATGTGGAATATCATTTATTCAATAATATATATATATGATTGCACACATATATGAATATACGTATGTATACACATATATGTGTTTTGTGAAATTTGTTCGATTTAATTAACTTCTTTATATGCAGACACCAAAAACTTGTATGGAATATTATATATTGTTATCATAGGTTTTTTTTTTTTATTCGTTTATATAACAGCTATGCTCGTTATGTTTTCGTGGCTTCGTTTCTTATTGTTTGAGAATTGTTTCAGTTGCGTTTTGTAATTTTCGCAATATTTTTTTTCTTTTTTTTTAACATTTACAACGAATATAGTTTGTGTTTTTTTTTTCCTTGATTCATCGTTGCGATTATATTCATATAACTAATTCTTTTCTGTTGTGGGCTTGTTTACGATTGTTTTTTTTTTTTTTTTTGGTTTTGTTCTTCAGCTGCATCAATATATCGGTATATATGTATATATATATGTATGTATATATTTCAACAACGTATCGATAGTTATATAAAAGTTAGATATATTTATAATTTGTAAGCTTTTTTTTCGCTATGTTCCAAAGTAGTTAATTTGTAGTAATAAAATATTATGAAAACTGCATTGTATATATATTTGAAGCATGTGCGTTTCGTACTTGACATATTTTTCTATATAGTATAAATCTATATGAACGTATAGAATATTCATATACATATGTATATATATATGCGTGTAGATGTTGCTGTGATTTGAGAATTTTTCAATTTGAATTTTTGGTATCTCCAATCATGCTCGCGAATTCCCGATACAAAGCAGCGATAAATGTAAGAATTCTACAATATTGTATGTATAGATAGTTCTTAGATGGCAGGCTGAAAGTTCAAATTGATTTTAAGTTATCGAATTTTGTGCGAAATGGAATCGGAGAACATGATTGCAAATGCTACTCTACTTCTCTATAATATATATCTTTTGTATAATGATTTAAAAAGGATTTTTTGTATTTAACATTTGTTGTTCTACTTAACTTTTTGTTCATGTAGTCAAAAGTATTCAAAATATCGACCTCTCGATTACAATGTAAGTTAAGTCTCTCTCTAATTAAATAGTAGTTAATAATAAAGCGTTTTCCCTACTTCCTTTTGGTGTTTGCTTTTTGTTTTTGGGCTTTGCTTAACTCTTTTTATATATATTAAATGTATATACTTGTATATATATACTCCTCTGACGCCATTTTGAATTATTATTTTTGTTTAGTAAATTTGTTTAAATTGTTTAATTGGTAAGCGTTTTGTTATTGGTGTTTTTTGGTTGGTGTTGTTTGTTCTTCTTATCGTTCCTTTTTGATTTTGGTTTTGTTTGTTTGTTTGTGCTTTTTGGCATTTCCTTCTTTCCAGTTATCCAGCTATCCAGTTACATGTATGTTTGTATATCCTTCCAGTTTATTTGTTTGATTTCCAATTTCCAGATCCATTGATCCGTTGTGCCATTCCATTTCCATTTGATTTTTCAAATATATATATATAAATCGTTTATAGCTAAAACTTTGTTAGATAAAAGCCTGTGCTATATACTATATATGCCTCGATTAACAATTTGCACATATTATGGATAAGAGGTTAATATAACTATTAAGTACTATTTATTTATGTATGTGTATAAACTATGTATAATACTATATATGTATATATATGGATGTATGTATATAATGGTATTCGTGTGTTTATCAGTTCAATAAAGAGGTTTTTTGGGCATTTTTTTCTTACGTTTTCGTTTTCTTTTTTAAATGTATATATACTTTGCTTCTGCTATCTTCTGTTATCGTTATCGTGGATTGAAAAATTCTTACGTTTTGTTGGGGGGAAAAGGCGTCATGGACTCTACAACTAAAGCTTTAAAAGTCGATTAACAAAATCGCAAAGAGCGAAGCCAAGCTTCAGAATTACATTCACAAATATTACAATATTACTATTCGATAAGAACTAACTACATCTCTGTCTCTGCATGCATTATGTATGTGTCGTCTCTCTATATAAGTATCAGATCATACAAATACTAAGTAACATGCACAATTGTATCAGCAAATTGCTCATTGTTTTTGGAAAAAATCCTGTGGTCACAGAAATCAAAAAATCATTTTTAGTATTTTTTAGTATAAGTTCTAATGGGGGATCGTTAGACTAATGGCATTATTGCTTCACATTGATTTTGTAGTATTCTAGTCAATACTTGTTGTCTGATGATTTTATGCCCGCTTACGATCCCCTGGATTCATTTAATAGTTGGTTCATTTAAAGTCAAATGTATATTTAATATTTACGTTCGTTTAAAAACTTGCATTCTAATTGGTATTTTTCTGGCCTTTTCTGGCCTTCTATTTATTGCTGTTTGTTGTTGTTCTTTTTGTTGTTCTTGTTGTTTCACTTCTTATTGTTGTTTGCTTAATGTTTGGTTAACGCTCGTTATAAGGCATAACGTGATTGCAGCATACAATATATGTATAGGTATATATATTTATGTATATATTATCAATCGAAATCAGATTCAGAATCTAATACTAAGTAGGTGAAATAAATGTTGTTGGGTGAAGTTTGGCAGCATCGTTTTTCTGTGGTGTGAAGTTTGGCAACAGTGCCAAAAAAAAGAAGAAGAAACTCATAATAAACAAAAAATAAAACATAAACAATGTGTTTAAATTAACATTTGTTTTTTTCAATTAATTTTTTTTATTTATGTGTACTTAATACAAGTATTTAATTTGTGGTTTTGTTTTTTTTTTTCTTGCAAAATTAATAACAATTTTAAAGCACAATCCAAAATAATAATAATAATAATAATTAATGTTAAATTACAAAAATGTTTGTGTTTTTTTATTAATTATTTAAAAATATATTACTCAAAATGTTTGCTCTGTATGTGTGTGTGTGTGTGTTTTACAAAAAAAATTATATAAAAAATGTTTAAAGACATTTGCATGTATGTATATGTGCATGTGTGTGTATGTTTCCATAAGTATGTGTGTGACATGCTAAAAAGGTGCTTTCAAAAAAACCAAAAAAAAAGGTTTTTCTTCACATTTTGCATTTGAAATTGAACAGAAAATGAATACACACACACACACACACACATTTTGGTAAACTTATATGGTATAAAAACGTAGATTAAAAAAAAAACATTATGCATTTACAAATAGAATTAGAATAATATATATATATGTATAATCGTAATAATAATAGTAGTAATAATAATAATAATAATCGTAATGTATATATGTATGTATAATTCCTAAGTTGATTATCATTTAAAATGTAACACAATTAATTTGATAAGTTATATTCGTACGATCCGTAAAATATGTTCTTGTAAATGAAGAAAAACATAATAATTCTTTCGAAAGAGAGAAAATGAAACAATTATACAGAATACACTTAAACAAATTGCACAACAAGTTGCACAATTACATTAAAAAATCAAATAAAAAAATTACACTTCACAAAAACGAGACATTTATCTTTACGAGGAGTGGGGGGAACAGTTTTGACGTAGACCACATTGAAGGAAATTAAGAAAACAAGTTAAAAAAAAGAAAAAGGAAAAAAAAGTGTGTGGTTGTTGGTGTTGTTGTTAACAATAGACGTTGCATAATGCAACCAAAATATTTTTGTTTGTTTTTGCACATTTATCAATCTTAAACTAGTTTGTTTTGTTCTATATTTGTAATATGGTATATAAATATTTTGTTGATTTGATTTCTTGTAATATATTTTCTAGACAAAACTTTGAATATTTAAAACTTGTTTGTTGATTTTTTCTTACGTTTCACATTTGTTGCATTCTAATTAAGATTTCGTTAGTTTCTTATGCGCTTACCGCTATTCTCTTTTTTTTTTTTATAAATTTATGTATGTAAAATGTTCCATTTTTCTGTTTTAAGTATATTCTATGCTAATTTGTTTCGCATCTGTTTGTTTTGTTCTTCTTCTCTCTTTTATCTTTTCTTACTCTGCTTTCTTATTTTCTTCTGTTCTCATTCTGTTCCGTTTGACGCTGTTATTTAAATCACAATCAACGCTTATAATTTTTTTTTGTTTTTTTTTGTTTTTTGTTTCGTTTATCAACACTTACAACACTAAAACAATATGCTGGTATTATGTAATATATATGTATACTATTATATAGATATATCATCATCATCAAATATTTTATAGAAATCTGGTGCTGCTGCAGCTCATTTGATTTTTCATACATTTTTTTTTTTTTTTTTTTTGTCGCTTAACAACTAACATACAAACATGGCTGGGTAAAGTTTGGGTTTGGGATTGATTGGAGTGGTGAAGGGGTGAAGGAAGGGCGACTTGCAAGAAACAATAAAAAATCTATACCATTTACGTAAAAATTAACAAAACACACAGTAGTTATGACGAAGAAACAAAAAAAAAAAAAAAAACACTCTCGTTGCGCGCTTCGTTGAAAAAAGGGTAAAAAGTATTTTCTTGTGAATTTTGTGTTGTAAATGTGTGTGAGTGTATGTGTGTGTGTTGGTGTTTTTCAGTTTTTTTTAGAAACTCATTTGTCATGCTTTGCGCGGTGGCATCGGCGGCGGCGGCAGCGCAGGCGAAGCAGCAGCAGCAGCAACAGCGTAGGCAGCAACATGTTGCTGCGTTGGCTGCTGCTGATGTTGCTGTTGCTGCTGTTGCTGTTGCTGTTGCCTCAGACTCATGTTCATGTCTTTGGGAATGTTTTTGTATTTGGCTGAAAGATGATGGGACTGGTCAGCAATTTGAGTAAACCAATCGGCCGGCCCAAGACTGGCTGCTGTTGCTGTTGTTTCTGCTTACCTGCTGCTGCTGCAACAGCTGCTGCTCCCCCAGCTCCCCCTGCCAGCGAATCGCTGTAAAAATTTGTTGATTTTCGCATTTGAACGCCGCCATTGCTCATGATGTTGCCATTGCCATTCGAATTGTTGCAGTGATTGTTGCTGCTGCTGTTGCTGCTGTTGTTGTTGCTGGCATTATTATTGTTGCTGGCGCCTTGCAATTGCGGCGGCAATGGTGGCTGCATCTTTGAGGCATGCTTATTGCCAACATGTGCTGCTGCTGCTGTTGCTGCTAGTAATGGTTCCGTTTGTTGTTGTTGTGTTGTTGTTGTTGCTGTCGTTGCCGCTGCGGCTGCTGCTGCTGCGGATGATGATGATGATGTTGCTGACTTAATCGATACTAAACTTAAGTTAGAAATTGCTGGTGGTAGTGGAGATCTTTGTGAATCATTGCCGATTTCGCCAGTGTACCTAAAAAAAGCAAGCAGTAAACACATCCTTAGTAAACATTGTTTAAGCAGTGCAATATGCGCTAAGCAGTTCATTCGGTACTTACTTGATGTTGGTGTACTCGCGTCCTACTTGCAGGCTCTGCTCCTCGGCCCGTTTGCGCGCTATCAGCGTCTGTATATAATGCTGTACAGCATAATAAACGAACTTGTATTGCGCCTCCGTTTGCACCATGCCCGAGCGCTGTGAACGCACCATCTGAATGGTTCGCTGTATATCGATTTCGGTGTCCAAACCTTTCGAGACATACAAATTAAACACTTGCAACATGGAAAATTAAAGCTCAAATGCTTACCATTGCGCACTATTTGATCCAATATCATGTCGATCACAATAAATGTGCCAGTGCGTCCAATGCCCGCCGAGCAATGCACACAAATCGGACCCTACAAAAAGAGTATAAAAAAATGGTTAAGTTTGGTGAAGAAGGTATAAAAAGTTGCTTGTTTACTAACCGGTTTCTCGCCCGCTTGTGTCAGGCTGCTCTGCTTGGTGTTGACGTCCTGCAGGAAGTTGAGCACACAGCCAGGATCGGCGGGCACACCATGATCGGGCCACACTTGAAAGTGATAATGATAGATGCGACGCTCGGGCTTGTCACGCCACGAGAACAGAAACTCACGCAACGTATAATCATTGGTGGAGTTCTCCTTGATGCATTGCACCTTCGCATAGCCAAACTGCTTGCATTGACCCTCATCGGGCCAATAGCGTTCGCACTTGGTCTTGCCACGCTCAATCTCCTTGGTGGTCATGACAATGACACGCGTATTCTCCTGCCAGATCATGTTCCAGAAATCATTCTTGGTGTTGGCCAAACAGCCTTGCGTCGCAATATACGTTTTGAACAGACCGCTCTCGCTGTTCAGCAATGATCCGGTCCAGGACGACAAGGACGAGGCGCCTGTCGATGGCGGCGGCGGCGTTGGCGACGACGACATCACATCGCCACAATGCTTCTTCAGCAGATTGGCCAAACAGCCATTAAGCGATGTTGTCGAAGAATTGCTGCTGCTGCTGCTGTTGGTGCTGTTGATGCTGGTCGGTGTGCCCGGGCCGGTGGACAACGATTCACTGCGTCTGTGCTTGCCCAGCGAATCCGATTTGCGATTGCAGGTGATGCAGTTGGTGGGCAGCGTTGCTGATTTGACGGCACACTGGACGCACGTCTTGTTCAGCAGCTGGCAGTTGGTGCAGTTGCGTTGCGTTTGGGCTGCCGTACAGGCCGGACACGCTTGATGCAGGGATGTGCCGCTGTTCAGGCTCTCCGAGCTGCTGGTCATGTTGTAGAGATCGCCATCGGTGGGTAAACGAATGTAATTGGCATTTATATACTCGGCTCCAGGTGCACTTCTGTCCACATCTTGCAGTTTCACACGAGTATGATCGTCTGAAGTATGAAATCAATATCAGCAATTGCTTGGAATCGAGTGAAGCTTCACTGTACTTACATGGCAATATGTTGCGGTAACGGTTCTTTGATTTGTTCTCTTCTTTGTAGCCCTCGAGACGCGAGAATGTGTCTCGGCTATCTTGTTGCAACGATTCAAACTCCTCCCAAAAGCCACCCTGCAATGAGAATGATAAAAGTTAGACATGATGATATGATTGATATGATATTCAGGACTTACCTTGACCAACTGCTCGACGCGTGCATTGATGCCAGCTGCTATAATGCGTGTCGCATTGAAGGGCTGACGCAGATGCACCACCGTGCCACATGTCTCCACCATTGGATTGCGTTTATAGTGCTCGATGAGTTCGGAAAGCGTTGCAAATGATTCACCACCGCCCACGTCGTACTTTTTATCCTAAAGAGCCAGAAAATGAGAAGGTTGATTAGTTTACTTTCACCAAGTTCACTAAAGCAACTAACCAAGCGGATCTTATCACTGGAATTGCTGCTACTGCTAGTTAGTTTCACATACTAAAGCATAGTGATTCGTTTAACGCTACACAATTAGCTAATAAATGTGCAAAACGTGACCACAATGTCAAATTGACAATGAACAAAAAAGGGGAAAATACAAATGTATATAATGTTCAACCGGTCATGTAAATTGCAGCAAACAGTATTAGTTGTATTCTTTCATTTTTGTGGGGATTTACACTGCACAAATTGTCATGTTTAGATGTAACGAAAAACTCCCGTGACTATATTGTACAAACCTCCCCCGCTCTAACATGCAACTTGTTTAGAAACTTAACATATTTTGTTGTAATCTACATAAAATCAAACGGTTTTGTGCTTTACCAATAATAGGAAATCTATTAAATACGCGGAAACGGGGAAATCCCGTACTCAGTACTTGGTTTTAAAAATAAAACAGAGATTTAAATATCAATCGGAGCTAGCTAAGCAAGCAGTGCAATGTCAAATGCATGCATTTGGCAAGCAGTGCATACAATGTGCATATTACGCATACGCCACACCAGAAAGCGTAGAAAACAAGAAATTTTGCTTAATGTGCTGACAATAATGACCAAAATATATGTATGTGTGTTTGCGTGCGGCACATTTGATGTGCACTTACAACACACACGAGGCAAACACATGACCAGTCGATATATGTACTATACATGTATGTATATTGTAGATACAGTATATACAACTAATTCAAGGTCAAATGATTCAGTCAGTCTGTCAGTCAGTCAGTTAGTCGTTTGTATTACTTGTCTTGGCTGCTTGCAAAGTTGTTCTTGTTGCTGCCGAGCACAGAGAATCGATTTGCATTTGCATTTATTACAACTACAGCAACAACAACTACTAACTAGTATTATTTGATGGAATAGTTTGCTTACCTGCCATCGAATCATGACATGCGTCACTTTATCTTCAGTACGCACGGAGAGGACAAAATCACCTGGTTTACTTTGAGATTCACGGACAAGAAACGAACCATTCTTGCCACGCTCCAATATCAATTTTTCAGCTTCTTTGCCAGAAAGATTGCCGTGAAACCATCTGCAAATATAAATACAATATATATATGATATGAGTGTGTATTTATTTAATTTTTAATATATACTATGTTCTAGCTATTATTAAGTACTAACGCGTTAGTTCCTTATGTTCTAAGCAGCTGTTCTTAACTGAAATGAACTCAACTCAAAACTGGACTCTCTTGACACTTTTGTGTCTGACTCGTTGTTGTTTTTTTTTTGCTACGTGCGCGCTTGAAATGCAACTATGAACTGCATACACAGATATTTGCCAGGCATGTGAGAAGCGCTAAGTGACAACAACAACAACAACGAGTAGGAAATTCAAACAGAAAACAACAAAAAAATAAACACGAGTGCGAAAAATAATAAAAACGAACAACGAATCGAATTGCATCGCGTCGTGTATCGGTTCAAATACGGTATGGTTCAGATACACTTGAAGAAAAATTCAATAACCTTTAGGTACAATCGTTACCTGTTTATAGCACAAGTTCATCATAAGTTACCTGTGTTTTCTCTAAGTGCAATGCACAGCCTAAGGAAAACAGACAACTGCAAGGCAAACAACAACAAAAACAACAACAGCACACTTAACAAGTGCCAGTTTCTGTTTAAGCTAGGCATATAAGGCCTTATTATCGTTTGTCGCCTGTGATGGCCAGACAAGTCAGTTGTACGTATACATATATATAAAGTATACGCAATAGCCAAGTATACAGTTTGACACAGAAAGGAAAAGTCATCGTCAAAAGTCACTATTGGCTACTATTTGCCAAATGCACTGCTTGCAACGTATGCGCAATATATTACTAATACAATTTGCAAGCAGTGCGCATTTAAGATCAAGCAGTTCAAAATGAGGTAAAGCGACGAGTCACAAGATCAATTTGTTGTTGTTGTTGTTATATTGCGGCTTTGAAAACAAAAAATGTTGAACATAAAAATTGTGCTAGACTCATTTGCATAAATAACACTAACTTAAAAAACTTGCTTTGAATTCGGAATTGAACCACAAAGCGAACAAATATCATATAAAATATGTGTTTTTAGTTTCAGTTTAGGTTTTTGAACACTTTTAGAGTTCGTCGGCATCTCGTACATCGAAATTGTCCTTAAGCCGGTTTAAATACTATATAAGAATATCAATGGTGTTGTCTATGTGGGTTTTTATGAGTTATCACAAAACACACAACTCTCACATTGGATACAACCCCCCCGCCCCACCCGAACATTCCGCCTTATTGCAACTTGTTTTGTGTTTCTAACGAATTATCTTCCGCATGTAAAAGTATGCGACTATATGCTATTTATAGCCACAAAAAGCATTTATTTATTTATACATATGCATAGAAAAAACAATTGAGAGTTAACATTTGATGCACATTTGCACATTTCAATGCCTCTTGTTACATATTCAAGGTGCCCCAGCCGGAATACCTACCTACATATCTATCTATCGAATGTGATAAGAGTTTCGTCTATACTATGCATATATATTTATGTCTGTGTATTTTTAGCAACCGGATCGGTTTGGAACGCCGCGCACCGCACCGGAAATGGCATTGAATTCAATTTGTATTAAGCTGTCGATAGTTTTAGCTTCAATCGATCGATAACTTATAACGGTGGATTTGTAATTTATGCTGCTGTCACAGCAGTCAGCTTGTTGTCAGCCAACCTAGTACGTTTCTTCTTATATTTAGCATTGGCAATGCCCTCTACTACTCAAAGTATCATATTTTTGGTTGCGAATTCTTTGACGTGATTCACACAACACACAATTAACGGACAAAAAAATACAGTCAACAGAGCAATTAGCATCTTTCTAAGTGTCCCCCCGCCCCTCCCCCCGTTTCAAACTGACGCAAATGGCATATATATATACATACTTATATTTGTTTAATCTGTAATCGGTAATTACACTTTTCACTTTAATAAACACAATTTGTATTTTTAGCGTTACATCAATATTTGACATCAGTGAAATTTTGAGCGTGGAATCAGGGCATTTGGAAGTTATTAATTGTAAGGTTAAACACGCTAAAAATTATTACAGTTACAGTGTTACGGACAGGAAGCATTGCGGAACCTGTTGCCCATTCATGAATGCAAATGCGTCAAAGAAATCAAAAAAAAAAAGGTCAACAAACAGCTTAAAAATACATACTACATACATATATGGAATTGTTGATTAAATTTAAAGTGAGTTAAGAATGGAAAACTGTTTAAAAGATTTACATCTACAAAGAAAAAAGAGTTCATAATAATTTTGTTTATCGTTTTCGTATTTCCAACAAAATAAACAAAATTGTTGTTGTTGATTTTCGCAATATGCATTGCAGTGGAAAAATGCAAAATGAATATAAAACGCGAAAACTATTAAAAATAAAATGCAAAAGCAATTAGCATTTGACAGCCTGCACTTGAAGCTGTCAGAAAAACACATATACAGTGGGCAGTGGGGCGGGGTGTGGGGTGTGGGCAGTGCTGCTGCTGCTGTTAATTGGGACGCAACACTCTCGCGTAACGGTAAACTGTGAAATGAACCAGCGCATAAGTGTGTGTGTGTGTGTGTAATGCGAACACGTGCGTGTTTCGCGCAAAAACCAACAACAAAAACGAATACGGAAATAACACACAGAGGCATATAAGTGTGACCATGTACAACAACAATAAAAAAATAATAATTCAATAAGAATTAATGTAAAAAAAAAGTCATTAAGCATTTGACAGTTTCAACTGGAAAACTGTTATGTTTAACCAAGTGTGACCATGAAAATAAACAATGTGGCCAACTACTTGAGGATGAGAAATGGGTTTCAAGTACTTTCCACGAGAGTTTAAACTGCGGAGGTTAATGAAGATCGAAATTATACATATATATTATTGCCATAAATACTTTAATGCTATATCAAATATGTTTAAGCTACCAAAACTCACAAACACACACACACACACATATACATAGATATATGCACGTTTATTTAATAAATGTGCAAACATTGAGAGGGAGACAATGCAAAGAATTGAGAAAAGAAGAATCTGTGCAAGGGAAAAGATGGTAGATAGATGGTAGGCAAATAAGCTAGATAACAACGAGACAGAGACACGAGACAGAAAACAACAGCAGGTGTTTGTGTTTGCGAGATGATATAGAAAAATTCTTGGTATATGAGATTATAAATGATTTATATACATATACATATGTATGTATATGCTCGCTAAGTTTGTTGCTAAATTGCGTAGATTATTTCATTAGAACCCTCTGTATCTTCGCAGTCTCTAAATGCAAAAATCAATAAATACTATAAACACGCTTTCTTCGCGCACAATCAGCATTCAATGAAGCCTTACTAAATACCCTGTAAAATGAGATCTTAATGGCGAACGCAAGAAGGAACTAGTAAGTAGTTGGGCGAACGAATAATGGATAGAAGGAACTGGTAAGCAGTTCATTAATCTTAGCTAGTTTTAGTTCGTTCCAAAGAACCCTTTTAAATGTTGAAAGAACTAATCGAAGCCGCTTGGCATCGTAAATCAAAACAAGAAAGCTCAAAATTCAATAAACAAATAAATAAATAATATCAAAAAAATATCATGCAGGCGTTTGTTTACCCATATTTATACCTACATATACCTAAGCTCTATATATGTGTATGTTTACGTATATATTTATTAGAATGTCACTAGCCCCACTCAAATTGGTGTTGTTGCTGTTGTTTAAATATTTACTCATTTGCGATTGGCAATTTAAGGCACATGACAATTTTTTGGATTGTTGTTGATCTTTTTTTGCTCTGTGTGAAGCTAAATGGATTGTTGTTGTGGCAATCGCACGCGCCTCCAGATTTACTGTCTGAAAACCCTTTACAAGGTTTTCTGCATCCCCTTTTGAATGACATAAATTATGAAAATACGTATACTTAATGTATGTGATTATAGCCCATAACGTCAAATAGTTCACAACTGTCAATCAGTTTTAATGATCCGAGAATATAATAATAGCACAAAATTGAGTGTTGATGATACGCGCGCGATTAAAAACGCGTGCGAGTTTTTTGTTGTTGACTTACGTATAGCCGTGTAGCTGGACACGCATTGTTGCCAGGTGGGCCAGTGTGCCCGTAGAGCCACCAAAGGGTGAGCCTGGCATGAAGGTGGGCGGCGATGCTGACCACGATGTGGGCGTGACGGGATACGAGGAGGAGGGGGAGGAATTGTGACCATCGCTGCCGCTGCTGTTGCCACTGTTGTAGCTGTTGTTGCTGCAGTTGCTGCCACGCGGCGTGGCAAGCAGATGGACGGGTGGCAGGTGCAAGGATTCTGTGGAGGAGCCACTCGATGACGTCTCACCCGAATGGGGGCGTGTCGAGCTGCGACGACGCAATTGTGGGCGATTATTACGATTGTTGTTGCTGTTGTGGGCAACGCCTCGTATGATTGATGCCAGTTCATCGTTGCTCATACAATTTTTGCATTCCGTTGGCTTTGTCTTCTTGCTGGACTTCGACTTTGAGTTTCTTCGTGCTCGCGTTGATGCTGTTGATGTTGTTGTTGTTGTCGATGTTCCTGTTGTTGTTGTTGTTGTCCTGCCACTGCCATAATGCGCTTGAATCGCACGCTCATATTCAAAGTTGCGCTCTTTGCTGTAGGCATTGTTGCCATTGCCATTGTTGTTGTTGATGTCTTGGTTGTTGTTGTTGTGGTAAGAGTTTTTCTCGTTCAACTTGTGATTGACAACATGCCCCAGCGAACTGGACAATTTCTCCAAATACTTGTTGAATAACATTTTGTTTTTTTTTTACACTGTTTCACACACAAACAAACGCAGAAAAAAAAGAAAACGCAAAAAAATTGATTCTACAGCGGAAAAAACCGCGTTAAAATGTTGTTCTTAATGTTTTTGTTGTTGCGTTGTTGTTATTGTTGTTGTTGCTAGAACAACTTACACTTTTGAATAAACAAGAAAACAATCTTCAAGTTTTGCTTTTGTTTTTTTAGTATGAATATTAATAATAGTCTCGCATATGTTTAAAAAACAACAAAAAAGTAATTTGTATTTGTTTTTTTTATTGCACAAATTTCTTGAGGACCGACAGCAATTTCTTCTCTTTGGCTACCGTTGTTGTTGTTGTTGTTGCTGCTTTCGTTTTTTTTGCTGACTGTTTTGCTGCCTCGTCCAATCGCGTTTGTGCCGCAATCAAATGCTCCAAAACAAATGTGGCCGAAGGCATAATAGTTTATCGCGTTTAACTTAATGAACTTGATTTAGAATTGTTTTTTTTTTTTCGCCCACGCACTAATTGAATCGCTTGCACTGCTTGAAAGCGCGCGCTTCACTTTTAAAGTTTTTTGTGTGTTTTTCAACTGCTTTGTCGACTTGACGTTTGTGTTGTTGAGCCGCTGAACCGCGACTCGAGAATGAAGCTACAGCAGCCAAGTGCGAACCTTTTTGCTCAAGTCTCAGCTTTGATTGCTTCGTCGTTTTCGTTGTCGTCGCTACTCTTGTTGTACTCGTCGGCTTCGTCGTCGGCGTCGTCGTCTTCGTGAGTTGCTTGCCGTTTTTATTTGTTCTTGACTCTCTCTCTTTAGTTGTTGTTGCTTTTGCGCTCTGCCGCTCGGTTCTAAGCGCTCAGATCGTATGCTCGTGAATGAATGAATGTTGCCTGACTGCGTACGCCGCTTTTTGTATTAAATGCACAGAAGGCGCCGACAAGCCAAAGTCTGGATTAAGATTTGGGCGGGGAGGGCGAGGGGGCGGGTCAGAGGAGCTCGAACTCGAACTCGCACTCGATCTCGTCTTAATCTTGGTCATAACATGTCAAATGTACTTAATGTAAAACGCAGACGCAATTGCCTTGCTTTTTGTTTTCTTTAATTTGTTGTTGTTTATTTTTGATTGTTTTGTTGTTGCTGTGTGGGGGCGTCGTCGTCGCCGTTTTTGCTTATGCTGCTGCTTGCATGCACTGCTTGTGCAGGTGCAGTTATTTTAGAGTTGTCAAAGAGAGTTTTGTAGACTTAACGAAGCTGTGAACTTTCAAGTGGTTCTTTGTTCTGTGAGAGCCAAGAACCATTTGAAAGTTGTCAGCCCATCATCATAATATTTACTTTTACTTTCTGTACGGACCGAGTTTAACCTGGTCGGAGCGGGGCGAGGTGTGTTGGGGTCGGGGTGACTAATGAACTGCTTACATATGCGGCCATTTTTTGTACCGTACTGTACTTAGAGTTGAATACAGCTATTTAAATGCTACGCGCTCAAACTGAACATGAGCATGAATCAGAAACAGAATCCCAATTCGCAGTCGTGTATATGTATGTATATGGTCATAATGTGGATGGTATATGTACATATGTATGTATGTAGGAGCAGTCGTGTAACAGCAGCAGAGGTAGCAGCGTCGTACCTGCCACCGGAAATGAAATGGAAACCGAATAACAATAACATGGGCAATTTTTTTGAGTTTTGAGTTTTGCGTCTTTTTAGGGAATTTCGTTGTTGTTGACAAGACAGAGAGAGCGAGAGAGAGCGAGGGAGAGGCAACTCTCCTATGGCGCAGTCGCAGACGTCAGAGGCGTGGTACGTGCCTCGCATATTTGGCAACTCATTTTGGGGCTTTGGCTTTGCTTGACGCTGCACAGTGGTTCCAGATGTGTACAATACTTAACTAAATCAGAGCTACATTGACACAAGTCAAGTGATTCGTTTGAACGTTGAACTTTAAGCGTTTTCAACCACTGTGCGGCGCCAGTTGCCATTTTTAAGTTGACGATGACAAACCGTTCGCTCGCTCCTCAACGATATCATCATAATCATTGGCAACACGATCATCAACAACATCATCATTGAATTTCGTTGGAACAACGTCAAACGTAAATGTTTCAAAGTCGTAAACACAAAATATAATAAACAAAAATAAAAAACAAATCACATTAATCAGTTTCAGTAATGTGTAACTTGGCACAACAACAACAACAGCCACAAAGATCAAAAAACACTCAACTTACAACAATTCCACACATGAAGAGAATCGTTAAGTTTTGTAAACAAAATGAAAATATTCATTTCCACCTATAATCCATGACGTCTCAGCTTAAATGTGTTGTCCAAGGAGATACTATGACACAAAACTGATGAAAATTGTTGGGAATCAGTTGAAATGTAATGAGAGAAGTTTGAAAATGTTTCAAATTTTTATTTTGCAAAAATGAACTATAACTTTTCTTCAGACCTGAAGGATTTTAAAGTTGAACTTTAGTTTTAGCTTTTTTTTAACTTAAATCTAAAAGATATATACATATGTGTTTGGGTTGAATATGATACATTTTTTAAGATTTATCATTTTCTAGTTGTGTCTTAGGCGTTCATGACGCATCACTTGTTGTCTAAGCTTTCAGTTGAGTCACATTTTGTAATAAAATAATATTTATGCAAAAATCTATGCATATTACTTTGTGGTAAACATTTTTGTACACTGTACTCAAGCAACTTCAACAACTTTCTGCAATTTTCATCAAAATTTGAACAATTTAACCTTGAACTTGAACCAAAAGTATTCAAAGGCGTCAAATAATCGCCACGTCTGCGTTTTTTGCGTTCCAGTCCCCAATCCCCAGATCCCGATCAATGTCAAGTTCCAGTGAACAAACAAACACATTGAACAAAAACTCCAGAGACTCGTTGATAATGTGCATAATTTACACAAAAATACACTCAAAAAAAATATAAAGATTAGAAAAAATTGTAAGGCTTAAAAGTTGAAGAAAGTACGAAATTAAACATTTAATTTTGTTGTCAACCTAAATTTTTATTGCACAAAATGTATCGTTATTTTCGCACTGTGTATGCGTGTGCGTATGCCTGGGCTTTTGTGTGTTTCGAGGATCAGGTATCGCGAGAGGCATGAATCGTTGGAGATTTGGGCAATTCGAATGCGTCGCATAGTTTCGCGTCGTCTCGCATATTAAATGTTGCCTTTTTGCGCACGCAAAATGTTATTAAATAATAAATTATGTTCTTGTTGTTGTTGTTGTCGCCCGCCCGTCGTGCTTTATGTTTTCGTCTGCTTCATTATTTATATAGCTTTTGTGATTTGGGGCAAACGAAGGTCGATGCATTTATAGAACTTTATTAAGTACATCAAATAAATACATTTAAGGCACAATAATAATGTTTGATTTGATATGAAGGAAGTAAGTTGTTAAACACGAAAAAGGCAGAAACAGTTTTTAGTTTTATTTGGTAGGAACTTATTTAAAGTTTATGATTGTTTTAGGATAATTTTTCATTGCAATTTCTTTGTGCAAGACCGCAACATATAAAAACTAAGATTTATGCTAACTAACTTGTGTCAAACTTAAGTTCATTCAAGTACAAACTATTTGTTTTGGGGTTTTACTATATATAGTATTGTATGTTTATATTGTAAATCCCCACATTTTAAACTCTAACCCATTTCGCAACTTGTATTGTCGTTATGTAAGCCTATTTGGAATATAATTCAAAAGTTTAGTGCCCGTCGCTGTAATATTATGATTTATTATTTTTAACAATGGGCAAACCTCCTTTATTACTAGTCGCTGTAAAATTACAGTTATTAATGTTATTTCATACTAGATAGATTTTTGGGGCTGTACTACGTGCACAATTGCAAAATGGATGACAAAGTGAATGTAAACCAGGTCAAAAACAAATATATATGCATGAATCTGGCAAGAGAAAAATGAAAAATGAGAAAAGCGTAGTGGTTGCTTTCTCTTCCGGGTTGGGACTGTCGTTCTCTTGGGGTTCTATTAAGTAAACACTTACATACTCGTTTATGTATTTATGTTTATATGTTTTATATACTATATAGTCTATGTGAAGGACAACCTTTCGCCATAATGATCGCGCACGTTTTTCCGTTTCGTGTGCTGAGGGATTTACCTGAATCAATAATCATGCACAAAAAAAATGACGCTTGTTTGTTCTCCTCCCTGCTTCAACCTCCCTACCCCCCGTCCTCCCTCTCTCTCGTTCGGTTCGTCTTTGTCCATTTGCGGTTAGCCGCACGTTCGTGCTGTCCGCTTTTAATCGTGTCGCTAAGCCATTTAGGATACAATTTTATACACGTTCAAGCTCTTTACCTCTCGCTCGCTCTCTCGCTCCCTCTGCGTCTCGCTATCGTTGCGACGATAGCATCTAACTGTTTAGGGTTCGTGAGCACGCATTCAATTTCGCATTTAACACTTAGGGAAGCACAGTTTATCTATAACAACAAGTTAGTCAGCTTCAATTTGGACGAGTGATCGTTAGTTTTCGAAAACGAATTAAGTTTCTTAGTTCCCTATGAGCACAACTGTACTTGATCACATGTTTCGGACAGTTAATAGTTAATCTGTCATGTCAATCATGCTGTTGAGAGTAACGAGTAGAAGGGGGAACTACTCGTCAGATGATCAGATCAGGTGATCAAAACAGTTTAACAATTAAACGATGTTATCGTAGAAATGCAAACACTTAAATGGGCCAAATAAACATACTGAGATGATAAAATTCTAACAGCATATTGTAGTTAAGTGCCTGATCGGGATGTCAGAGTGTGGACTGACTGATGCCCAGTTATCGGGTTTTTGTGTGGTGTATGTGACTGATGGCACGCACCAACAACCCAATAATTATATATGTACATATATAGTATACTATTTAAATGTTATGCGATATTCGAGCAATTAATGCCCGTCGCAGTAGCCACAGATACAGATTTCAATTCTCAGATACCAAATGGGCGGACACAAGCCAGGCCAAAAGGCTGTGTGTTCTTACACTGCGAGAAACTTTTCAGCTATAAATAGTTTCTGGGCATCTTTGATATCTTTGATGTTTTTCTTACGATCTTGATGAAAACTTCACACGTTTTTAAAGGCAAAGTCTTAATCGTTTCGAAACCGGGTTTTAATGCTATCGAAACAAACGAATCAGTTAAGACTACATTTTCAATGCGCTTAGTTAGTTTTAGGCTTTGATATTTATGATGTTTTCATTACAATCATGATAAAAACTTTACACAAAGTCGCAATCGTTCCGAAGCCGAGTTTTAATGTTATCGATAACTATCGAACCAGCTAAGACTCTGTTTTCAATGACTTTAGAAAGTAGAAGGACTCAAGTGCCTCTAAAACGAGGAAGCATAACTATTTACTTAGTTTTTTCAAGTGTATTTTAGCTACAATTACGGCTTTGAAGCTTTAGAGTAGCTGTCAACGTGCACGGCATAATTTATAAAGCATTCGTAGGCTTGTCTTAATGGCCAACTGAAAACAAAAACTTAAAACGAAAAAAAACATTTAACATTTCAAGCACCTCACCATATGGAAGGCGTTGTGAAAGGCGTGGGAGGCGCAAAGGGGGAGATGGAAAATGAGTGAGGTGGGCAGGGATTACAGGTGTTTACTGTACGCGGCCCATTATCCAACACAGCAACAACAACAAAAACAAATTGAAAACTTAATTGATTATTGTCAGATTTTGCGGTCGTTTCAAGTGTTTTAAGTGGTTCGAAACTCTAATATACGTATACGTGTTAAACTATCAAGCTCTACATACATCTAGAAGCTGGAAGAAGAAAGTAATTGCAATTAACAAATCACAATTATCGCATTTAATTGCAACTATTAAAATGAAACGCATAACAGAATACTAAAAAAAAACAGAAATTTACAATTCCATTCAGACTCAAAGGTCAAAGCACGAGGCGCAATATAATAGAACTGGAAAAGTGTGTCTCTAAGGATACTTGAACAATAATAATTAACTAGTTTTTACAACATTTTAGCAATAGATAGAAAATAAATACAGTCGTGTCTGGATATAGTGAACTAATTTTTGCAAGGCCTGCTCCCTATACCCTTAGTGCTCACTTTAGTTTAGAATATTTACTAAAAATTTCAGTCTTATAGGTATAGGTCTCTCAACAATCAGGACAAACTCTTTTTTTTATAGAAAATAATCGACTTGAGCGTGAAACGGAACTTCCGATAGCCATAACTTCCTCAAAATAAGCCCGATTGTCATATGCAATACATCTAAAGTCTTGTTCAACGCTCTAGATTAATACTGCATTTGAATAAATACAAAATAAAGAAACTTAATTTTTAGTCGATTTTCATGTCAATTTTTTATGACCGATAACCGACTTGGGCATGAAACGGAACTTCCGATTGCCATTACTTCCTCATGCTATTTTCGAAAAATCATTAAAAAAATACATTCGAAGAGATTTTTAAACAAATCATTTTTCAGTCACTATTAGAATTTTTTGAAGCAAGTTTTTGCATTAAAAAATTTTTTGTTTAAGCCTGGGCAAAAAAGTGTTAAAAATATTAGTGACTAGTGCCTTAAATTTAAGTTTCTTAGAACTTGTCGCACTAGGATGTTAATCAATTAATAAATAAAATATACCTTTACAAGAATTGAAAACTTACAATGGGTACTTAATGGGTTAAGAAGAGTTTTGTATCATTAAAACGGAATTTAAATTACCAATCCTACCTATAAGTTTGTTTGTGAGATAAATTGTTTATTGTCGACGAAAGTCAATTTCTTTAACATGTACTCACTTTTGCTCCCCACTGTTTAGATTACTGTTAGACTTATTTTTTTTTATAGCATTGCATATTTTAAAATGTTGCATTGAGTTAAGATAACTTGGATAACGAACGAGTTGAGAAATCTAAGCAATTTATAAACTCAAATTGCTTCAGTTTAGCAATATCTTAAAACAGCTTTAATAACATGAACCCAAAAGCTTAACGTATCTAATTTTAGGGTTCAAAACTACGTCACAAAATGACGAATACAATTACATAAGCACATGAAATCGATTTATAAATACAGTATAAGTACGTACGCAAAAAAAGAAATATTTATAATTAAGATCGATATAAAAATAAAACGAAATTCGGTAAACGGATAATTCGACCCACAGAACGTCACTGGGAACGGGGAACTGCGAACTGGGAACTGGGTGTGTGAATGGTTAATGCACTCGTTACGTCAAAGGGCGAGACAGCGAGAGCGAGAGAGAGAAAGGACTTAACACAGTTAAAATAAAGTTCGATCGATTGATTTCCAGTTTCAAAGTGTTTTGAATATTTATTTTTAAATTGCAAAACCCAAACAAAATTAGCCGAAATACAAAAGCAAAAAAAAGCGAGAGAAGCCGGTCAAAGTGTTGCAGTGTTGGTGGGCGTGACACAACAGAAAGGTTCGCTGACCGTTAGGATGCGGAAAACGCAACAACAAAGAACAACGCGTAAATTGGCAACGCATTAAACAAAGCATGAGAGAGGGAGGGAGAGAGAGGGCGCTTAACTAATTGAGTGGAAGAGACATTGTAATGAAATATTTGACAGCCGGAGAACAAAAAAAAAAAAAAATACAAAAAATGTTAATAAGCCATAAATAACAGCAACAACAACCGCGAAATATAAATATGAAAATAAAATACTTTTGTGTGTGGGCTGTAAATGAGCAAAAACGAACAACAACAATGCAATGCATTTATGGGCAACACATGGTGGGTGTATATACGTACATATGTATGTATCATGTACATTTTTTAAAACGCAGTTACAAGCTGTTTTTTATTGCCACTTGTAATGCAAAGGATTTAGTTAAGTGCCCAATATAAGGGTTAATGTGTACCCTTAACAGTGCACGCATCTCTTCAGCACTGTTAATCCACTGTTAATATTGCACACTGCAGACTGCAGCATGTCTCCTTCCCTCACTCGCTCGCTCGCTCACTCGCACCAACAACGCTCGTTGTGGTCGCGTGCGATCGTCAATAGTTTTCGAATCGTGTCAATCGTTTGATTGTTTTTGTTCGTGTACACCATGCGATCGTTCGTGCGTAATTTGCAACTACTTTGTACAATTTGGCACAGCCTGTATGTATGTATGTATGTGTCTGTGTGTGTGTGTGTACGTTTGTTTGTTTATTTTTGTTATTGTATATCAAGTGTCACATATAGACGCCCGCATCGTGCGCTTTTCTGTTTATTTGTTGTTTTAACAGACTATTAAATACACATGTGCAGCACTTTGGCGTTTCTAATCCTACTTTAACTATGAAAAGCATCTTAAGCCCCAATTGAAACGCAATCGTTGGAGTGTAAGTAAAAGACCTTGCTTAACAATTTCAAACGAATGTTTATGTTTATTCTTTATGGCGCTGACTCCATTACCCCAAAAACACTCGAAATAAATATAGGTCAAGGAAAAAAAGAGCAAAGATATGCATATTACACACACACACACACACACACACACACATTTGTCTAATAAAAACGCATGTGTGTGTATTTGTTTTTGTTATGCATATTGTATGTTGTATGAACTGTAGACAGCTTGGCGACAGCTGCGCCTCTATACATATTGATAACATAATGTAAACAAACATCTGTTAATTGCGCACAAAAACCAAGCAACAAAAAATGCACACATGGCACATTTGTACTTTGTGGCACGATATGTAAGAATGTAAAGATAAAACTATAAATGTGCATTAAATAAGCATTTGATGACAGTATTAATTGCAGATTAACTTAAGTCCAATTAATTGCTCAAAATGGAAAACTTTCAAATGCAGATGAACCATAGAGGCGTTAACAGCGCTGTTACTGTTACGTGTTAGGCTGGAACTTACCTTTCCGTTGTGGGCTCGGCACATATGAGCGCCTGCTTCAACTCAATGGCCTGGCCATTCTTCTCCTTCAGCTCCCCATTCTCACTATAGTATTGTACCAGCTCCGGCAATGTTGCAAATTTCTCACCTGCATAAAACAAAAA
The DNA here is from genome assembly GCA_018152965.1 of Scaptomyza pallida. Lineage (NCBI taxonomy): Eukaryota > Metazoa > Arthropoda > Insecta > Diptera > Drosophilidae > Scaptomyza > Scaptomyza pallida. Next base: position 4,291,787 of record JAECXP010000003.1, read on the forward strand.
GACAGTTATCAATTAATAATGTTACCATTAACAGTGGCTGTTAGATTAAGCTGTTACGTACCGCCATAAAGATCGAAGAAATCACCATTGTTTTGGATTTTGATGTGTGTGACCTCGTTGCCGCGACGCACGGAAAGGGTGAATGCGCCGGGATTCGAGGATGATAGGCGCGCCAAATATGAACCGTCGTAGCCTTGTTCCTGTAGCAATTTTTCAGCTTCGATGCCCGATATCGTTGGGTGGAACCATCTACAAATAACAACAGATATATAAGTATATATGTATATAGATACAAGTTGAGGGTGCAGCGTGTATATATGTATGTGCAAATACCATATAGCATTGCGCTAAAGTTCAGTTCGATTTGCGAAAACGAAAATGAATAATCCAATATGTTATTATGTTTACAATTAATGTTAACACATTAACGCAAAACTCTGCAACGATTATTGCAAGTTGGTTTTTTTAGGCAACGATCGTGGAGGGATAATCGGTGCCTTGAGCGCATCTCTAATAAGAAGCCACAAAATTCGTACATACATGCATACATACACATTCACATACACGTTTGTTCATGTATGTATGTAGGTAAAGATATGAATGTAAGGTAGCCCGCACAAAACACACACACACACACACTTTCACACGTACTCTCATACATCGAATAGCAACAGCAAACAACGCCTCTGACCCTCTGCCACCTGCCTAAAAACCAAGCTTTTATTCCCCCTTGCCGACCGTGACGTTCCAAAGCGCGTACCGCAATAGAGGTGGCAGACACACGGCAACAGCAACAGCAACAGCTGTAGCCTCGCAGCTAATAGCAATAGCAATAAGGTGTGCGTGTGTGTGTGTGTGTGTGGTGTACTGTTGCGGGGCCGGGAACAATTTACTTTTGAGCACTTTGTTGCACTTTTTATCTCAATGTTGTTGTTTCTGTTCTGCTGCTTTTTGTTGCTGTATGTTCTCTGGTTTGCCTTCTTTTGATTTTTGTATATACTTATACATATGTAAATAGGCCCCAGAGTGTATCTATGTGTGTGTGTGCGCGCGTGTATGGGTATGCGTGCTGTGTGTGTGTGTGTTCGTTGGCAGTGTGCGTGTGCGTACGTGTGTACATGTATGTATGTGTGTGTGTGTGTACATTGTCGTTTTTCCTATTGGATTTACCTTCGCGATGACATTTTCTTATTAAACGCGCACTTAAAAAATAAATAAATGTTACACTGAACGAAAAAAAAAAATTAAATATATGTGTGTATGCTTTTGTTTAAACTTATTTTTACTGTTTGGATACAAAAAAAAAAAACTATGGATAGGCAAGGCTAGTTGTCGTAGTGATGGGAGCGATCGAGCACGACTGCTATCGATACCAATCAACCAGCCATCGATGTTAGCTGCTGCTGGATCCCAATTGACAAAATACCAAATAAGTGTGTACACACTGGCAAAAGCAAAACTATGCATGCTGCGCTGTAGAAAATTACTTAAGGGCTGGAAACAATCATATTTACTTTTGTTTAAACTGCAGAGTTGCCCTTGTTATGTACAATTCCATAGAGTTGCGATTTGTTCGGCTCGTGTGCTCGTTTGCTCTAAGCTATCGTTCAACATGTGGCGGTTGGTCGATATATATTTTCTTATTGTAACCGCCACTACGATATGCGCTGTTAGTGCCCGATATTTGCGCACACAATGTGCTCTCAATTCCAACTGGAATAAATATGAAATGAACCAAAAAAACACATTTGTTTGGCTTTTGTAATGTTTTATTTTGTATTTAAGCAATTTAAAAGTTTTTTTTCCTTTTTGTATATATCGAGCATTTGCATTTGTTTATACACTTTATATGTATGTTTTTATGTTTTAAGTTTTGTTTATTTTGGGGTTGGGTTCAAGATTTTTTTGTTACTCTTTACTAATTTATTAAATAAATATAATTTCCATCCCGTCTGTTTCAACATGGATATATATCAATTAAATTTACAAAATACCTTTGAATAGTTTTTCGAAAAAAAAAAAGTTTATCAGTTGGAATTTATGCTTGCTTTTTTTGCGTTTTGTTATCATTATATTTTTCTATAAAGCGCGTTTAAATATATAAATATGTATACATACTACACATATATTATACATGAATCAAACATTTATGCAGTTTATATGTTAATTGTCGTGTCTTTTAATACCCCGTTCCCACTAGGCTGCATCCATGCATTTTCGCTGCAGTGGCATCGGGTTATAAGTTTAGTTAAAGATTTTGTTTGTTGTTTTGATGTGAAAGGTACCTAAGATTTGCATTAAAGATTTTGTTTTTGTTTTTGTCTTAAATCTTTCCAAAACAAGCTAATTAGCAGCAATTTTGGAAACACAAATATAAATATATAAATTGTATGCAAGCTTCGGTTAAACCGAAGGTTAACAAAGTTTGATGTGATTTGTGATTGATTTTTTGTATTTTGTTGAGATGTGAAACATGATATATAGTTTTTGTGTTTGTTAGCTGTTTGTTTGTTTGTTGGACTGGTTATGAAATATGTTTTCATATACACATATATATTGTATATAGGTTTATAAATATTTATTATAATAAAAGCACTGTGCGCCTGACTCAATTTTTTTGTTTTTTAAAGTATTTTGTTTGTTTTTTTTTTTTTTTTATTTTTAGTGTATAAATATTTAATATAGCTTGTAATTGTAGTTGCTTGTATACATATACATGTTTATATATATATATTTGTATTTATGCATTTATTGATAAAAAGTAAATAACACAGCGTTTTGCATGCACTAAAAAAATTAATTTTAAAATTAAAAATTACATTTGAAATGAAATTTGTTTAAATATATGGCCACGTACACACACAGAGACGCATCGAGCAAAAAAATAATAATAACAATATTATAGTATTCGACATATTGCATAAACTTAAAAGAAGTAAAAATTTTAAATCAAATTGCAACAGTTTAAAAAAGAAAAAAAAAACTAAATTATTACAACAATATACAAGTTAAAATTAGAATATTTAATAAACCTGATGCTGTTGTTTGAGATTATATATTTAGAAGCAAAATGCAAACTCGTTGGGAGCACATCTTGAAGCTACACAAAAAAGTCGAGCAAAGCTTTACAATTCTTGCTTAAATATTACATTATATAAATACATATATCATTCGTTTAATTACTTTATATATGCTGGACTTTACGCACAACACACATATATTATTTAGAAAGGAAATCATAATAATATAATGGATTATGTACTAATTTGTATGTTAATACATATTGAAGAAGTTTGCTTTCTTCGAAATATACATAAATATATATTATGTTTTTTGTTGTTGTTGAAGCTTGCACTTTCGACTATGCGGACATTTAGAAATATTTCAATATAGTTTTGAGTATTTAGTTGCTTAAATGTTTTGCTTAAACAATCATTTTGATCATTACTTCTCTACTCTATCTCTCTTTCTCTATGTCTCTTCTTGGGATATACACACACATATATGCCTAGAAGTTAAGCATTGTTTAGGGTTTAAATCGAAACTAATCATTTGAACAGTTTGAGGGAGATAGAGCAAATTGTTAATATGTTTAAACTATATTGTTGTTGTTGTTGTAGCAGCTGGTCATTTATGTGGGACAGAGAACCTTGAGTATATAATCGGTAAGCAGCGTCGGCACCGTTGGACTATCCTCATTTATGGCCTTGAGTACTGTAAGCAAAAACGTAAAAATTTAGTTTAATTTACACAAAACAGAAGAATTCATAAATGAATCAGCGATGAAATTGGAAGCATGAGTGAAGTAACTCTTTAGTTTAGGACAGAATTCTATGATAAATGTCTGAATCTTAGTTATTTTTACGCATTTCCCTTTAAGTTTCATTCAAATAGCTTTAAGATTCATGATTTTAAATGAAGAGTTTCCCAAAATCCCTAAGAGATCTTCAGTTCATATCCTTCCAGCTTTCTCAACACTTTCTCCACGAGTTCAATCTTACTTTTAATCAAAACCTGCAAGGATTGATTATTGGGCGTGCCATTCTCCAGATGATACGGTATGACTGTGGTCAAATACTTGGGCTCGGGTCCTGCAAAAAGATAGAATAAGGTCATTATATCATATATATAACGATTGTATATGTAGAACGTACCTTGGAACTTGCCACGCTTCTTTTCGACATGATATTGTCGACGCTTGTTCTGGACTGCCAGCAGCAATGAGATGAATGAATTCTTTAGTTCCTTCTCGTATTCGAGCTCATCGCGCAGCGCCAGCTCATTGATCAATGTCTCGCTCAGCTCCTGGATGAGCATCTCCATTTCCATATACAGCTCATTCAATTGTGTGCTGCTCAAATATTGTAGCTCTAAAAAGGGATACGAAATTAGATTGATATGAAAAACATAAGGTTCATTCGTTACTTACTCTCGGCATAGAGTGGTGCACCGAGCACTTCGCGTGCCTTCTCAATCACCTCGGAATCGCAATGATCGGGCTCATCCAGTGGACTCTCGGCCTCATCCATGATGTCATCGATCTCCTTGATGACCTCCTCAACGGTTTTGATCGGTTCATCGACATCTCCATTGAGTCCATTCAATATCAATGCATGCATATCCAGATCATTGGCCACAGCCTCATCCTCACTGGTTAAATCATTGAATTCATCCAATGGTGTTTGTGCATTCTGTTGTTGTTGTTGTTGGTTGTGTGTTAGTTGTTGCTGCTGTTGCTGTTGCTGTTGCTGCTGTTGGTTACGCTGCTTTGTTGTACGATTCTGTCCCAAATTTAGGGTCGGCATATGCATCTGTCGTGTATACGATTTGGACCAATCGATGGGCAATATATTGCCAAAATTACCAGTTATGGTCCACCACATTCTGGGAGGGAAAGGGGAAATGATAATTAGTTGATATAGCATCAATATGTATTTAGTCTAAGGTTAGTTAGATAACATTCCTTGTAAAGTTTAACTAGAGTAAATAGATAATATTTCTGAAAATAATTCATATTAAATAAAAGTTCTTTCACTTTTTGTAACCCATTATGGTTTGATTTTCTCGAAACATTTTCAAGATCAGAAACAAAATTTTTAATAGAGTAGAGTCTCAGTTAACAAAAGCGATGGATAACGAACATTTTGCAAAACGAACCTAAAACCTTTTTTGCATATACATTTTCTATCTATGTTTAGCAACGAAAAAGGGGAGTCCCCAAATACACATTACAGTGCTGTCCAGTGTGCCCGTTTTAGAAATTTTTTGGCATTATATTGCATGCAATTTAGCTGCAAAATGTTTTAAGACCTTAACGAACAAGATGCCGGAACTAATTGTAATTGTTAACCAAGGGTTAACTGACAGATCGTTCAAGGAATCTTCTTTTCCAACTTCTTATGAAAGTTTACAGCCCATATGACTTAGGCTAAAACATGATAGCACATCAATCAGTAATGGGCTAAAAATATTGTACACAGTATGAAAATCTTACAAAAGTTCGAACACTTTAAAGTCTACTCTTAACATATATTTATCATAAATGTTTATTATTACAATACGTTAAAATATGGAATTTCATATTTAATGGCTCACACAAATTCCTTTTCAACTTACACAAAATATTTTTGGAAAAAAGAATTTCTCATTCTTGGGCTATTTATTGCTGATGAGCAAATGGTTTATACTGCGCCCACACGCGGCAACAACAACAACAACAAAATACGAATGTAAAATGTGTTGCAACAAAGAAAATAAATGGAAATTCGCAAAAAGCCGCAGCAGCAAAAAAAAAAAACTGGCACAATAAACTGTCAAGTGGCCAACACTTAAACAAGAAGGCTAAGTACGACATGAAATGGCTAAAAGGGCGCTGAAAAGGATGCAAAAGTTGGCGGCATAGTTTAATATACTCTTATATATAGTAGGGGTAGTCGTGAGTTCTTAGGAATTGTTGTTGTTGTTGTTGTTGCTCTAAACGCAACAATTAAATGCCTCATTAGACGGCCTCCATGCAAATGAGATGCAATTAAGATTGTAGATAGAATCAAGTGCAGTTGATCATAGTTGAGAGACTTGCAGATACTCTGTAGGCAAGTTGATTTCAAGAGATTTAGAGTACATGAAATAAGCTGTGAGATAAAACACTTTGTGGTTTACTTCAAGCCAGATGATTAAGATGGGTTAAAGGTTCTCCTTGCAAATCTCCTCAAGAGTCATCAGAATCGAAGCACAAAAACAAATCAAGCCTTCACAGTCTTGTAAGTACTTTGTAGGGTATTTGCAAAAACATAGCCAGAGTGACGACAAGTGTCTCAAATTGCAATTGGATTGGCATGTTGCCCAGAGTTTCCCAGTTTCCCACAGAGTCAGACACTATGTCTGAGAGTATGCTAATTTTGTTTGTTTTGTGGCACAATTGCTATCAAATTTCACGATCAATGCCAATCATTTAATTGCCAGCAGCATATATATATTTTGTTGGTTTTATGTTACACTACAAGTTGTTGTAGTTGTTGTTTTGTGGTATTTCACATAATTATTCATGCTCTACATTTGAGCACTTGTGTATATGGGGTGTCGTTGTTGTTGTTGTTCTCGTTGTTGTCGATTAGTTTGAATGTTGTTCGGTGTTCGATGTTCTTGCTGTTGAAGATGATGATGATGCTGTTGATGATGAGCACTTTGCACTTGAGCGATTTTGCAGCACAATCGAAATGATAATGATAATACATAGCTGATAATAATGATGAAGTTTCTTCTAGTTGCTGATCACTTTTCAAGAATGCTATAAATTTGCTGCGCTCTGAATGTTGCTTAAATTGTAGCTTGTACAAAGTAGCTTATATAGTAAGAGGTGACTTATAGCGAGAAGATCTTACAGAGGATTGAATTTAAACAAGTTTAAAATTTAGCTTTGCTGAGTGCTATAAGAGAAGTTTGTAAAAAGTAAAAACTGTAACGAGTTTTCGTTGTAACGAGTGGCTGTAGCGAGTATAAGTTGTAGCGTTTCTGCATACTGTAACGCGTAGTCGTTGTAGCGACTGATCTTAGCGAGTAATAGTTGTAGCGATATTGTGTTCTGCAACGAGTATTTTTGGCGAGTAATGATTGCAACGATACTTTATAAAATAAATCGAGTATTTGCTGTAACGAGCGTTTGTAGCGAATTATAGTTGTGAAGAGTTAAAGTTGTAGCGAGTAATAGTTCTAACGAGTAGTCATTGTAGCTACTGATTTAAACGAGTAATACTTGTAGCGACACTGTATACTTTAGCGATTATTTTTGGGGAGTAATGATTGTAGCGTTACTTTATACAGTAACGAGTATTTGCTGTAACGTGCGGTTTTAGCGAGTTATTATTGTGAAGAGTTATAGTTGTAACGAGTGGTTGTAGCGACTAATAGTTGCAACGAGAAGTTGCAATAAAGTTAAAGGACTGAGTGTATGTAACGAGTAGCTCTGAACGAGTGGCTTACACCGAGAACTGCCTTATCCTTACTCAACTTGTACATTCAACTGATCAGATTTAAACCAAATATGCACTTTTAAACCGTTCCACTTTACTTCAATTTAATTTAAAAATATTTCATATGTATATAATACTGGATGACATGCATGTCAAGAATTTGTGGTATTTCACTGCGATTCATTAAATATTTTCCATAATTTTTTGTTCTCTTTTGTTTCGTTTCTGTTGCTGGAAATGAGTTATGTGTGCTCTGTCGGTCGTTAGTGTGCTTTTTATTTGGCTTTCAATTTGAAATTATTTATTTTTTTTCTATTTTTTGCCATTTGCCATGTGTAAATACAAATCACAAAAATACATTTGTGCGTCTTAAACGCTGCAGCCACAAAGAATATCTTTGTTTTTTCTTGTGATAAACAATTGTTTTAATACCCTTTAAAACAAGAATTGACAAGAGCAATAAATCTACAAATAACATCTAAAGCAGCTCTTTGCTGCCAAAGTGTTAATCATTTGAACTAATACAGAGTTTAGCCAAACCAAATAACAATCGATATGCTCAACGTATAAACACACAGAGTACAGGGTATATTAAATCAACAAGCCAAAGGCCAAAGATGAAAAATGTGCGAAATAAGCGAAGCGAACAAAACGTTTTGCGACACTCGAAAAACAAAAATAACGAGAGGTCTTGTCTAAAAAATACCCATTAAAAACATTCAGATTCCATAACTTCCTCAAAAATTTTACCGATTTTCAAGTCCAATGCCTCAAAAGTCTCAGGTTGAGGTCTACAATAAAACTGCATTTAAATCTAGAGATATCATTTTTACACGAGTCAACGAAATCAACGGGACAAAACTTACGATTGCCGTAACTTTGTCAAAATTTGACAGATTTTCAAGTGGAATACCTCAAAAGTCTTGCCTTGAGCTCCAAAATATTATTGCATTTAAATCATGAAATGCGATTTTTACTCAATTTGCAGTCCAATCATTTTACGAATGGAGATCAACTTGTTATTTGATGCTGATCGGTATATATATTTATATGTCAGTAAAAAACCTTTTTTCATTATGTTCCAAAGCTTTTGCAGAAAACCATTATACCCCTTTTTTTTACCCATTACACAGATTGAGGGTACAAAAAAAAACAATGCGTCAGGTAAATTAATGTATATTGTGTAGACAAATACACACTAACTATCTATATAATATACATATACATATATCATTTGTAAATTGTGCAAAGTAAATGGGAAATGGGAATGTTTGTGGTTGTGTTTGTGTCGAGGTCATTCAAATAATCTATTTTATATGTAGGTCTATTAAATTTGCAGAACAGAATATATTTATACTATATATCTGACGTTCATTACTGTTTGAAGTGTGGGCTTAACGTTTGGAGCGTTGTTCAATGTTCAACATTGCAGTCAGTTTTTTGAGTGAGTAATTCGACGAATCAAATGCAACCCTGAAATGATCTTGGTAGGGCATACAGCATTCGTTGGTTTTCAAAGCTGTATCAAACTAATTTACATATATTACACACACTTTTGATGATAAAGGCATAAATAACGGGAGCACAACAGATAATATGGAGCCCTCATTTCCACAGAATATTATGAGGCAAACATTTCCGCTTTGCTTAACAACAAAATGGAACAAAATAAACATTTTGTATTTAATTAAAACATTTGTATACGAAAATGATGAATTGGATTTTCCTAGAACAAAAATATTTATTAAAAATGATTTGTGATTCAAAGTTCAAGTAAAGTTCAATTCCATTTCTTATTGAAACTTCTTCAAATCTTCTTAAGCCCTTGTTTTTCCATCGATAAGTTATCGATAGGTAGACAAAACAAACTGTTTAACCTAAAAACACTTTCGAATCAAAACTTTCATAAATTCCTTCTGCTTTTTCTATCGTTTTCTGATTCTTTCAGCACACTTTTCATATAGATATATCCATCAACACCTCTCTGGCAATAAAAAACATTTTTCTCACTCAACACAATGTACCCTGAACTCTCCTATGCGGCATGCGCTTGTTGGATGTGACCAGACCTTATCATTGTTTTGGGGCATACAATGCACTACATTTGGATGGGGTCTAGGCCCTGACCCTGATACGACGACGACGACGATTGTTGATTATTCGCTCAGCTCAGTCGACAATTAGCTAAGCTCAATTTCAATTTTGAATATTGAGAACTGAAAACACAGAAAAACGCCCACGAAATGAGCTCATGCTCTATAGAAGAAAAAAAAACAGTGTGACCCATTGAATGAATGCGTTAAAATATTTTAATGAATCTTAATTGCGGTACTTAGATAACGCAATCAATTTGTGTCCACAACTGATGAATCAGTCCAAACAGCGCCACATGATAATGATGATGATGATGATACTGATGATGAGCTTGATGATGATGTTGAATATATAGACGCCAACGCAAACATTTCATTCACTTGACTTTTTTACTCTTTACGTCTTCTTAGTTTTCGCCCACGCGTCGTTTTAAGGTTTTTTACTTTTTTGTACTTAAAATTTTTAGTTTTTATTTGAGTTTTACTTTCTTCCTGTACCTTTCTTTTTTTTTCTCCCTCAACTATAAGCATCAATGAACACAACTTTCTACTTTAACTAGATACAGATACAGATACATGGGATACAATGTTATTATAGACTCAGATAGATACAGTTTGATCATAAGGCTGGAGATCTTAAGAGTTCTAGACTTTAAACCGTTAAGGTTCCCATGTAAATGAACTGAGCTTTTGCAGCTTTAGCTAGGGTTTAATTGGCTCTGGGAGATTGGCTTTTTGGCTTCGTCTTCTTCATTTTCATCTTCTTCTTTGCTGCTGCTGCTGCGGTTCATTCACACGTCTTTTTTTTTAGTGTTTTCACTCAAGCGCAGCCTAACAAAACATTCACATGTTTCATTATCTTCTTTTTTTTGGCAAAAGTGAAAAGGGAGAGGAAGATTTAAGACAAGAAAACATATAGTGAAAGAGTAAGATGGAGGGGGAGATGGGGTTACAAAAAGTGCCAGTAAAGAGCTAAACTAAGCTTAAATACTCTATTGAAAGGGTTTTTAAGGAAAACAAATTCGAATTTGAAATGGCAATGAGAGTGAACCTGAACAAACTAGCATAAACTATAATATTGGATAATAATTATACATAGCCCATAAAAAATACAGTCAATACCTTTAGTAAAAACTAGATTTTCAAAAGTTAATCAAACTAAAAGACATAGCTAATACTCCACAGCCAACAAAGGACAGCTTCTTGCATTCATTCATTCAGTGTTTGTGTGAAAGTTGGGACCCCAAACGACAAAAAAGAAAAAATATTACATTATATATAAATATATAAATAAGTTTTTATGTTGGATTAAAAGAGGGGAGAAAGAGAGCGACAGAGAGAGAGAGAGAGAGAGAGAAGATTAAAGGTAAAAATTGGGAAAACCAGAGTGTGAAAACTAAAACCTAAAAATAAATCACTTTTAAAGCATTATTTGTATATTTCTAAATTTAGTTGTTCACACTTTGCGTTGGCACCAAACACACGAACACACACGCACACTCACAGATACAGAAACAACAAACACAAAAGATACAGATACATGAGAGAATGAGGACAGAAGCGTTGACAATTGTTTTTCTCGTTGTAGATATATGCGTTGAACTTCCTTTTTTTTCTTGCATCCGTTCGAGGTGTTCCAACTTATTTATATACCCTATAGAACATACAGTAAAAAGGGTGTCATGAACTAGAAAACAAGAGTATTCCACTAGTCAGTCATGCCTTAACATACATAGTTCTCTACTTATATAGGCCATTAGCGTTTTTCGAAGCGTCGCAAAAGAAAAAGAGGTGAAAAGGTGGCGTAAAATATGGTTTCTATATGGCTTCCAAGTGCTTGCTGTTCGCCCGTTATGTGGCCCATTAACGGCATAAGCATAACTTGGCCAAAATCCAAGTCGATGATGATCATTATGTTAGGTTTTCACTTCATGTTTGCACAAGCTAATCAATCAATCAATCACAAATGCCAAACAAGATACACTTGAGACAACTATTAAAAAAATCCACCAACACTCCACACAATCCAGAGTGCGACCCCCACAATGAGCAACAAAAAAAAACTTGAGACAATTCAATTGACACGATTTGACAACATTGTAAGAAAATATTATTTGATTTTTCATTATTTCAGTTGAAATTTTATTGGAAATAGATTTTTTTGCGTACTTTTTGAGTGAAATTTTGCAAATCTTTGGCTTCTTTAATGCTGTGATTTGATTTTGTAAGGTTTTTATTTCAATTCAATACACTCTTGCTAACGGCAACTAGTTTAATATAGTTGAACTTCCATATAACGAATCTTAAGGGAACAAGAACAAAACTTCTTTATATAGAAATGGCCGAAAACTACAAGCTGTTCAGCCAAGAGAGAAAAAACTATAATAAATTGAAAAAATAAGTTTTTGTGTCATTTTCGTATTCTAAACGTAATTCGTGTATTTTAAGAAACAATAAAAAAGGTATATGTTAAAGGGTAATCAAAACAACGGTCTAAAGCCAAAAAAAAAAAAATTCACTTTAGGAAAATGGAAAATTTGTTATATTAAGAGAACAAAACAGCCTGAAAACCAGAAGCTGTTAATCGTTACTCGTTATTCGCTACATAAAAATTTTCGTTATATAGAAGTTCCTTGTATGAAAGCTCATTTGCACTTCAAAATTTCTTTAAATTAAGGCAACAAAACTTTTTAAATTCCAGAATATTGAGGTTGTAGTTTTTTAATGTTTCACAAACCTTTTTTTCTAGTTTTTTAGATCATTTTTAGTTCATTAAGTGTTTTACAACGAACCAAACGATGGAAATGAACGAAAAAAGTAAAATTGAGATAATTTAACGAGTATTAAAGTTGTTACAAGCTTTCAGTTAGTTTTCTTTGCACCTCCAAGAAATAAAATCTAAGTTTTTAAACAATAATATCTTTTAAAAATGTAAACTTAAACAAAAAAATGCCTGAGTCTTCCTCTCTCTCTCTTTCTCTCGCTCTCTCTGTGTGAGATAATCAACATGAAGAGTTTTTTTTTTTGCAATCCGTTAGTCTTTTTTATACAGTTTTGTTCAAGGACTACGTGGAGTGTGCCAGATAAACGAAAAGCGGGTCTGAGAGGGTGTACCACTCAATGGAGTGCCAATTTCAATTCCAATTTCAATTCATTTCAAAACTCGGAAACCTGAAAACCCTTTTTCCATTCAATTCATAAATGTTCACATGTCTATTTCTGCTGATTTTTTTTGCTGTCGCATTTGTTTGCCGCCGGCTTGGCGTTGTCCTTGACAGTTATTTCTCTCCCTGCCCTTTGTCTCTTTCTCTCCCTCTCTCTCTGTTATTCACTGCTGCCGATGATGTAATAGCCGGCGGCATTTGTCGATTTGCTGTTGGTTTTTTTTTTTTTTTTTTTTTGAAGGCTTTGCGAGAGCCTCGCTTGATTAGTCATTTGTATATCTATCTGGTGGAGAGTTTTTTTTGCATCATATTATATATATGATAATTAAGTTGAGCTTGGCAATATGAAGAGATGATTGGTAGTTTGCAAATGAAAAACAACATTTAATTCGATATTTTTGCTATCTTTTTTTTGCCTTTTTATAACATAAAAAGTATCTTTTAATACTCTTAATCGTTTTTCGATTACATTTGACAACTTTTAATATCTCTTTGGGGTTCATTATTTGTGGTTTTGTTTTTTTGCATTCCCCATGGCACAATTAGCTTTTGTTTACGGTGCAGTTAATACGAGTACACAGTGCAAAAAGGTTAATGTCCTTTGACAATTTTTGCGCTTTGGGCAGGAAATGACATTCAAGCAACCCCCAATAATAGCTAACAACAACAACAACAGGCCTATCAACTTTTTGCATTTGCTCTTCTCCTTCTTCCCCATTCCCGCTGTGTCTCCTGCTCGCTTTTGTAACACGCATACGCCATGTTGTGCCTGTACCATGTGCCCTGTGCATGACTCATGACGACCCTCAAGGGGGGTGGAGGTTGGTTTAGCAGCACACAAAACTACCCCTGTCTATATACTATGGTGTATTTATACAATTTGATTATTGTTTTAGTCAGAGGATGTTGCTGCTGCCGCTGCTGCTTCTGTTCCTGTTCCTTCCTGCTGCATTCGTTTCAAGGATATACAACAATGGGAAACCAAAATCCCACTCCCAACCCAAGCTCTAACCCCTTTTATGATATGCAGTAAGCACTCAATCGATTAGTTTAGAAAGCTGAAGCCGCCTTTTCATAATTGATTAAACCAGAACGTAAACCGAGTTTAAATAACAAAAAATATTGAGGGGGGTTGAAAACTTAACTTGTTTAAAATTAGAATCAAAAAGCGTTCAAGTAAGGATAATTTTGTATAGGGCTGATGAAAAATTAAGATATCGATAACAAAGAGAAAGAAAAACGAGAATAAGGAAGGAACATAATGACATTTAACCAAGAAGAAATCAAATAACTTTTTAATATTCAAAAGAATCCTTGAAATCCCTAGGAAACATGTCAACAACTGCTACAAAATAGCGAAACTATCGAAAATCTCTCTGATTACTATAAGAAACCTATTGTTTATTAAGAAATTGCTTTAATATTCGAATTTTTACGTCAATAATCCTTTTAAAAACTCCAAAAATATAAAGGCTTAAAGTAAACTCTAAAAAAAGTTTAAGCCTCTTTCCTAACCAAGACATTAAGAATGCTTTTAAACCCAGCCAGACAGTAGCTGGCCAAAAAAAACAAGGCCCCAATGATTTGGCTAAAACGAGTTTCATTTCTTTTTGCTTTTTGCTCTTTCATTTTGCATTCATTGCAGGATTTGGCGACAGGACATTGAACTTCTGCCGCAAAAGTAGGTCGCCAAACGGACAGTTCCCGTATCAGTTCCACTTCCAGTTCCAGCTGCAGTTCCAATTCCAATAGTGCTTCCAGTTTGCCGACAAGGCTGCTGCAGCAAATTGCATCAGCAAAGTGCAGAAGAAGCAAAAGAAACTGAAAAGCAAATGCGGGAAAAAAAATGCAATCGAAGAAAATAAGAGTTGCGACAGAAAAACTCCGCACACACAAAACTCGATTATGTCAACGTGTAACGAGTAAAGAGAGTAAATTGCAAGCATACACTGAGAGAAATGAAATGATAACTTTGAACCTTTTTTTGCCAAACAAACGTATATAAAAAAAATATCAAAGCTTCGCCTATTTCTTCAAGTGTATGCATCTTATGTCGCATGTCCCACGCGCTTTGGTCAAATGGAAAAATGCTTCTTTAGCTTCGACTTCGACATCGGCATTTAAACCGGAAAGCGGGCCCACAACTGTTGGCCAAAACGGGGTGCATTGCCAGCACATATGGTCAGCCTTTAGTTTTTCTCTCTCTCTCTCTCTCTCTCTCGCTCGTTTTTTTTAAGTGGCACACAACAAATGCGGTCGTTTTTATGTCGCCGTCGCATGCAACAACAACAACAACACCAACAACTGTCAGCAATAATGAGCTTCCATAAAAGTCGCTAAGCGCAGCAAATTTGGATTCTCGTCAAAATCAAATATGCAGAGAGACTCAAGTTGATCGATAATAATAATAATAATAATAATAATCTAGCAATTCCACAATTGACATTTACAGTACCGTAATCATGCTAAGCTTTTGCTAAGTGAATGATGATGATTATTTTTAATGGCTTCCGACGAAAAGATACCACTTTTAAGTGCTCAGTGCACTTGTTGTAGTTCTTGCAAAGCCCATCAACAACGAAAAAAGAAGAGGAGAGAGAGAGAACTGATCCAACCACATAACTGCAGCAATTGCCGTTCTGAGAAGCAGAAAGTTTTCTACTACGCAGCAAATATACTTGAAGCGCTGCAGACCTTCGTCAAATGTCACGCGCTTGGATGCTGCCTGCGCTTGTGTGCGTGCACACAATAACACACACTCACCTACACATAATGGGTCGACCTTCGTACAAATATGAAAGAGTGAGAGGTAGAAGTGGAAATCATTGGTAATGGGTAACGTAAATATTGACAAACGACGCAGGTAAACACTCACGCAAGAACAATGGAACCAAAGAAAACGACTAAAAACATAACAGTGTTGACAGTTACAGTTAGATGACGTTAGACACAACAGTGCAGCGCATGCAGTGCGTAACGGTGTGTGAGCGAGACGAGCAACGATATATAGATATGCAAAGCAGGAGCAGGAGCAGGAGCTGAGATGCCAGAGAGGCCAAACGGTTTTTAAGTGACGCGCTCTCAATTTTAAACTAAGCTTTGAAAAAATCTACCTTCAATTTGTCACCATATGCTTACAAAGAGAGAGAGTGTGTGAGTTTTGATGTTTTTTTTTTTATGAAAGCGCTTAATTGGCAAACTATTTGCATTCGATTTGGCGTGTCTATATATCATCATCATATTCCATATTCAGGCTCGCCCTCATTCATCATTCACGAGTATGAATATACATATATGCATATGTATGTGTGTGTACATATGCATTTCAAATAATTTTTGGCACGTAAACAAAAAATTAAAAGAGCGACACAGAGGAGCAACTTGCACGCGATTATCAAATTTATTGGCTGATGTCAGCTAAACTATGAAAAAATAATAATTGAAAAACAAACAAATAATGAAAACGTTGCAAGTTTTGCGAACGCTATAAAAACCAATATATACAAAACGCCGCAACAAGCAATAATAACAACAACAACAACAAATTTGATTTGCCAAAGATACACTCAATTAGCCGCTCCACTCTCTTGCTCAGTTGTTTTTCGTTAAGTCACTCTCTCGCTCTTGCGCTCTCTCTCTCTCCCCCCAGCTTGACTCAGGCAAATGCACTTATGAGTGCTTTTTATCAGCGGTCAGCGGCAGTCACTTGTTGTTGTTGTTGTTATTGCCGTTATGATTTATGTTTTTACGCACGAACGCAAAACGCAACCAATTTTGAGCGTTTTCATTACGTTGTTTTTGTTGTTGTGCTTTGGAATTGCTTTGCTTTGACAACGCTGATTGTGACATCCTAACCAACCCACCCACCCATCCCACCCCTCTCACATTGCATTATAGCACACAAGTGGGTTACAGTTTAACACTGATTGCATACTATTTCATTTTGTGCCAAAGGGGAGCAGTCAAGGAGGGGAGGGGAGTTGAGAAGTGGCTTGCACACATCCGTTATACGCTGGTCAAGGGTTGCTTTTGTTGGGATGCAGCAGCAGCAGCTACAAAAACACTCTCTAGATAGGCAAGAAATTGTCTCAAGAGTCGAGAACGAGCGCCGTCGACTTTTATCGATCCAACAATGTACAGCGCCAACCCCCTGTGCCCCTGCCCCAGTCCCTGTCCGAAGCATGCCAGGATTACGTCGTTATATGGCGCCAGGGTTGCCAGCACGCAAGCGGGCAGCAGGCGTGGCAGAGGGGAGGTGCGGCTAACGCATGCGCAGTGATTAATTGTGAAAAATAAATGGCGCAATGCATTTTCATACTGTACATAACATAAATATGTATGTATGTCTGTCGCGTAAGTGAGAGCGAGAGAGAGGGAGAGAAATATATTGCAAAGCGGCGCTTAAAGAGATTAAAATCAAAGCTGAGCTTGAAAGCTTTCATTTAACAGTTTTTTTTTTTTTTTTTTTTTTTTTTTTTTTGGATACTCACTGGCATTCATTCATGATCTCCTCCTGGCTGCGAACCTGTACGGGCGCAAGTTCTTCGACATTCTCTTCGTAGTTGCCAAAACATTTGGTGATCTTCTCATCGAACGTATTGACCAAATCCTCCAAACTGCCACCGAATGTCTCTGTGAAGTTGTCCACGTTGTGTCCCATGCCCATGCCAAGACCACCCGTATCGGAACCCAGAACATCGTTCAAATTGTGCGTATTGCAATTGGGACTGATGTTGCCCCCGGCTTCCGATTCCGAACCGGCTCCAGCGGCCGCACCATTTCTGCTCAGATGCGCATCGCGTACAGCATCCTCGAGAAGACGTAGTTTATCCTGCTGCTGCTGCTTGGTATTGGCATCTTTAAGATTCCGATTAGCATTGGCGTTGAGTGCATTCTGATTGGAGATAAAGTCACAGCCGCCCCATTCGTCTGTCTCCTCGAATTTTGCCAGTGGAGCCTCGAATTTAAGCTCGGCCATTTTGGTGCCGAGGTCACGCATGGCACGCGCAACGGGGGGATAGTGTTTGAAACGGGGGGCTCTCTTCCAAGCGGCGTTTATTGTTTTTGTGATTTGTCTAATAAGTCTTACACACACACAGAGACAGAAAACTAAGCACTTGCAATATTGTTGTTAGTTTTGATTTTGTTCTACTTGTCTTTTTCGCACCTGTGCCAAATTAATGTTGATTTGCAACCCCTATTTGCACTCACACATTCGCACACACACACATTCACTTGCTTGTCACCCACCGTCGGCCTTCTTTCGGTTTGATTTACACAAATTTCGTTTGCCTTTGCTTTGGCTTTTTCTTCTTCACCGTAAACAAAAACAACTCGAAAAAAAATTCAATACAACAAATGCTGTGTGCTGGCCGCGTCTCGCTAATGAATATGTGTCGCGTGTTCAAAATATGCTATTTGCTTTCGCTTATGTGTTTTATTTGCTTAAATACAATTTAATAACCGTACGTTCGGATGTTGTTGTTTGTTAAAGAGTAAACGCAAAACGCAAAACACAAACGGAGCAGAGTCGACGATACGCGCAACACGACGGCAACGACGACACCAAAACACAACGAAACTTTATTTGCGACTGCACGACGAACAGTGTGACCGCACGCACTAAAGCAGTAAAACGCCAAACATCATCCAATATAAAATACCAGCTTTTATGTTTTATCGAAAATACTTAACGATAACAAACCGCTGACATTAACGGGTGGGAATATTCAAATTCAAGTTGCTGCCATTAAAAAACGAGTTTATTTTTTTGTTGTTTATATTCAGTTTTATTACAATATAAATTATTATTTATATTTAATAATACATTATTAAAGTCCGAGTCCTAACATTTTATATTATACTGCGTAATATCGAAGCACTCTGCCCAACGGCATTTTTCTGTTTTTTTTTTTTTTTGTTATTAATATTATATAATTTGTTTTTAACATTCGTTTCGGTTTTTGTGTGTGTTAGCAATTTTCTTGTTAAATAAATATATGTATACGTAGTTGGTAGGACTTTATTTTTTTTATAATTTCTTGCCCCAACTTTTATCTTTATATTATTTTTTCGTGCTCTTAAGAAATGCAAATCAATAACAGAAATTTTGTAGTTTTTTTTTTTTGGGTTAGGTATACTTTTTGAGAAGTGTGTGTAGATATGCATTTATTAACACACACATATATGCATTTCTTATTGTTTTGTTTTTAAGGCTAAGCTACAACATTTGCATCTTGTTTTGTTTTTTTAAGTGTATCCTAAAAGCAGTTTGTAGCACGTTGTGTACAGTTTCTGGGTGTGAGTGTGTGTGTTTGTGTCTTTTTTGTTTCAGTTAAGAGTTAAGAATTAAATATAAAAATAAATATTAGTACATAAATTCTATATGCTAGAAAGAAAAGAAATGCAATAAAAAACACATTTTTCCTTTAAAATCTCAACTCGAAAATTGTTTTTTCTTCTCAATCATATAAAATTAGTTTGACTGGAAAATGGCGTCACATAAATTCCACATTTGAATATTCTCAAAAAAAAAATATTAACTCATTAAGAATAGGATTTGTTTATTGTTTAATGAGTAACAAAATATATTATTATTATTATAGCAATACGTAAATTGGTTTTGGTGCGGTTTGTTGTTATTTTTCTTTCAATAAATTAATACAAATTAAATACAGTTTTTTTTTTGTGGCCTTGAAATAAATACATTTTGTAATTATTAAAAATACTTGTAAGAATTTATATATTCAGAAGCCAAAAAAGAAATATTTTAAATAAAAAAACATTAATGGAATCTCATATTATGTAAACAAAATATGTTTAGTATTATTATTATTAATATAAATATTATTATTGTAGAGATGTTTGTATAAAATAAATGTCTTTTTCTTTCACACTAACAAGAAAAAAGAAATAATAATAATAATAAAACGCAATGTACTGAGTTTTTTGTTGTTTTTTTGTTGCACGCTTATAAAAAACACATACATAGATGTATATATAGAGTATGTATGAACAATTTGTATATATATACATGCATGTATGTATATATAGGCATATAAACGTTGTACAATTGTTAGGTTTCCTTTTCTTTTATTAGTTGTTTATTTGCGCTTTATTTTTCAGTTTTGCATTCAGCTTGCCATTAAAAGCTTGACTGTGTGTGGTGAAGTTGAGGTGTGGTGAGTTTTAGTACAAAAAGGAGTGCATGAGTGACAGAGAGAGAGAGAGAGCAGCCGCAGCTGTTAAGCAGTGTTGCAAAACTAATTAAGAAAATTCGATAATCGCTGGGCAACAACAATAACAAAAGTGCTGCCCATAATAATATATAATATAAATAATAAACATAGAATTTTGCAAAAAATGTTTCGATTTGGAATATGATGTGTATGTGTGTTTGTATGTGTGTGTGTGTATGATCATTGCCAGCAATACTACAGGGGAGACTTTGGAATTTTGCAAAAATAAGAAAAGAATTATTAAATATAATAAACTGGCATATTGTGTTACGGTAGTAATTGTTGTTGTAGTAGTAGAAATTTGTTGTTGTGGTGTGTTTAACGTTTGTTATTCGGGGACTTGAAATTACAGGATAACATCTCCTCTTTGGCCAATTTGGCACGATATTCGGCCATCATATCGCGACACTGTATGGCAATTTCGAGCAGTGTCGAGAACATTGTCTCACCACGCTTACAATACGCCTCCTGATCATAGTCCACATAGTTGGTTAGATCGTATAACGCTTTCGATTCGGCCAAAAAGTTCTCAAGCGTTGCATTCACGCTGCGATGATATTCGACAACCATTTCCTCCGTCTGTTGCAAGTCATCAATTGCCTGATGTTGCACAATCAGTTCGTCCGACATTTCATGTTCCTATAGGGGGAGAGAGGGAAAAAGAGATTTAGAAGACGGTTTTGATGTTCCTATAGCACGAGAGTGAGAGATTTAGAAGACGGTTTTTGGTTTTTTTTTTACATTTTTCTTGCACTAATATCGAAACTATTTTATTATTATTAAACGTTCAATTCGTTATAATTTTTCGAATACCAAATTTTATTTTGTTTTCTAGCATTTGCCTTGCTTTGTTGTCGACTTGTTAAAAGTATTTTGCATTCGCCGTTCATTCGATATTCTAAGCTTTGGGGATTTCGTATTTTGGAATTGGAAAAAAACTCTTGGGACATCAAGAATTTTGTGTATTTGTTTTGAAAACCCATGCAGCGGTCATCAGTTTTCCTCACAGCATATAGATTTTGCATTTTCTTCTTTTCGAAAAGTTTGCACTTGAATTTTGTTGGACACCGGAATTTTTGTATCCAAATTTGGGGAACGTTGTTCGATTATTAGTTGCTTCATTATATATATTTTTTTGTTGCTGTTGTTGTGGTTGTCAAGGGGACATCACTCAAGCTTAAAGCAGACGCCCCTTGGGATGTCGAGTATTGGTATTGTTATTGGCATTAGCTTGGGATTGAGTTTGATTGGGACGATTATTTGAGATCTAGCGAATAGGAAAACAACAACATGATGTGGAATCATTTTGAGATCTTGAATATTATCTTGGTTTCATCGCCCGAATATGAAGTATTTAATTAAATTGTATATTCTACTTACGCTCAGCGAACTAAGCATGGCCAAGTCCATGTTGCCGGCATTGCCATTGTTCTTGCTGGCATTGTTGTTGTTGTTGTTGGTTGTGCTGTGTCCACGCTGCATCAATTGATGATAGGTTATGAGCATGATGATTGCATTTATGGTTTACAATAGGGCCACTAACCTTATTATTAGACATCTGCTGATGATGCGGATGCTGTGAATGCGAATGCGCATGTGCATGTGAATGGGGATGTGCCTGCTGCTGCTGTTGCTGATCCTGATCCTCTTCGTCGTCATCGTCCATCACCTCAATGGGATCACCACCATCGCCATGGCCAATTTCCTGAACATCCTTGACGACCAGCTCCTTGACACGATCCGCATAGCGTAGCGTATTGAGCGTATGCTCAACACTGCTCAATCCGGGCGAGATCATTGCAATCATGCACGTCTTACTCTTCTCGCCAATGAAGGAATCGCGCAGAACCTGCGTCAATTTGGATACACGGAATGGCAGATGGGCCGATTGTTTGCCCAATGCACGAATGCATTCCTTTAATGCCAATAATGATTTATTGATCTCCGCGCCCTCCATGCGCGTCTGTCGATCCGCTGAGGATGT
This sequence comes from Scaptomyza pallida, assembly GCA_018152965.1. Lineage (NCBI taxonomy): Eukaryota > Metazoa > Arthropoda > Insecta > Diptera > Drosophilidae > Scaptomyza > Scaptomyza pallida. The sequence continues at coordinate 4,313,735 of JAECXP010000003.1, forward strand.
GTCCACGCCACGCTCATTGCCCGCCAGATCAATAAATGAGAATTTGCCATGGATTTTGCTGCTGCCCATGGGACGCAACACAATTTGGAATACGGCATGCGAACGCGATGAATTCGAATTGGCCGACGTTTGGCCCGATGTACGGGCCGCATTGCCATGCTGGATAAGCTTGAGCACCTCCTCAACGCCATCGACGACACGCTCGGTCAGACCAACGACCTGCACCTGCTGTTTGCCATCCTCCAACACGCGCAACTTTTGCTTATCGGCCAACAAATCAAAGACCTACAAAATAAACCGTGTTTCAGTTTGGACGATATCATATTCATATTGCATGTCAAAGATCCGATCCCTACCTTGCCGCTGTATATCTCAAAGAAACTGGCCGAAACGACCAGATTGAGCGAGCGATAACGCGGTCCATTCAATAGCACAAAGACATCTTTGGCCGCCATCGCATAGATGCCGTTCTTGCAATCCTGCACCTTACCATTAAATTCACCGCCCATTGTGTGCGTCTTGCCCGATCCCGTTTGTCCATAGGCAAAGCATGTCGCCATGCCGCCCTCAAAGATAGTCTTCACCAGTGGTTTAGCTGTGTATCTGTGGATATGAAAAAGCAAAGAGAGAATATGCCGTTAGTTATGGTACAGTTTTTGTAGAGCTTGGAAAGCTTTGTTCAAGAAGTTCTAACGGTAAAAATGAGCGGTAACAAGCAATTAGGGTGGTTACTAAAGAAAGTTTCAACTGTAAGAAGTAGCGGGAACGTTTAGAGTGGACACTAAAGGGGTGGACCAATTTAAAATAAAAAAAATATATCTCTAAGAATATTTTATACTCATAGCCTTGCCCCAAAAATTTTATGCAGCAAGTTTAACAATTAGGGTAGTCACATAAAGGAGTGAATCTTTTTGGAATAAGAAACTTTTTACTCAAAAGGAAAAAATATAATAAAGGAAAAGGAAATATTATATAATATCAAAAATAAAGGAACAATTAACAAGGTTGGATACCAAATGAAGTTCTAACTGTAAGAAAAAAGCAGAAGCAATCAATAAGAATGGTTTCTAAAGAGTTGACCCTATTTCGAATAGGAAACTTGGGTTAGATACTAAAGGAAATCATTTAGAGTGGATACTAAAAGGGAGGACCTATGTGTTACATGAATCTTTTTACCTAAGTAATCAATCTCTTATCAAAAATTAAGAAACATTTCATTAGGGTCGAAACTAAAGGAAATTCTTGCAGTAGGAACAAGCAATTAGGGTGGATGCAAAATGAGAAACTTATTTAATCTCAGAATCTTAACTAAACTACATACTATCAAAAGTCTTTAAAAGTAAAAATTTCCATATAACCAAAGGATTCTACTATACAAGGGTCTAAAAAATCACTTTCAGTATAACGTTAAAGGGGCAAAAAAAAACTTATAATATGGAATTGTTTTTGGATGGAACCGAAACGAAGCGTTGCAGATATGAATTCGTTATATGTGGTTCGTTACAGGGAAGTTCTACTGTAGTTCCATTAAGACCCAATCATTGTGTGGTTTATTCTCCACCATAAAATGCAATAAACACTAAAAAAAAACCGCTTACACACAATAAGAGAGAGACAGAAAAGAATTTTTGTTGCTTATCAGAAGTTGATGATTAAATTTCACCGTTTGATATACTTATAAGTAAGGTGTAGTACGTGGCGCAGCAGTTTTTAATGCCATTGACTCATGCGCAAAAAAAAACCGGAAGGAAGATGACGATACAAAAAGATTATAGAAATGTGGGCCAAAAAAAAAAAAAGAACGAACGGCAACAACAATATTAATTAAAAAGTATACAAATCAATAATAATCAACAACAAAAAAAAAGCTTTCAATTTAATGCAATGACAAATGCGGCAAAACGTTAACGACGCTGCCAATGACCGTTGAAATTTGAAAAACAAAGCGAGAGAGAAAGAGAAGCACACTGAAGTTGGCATACCCTACAAATTGATCTTAAGATTTGGCTACACGATTCAAGAAGTAAGCAAAGAACTTTCATTATGAAGAGGAGAAGTTCATTGAGTTTGAACTCAAGAAGAGTAAGACAGAGACAGACATCGTGTTTAGTCATACAGCGAAAAAGCACAACTTGGCTATTTCGGGAGCGAATGCTTTTGAGTTTGCGCACACGTATTCCTATGTATGTGTGTGTGTGTTTACGTGTGAGTCAGTGTTAGCTCAGCTTGTGCGCAATTGGCGTGCGCGTCGCCAACGCAACGCAGCAAAAATAACAACTAATATTAGAAGAGCGCACACAGCTGTTTGCAAGACAAGGATGGCGCCTTAAGGAAGAGAGCGCTTAACTCTCAATTATACACTCTCTCTCTCACGCAATGCAAGTTCGCTATGGTGATGGTAAAGGCAAATTGATTAATTAACACCTTGTTAACGAACTACTAAAAAGCCAAAGATCAGATGACTTAATGATTAGATAGATATTACTTTCTAAAAAACTAAGAATGTCATGCAAAAATTAACAAAACTAAGCAAACTATATAGTATAGTGTATTTGTCTAGTCGACGTGTTTTGAGTACTCACTTGTATACCATTGCATTGTCGCATGTATCATTGAATGCGTAGTCAAAGCGAAATTTATGATTCTCAAGGAATTTGGTTAGATCGACCTTGTTGCGCGGCTCATGCACCATTAGCATATTCTTGCGCGGCACAGATATGACATCGATCTCCTTGCGATTGATCTCCTTGCGACTTAATGGACGCTTACGCACACACACGGCAATCTGATGATCATCCACCGTCTGACCATCGAGCAGTGGCACAAATTCCAACGTATTCTGATATTCGCGTATCATTTGAGCGGTCTCCCAATTGGGATTACCAGGATCCTGATTCATCAGCGCCACCTTCTCCTCCTTGATCTCGGCCTGACGGGCGCGACGCTTCTCGCGGTTCTCCTTCAGACGTTCCACCTCCTTCAACGCATGAGAGCGACGAGAGCCAGCCGCAGCAGTCGTAGCTTGTGAATTATTTGAGTTATTTGTGGTGGCCGCAGCAGCGGCTGCAGCAGCAACGGCGGCCGCCTGTGTTGCCGCCGCAATGGCAGCGGCAGCTGCCGCCGTCTGTTGTTGCTGTTGCGATACTGTTGTTGCCAGGGCGGAAGCGATACGCGTCTGTTGTGCATTGGTATTTTGTGGCACGCCACTGGCATAGCGTGGACGTATCATACCCATGCCGGATATATTATTGGCGGTCATGTTGCCAACACTTTGACTTGTGCCCAACTGTGTGGGGGCCGGCATTGGTGGTGGCAAATGCTGTTGCTGTTCGCTGATTTTATTTAGCTGTATGCCCGTCATGGTCATGCGTGCCGTTGAATTGCCCGAACTGGCGCCAGATCCTGCTGCTGCTCCAGCACTGCCCATGGCCGATTGTGTGGGATTGCGTGATAGATTCACGGGTGCGGGAATTGCCTGTTTCTTGGGCTCAACGACAGCACTGGCATGATGCTCAGTAGGGCCGCTGCCGCCGGGCGCTAGATCCGGATTGAGTGAGAGTATTGCCTCCAATTCGACTTCTTTGCCTTTGGTCTCGCCACGTTCATACCATTCCACCGTAATGCATAATGCGGATGGATTCAGTTTGGATACAACGGCGCCATGGATGCGTCCATCGGTGCGCTTTATCTTAACGCTTTGACCGATATTAATGTTATCCATAATGTGTATGATGATTTGCTTGAATTTATTCGCACAAAACTTGCCAACACTGGCTAGAGTCTCGTCTCTCTCTCGCTCGCTTTTATCCTGCTGCTGATCTCTTGCGCTCGCTCGCGGTTGCAGTTGTGTTTGTTTTTTTTCGACTTTATTGTAAAACGGCAACTATTTGCGTGAATAAAAAATGTGTAAAATGTTTACTTTTATGATACCGAAAAATGTGAAAATTTTATTTGTATAAAATTTTGAAAAAAAAAAATTGTGTTTTTTTTTTTTTGTAAAAACTTTTTAGAAAATTTTTTGTTATTTTATTTCACGAGATTCTCTCTGAATGTTAGACTGTAAATGAATAACTGTGAGCTATGCCTGGCTCTATACCAAGCACATTACTGACAGTGCAGGCAACGCTTACTCACATCACAAAACAAAACACAAAAAAAAAAACTTGGTTTCCAACAACAATCGACAAATAAAACAAATCACACAAAATAACAATGTTCGAAACGGCAAAGAGCGAGACAGCAATGCCACAAAATGGCTGGCGCTTAAAGTTGCTGCCGCTGCGACGGAATGACGACGACTGGCTTTGGCTTCTTCTATGTCGAGGCCGCAAAAACACACACAAAACACACAAAACAAAACTAAAATAAAAATCAGACAATATATACGGCGGCGGCGTCGTTGCTCACAGCGTACTTTTTTGCGTGCGTTTGTGTGCGATTTTTAAATGGCCAACTGTCGCTTGGCGCTATCGATAACACGATTTAATCAAATATTCACACATATGCTAATAAAACGGACGCACCGCGCCGTCTGGCGTCTGGGCTTTGTCCAATTGTGATTTTCTGCGCCGATTTGTTATGTTTCTTATTATACTTCTTTTTTTTTGCCATGAATGCATGCATGCATCGATAGCGGCTCGTTGTGCAACACTGTTTGCCTATGCGGCACATAGCGACAGTCACAAACTACATACATATGTTACTTGCACACACACATATATGCATATATATGCGCGAGCACATGTACATATATACGTATATATGTGCATATAAGGCATGTGTAAAAGTGCCAAAAACACGGCTAATCAATGCCAGCAAGCTTTACGTTGTTTAATTACATACACACACACACAAACGAAAACACTTGCATGTAGCTGCGCTTTTGTTGTTGTTGTCGGCTGCGGCAGCAGCAGCAGCAGCTTTACGTCATGCAGTAGCTGACGGCTGCGGCTCCCACATAGAAACACTCACGCACGCACACACACATGCAAATGTGCACAGGCTGGCAAAAGACATTTGCCATCCATCTTAAAGCCATCAGGGCTTTTATGCACACACACATACTCATACATACACCAAAAAAAAAAAAGAGAAGCAAACGCGGAAATGTAATAGTGAATTTTGCAAACTTTTGCGATTGTGGCGGCTGCTGCTGCTGCAGAGGCCGCGGCTTATGCTGCTTCTGCTCTCTAGCGTTGTTGCAAACAATAACTACAACGTGTAATTTGCGCTCACCTCAACTTGTACACTTGGGATTTTTTGAACACACGCGCTGCTTACTTTCCGAACTATTAAATAGCACAATCCATAAAATTACTAAACGGTTTTGTTTCTTTTTTTTGTTTTTTTTATTTTTTGGATAAAATCACAACTAGTTATCACAAGAGTGTGTTCGAAATAAAATGTACAAAGCGACCAGATGTCAACAACAGAATTTTAGTTCACAGTTTACTTCGCCATTGTATTTTTTGACTGCCACTGCCAGCCAGTCAGCTAGTCAGTCAATTGTGCGTTTTGCAGCACTGCCAACAAACGCTGTGCCGGCCGTTAGCAGCGCATAGTTTTTAAAAATATTTGGTTATTTATACAATTATTGCATTAAAGTGCAGGCCACTGGCTAAACAATAAGACGAACAATTAATTTGGTTATAGCAAATGCGAATTTATGCCGGAGGCTCAAACTAAAACAGCTGCTTGAGTATATGGTATTAATTGGTATTTTTTGCTAACAAGTGTATTTACAAAATATATCGATATACCGATATCGGCTGTCATCCTAACACTGAAACTAACTCAATCGTACGTGTATTTGTGTTTGTGTTTGTGGTGGTTGCAATAAATTTGTTTGTGCGTAGAAAATAAAAAACGCAAAAAAAACCTCAACACAGGCAAAAGTACGAACAAATTGGTAAGTAAGTGCGCGCAATGCATATGTCATGCACTTCAATAATAATAAATAAATGCTAATTAAACGAACAGTAAGGCAGTCAGGCAGAATGGACATCATGGACATCCAGGCTGTCGAATCGAAGTTAAGTGACGTCACAGTGACACCAATACCTCGATCGCAAGTACAAAACTTTTACAACTATCAGCAGCAGCGTGAACAGCGCGAACAGCAGCCCCAAATCCAAATATCCGCCATACATCATTCACGTGGCAGCAACAATTCATCATCAACAAACAGCAACAACAACAACAATAACATGGGCGCCAGCGATTACTCCACAAACAGCAGCAGCAGCAACAATAGCGGCGGTGGCGCCAGCGGCAGCAAGCGTGAACGCAACAGCATCCAGCAACAGCAGAGCAGCGCTGCAGCAACAGCAGCGGCCGCTGCAGCCGTTGCCGCCTTGCAATATTCACCGCAATTTCTGCAAGCCCAGCTGGCGCTGCTCCAAAAGCAATCGAATACTACGGCCACACCGTCAGCGTCTTCAGCATCAGCTGCGGCCGCAGCAGCAGCAGCCGCTCTCTCTCTGGCCAACATTGCGGCCGCTTCCAATGGACGCAGCAACAGCAACAACACTAACACCCAAAACATCAACAACAGCAGCAGCAGCAGCAGTAATCTTGGCCTGAATCTCACCCAGTCGCAGCTGAAGTACCCGCCTCCATCGACATCGCCCGTTGTCGTGACCACACAGCAATCGGCGAACATCACCACACCGCTAACATCCACAGCCAATCTGCCCACGGTGGGCAGCGTTTCCGGCAGCAATGGGTTGAGCAAGTATGCCCAACTCTTGGCTGTTATTGAGGAGATGGGTCGTGATATACGTCCAACGTATACGGGTTCGCGCAGTTCGACGGAGCGTCTGAAGCGTGGCATTGTGCATGCACGCATCTTGGTGCGTGAATGCTTGATGGAGACGGAGCGTGCGGCACGCCAATGAGGGGAGGAGTGCGGCGGCGGCATGCCGCATATATTGTCATCAGATTAAGCTCGACTCTTGTCTACATACACATACATACATACATATAGATCCGGTGCATGGTAAACATAAATTCAAGACGTATTTAAGTGTGGCCAGAGTTCAGAATTGGCATAATGGCAACGAAGCATAATTTATCTTTATTTCTTGAGTGTATTTTAATGATTTCAAACACAAATTACACAAATAACATGAATTAAATTGACCAATTTTGTAAGGAAAATTAATATAACAATAATTGAATGCTGTATAAAAAATCTACAATATGTTTAACTAAGTTAATACTTTGTCCAAAAAAAAAAAACAGAAATGTTTTAGATTTAAATTTTTGTGCTTTTGCCATGCACTTAATCATCAATATTTAAGTTTAGTTTACTCTTATCGTTTATTAGTTAAGCCCCAAAGTTTTATTATTATTATTTTATTTCTTTATTAAACCGTAGCAAATTTTATGTCCCTTTGTATTAATGTTTTGTTTTTTTTTTTTTGAGTTAATTTTTTTTGATGACTTTTGGAAATAATCTACAAATTAACTGGCAAATTTTGTGCCGCCGGACCATAGTTAAAAAATGTTTAGACTAGCTCAGGTTATACAAGTTATATAGAATATATATATACTATATGATATATATACATAAATCTTGCAAATGAGCCAGAAGACAGCTTACAATTTTTATAGGCATAAGCAAAGAATACATATATGTATTTATAGACGATATAAGACTAAGCTAAGTTGCACCTGCCCTATATATAAATATGTATACATACATATATACTATATATTTATATAGTATAGTTCTTACTTTTTTTTGGTGTGCGTTTTTTGTATATGTGTTCTAAAACGTTGATGTTGTACAGCTTTAAGTAGGACACTGCTCCCAAAACAAAAACAAAAAAAAAACCACTCACAATGTATACTATAATATATATATATATATACTCTTTATATACTATATATATATAACAACAAAAAATTGGATACAGATCTGTAAGTTATTTTAGATAACTATACAATAATATATCTATATGTTGTTATATAGAAATCTAGATAAACCACACACAAATTGAGAGACATATACATTAATATATACATTATATATATATATATATATATATATTGTCTAAGTTCAAGCATGTATACCAACAACCAAAAAAAACTCCAATAAACAAATATTTTGGTCTATATATATATATATAATTATAAAAATGTATTTAAAGCTTCATGTTCTTTTTATCACAATCGAAACGGGGACAACATTTAGGATAGGGCTGAGTTGGATCCTCAACAAGTTTACAGGGTTGCAGGCTGTTCAAAGACGGACAGCTGTAAGAAGTTTCAAAGGATTATTATAAGGATATATATTCAGAATCGTATGCACTTACGTTTTTCCTCTTAGGATACCATTCGATTCGCAGGTGTTTAGGATACAACGACCTGCCGGCTGATACGTTTCACCCGTCTTCAACTTACGACCTTCAATCTGACAATCTGTAAAAGTAAAGTAATATTTTAATGGGTTAATATTGACTTAAGGAAACTCTTTAACTAGTTAATATTGTATCAAAATTTCAGCATCAAATGGTCTTGAAATTCTTACCACCCAGAACCAGTAGGGAATGGATGCCCAATACCAGGACACATAGCACAAATGTAATCGTCTTCATCATGTTAATACAAAAATACACTGAATGTTTAAACTTGGAGCTTGTTTGCTATATAGTCTAATCAGATTTTCTATGAATTGCTTAAAGCTCAGTTTCTGACCTGATCATAGGCCATTGAGTGTATCAGTGCCGTTAGGCAAACGTATTGAGAGCTTAATTCGTATGAGAACAAGGCGTATTTAAATTTTAAATACGCCTTGTATGGGAATACTCTAAAGACAGCTGTTAGGTGATACTGAGAGAGAGAAAGTAAAAAAGAGAGTGAGGAAAAGTTACGCGTTCTCTGCATCTCTAAAATTAATACTCTTTGAATACAGTCTTACTTCTTAGAACCGAAGCAGCACTAGCTTGTTGTTGATGTTCAGTTGCGCCGCCGCCGCCGCTGGGCGCTATATCCGGATTAAGTGGGATTATTGTCTGCAATTCGACTTCTTTGCCTTTGGTCTCGCCACGTTCAAACCATTCCACGGTAATCCATAAATCTAATGGATTCAGTTTTGATACAACGGCACAATGGATGCGTCCATCGGTGCGCTTTATCTTAACGCTTTGACCAATATAAATGGTATCCATAATGTGTGATGATTTGAATTTAGTTTTTTTTTTTTGTTCTTTTATTTTTTGTATAAAATCACAACTAGTTATCACAAGAGTGTGTTCGAAATAAAATGAACAAAAAGCGACCAGATGTCAACAACAGAATTTTAGTTCACAGTCTGTCAATTGTGCGTTTTGCAGCACTGCCAACAAACACTGTGCCGGCCCAAGAATGATAAAAAAGAGATGGCGACATGCGCATGTTTTCCCGTTATAATACGTCATTGGTGCTTTTCGAAGAGTTGCCAACATATAACGTTTTTTTTATTTAAATTAAAGGTCATACAAGTGACATACAAAACGTGTGATAATTGTGAATTTTGACAGCCCTGCAAAAAAAATACAGTTTGGTAAAATGAGGTGCACAGTGGTCAACTGCAGGCAAAACAACAAACAAAAATATTAACTATAATATCTTTCATTAAAATGTTATAAGCAGTCAATAATTTTTGCTCGTTTTGTTCAGTAATTTATTGCTATATTGTTTGTTGTTCTATCATGTTTGGTGCGCATAGTTATTAAAAATATTTGATTGTTAATACAATCTTATTTCTTTATAACGAATTTCTTTCACTTTTTTCCCCATCGAAACACATTTCCTATAAAAAAAACTTTCTCCATAAAGCATTTTCTTATCTTCTCTAGCTGTTTTTTATGCAAGTTTGAATGTCGTCTAGGAAAAATGTTTATTTTTAGAGATTTTCTGAGCTTTATGGAAACAAATTTGACATTCTACTTAATCCATAAAGGTAACAGCCTGAAGTTTTCTGTCTGAGGATCTTCTTGAGCTTCGTTGAAACCTTCAATTGTTGCAATCGAGCTGGGCACAACAATCCGGATAGGGTAGCGAATAGTCGTTACTAGTAAAAACACAACCATTTGCCAATTACATGCGATCACAGCTATAAGAAAACAATATCTATGTTAAAACGCTTTATACGTAACGATCATAAACTTACTGCTTAATCATTAGCACATAATCCTCCCGACAATGCACTTGGGCACAAAAGTACGGAACATCGACGGGGAAAAGTGTACCATTTAGTGGTACAGCCAGCTCAAGTTCCTCATAAAAGCAATGATCTGGCAACGCTGTGAAATATATATAACTTTCAATTGAAGCCATGGTTTTTTTTTTCGCTTTTCTTCTTACCTGGATGCTTGGTATTGCCACGATATTGAGTGCTAAAACCCAACACTGACGCAAAAATCAATGTTAAGTAGATCCATGCGAAAAGTAATCGGTGAATTCCTCGACACATCTTCAATTCTTCAAAACAACTACACAAATGATAATACGACAACGGATGTGTTTTGTACTGAGAACCTTTCAAGCTATTATTATCAGCTTTTCTTTTGTTGTTTTTCAGTTTTGTTGATAAGCTCTCTCTATTCTCTAGAGTCTAGACTATATAATTATTTTTCGTATTGTTTAGGTGATAAATTGTTCGAAACCTTATTTAATGGCAGCTTAATTATTCTCCCACAAGTGTTTTCAAACTCAATCGAATGCTTGATTTATGCAAAAATACCCTTCAAGCTCGAGTCAAAAAGTCACGACTAGGAAATACCCTTCTACATAGAAAATGCCATAGCTAAACTTCAATTCGCTATATCTTTGGTGTTTCTTAAGCAATTTTTATCAAATTGTTGTCCAATGTTCATTATTTTTTCAATAGTTCTAAAACTTATTTTTAAGAAATTCAACTTTTTCCTGCTATCGATTCCAAGAGTGCATCGGAAACCCGTAAAGTTAACGATAACTCAAAACAAAACTTATACTGCTCATTCTATAAAAGAACTTCAATACAAAATTGTATGTCTATAGCTCTTAAAGTCCTTGAGATCCACGCGTTTATATGGATTTATCGACTCGCCTGTTGATGCTGATCAAAAATATATATACTCTATCGGTTGGGAATTGCTTCCTTCTGTCTGTCACACATTTTTGCACAAAACTATTATAAGTTTTAGCCATTTAATGGGTTATGGTCATTATTATAATTTTTTTTTTTCGGAAGTTCAAGTTTAATGAACTCTTAACGATTTTTATTGAGCTTTTTAAGAGCTTTGACTTCTTTCCAGGGTTAAACAATTTATTGTACTTAAGATTTTGTTACGATTTTAAGTAGTATTTGCTATTGTTATGGTTTTTTTTTTTGTGTATCCCCCGCGGCAAAATGAACTATTGCTTTCAGGGCTGGGAATGGATTGTTTTAATTAATACAAACTAGATCTAGAAAACAGTCACAAAATGAAACGACGCACTTGCCCCACATGCAGTTTACACAGGGAGAAATAATCGATGAGCTTTGGAAAGATTTTAAGAAGATTTTCTTAAATATAGAAGCACTGAAAACTCACTCAAAACTCAAGTTATTTTTTAATCAAAAATCTTTGTCCCATATGCAAAAATATATTTATTTTTATATATAAAAAATATTTAAAAGATTTTTTTATATCAAAATTCAAACAAAAATCTATTAAAAATATTTTTAAATATTTTTTTGTGCCTAATATAAAAATTTAGAGTTTTTACCAAATTTTTTCTTCCAAAATTCTATAATCACCATATGTGCATTGAATTTTTGTTGCAGTGTACACATACACATAGTGCGAATTAAGCGGCTTTATTATTTATTTTATATAAAAGTAACAACAATTAATTGTAATTGACTCAGTCGCGCGTTCGACGCTCAACCAAAGAGGTTGAACATTAAACAAAATAAAACACATTTTTCTTGGAAAGATATATACAGATATAGTAAAAATACATCGTCATGATCGTAGCTAATGTTAATTATGGATTATTATTATTGTTGTTGCTGGCAATAATTTTTGTTGATGTCTCCGCGGATCTGGCCTATCGGGCCAATGCCATTAATTCAGGTGAGTTCAAGAGAGGAGGATAATGTGAGATATGAATATGTTTCGTCATAGATTATCCGGGTCAGTGTTACTATGATGAACTGAAGCAGCCCATACCCAAGCATCAATCGTATAAGCCCATCAATCGCGAAGGTCACTGCAAATCCTTCTATTGCCGTCCCGATTATGTGCTCGAAATTGAATAGTAAGTTCCTAAAAAAACTTTTTTTGCTTTCGGAAAGATAAAATTCCTTAAAATTCCTTCGGAAAATCTTATTTTTCGAACGATTCTTGATATTTTTACAAAGGAAACCTTAATTTCTAGCTTGAATCCATCTAGATTTTGGCTCAAGTTGAAAAAACTGTAATATTTAACGATCGTAAAAACTTTACAAAACAATATTAAACATTTTCCTGATATTTTATGTCTTTTCTACTTACTTTCAAACCAAAATTTTCCATCATATTCCTTCAAAGTGATAAAAAAAAAAATATCGAAGTTTTAAAGATAGAGAAACTTATTTGAGTTTTTCCTTAATTAATGTTTTTTCACCAATTTCATAATTCTTTAAATTCTCTTTATCTTACAGCTGCGGCCGTCACAATTTAATGCCTACGAAAAATTGTAAGATTGGTTCCGATATGCGTCGCATTTTTCCACATTGTTGTCCCAAATTGATCTGCCAGGAGCCGGAAAGCAATGATATTTAGTCATTATTATGTGTTCTATATATGTACTGTAAACTTTAGCACAATATTTCTACAATAAATTCTATAAATAAACATTTTTTGTTCGATGTTTTCTCGAAGAAAAAGCAGCTGTTTCTTTATATTAAAATGGTTCAACAGCTGTTAAATCTGTGATAACAGTTGGTTTTGATACCTAAACAATAAAAATGATATTTCGATGGGATTTCATGAAGTTAAGGAAACTTAAGGAACAACTGGATTTTATTTCTGGGTATGGGTATGAAGAAAATATCATAACATTTTTTGAGGAATATTCTTAAAATACTTTTCTTTAGAAAAATATAACGGAAAATCAAAGATTTTCAAAGCTTTGCGCTCAAATCAAAAAAAAAAAAAAACTAGGATTTTTAAGATCTTTATTAAAGCATCTTGAACCTATCGACCGAAAAACAAAACTTAGACTTTCTAAGAACAAACCTCAAAAGAACTGAGAAACTAAGCCAAACTCATGTATACTACTATATACAAGATCATTTCTAGAGCACAAACCATTTAAGAAAAAAAAACCCCGACTGATGAAAATTGCAATTAACTCAATCAAAGAAAATAAACAGAGAGAGAGAGAGAGAACAAACAAACAGTTGAGAACTAAGCTAAGCTAAATGATCAACAATTATGCAATTAACAAGCAAATAAACAACATTTAAAACAGGTTCAAAACTAGATGATACTACAAATGCGCTACACTAAAACGGAAAAAAATCGAATTCCTAGGAACAAAACTGTAGAGCATAGAATAAACGAATGAACGAAGTAGAAATTAGCTAAAGCCTCTCATTAGAATTGCAAATTTACTTAGTTTGGGGTTATGAAAAAATTAATAGTTAGTCGTATATTAGAGATCGTATAAATAGCAAACTGGTTGAGCTAACGGACTTCAGTCGATTCAATACCAATATAAGATGCGCAACATTTTCAATTTACTAATCGCAACAGTCCCGTTGCTTCTCATCCTTATGATGATGATGTTCGGTTCCATTGAGGGCGGTAAGTTTTCAATATAGCCTAAAATATTCCGAGTAAAATCCATATAAATGGCATCCTTTTAATAACAGTTAGCGAGCCAGTGTGCACGTATCGCAATTCCGAGGATGAGACCGTATTCCTTAAGTATTTGCCATTGCTGAAGAAGGGCCAGGATTATGTGGATTTTGGCAAGGAGGGCAAATGCCTTAAACGTGCCATCTGCACAGATACATTCAAGACCGTCGTCGAGGAGTAAGTATATTTGCAATAGAAACTGTGAAAGTTTTTGTGATAAGTGTGACGATTTCGGGTTTTAAGCGTTGTTTTGTAAGGGACTTTTTATCGGAATCAATTCGATAGCACAAAAGTTGACTTTTTCCAAAATTTCATTGGGTTTGGTCGAAAACTGACCTAGTTCACATAGTTGGGGCTGGTACAGACAAGCGTGGCACGAATATAAGCACAAGAAAATGTTTAGGGGTGACATTTCTACATAGCTCTAGAATACCCTATATACAGGAATAAGCTTTACTTGATTTTTCTTAAATATTTAAGCCGTTTACTCGGAGATGCCTATTAAAAGGATTTTTTATAGATCTTAAAAGTAATAAGGTAGTAGTAAAGTTGAATATTACAAACCTTAAGAATTTTAATACTCCAGTTAACTAAGATTTCTAAAATCTAAAGCTTTTTTTTAGTGAATTCCGAGATTGTCTAATTAAGTGCATATGGGTTAAAAAAAAAAAAAAACAAAGAATTTCGTGAAAAACTTTGCTTGCAAGGAAATTCGCTTCAGAAAAGCTGAAAAAAAAATCAGTGTAAAGGCTCAATTAGAGAAATACCGTTAGGACATACCGTTAACCCGTTACGTATCGCCTTTTGTGAGTATTCAGATTCACATAGAAAATAACCTTAACCTTCTTAACTGATTTTGATCAAATTTGATTCAAATGTTCATTATTTTATCCATAGTTGCAAACCTCATTTTCACAATTTTGAGATTCAAGTTCTTTTTATCGCTTACAAGAGTATATCGGAAACTCGTGGGAATCGAAATGTCGAAACAAACTTGTACTGCCTGAAAATATATTCTTTATGGCGTCGTAGATGCCTCCTTCTGTTTGTGACATACTCTTTGCAAAAAACCATTTTATGGGTTAAGGGCTTAAAAGTTATTCAAGGAAAACTCCTTGACCTAAATAGCCTCAATACCCTTTTATGGTTAAGCGGTTAAAACACTTGCCACGTGCAACTAGTACTAAAAGACCTAGAAATTGTTATGCTTTTTCTAATCTATTATCTTCTATCATTCAACAGTTGCTCTCAGCATAAAGTCACGTGCCAGAATAAGCAGCGATATACGGGCGTTTTTCCCGCCTGTTGTGTCAAATGTGCCTAGGATACGTTCGAGAACATATATATGATGCCAAAATTGGAGTGCATAATACATATACAATATCTTCTAGATATAGTTTGCAAAAGTTGTTTAAATTACATCAATCAAATAAATAAATAAAATAAAAGAAATGATAACAGCCTTTGTATTTTCACATTCATTGTTTGTTATTTTTTTTCCATATTTTTGTTGGTTTTTCTTTCTTTTTTTTTTTTATTTGTCTTAGCTATTTTTATAATTTTTCCATGTAAATCGCAAATTTACGCAAAATTTTATATGTTGTTGATGTTGTATTTTGTTGTTGTTTGTTGCCATTGTTGTTGTTTGTGGCAAAATATCTAAAACAGCATTGAAGTTTCTCTGGAAGTTTGATGCCCTGTTTTTGTTTTTTTTTTGCTACGTTTCTCAGTTTGCCTAGTGTATGTGTGTTGTGTGAGTGTTTTGTTGTTTTTAATTTAGTTTTGCCTTTATAATGTTTGAAATTTGCGGCTTGCCCAGACCAAACAACAAAGGGCAAAAACTAATATTACAAAAAAAAAAAACAAAAAAAATTAAGTTAAGTTTTACATTAGATAATAATGTTGGGCAACTCTGATGAACGTGTGTGTAAGTGTGTGTTGGTGTTGTTTGTGTTGTTGTTATTGCTACACTTCAATTGTTTGTAACTGTATAACATCATATAAGCATAATGTTCTTGTTGTTGTTGCTGCTCCTGCTTGTTCATGTTGCAGCATCTTTGTTTTTTATTTCAATGTGGAACTTATTAGTTTGTTGTTGTTTTTTGTATAGATATTATGTATTTTGTTGTTTTGTTTCTTGTTTTTTGTTTTATGTTTTGTTTTTGTAGTAAACTAATGCTTATAGATCCTCATCCTCATCGGGCAGAGCGGTCGCCTGCGCCTCCTGCAAATCACGCTCAATTTGCAGCTGCCAATCTCTGTCCATTTTGACCTCTGGAGGCAGCAGCGCTGGCATTGCCACAAACTCCAAATTGGGATCACCGACCAGTTTGCGTGCGAGCCAAAGGAATGGTTTCTCGAAATTGTAATTCGATTTTGCAGAGATGTCATAGTACTAAAACGAAAGCGAAGAGAGAAAATTCTTCATTAGTTTGCTGCACTTTCCAACACTTGCAGAGTAATGTATAAACAACAACAGTTATCTTTTCGCTCTCGCTCTGTGTCGTGTGTCTCGTTGCTTTGCATCTCTCTCTGATTCGTTGTTGAGATGCTGCCCCCACGCTGCCCCCCCGCCGCCCTGTTATCATGCTTACCTGCAAATTCTTCTTGCGATGAAAGACAATAGTTTTAGCCTTGACCTTACGATCCTTGATGTCCACCTTATTGCCGCAGAGGACAATGGGTATATTCTCGCAAACGCGAACCAGATCACGATGCCAGTTGGGCACATTCTTGTATGTGACACGTGACGTCACATCGAACATAATGACGGCACATTGGCCCTGAATGTAATAGCCATCGCGCAAACCGCCAAATTTCTCTTGGCCAGCTGTGTCCCAGACATTGAAACGGATCGCACCGCGATTGGTATGAAAGATCAATGGATGTACCTCAACACCCAGTGTGGCCACATATTTCTTCTCGAATTCGCCAGTCATGTGACGTTTGACGAATGTCGTTTTGCCGGTGCCACCATCGCCAACTAATACGCACTTGAATGTTGGCATATCCTGTCCTTCCTGTGCCATCTTTGCAGATTGTTGTTGTACTTTGTGCTGTTAAAAAATATCTATGCTTTTTTTTTTTTTGCTTTACAACGCTGTTGCTGTTGTTGCTGCTGCAAAAAAGAGAGAGATGGTTTGGATTAGTTTTCTTTCTGGTGTTGTTTTTATTATTATGTTGCGAAGAACGTGTTGTTGAACGTGAGACGTGCGCAATGCGAATGCGAGCGCACCCAACACGGAAAAGGTAAAGGTCAGCAGAAAAACCGAAGGAAGGTAAATGCCAAAGGCTGCTGCTGCTGCTGCTGAGCGCAAAGCGCGCCAAAGGACAACAACAGCTGTTGCCAGCCTCCGACTCCATTCAGTGCAAACAAGACAAAGCGAGAGAGGAATATATATCGCACCGAATGCAAGAGAGCGCAAAACTGCAGCTGTGCTGTCACTGTGTGCGTGCTTGTGTGTATGTATGTACAGGCAGGCAGGCAGGTAGCATGCGGCAATGCCGTGAGAGCAGTCTTCTCTTGTGTTTTTGTTGTTCCTGTGTCTGTCTTTATGTAAGCGCGTAGCACAATTATAGCAGAATGATACTTTCATACTTTTATTTGTCACAAATTAAACCGTTATATGTTCACCACAATGTATCACCGAACAAAATACGACAATAATATACAAATTAAGTTTTGTCAATTTTGTCGACAAAATCTCGGCTCGATAATAACAAAGTGTCATTATAGCATAGAAACCGAAGAGTTTGCAGATATTGTTGAAATGCGTTTCACAGCTGAATCAGCACTCACACACACGCACGCACGCATGAATGCTGCTGTGTAGCTTTGACACAAGCATGCATACACACAACAACCCAGCGAGTGCGAGCGAGCACGCAACATAATGTAAGCGAGTGTGGCTGTGCTGCTAACACAGCAGACGCAAGTAAAGCGCGCCAAAATGTAAGCCAAACAAGCAAAAGGGGAACGGGCCAAGTGCATCTGCAATGCCTATTCACATGAAAAACATTGAATGCTATGTCTTCGTCGTATTAATAAACACAATAAAAAAAAAAATAATAATGCTAACGCATAGCCCCAAACACACACACACAAACAACCGTTTACCGACACACATACACAAACACAGACGCCAATACACGCGCCACTGTCTGAAACATGACGCAAATTTTTTTTCTTTCTTTCCCTACAGCAAAATCTGGTTTAACCTCACAAAATTTTCGACTGACCGCCGTTGTGCGCAAACATTTTTGGCATTTGCCAGCCGCAAATTGTAAAAAAAAAATATACTGATGGTTCGTTAAGAGCCTGGTCTGTATAAATATACATTTAAATGTTGATGTGCAGCACTATATGGAGTCTTGGAAGCTTGGGCAACACGCGGCACCACGTCGTGCGACGCCGGCCTTCTAAATAACGGGGCTCGGAGCAACAACAATCAACTCGGCAACAGATTGTGGTGCAAAAGAGCGTAACAAACGCATTTTTACATATACATACATATATATATGTATATACATATAAATATATGCATATTGAAATGCGCACATTTAAAGCATCAGCTTACGAAGCCGAGCAGACCACCCACAGATTTTGCTGGAATAGTGACGCCGCCGTCGTCATACGCAGCGCCGACGACTTTCGAGACACATTTGCAAATTTAACCACAATGCAACATCAAAAAAAAAAAAAGAAAACGTGCGCGTTTAACAATGATTTGGTTTTTACTTACTTGGCTTTTGTCGATTTTTCGTTCAACAATTTAGCAAAAGCACACCGACTAAATGTTTCTTTAAACAGCACCGACACAGAAATGATTCAAGAACGTATTTGGGCTCTATGACAAGTTTTGCTTCGCAGCAATCTGACTTCGTTCGCGTTCCTGTTCGCACTGGTCGAAAAATATCGATGGCATTTATGACAGACAGTTTTGAGTTGTTGTGTGCAACACTGTTCTGTGTTACCACAATACAAAATGCCCAAAAAATACTAGTTTCTAGTGCATTAAATACTGACAGCGCGCTCATGCTACTATCATCGATATGTCGTGCATAACCAAATCGATACACTGTTGTTGACCCCATTTTAATTTGTTAACATCGCTAAATTGTACGGTTCTCAACCACAAAAATAATCAACATAATTTTTATCAATTAAAATTAAGCGTTAAATTGTATATTGTCCTTGCTAAGCACAAAGATGTCGACACGTCGCCAAGCCATCACGCTCTATAGAAATTTGTTACGTGAATCTGAGAAGCTGCCAGCCTATAATTTCAGGTTCGTCATATTGTGAAATAACATAACACATTTCTTACAACAATTTTGTTGTTGTTGTAGAATGTATGCGGTTCGCAAGATACGCGACACATTTCGTGCCAATAAGACGCTAAACGATTTCAAAGAAATCGATCGACAAATGGCCAGCGCCAAACAAAGTCTGGAACTAATACGTCGACAGGTAAGTTCGTAAGTTTGCCGGGTCAATAACATGACAGCCAATCAGCTGTCAATATTGTGTATTTGCATATACTATTGCTATTGCGATAACACGTTGTCTTTAAATTCTAATACCCTCTCTCTGTTCGCTGTTCACATACAGGTAATTATCGGACATCTGTACACGACGGACAAATTGGTTATCGAGCAGAAAAAAACGCTGCGACCATCTGATGACTGATGCAAGTGACTGACAGTTGCATCACTAGCTCTCCCACTTACACACACACACACACAAAAGGCACGGACAATAGCCGAATCGAAAAGACTCGTTACATTTGAATATACATATATATATATTGCTTCTTGCTCTTCTCCTGTTATTTGTTAGTTTTGCCGCCATACAAAACCAAACAAACTATTAAAAAAAAAAAAAACATCCAAAAAGGATTGTAGTAAAACACACATACGATATACAAATATGATTATAAATGAAATTATATATTGTATAATTAAGTACTCGACATAGGAAGAGAAAAATAGAGAGAGAGAGAGATTGTGGTTATAAAGAGTATACAAACAGTGTACAGTGGTCACTCGCTAAGTTCATTACCATATAGAGTTGCCACAGTTCCTGAATTAGTTTATTTTACAATTACAATGATCTTCCAGACCATTTATCATTCGAAAGCTTTTATGTCAACAACAAAAAAAAAACTTATATAAAAATACACCATAGAAAAAAAAAAAAAATAAACAATTGTTAAGCGATCGATCACTGTAAAAATATATATATATATATAGTATATATGGAATGTTGTTTGCTTATTATGTACATGTAGTGTTCCTTCCTATGCCTGATAGGTGCTGGCCGACACATTGCCACCGGTGCCCGTCCAATTGGTATGATGAAATTTGCCCTCCTGGCCCAACAGCTCGTACGTATGGGCGCCAAAGTAATCTCGCTGCGCCTGCAACAGATTCGCTGGCAACTTGGCCGTACGATAGCCATCGTAGAAGCTCAGAGCGGTGGACAGTGCGGGCACTGGGATGCCCCAAAGGAAGGCATTCGCAACAACCTGACGCCACGAATCCTGGCCATGTTCGATGGCCCGTTTAAAGAAATCATCGAGCAACAGATTCGATAGCTTGGGCTGCCGAGTGTACGCATCCTTGATGTTGCCCAGGAACACACTGCGTATGATGCAACCGCCACGCCACATCAAGGCGATGCCACCATAGTTCAGACTCCATTTGTTCTCGCTGGCCGCTTCGCGCATCAGCATAAAGCCCTGGGCATAGCTGACGATCTTGGCACAGTACAAAGCATATTTGAGACCATTGAGAAATTGTTTGACATCGCTGACACTGGGCTTGACCGCAGGTCCCTTGAGCACTGCGCTCGCCCGGACACGTTCATCCTTGAGCGCTGAAAGGCAGCGAGAGAAGACAGCCTCACCGATTAGCGTCACGGGCACACCATATTGCAGGGCCGCGATGGCAGTCCATTTGCCTGTGCCCTTTTGTCCGGCCGTATCCCGAATGCGCTCGAGGAGATGACCCTTGTCATCCTTGTACTTGAGTATGTCACGTGTGATCTCGATGAGGAACGAGTCCAGCTCGGTGCTGTTCCATTGCCCGAACACCTCGGACATTTGTGGCGCCGTCAAGCCCAGACTCTGCATGATGTGATAGGCCTCGCAGATCAGCTGCATATCGCCATACTCGATGCCATTGTGCACCATCTTCACGAAGTGGCCGGCACCGGCATCGCCCACCCACTCACAGCACGGTTCACCGTCCGCCTTGGCGCATATGGCCTGGAAGATCGGTTTAATCAAGGGCCAGGCGGCGGCATGGCCACCGGGCATTAGGGATGGTCCGTGTCGGGCACCCTCCTCGCCGCCACTGACACCGGAACCGACATAGAGTAGGCCCAACTTTTGCAGTTCGTCGCAGCGACGCGATGTATCCTGATATTCCGAGTTGCCGCCATCGATAATGACATCGCCGGGCGATAACAGCGGCACCAGTTGACCTATGAAATCATCGACAGCGCTGCCAGCTACAAAAAAAAAGAGAAAGAGAGAGCGAAATATGAGTGGTTAGGTCAAGTTCGTTGTTTTTCGAAAGTCACTGCTAGAGATGGCCGTGTGCTGATCACGAAAAAAAAACTAAAACAATATTTTAATTTTTTGGTCGAAGGCCTTAGTTGCTAGCACTCTTAAGCCTTTATTAAATTTCAAATTTAACTTTAGATTTAATTTGTTAAAATAAAAAAAATAAAATAAAATAATATTTTTAACTTTTTCATTTTGCTTACTGATTTAAATTTAAATTTTGTTCATTAATCTTAAACATTTTTGTAGCTTAATCTCAATTTATTAATTAAACTGTAAATAAATAATATATCGCATTTTAGCATAAGCTTTCACGCTCTCACCACTAATTGCAGCTGCACTCTGACGAAGTTGACCTTGGATTAAGGTCGAGAGTTTCACAGCGCGAACAACGGCAAACCTTATCTACGGCTCAGCTAATGGCCCAAGTGCCTATGTAACTGTAACCACCCGCTAAGTGTGTTTGACCTATATTGAATGTCAATTGTTAAATGTGTGCAAATGTAAACAAAGCTTCAATTATTGCGCTCATTAGGCACGCGATAATGAGTTAATATCGATAGTTTATGGATATCGTTTGAGTAAACAACAACAAATGCATTGAGTTCATTACAATTACGCTCTCGCAGCACACACACTCTCTTGTCACCTCTCTCTCTCACACATATTTGATTTTTTGTTATTGCTGCGCGTTGCAATTTTTTCCCTTTGCTTGACTTTGCTTTGACTTCCACACACACACACAAACACGCACACGCAAATGGCGCGATCATTCAACGCCACTCCACAATAAAATTACAACAACAACAACTTACCCTTGACTAACATCATTATTTTGCGTGGCGTTTTCAGCTTGTCGACCATGTCCTTCAATGAATCGGCGCCAATCACTTTGGTGCCTTTGGCCTCATTGTTTAGAAAGTCTTTGACCTTCGCCACAGTGCGATTGTAGGCACACACCACAAAACCCTTCTCATCCATGTTGAGTATTAGATTTTGACCCATTACGGCCAATCCAATGAGGGCAATGTCAGCTTTCCTGCAACAACAACAAACGAAAACAAAAATAAACCAAAATTTAGGGCACATTGCAAATGCTAAAAATGGCCAAAAATGTTGCTTACCCGCTCATTTTCGGTATAAATTTTGTGCTTAGTAATGATTTGCAAACGAATAAATTGTAAATAAAACTTGATTCGTGTTTTGTGTTTTTTTACTTTTCACACCGCTGCCGCCTTGTGGCTGATTGCGTTTGCCGACTCACACTGAAACTGAATGTTGAAGCAAAGCAAAAACGAAAAACCGACAAAACGCCGCAAAAGCTTTTGCGCTAGATATGAGAGCGTGACGAATGTGTTGCCTTAAGCATGTCACGCAATCGCAGGGTTGCGTGCACGACAGCACATATCTTGCTCTCTCTCGCAGGTGGTGTTAATGACGATGTATTGTGCGACCCCATCGGTGTTTGGATTCGCTCTCATCTCTAACTGTGACGTGCTTTATGTCGATCGCAGCATTGCAAAATGCAAGTAGAAAGAGAGAACAAAAAAAATATTTGACGTCACCTTGAGGCGCCCTCTGGTCAAGAGAGCGCAAAATATTACGCTACCTGTCAACGACAGATGGCGTTAATAATTAACAAAAGCTTTGTTTAAACAAATATACGAACACACTTTTAATATAAAACTTTACAGTTTAAAAATACAAAAAAAAGGATTCTCATCGATTATTAATTAAGCATTTTATAGGGATTTAGTATGGCATTGGGATCAAACATTTTCTTCATATCGCGCATCCAATTAATGGCCACTGCATTCTTGGAATAATGCAGATAATCCTTCTTCAGGAAACCAATGCCATGCTCCGCACTTATGCTGCCCTTCAGCTTTGAGGTGTATTCGTAAACGAAGGGTTCCACCCGCTTGTAGATATCCTCATTGAACTGCTCACACGACACATTCAGATGCAGATTCGAGTCACCCAAATGGCCATAACCACAGACAACGGTGGCCAAGGGTCCACAACGTTCCCGCATCACATCCACAATGTTGTAGAAGTCGCGCAGCGGCAAGGAGATATCATACTTGAAGCAAAAGCTCTTCTCAATGAGACCCAGCGGCACCATTTCACGTATCTTCCAGATCTCCTGCACCTTGCCGGGATCACCGGTCACTGTGCCATCGAGTATCTCACCACGTTCCATGCCCTCGCTTATGAACTGATTAATCTTCTCCTCATCGTGTGTGCCATTGCTGCCTGATGTCTCGATGAGCATATAAAATGGATATCCCGTTATTGGGGAGCTGTAAGAAAAAGGGTCGTTATTAAGTGTTGTTTGGGAATAATTCTCCTAAATTTGTCCTAAACTTCAGAAAAGCTTTAAAAGTTGAAGAAATTTTTTAGTTTTTTTCTTTGTCAATAAGCTAAAATTATTTTTCATTAAAAATTCTTTAAGTTTCTTAACTTTCAAACTCATTTTAAGCATTTTTGTACTAAATTTTTCTAATCTACCGTTAAAAAGCTTTAAATATTACACGAAAAAGATCGAAAAACCGAAACTCTCCGTTAAAGCTTTGCTAAAAAAAAAGGTTTGTATTAAAAAAAAACCTATTTGAATGGGTTTAAAAAAAAGTTTCCCTTGAATTTAGGCCTCAAAATATATTTGCGCTATCCTTAAAGGGTATTTGATTGTCGTTTACAGATACTCACTTGAGAAACTTAAAATGCTCGAGAGCCGTATTAAGGGCCAATTGATCTATAAGCTCACACGAGCTAAGAATCTCGCCCAGATTACGTTTCGCGCTGACAAAAGTCTTCAAGACATCATCAAAGGAATTGAGGCCAATAAAGGCGACATTCACAGCCTTGGAGGCATGCGGACAAAGCATGGCCAGCTTCGTGATGACACCCAGTGTGCCCTCGGAGCCAATGAACAGATGCTTCATGTGATAGCCCGTGTTGTCCTTCTTGAAATTGGACATCAGATCGAGTACCTGACCATTGGCCAGCACCGCTTCGACGCCCAGCACCGAGCCATGCAAATTGCCGTAGCGCACAACCCGAACGCCGCCCGCATTCGTTGAGACATTGCCGCCAATGTGACAGCTGGCCTTGGCTCCCAGATCCAGGGGTACCGTTAGGCCCACCTCCCGGGCACGCTGATCAAAGTTCTCCAGAATGCAGCCGGCCTCAACGATGGCAATGCCCGTAACCTCATCAACCGATAGAACTTTGTTTAAACGCTGCAGTGACAGCACGATTTCATCGCATATTGGTACAGATCCACCCACTAAACCAGTGTTGCCACCCTGCGGCACAACGGCCAAACGTCGCTCATTACAATATCGCAATATGGCGGACACCTCTTGGGTGTTGCCCGGCTTCAGCACCAGTTTGCTGTTGCCTAAAAAACATTAAAAAAAAAAAAACATTTAAAATGTTCTTAAAAAAGTTGAAAGCTCGCATTCTTACCGCGTATGCGCTTTAGAAAGCAAATATTGTAGCCATCTAAATCTTCGGTGAGGACATGATTCTTGCCCAAAATCTGCTCAAAGTGCGCCACATCCTTATCGTTTAACTGTGCATAATTGCCGCGCTGCACATTATCCGTGATCTGTTATTGAAAAAGAAGTTCAATTTCAATTTTCCAATATGCATCAAACCATGAAATCAACTCAAAATGGTAACCGTTCACTGCATTCAAATTGTTTGTATTTTTTTCAACCACCATTTGCAAAACGTAAAAAACTGTAAAATTGTGCATTTTTCGGTCTTGGACAGCGATTGGGCCATCAAAGGGCGTGTGCAACAATAACATCAAATTCACCACACACACACACTCACCCCACTCTCTCAAAACGCACACACTCACTCTCTCTCTCCCTCTCCCTCGCTCTCTCTCTCTTGCGCTTACCTGTGTGAGTTCGGGCATAGGCGATGCGCTGCTCGCCAACGTGCGCACCATCATGCTATTGTGCATTGTTGTTGTTTTTGTTGTTGCTTGTGTACGCGTGTGTGTGCTGTGCGCGATTTGACTTTGCCGAAGGGTGGCGGCAACTGTCGCATATTTGCGCATTTGTACAAGCCGCTGAAAGCGCATCGTTCTGCTCACTTCAACTGCAACGGAGATGGGAGTATGGGATGGTGTGGTGTGTTCTGTTTTGCGTGTGTGTGTGTGGGGAATAGGCGGTAATTAATAATGTGGTCCACAGTCAAAATGTGCCGTTTGTTGAACAAAATCTAGAAATTAGAGGTGTGTTTTTTGCGTTAGTTAATAAGAATTAAGCATAAAGTAGATATTTGAATGCAATAAAACTATAAAGAGCGATATAAAAAAAATCTTGAGTTTAGTTAAATGCGTTTCTCCAAGAATCAAACTTTTAATTAAGGTCCAGATACAGTCAAACTTCCATAACTCGAATCACCATTATCCATGAAAAAAATTTGACTTATGGAGACTTTGAGTTATGGAAGAAACATTGCATACATTTTTCTCGCTACTGCACGCTACTGCAACTCGATTGGATTCGAGATAAAGAAAATTCGAGTAAGGGAAGTTCGAGTCATGGAAGTTTGACTGTACTTTGAAAGAAGTTCTGCTCTAGATTATCTTTAAGAACTTTTTATTTTCCTTCGCAAAGCTTTATTGTTTCAATCTAAAACGTTTTCTTAAAACATTTTTTACTATTAATCTTTGCACTAATTGAATCTTCGTGGCTTTCTTTAATGTGCTTCTAAGCGCAAAACCTAAATGATACTGATAGATAGCTTCTAGAATCTAGATGAACATATTTGTCACATCCATTGTTATTAGGTGGAAATATAACCAGAAAACAAATAAAACTATAAAGTAATTAACCAACATAAGAGCCTTTTGACTGATTTTTTTTTAGACTTTTTCCGATATCTTATCTATTTAACACTATAAACTTCAAAGATTCAACAATATTTAAGATACTTAGCCAAGATTTCAATATCCTTAAAGATTTTATAAAAGGGGAAGCCCAAATACAAGCTTTCCCTTTCTGAAATCTTAGCTAAGGATTTAAAATAATATTATATTATTTGTAATGTGTTTTGAAAAAGGTTGAATACCAAAACAAATCACTTAGTATAACTATTAAACAGTGTAATCAAGCAAATATCATAACTGTAAATCGATCTTTACTCCTTTAACTAACGAATTCTGCTGAAAAAACAGTTTCTAAAGCCTCTTAAATCATATCATTGGGAACGTTGAAAGAAATTTAAATAAGTTTTTAATGTTTCGAAGCTCTAGTTTTAGCTTAAAAATTAACACTGAACTTCAACGTTCACAAATAATTTTTTCTCATCTTAAGCATAACGAACGTTAAGGAAGTACACAAAAATCAAGTCTTTATTAGTTTAATGGTTCTTTATAATGGGCAGGGGGAGGTTGGGGGGTCGAGAGACGAATGTCAAACAATGAGAGCAAAGTTTGTTTGACCTGTTTGTTGTCCCACGATCCCACGGTCGAGTTTCAGGCAAAAACAAAAGAAAAAAAATCGAGTTAAAGTCAATATCTTTATGACAGCGACCGGGTTTACTTTGTCTATATGCATAAGCATCAATGTGTGTGTCTGTGTGTTGAAGGTTTTCCAGGTATGGTTGTAGAACGAAGAAGATGAAGAAAACTGCATAATCATAAACTCATTTAGAAAGAATATTTTTCAGACGACATTTGGTTTTACCTGCTTTGGCTTTAGCAGCAATTGTTTTGGTCAACCTTTTTGCGGGTTTTTGGGATTTAACTAAATCTCTTAAGATACATTGAAAGATAGACAGAAAGCGAGAGAGAGAGAGAGAGAGAGCAGATTAAGATTATACCAAAAGTTGTGAAACTGTATGACAGACATGTTTGCCAACGAGCTTAAAAGCAGGGACTGCAAATAATGATTATTTGTTTTTTTTAATAAATAAATCATTCACTTATAGTATCTTTGGGAGCGAGAAATATACCATATTCATCTTTAAGGCTCGTTTATGCATTTTCAGCATGATTTAAAATTTTCATTTTTATGGATTTACTCACATAAGATTGATAAATTTTGAGTTATACGTCATTCAATCATAATCATTTTTTGGAAAAAATAAAACTCATGAAATAATGATTATTCTTTGAGTTTTATTTTTGTCAAAATAAAACTCGTTGTATTTCGACCTTTTTTGGGAATAATCCCAAAATGTATATATTCCTATTCAGTAAATCAAGACAAACCAAAACAATCCATTTTTAAATGAAAAATAATTTTGTTTTCTCAAAAACAATATATTTTTTATTAATTTTGATATATTTATATAAATATACATATCTTATATAAATGTATATGTATATACATTTTGTATACGTTTTTTTATTTGTATGTATGATTTACTGAATAGGAATATATATCATTTTGGGATTATTCCCAAGAAGGTCGAATATCAACTTGAGTTTATTTTGAGCAAAAATAAACTCAAGAATAATCATTATTTCATGGTTTTATTTTTGTCAAATAATGTTATTGATTGGTTGTACATATAACTCAAAATTAATCAATCTTATGTGAGAATATGAATATAAATCAAAAATAATCATTATTTTATAATTTTTATAGTAAAACTTATAATGATTAGGTCCTGCTTAAAAGAGACAACTGTCAGAATGCACTTTCTTTCCCCCATCTCACTCACATACATACGTCGAACGCGCCTCTGTCGATCGCGAACATGTATGAAGCAAACAGCATACAGCATAGAGCTTTTGAGTGCAAACAAGAGCGGCGGCGGCGGCGGCGGCGGCGTCGGCGTCGGTTTTTGTTTTTGTTTACGTTCAGCCGTCATTCATATGCCCTGTGTGTATGTATGTATGTGTGAGCGCACTCGTGCACTTTTGCATGTGTGTTGTTGTTGCATTGATAAGCGGCTATTGTTTTTTTTTTTTTGGCATATGACGTCAAGACAAAATGCTTATGTCTGTTTGTTTGAAGTCATTATTTTTTGCACACGCGCCTTTCACGCAAACACACACACACACACACACACACACACACGTAGAAAACACGCACGCGCCAACAAATTTCGTATGGAAAATAACTGAAGAGAGGAAACCTCTTGAAGGCAGCCTCTTAACCACGTCACATGGATTGCATTCACTTCATCTTATCAATACATGTAGATATACATACGTAAATACGCACCTGTAATAAACAATTAATGATTGCCGTTGTCTTTTTTGGCGTGTCTAAATCGCCAACACAATCAAAGCAAAACTATAACTGAAAACGAAGAAATGAAACGCAAAGCAAAGCCCCACAAAGTGAGTGAGAGTGAGAGAGGGAGAGAGCGTTTGCGATAGCAAAAGCTACTGAGCGCAAAAGCTTTTTGCTACGCTCCGATCAGCTGCTTGAGCTTTGCTCGTTTTAATCTATCAGCTACTGCAATAACTGCGAAACTGTAACGAAAAGTTTAATTTATTCTTATGAAGATAGATAATCAATTTCATATGGAAATCTTTTTAGAGCTTCTTCATAATATTCAGCTTGTTTTAGAAGTTTTTACAAAAGAAAGGTTACATTAACCATCCGTTTAGCAGATGGATTCGTCCAATCCTTTCATGTTTTTGACCTTAAATATAAAATACTTCCGATCAAACAATAAAATGGTGGGAAATTTATAGAAACATTTTGATTATCAGCCATAAAATGTAGGCTAAATTTAAGTCTTTATATTATATCCTACAAAATAAACATAAGAATTGTATAAGTTACGATTTAAAACATAAATTTCAACCAAATTGCGAAAAAAAAATAATGTAAAAACAATCATTTTAACTACAAAAATAAGAGCTCTAAGCATTTCAGCGTATGTTAAACATCTTAAGAGTTTTTATTGGATATGAAGCAAATATTCCAACAAACAAATCATTTAAGTTAAGCAAAACGTTAAATAATACAGTTTGAACTGTTATACTCGAACATGTTCACCATGTTCGCCTCAATAAACTCACCACGGTTAACGCCCATCAGTTGGCGAGCAACACCATCACCACTAGCAGCGCATTGTTGGTATACATATATGGTCATCTCGCTTGCACTGCTTGCCTAACGCTGTGTTCGCGTTGTTTCGCCTTTGCTTGCCGCTCTCTTTGTTGTTGGCGTTTTGTTAACACCCACCCCAAAGCAAGCAAGTATAGCGCGCCCATTTTTCGCCGTCGGCATTTTGTATTGGACGCAGCCGCGGAATACCAAACTGCAATTAGACAGCCGACGACGGCTGACGACTGACGGCTGACAGCAGCAGCGCGGCGAACAGTTAAACAAAACAAAATGGCGACACGCGTTACTATTTGATTTAAGTTAACTGTTATTGTTGTTTACGGTATAACAAGCAAACAAACCTTTGCAATTAGTTTGAAAAACTCTCAGGGCAAAATAACTAAAGCGGGTTGTTAATAGAAACTGAAATTTTACGTTGAATAAAAGCTTACAACATTTTTGTGTCAAGTTTATGTTTATTAACTAAAATAATATGCATTTTTTATGTACAATTTGAACAGTTTTGACTTATTTTCAAAAAGCTGATTCGTCTTAGCAATTTTTAGAGACTAGCTTTATATTTCCGTACCATTAACTTTACTTATCCATAGAATCCATACTGAATTATCGATTTCTTTCTTTGTTTCCGATACACCCTTGGTTTCGATAACATAAGATCTTAAAATTTTGAATTGAAAAAAGTTAAAAGTACGTATAGAAAATCAACTAACAAAAAAAAGTTAAAATTCAAAAAGACTCTAATCGAGCTATCCCGACTAGTAGATACCCTAAACACATGCGATTGCCACAACTTTGTCAACATATGTATATCAAATTTTCAAGTGGACTACCATAAAAGTCTAGATGTTTCATAAAAAATACTACATTAAAATCTAGCAATGTAGTTTTCAATCGGCCAAAAATCGGCCAGGGAGTCGAACAAAAATTTTCATTGCCACAAGTTCATCAAAAGTTATATGATTTTCGAATAGTCTTGGTTTGAGCTCTATAATGAAACTGCATTTAAAAACTAGAAACGCGATTATTACTCGATTCTCTTCCAAAATTTGGAGTTGGACAAAAAACTTTCTTTATCCATAGCTTCTTCAGAATCAAACAGTTTTTTAAGCGGAATACTTTAAAAGTCCTGTTTCAAGCATGTTTAGAATCGGCATGGGAGTTTAACCAAACTTTTGAAAAATTCTTCGTAACCAAGCAGATTTTCCAGTGGAATACCTCGAATGTCTTGGTATGAGCCCTATGATAGTACTAGCAATGTAATTGATTTTTATCCCAGAATCGAGTGACCAAAAAATCGGATTTGCCATAACTTTGTCAAAAATAAACCGATTTTTTAGTGGAATACCTTTAAAATCTTGTTTTA
Organism: Scaptomyza pallida; assembly: GCA_018152965.1. Classification (NCBI taxonomy): domain Eukaryota; kingdom Metazoa; phylum Arthropoda; class Insecta; order Diptera; family Drosophilidae; genus Scaptomyza; species Scaptomyza pallida. Next base: position 4,344,579 of record JAECXP010000003.1, read on the forward strand.
AGCCCCTTATTGAACCCGATCTTAAATCCAGAGCCGCGATTTTCACTCGATTTTCATCCTGAAAATTTGTCTGCATCTTCGAGTGGAATGCCTTAAAAGTCTTGTTTTAAGCTCTACAATCAAACTGCATTTAAATCTAGATACACGGTTTTTACCTAGGATCGCAGGACGATAAGACTTTAATTTTTGGACATTTCCGGTGTTTCTAAACAGATTTTCATAATTTTTACCGACTGCGCATATTGGAAACGGGGGAAATTTATTGTGCATATCGAAAATGGGAAAAATGATCGATTATTTGAAAAAATTTTACTGTGTGAAGTATATGAGAGCTTGTATTCAAAGTTTTTAGTTTGAAGCTCTTGTAATTTTTTTTAGCTTTCGAATTATTCCATATACAGTTGACCCACGGATAACGAACGCTGCGAATAACGAACATTTCGCATAAACAATAATATTTCGCATGCGCACAGACGAAAAGGGTTAATTGCATGGAAAATTTCTGTCTGTGTTTAATAACGAAAAAGGGGGAAACCCCAAATACACATTATACCACCGTCCAGTGTGACCGTTTCAGCATTCTTTTGGCATTGTTTTGCATGCAATTTAGCTACAACATTTTTAGTTTTGCTTAACAGACGTTTCGCTTGACAAACAAGATGTTCTAACCAATTGAAATCGATAACCGAGGGTCCACTGTAGGTATAAAATATTTGGTTTAAGGCCAATCTTCAAAAACCATTCTTTAAAATTGATCTTAATTGTAATAAGTTTGACAGATTTTCAATGAAAGTGTTTACAATCGCAACATTACTGTAATCGATAACATGTGTGTATGGAATACGGAAAAATTTTTATAAAATATTATAAATCTTTAATAGTTCCTAATTGTTAGTACATAGTACAATTTTTAATGAGCGTCAAACAAAATTTCAGCACTAGTTAAGTCCTTGTCAAACTCCATATATTATTGTAATCGATAACATTTGTATATCGGAAACTGGGAACTTTTTACGATAACTCTGCTTTCACCTCTTTGTCTACACCGTTGCCCCTATGGTATCCGACAGCTTATTTGCCAAATACTCGAACTCGAAAGATTCTAACATCCGGGAATATCTATGTAGTATGTATGCATATCTGTGTGTTTATATCGATATACGGTTGTGTCTGGATATAGTGAACTAATTTTTGCAAGGCCTGTTCATTATTCCCGTTTGTTCACTCTTTCTAGACTCACATTTTTTTCTAAAAATCATATTTGTGTATAGAAATGCTAGAGTTAAAATTAATTAAATACAGTAACCAAATTGAACTACATAAGTATTCTTTTTATTGAAAGAAATTGCAAATGAATGTGTGCTTTTTGCGTTCAGAAACTGATTTTTGGACCGCGCAGACTGCGCATTTTTAGTTCACTTTGGTTCATTTTGGGTGTTCATTATTTCGAAGTGTTCACTATTTAGGGTGTTTACTATATCCAGACCCGACTGTATATATGTAGATGTATATAAACTATATACTTCATTAAATTGCTATTGATTGGATCTACTATTGGCCGCCCGTTTATGAGCTCTATCGGGGTGAAACTGAGAAGGGTAAAAAAGGATATAAAGCTTAAGTGCAAGCGTATTAGCATCAGCAGACAAGTCGATAAAGCCATGTGCGCCTGGATTTTAGAGATTTTAAGAGCTAGAGACTTTAGATGTTCTAAGAGCTAAAGCTCGCCTAAGCCCTAGGCGGTAAAAGTTTGTATTGAACTATCGATAACCATGCTGATTTTTGATGCATACAAGTAAAAATGAGGCTAGAAATGTGGATAATGTAAGGAACCTCTTAGAAATTCCAGAGATATCTGCAGATTGAAGTTTAGTTGTATATTAGGCATGGGCCCATATTGGCTCTCAAAGCATCCTCGGCTCTTTCCGTTATGTTCTATAACAGACTTGATAGACTCTATACAGTGCTAAACTAGGGTATGCCCTAGTCGGGATTGCACGATTAGAACCTTCTTCTTACTTGGTTTCAGTTGATGTTTATTTAATGTATTGTTTAGCTTACATTCAAATTAAATTTCACTTTGAGTAACAAGTGTGTATAATATTCGTCATGCCAAATAAAGCCTCCCCTTCTTGTTATACGTAAAGGTATGTAACAGACAGATGACGAAGCACCTGCGACCCCAATAAAGTGTAAATATTTTCCATCAGCAAAAACAGTCGAATGGGTTCGAGGACGTTTGTCCTTCTATCTTTCAGTTTCCATTTTCGTGAAAGCTTCCATCTTAGAAATGATCAAAGCTGGATACTTGAATTTTTGAATAAAGTAACATTCGGACGCTTACAAATGAAAACTTTAAGAAATTGGAGCTTGTTTTTTGTATTAACTTTAAAGCGCTTAAAGCAACAGCTGGATCTGAATTCTTAAAGCTCTAGACTTTGCAGGTCTAGTACAAGTCCTAATACATCAAGTTCAGTACAAGTTTGCTTGAAGATATTGATCCATTTGCTGTTTTCCGATACACACATAAAATCGATAACAAGAAAAAATCTTAAACTGCAAAGTTTTGAATATGAGATTTATATAATTATTAGCTCGAAACTTTGTTGCTTCCTTCGTAAGACATAACATGATTGTGCACAAGGTTTTTGCACAAGATTCTCGATAAATATGGAAAATGTTTATCGATACTTATCGATATTTACACATACATCCATTGTACAAGTCCTAATCTACCAAATCATTTAGGAGCTTTCGATATACAATCTGGATTCCGATAAACACATGCAATCGATAACAAGAAAAATCTTAAATTAAGAAATTTCGTCTTTGAGGTTCGAATAATCTTAACACACAAAACTTCTTTGCTTCCTTCTTAAGATCGAGCATGCTTCACTAAGACAAGGACTTTACCTGAAATCCTCTATAGATATCGATAAATGTCTATCGATATTTATCGATATGACATTTACATACCTGTTCATTATGCATCATTATTGTGTGTTTTGTTGTGAAAAATGCCTAAAGGATCATGAAGGCCACCCTTAGGGTAGTCCCCCCGCACCCCACCCCTTCCCACACCCTTAAATGATGGCTTAGCGAAAAGATCGTTGTCAACTTGAAATTGTTCCGGTGTCGCATTTAGCTTAACTTCTTTGTTTTTTGTATGGCCTGAGAGCAAAAACAGCCCTTAGCTGCGTTAGGGGTTGAATTCGCACACACACACACACACACTTTGGCATTTAACTAAATCGCTTCAGATTTGGGGGTAATTGTTGAATATTTGGCTTTAACGAAAAAGCATTTGGTAAAGAGTGCGTAAAATGGTGACACAGAGACAAAGTGAAATGAAAGAAAAGAAAAAAGGGTGTGCGTTGGTATTGGGGTGTTACGGAAGGTTACGGAAGGGTCGAGTGTCACAGCGGACGTACTCTTTCCCGCTGTGTGTATGTGTGTGTGTGTGTGTGTGTTAAAGTTCAACCCTTTACAAAAAGGCCCAAGGGTTTTGCGGCTCTTGACTAACTAACTGAATGACAGAAAAACTACCCTTCCCACGGGGACGTACTTGTCCCGGTTAGCCCCGGTTAGATCCGGTAGTACAGTTCGTGCATGTCAGCTGATGGATTTTCATTTATTTTCAAGAGTGTCAGAAATGACAAAAAAAAATATGCAGGGTTTTTTTTGGGAATATTTATGGGCAGCACAGAAAATGTAAGCCGAAAACACGCATATTTGGGATTTTTGTATAATTTTATAATCTATTTCTTTAGTGTGTTCAAGATAAGATATGAATATATAGGTGTTTATTGATGAATATATTTAAATACCTTTCGGCCTTGACCTTACTTAACATAAACAAACTTATGCTAAGCCTGCTTTAGCTTAGGTGTTTTGGAATTTCTTAAACTATAAAATTGTTTATGTAATTTTAACATTTAAAAATGCCCATATAATGCACATGAATGCTATATAAAATCCTAACATTTACATTTTAAGTTTTCAAATCAATCGATATCGATTGCAGAGCATACAAGGGTCACCCTGACCGGCTGCTAAATAGCAAAGTACCGTACAAGAATGCCAACCTGAGTTCGAGTTTGCTGTGCGTGCGAACAAACGAGCGAGCGAGACAACGACGACTAACGACGACAAACAACGACTGCGTTAGTGCGCTACACACACGAAGTGGACAACAGTTGAAGGAACTTTCTCAATTTCCGTTATGTGTGAATAAAAGGAGATAAATATGTTTGCATGTATGTGTGTGTGTGTGTATGTGTGGGAGATATTAATGAGCAGCAATGATGTGCGAAAAACGGAATGCTTGCAAAAGTGCAATGAGCGGGAGAGAGCTTTTTAGTTGAGTAGTTGATAACTAACGGAACAGGTGGTGGTGGTGGTAAGCTGACCACGCCTTGACTTCATTACCGTTGGAGGACAAAAACAATTCAAGCAAACAAAACCGCAACCCATTTTGATAGTTGAATCAACAATGTACACACGCACATACACACACACACAGATAAAGCACCCCAGTCCGACATTTGCATGTATTTATGTAAGCACGTTGATAATTCCAAGGTGTTGTTGTTGTTGCGTTCGTGTTTTTTTAAAAAATGGTGTAGGAAATTCTAACAATTACAAAAGCGACAAACCAAGCAGCACAGCGATAACAATGTTAGACTTAGGCTAATGTGTGTGAGTGTGAGGCAATTACAGCACACAACTTACATATACATGAGAGAATACATGCATGCATGCGCGGTGCTAATGAGCGCAAGTGAGACAGACGAGCAAGCAAATTGATGCCAGTGGAGAAAAGCACGCGCAAAGCAATTTACGCTGATTATACATTTGTCATTTTTGTTCGAAATATATACAAAAAAAAAGCACACGAACACACATACATACATGCACATGGGACATACACTCGTGCGCTCGCTCACACTGCGGCGCCAAACGACAACGACCCCCCAACCAACGACGCCAACAACAACAACAGCAGCAACCACAGCCCAAGACCCAAGCGAGTTTGAGGTTTATAAGTCGAGACGACGATAAAAAAAAAGAGCGCATGCTCCGCATGGCATTTTTGTACAGTTGAATATATATGTATGAATGTATGTATGTATGACACACAGCATGAAGAGTGCCGCGACTAATAAGAAAAAACTGCGTACAGAAAAATACAGCGAAAAAAATATAATCATAAGCGAACACACACACAACAGCCATAAAAAAAATCCAATTCACAAACACATGCACACAAGTGGCAGCCAAAGATGAAGCCGGAACACAGCGCACACAGATACACACACACACACACACATAATCACACAGACGGGACGCAATCAAAAACCAAATAAAAGGCATTATAGAGAAGAGAGAAACAGCAGGCAAAAAGCACTTAACAAGCGTAAAAATAATATGGCGGCACCAAAAAAAAAAACACACACAAAAAAAATACATAAAAAACAGAAGCGAACGAACGCACGATACACGAAAAATGTTTCGTGCCTTCGTTCATTTCGGTTCGGTGTTCGGTTTTGCTCGAAACGAGTCTCACAGCGACAGCAACAACATCAACGTTTGCCTGTCATTGCCAGCAGCAACAATGGGACGAACGAACGAAAACACACACACACAGATACATACAAGCATAATGATGAGCATTTGTTACTGTCGGATACAAGAACAGCCCAAAGCAGCGCACACATACAAAGATACATATACTTACTCGCAATACAACTGCACGGGGGAAGGCAACAACAAAATGAAAAATGGAATGCCAGAGCGTCAAGCTACAGTGGTGCAAGTGCCATATGTTATATGTTGATTATATTTTTTCTTTGCTGTTCATAAAACAACGTAGAAATATGACATACATAACAAATGCAACAACAATAATAAATTAAATTATTTAACAGTGCTTCTTTAGGAAATACATTAGAAATAAAAAAAAAATAAATACATATGATTAAAATTATCAAAAATAGTTTAAGATGATGTTACATTTTATATTTTATATGTTATTAAAAAATATTACAAATGATGTATTGATATTTTTTATTTTTATTTTCAAAATTTTTAACACATTTTAATAATGAGCATATGATAAGTTTTTCAATCTTCTGAAATTTATTGTTTTTGGAGCTTAAAAAATGTATACATATACAATTTTTAACATGTCTTACAATATTTGATGTTGGCCCACTGTGCAAACGCTGCATGCATACCAACAGCAAAGACGACCATGGCAATTGCAACAGCTCACAAAATGAATACAAAAAAAAAAAAAAATTGCAATACTCAATCCAAAAATAAAAAAAGCAACGGGTGTCATTTTTACAAATGAAAATGATGTAACGACAGCAACAACAACGTCAGCAAAAAAGTATCTATGAAATAATGAAAACAAAATGTAATTCGCATAATAATCATGAAACGCAGTCCACTGTAGTTGTGGGCATAAACGAGCGAGCAAGCGAAAGCGAACGACTCTGCTCTTACCCCCATGTCCACAAACAGCACTCCCCCCATTACCCGTTGCGAGCGACCAACAGACCCGTTGTGAGGCCGACAAGCAAAACTAATAATAAAATAAAGCCGCTGTCGATTGCTAGTCAGCTCAGGTATGTCTGTATGTATACTGTTAAACATACATACATACAAACAATATGTATGCACGTTTGCAATATTCAATGGTGGTGGTGGTGGCAAATGCGAAATCGAAAAAAGAAGATGAAGTATAGCAAGCAAGCAGGCAAGCAAGCAAGCGAGCAGACAGCAACAGCAACAACAACCACGAAAAACGACGACAAGATTGACATTCGAGTATAGAGAAAACAGAAAACTGGTCTCTCGCTCGTCGACGAGGGCGGCAATGTTCAAGGCAGAGGGAAGGCGGCAGCGGGCAGGGTGGTTGACAGCGCGCATACATTTACCAACACACACACAAGTTACAACGAGCGCGAAAGCAAAAGCAAAAACAACACACCTGCCCGCCAGCTGTGTAGCCTCGTTTTTGTTTTTGTATATGTCGTATAATTATTTCGTTTCGTTTTTTTTTTTTTGTTTCTTTTTTGCTGGCTCTGCTGCTGCTGGTCGTATACGTACATTTTTTCTTTCGTTCGCACACACCCCCAATGCGCAGCGAACAAAACACAACAGCATGTCGTGGGGCTACTGCTGTCGCAGTCGCACTTACTGGCCATAGTATTTGGATTGCTATTGGCATCGCATTCGCACGCTTGTATTTCGTTATAGAGAAATGTTGTTCGCAGTGTGTAACGTGTGTGTGTGCGTTGTGTGTGTGGAAAACTGGTTTTCCTCGCCCAGCTGCCTGCAACCCTCTTATCAAACGCACACACATACAGACACACACACACACACATGCGCGCTGCCTGCTTCATTTTGTTTCGGCAGAGTTGCCGCCGTCTGCGCGCCTTTCAGTCTGAAATTCAACTTGGCAGCGCACGGATTGTGTTAAATCCAAACTCGCTTGTTCGCGCCGATCTGCCACTCAGTCGAGATACAATATACAAGATAGAAACGCGACGCGCAACGCACACACACACAGATACAAACACACACACATATGCAAGACAAATCGGGAACGGATTACCATCTGGGATTTTTTATTAATAAATTTTTGTTTGTGTTAAACGTCAGTATCTAAAGGTTTTTTAACGTACCCACAAAGTCGAAGAAACCTAACAGCACAAAAAGATACAAGATACATGCTGCAAAGTGAAAAGTTATGCTGCTGGCGTCGCAGTCGCTGCCGCAGCGACGACGCGCAGTGAATTTGTGCCGCCTAACAAAAAATATGTTGCTAGAGTTGTCGCCGCGTTTTATGTAAGCCAAAAAAAAAACTTTAAAGCCGACCTCCAACGCCCCCTTACCCCCTATCGGTCCCCCCGCCTACGCAAATCACGTTTACAGGTGCATAAATAATAATATACATGAAACATCAAAAAATGAAAAGTAAAGAAAAACCGCATCAAAATATCTAAACGCATAATCTCAAATAACTGTGAGACGTCTTCGTTGTCGTCGTCGTCGTCGAACGCAGCCGCTGCAGTCGAGTGGAGTATGTACTAATTATTGCTCTCCTGCACGAAACGCTCATTTACACGCCTCAGTCGCAGTCGCAGTCTCACTCACACTTAAGAAAAAAAAAAAAAAAACACACACACAGATACAAGACACGCACGCACACAAAGACACTGACACTGAGGCTGACGCTGACGCTCGGCGAGACACTTTTTTTGTTGTGTACATTTTTGTATGTTTTCTTGTGTTTGGTTGTTGTTATTTATGTGTGTGGTTTGCAACACAAAACTTTAAGTTTACGTTTACGTTTACGTTTCTTTTGCCTGTTTGTATATACTATGTATACGTATATGTAATATGTGTGTATTTGTTGAATGTACAAAAAAAAAGATAAAACAACAAACTGCAACTAAAAACTAAATTACAAAAAAAAATAACAAAAAAAAAAAAAACGCAGCAGTCGCAGCAATATGCTGCCAACAACAATAAAAACAATCAGCAGTCGCATTAGCAGCAGCAGCAGCAGCAGAGCAGCCGCAGTCAACGTCGCCGTCGCAGTAACAATAACAGCAAACAACAGAACATCGCTGCCGCCGTACTTGTTGTTGTTGTCGTCGTCGTCGCCGCTGCTGCCGCCGTCGCCGCCGCCGCTGACGTCGTCGCATGCATACTATTAATTTATTATACAAATTGTTTTTATTTTGAATAATGGATCGTCGTGCATTCAAGTTTATGCAAAAAAGGTATTGTTTTGTTCGTTATGTTTTAGTTTAGTTTTTAATTCACAATTTCGTTTGCCAAACGCTTGTATATGTGTGTGTATTTGTACGTACATACATGTATATGTGTGTCAATGCACTCACGTTTATTATTGCTTATTACAAACGTTATTATTTTCTTTATTTTTCTGCCGCACACGAATCTTTTTTCTCTCGCTCACTCACTCACTCTCTCTCTGTGTATCTTCCTCTGTGTGTTTGCTCTTATGCTACTTTTGTATTTGTTATTATTACAACGAAACCGCGTCTCAGGTTCGACTCGAGTGTGACCGTCGTTGGCGGTGAAAAAAATCTCATGCTTTGCACTCATGGATATTCGATTCGATCTTTTAGCACGCTTTTTTTTGTTTCAACATTTATTTCCTTTGAATTTAGTTGTGTATTGCATTTTATAAGCTATCTGCCCATAATTGCTGCATGGGCTTTAGCGCGCTCACCTTAATTATGTTACGTTTACCAACACTAGAACATATGACAAATGTGTGTGTGTGTGTTCTGTGCTGCTGTTCTTTGACGACCCATCATAATCGTACTTGTACTTTAAATGCTCTCGTCTTCTACTTCTCACACAACGCAAGCAAAAATTTACAAGTTCCAAAACGAGTTTTTTTCCCCATCTGCTTTGCTCGTGCACTGTTGAGAAAACAGACGGCAACAACACTGCAGTCGAGTCTCGAAAAACACACACATACACACACTAAAAATACACACACTTAGCAAATTTCGCAATGCATGCCATGTGTGTGTGAGTTTGTAAATTTTTTTTGGTGGTTGATTTTTCTTTTACTTTCTGCAGTATTGAAAAGCAAAAGTTCTAAGCCAAAAGCAAAGAATTTTTTTTGTAAAAACCGAAATTGCAAACGACAATCGGCCGCAGCAGCAGCGACGGGAGCACCGTACGAAAAGCAGAAAAGAAGCAGCGGCAAAAACAACATTGAGAGAGGAGCACACTCTCTGTGGCTCTTTTAGTAGCGAGCGCGTGGGCTCCCACAACAATGCGAAGTAAACAAAATTCGAGGCGCATGTTTAGTATTGCCATGTGTTGAAAAAATTGAAAAAGCAAATACAATATATTTTAGCGAATTGAGCTATGCCAAACTAATCGTTTACCTTTGAGCTTCATGTGAATATTAAAACTTTTGTATGGTTTTGTGAAAATCTTTTTAAAGATCGATTTTGGTTTTATAATGTTTACGGGCTCTTTTGAAATGTATGCATTTAAATTATAGTCGGTTGGCAACTCTACACCATGGTGAAATAACATAGGTGGTCCCGTCGGCAAAGACATCCACTTATTGTATGCTTGCAATAAGTGCGAGTGAAAGGAACATAGTTAATAGTGTCGTATTGAGTGTGAGTGAGGCGGCAATGTGTTTGTTGATTAACCCTTCGCATACGTGCACTGAAATAAGTGGATACTTCTAAAACTTCGGCACACGACGGGACCACCTTATGTTATTTCACCATGCTCTACACAATGTGCTTGCGCTCTCATGCATTTGTATGTGTGTTCGCCCAAGCAATGATTGCTAACTCGCTCACACTTTTGGCCATACAGCTATGAAATCGACAAGGGCGACAGCAATAGCGCGAACTCAATTGTTTTGTATTTGGACGTTCATGTGTGTGTGCCGTTGAGTGTATGTGTGTATCTTGCGTGTTGCTGGTGGCTGTGGCTGGCATGCAGAAATGAAACCCGTTCGTATAATCAATATGTAGTCATCTATTTTAATTCGTTCCCCTCCCCCACAGCATAAAACCATCCCATGCAGGTTTAATGCTCCAAAACCACCACCAAAACGAAATTTTGCACGCATGTTTCTTGCACACAATTCGAAGTAAATGTTCTATGTGTTGTTGCTGCTTTGGTCGCTCTCTCTCTTTCCCCTCGCATGCTAGCTGCGCGCGCTCTTTCATATTGCCATCCCGCCTGCACTGCCTGTCTCTAACAACCATTCTCCTTCTCGCTTGCTCACTAACGTTGTTGCTAGTTCGTTTTCCATTGCTAGCTCGTTTTGGCGCATGCTCGATTTGTTAGCGTCGGCATTGTTATCAATCATGCTGCTTGCAGCTCAATTTGGTATGAAGCGTGTATAAAATTAATGTTGGCTGTGTAGCAGTGTTGTTGTTGTTGTTGTCGCTCTTCTTCTTCCTTTTTGATTGTTAATGGCACTGATGCGGCATCCCGCAGGCTCTCACACCAGCACACACACACACACATATAAAAAATCCACTCGACAACTCACGCTCTCACTCTTCTTTTGCCTTAACACACACACACACTTACACATTTATATTGCAAACCAGTCTTGAGCTGAACAATTTTTTTTCTCTGTTGTTTGACGTTGAGAAGGATGCTGCTGTTGCTACTGCTGCTGCTGCTCCCTGCGCTTGGGTCTGGCACATCGTCTAGCCGCCAGTTTCATTACGTTTTTTGTTGCTTTTTTTTTTGCTCTTCCTTTTTATTTGTGTGTTCGCTTTGCTCGCTCGTTTGTCGTTTGCGGTTCTTCGGTGGGGGCGTGCTTGCGACCTTAGCATACCCAGCAGTGGCCCATCAACCGAAGCGACCCAGCAACAACAACCCTGTCGCCAGCATGCCTGCGAAACATCCCTGACCGATTTAATGCAATGCCATGCGGTGTAAAAATATAATAAATACAAAAACAAAAAGAAAAAAAACCGCCCAGGGTTCTTCTACAATTGAGTTTAACTCCACCCACTCTAACCAACATCATGAACCCCCTACTCTTGTTGTCAGGGGTAACCCTAATGCTGTGCCCATCTCTAATAGCTTCTGGCTCGTTTCGCATGTAGTCGCCTTCTGTTCTTATACCCTGTCACTATTAATGTTCCTACAAGGTGGCATAGAACAAAATTCATTTGCAGAATTTCATGAATTTAGTGATAATATTTTTGAGAACAGGGTATTTTTAGGTAGATCACATTGTACAATTAACATTTTTTCATGTATTTTCTATGTGATTTTTGCTTCTTATTTTTAAACATGCCTGAAGATAGGAGGGGTGGAAGTAAAAGTTAGACACTGTCGCTTCTTTCATCTGGGATCGTTAGTTATGAAAATGGAGTCCAACTCAGTGGTACATACATAAAAGGTTCTAGGATTGGCATCACGTTAGCTTATCTAACGCACAACTGCAACTGATACGTTTTCTATTTATGTATATGCAGATTGACGCATCTGTCACATGCACTCTTTAAGTACTTTTGTTGTTTTATGCAATTGATGAGACGTGAATGGAAGTAACTGCAAAAACGGCATGCATCCTTCTCCCACACACATTCGCTTGCTGCCCTTCTTTGCTTACGAGCAGCAGGTATGTATGTATGTACGTGGGCTTCGCTCTCCCACGCATGCTGCCCAACTGCATCTCTCAATTTATATGCTGGCAACTCCAAATGCATGTTTACAATTCCATGTTTGACGTCAATAGGTGAAATATATGTGTATGTATGTATATGTATATGTAGATTAACTGGGACTCTTTGCTGTTGCATGGCTCTCCTGGATTTGAAAATGACCTTCTTAGTCGTTGCCGTTAGTTACCCGTGTCTGGTTGTGGTTGTTTATTTTTGCACACTGACATGTATCACATACACATTTGCCGTTATATGGGTCAATGATGAGAAGTTTAGTTAAAGTCTAAAATGACCATAGAACTTTAAAAAAGTTATTGTAAGTGTCTGTTAATTTTTATTTTAAACACCTTAATACATGCATGTAAAATATTAATTTTAAGTTACACGAATTAAATAATTTTAATTATGAATGATCTTTGCATGAAGGCTCGCTGCATTTGCTTGCACTCTTTGTCTGTCTCTCTGAGCTGAGCTTTATTCTTCTTTTCTTGTAAGTCGCCCCCGCTTTAGGCGAGCTTTTACGGTTGTTTAAGCATGCATTTGAGAGAGAGAGACGCGCGCTGCCAACCTGTTAATCATATTTATTTTGCATTTGCTTTGCGTTCTTCATTTTCTATTCAGTTTTTAGATTTTAAGACATTTTTATTTAATTTTATTTTTTATGCAAACATCAAAATGCCTATCGCAAGTCGTCGCAAACGTTACAAGTGTGTGTTTTGAGTGTGTATTTGTGTGTGTGTGTGTGTGTGTTTAACTTTTGTAATTATTTATACTTATGCTCGTTTCTTCTTCTTTTGGCCAATTCAGAGCGGACACTGAAAGCGATACAACAGCATCATCAACAACAACAACAACATCGAGTACTTTGACAACTGGAGCAGCAGCAGCAGCCACAACAGCATTGACAACAACTGTAACAACAACAGCAGCAACAACAACAACAACGAGTACAACAACTGCGCTTCCATTAAAGGATAATTCGAATATACGTAGCAGTAGCAATAGCGATAAATTGCAAAGTGCAACACATCAAATACAACAGCAACAATTGCAGCAGACACACAAACAGCAGCAGCAGCAGCAACAACAACAACAACAGCAGCAACAACAAAGCGTTGAGCGGCCTTTAAAGTGTTTGGAGACTTTGGCGCAAAAGGCGGGGATAACGTTTGACGAGAAATACGATTTTGCGAGTCCGCCGCATCCCGGTGTAAATCCATCAACGCCCCAACAACAACAACAACAACAACAACAATAATAATAATAATAATAATAACAATAACAATAATAACAACAACAATAATAATAATACAACGCATTTGAATAAAAACGTTGTGCCAACAGCAACAGCAGCAACAGCTTGTGCACAAACGCCACCAACACCTCGACGCACAACAGCAGCAGCAACAACACCCAACAGCATCAGCAGCAACAGCAACAACAGCAACAACAACAACAACAACAACGCGGCACGTTCACGCAGCGTATCACGTTCTCGCTCACGTTCCAGCACACCCACCTCACGTGTAGCAGCAGCAGCAGTTGCAGCTGCAGCAGCAACAGCAACAGCAAGCACAGCGTCAACGGCAGCAACAGTTGCTGTCAGTGGCACACTGGAGAAATCACAGAGCCCCGCCCAACAGGTGGCATCCGCTGCGGCGGTGCCACTACAAATCTCACCGGAGCAACTGCAGCAATTCTATGCCAGCAATCCGTATGCGGCCATCCAGGTTAAACAGGAGTTTCCCAATGCCAATGCCAACAACACGGGCGGACACAACAACAATCCCAACAATGGCAACAACAACAATCCCAACAACAATGGTAAGCAACAAAAAAATTAAACCAAAAAAAACCAAATATTTATTGTTATATCTTATAGATGGCACACAGGCAACACAACTGCAACAGTTGCAGCTGCAACAGTTGACGGCTGGGGATAATAGTGCGGTTGCTGTTGCTGCTGCAAGTCCAGCGAATGCACAACAAAATGCGCTACAGCAACAACAGCAGCAACAGCAACAGCAGCAGCAACAGCACACAACACAACAGCAACACACGACAGCAATTAGCACAATGTCACCAATGCAATTGGCTGCCAGCGGTGTTCCCGCCGATTGGGCTAACGGACGCACCGTACAACTGATGCAACCATCTGCAGGTACGTGCCACATATATCTAAACAATCTTGCAACACATTTATATCGTCTCAATTGTAGGTTTCCTTTATCCACAAATGATTGTCTCCGGCAATCTGTTGAATGCTGGCCTCGGACAGCAACCCATCCAGGTGATTGCTGCCAGCAAACATTTCCAGAACAGCGGACCCCAAATGATAACAACAACAACACAGAATGCCAAGCAAATGATTGGCGGACAAGCGGGTTTTGCGAGTGGCACGTATGCAATACCATCGAGTCAATCGCCGCAAACGTTGCTGATATCGCCGGTGAATGTGATATCGCATTCGCCGCAGCAACAGAATCTGTTGCAATCGATGGTGCAGCAGCAACAGCAGCAGCAACAACAGCAGCAGCAACAGCAGCAGCAGCAGCAACAACAGCAGCAGCAACAGCAACAACAGCAGCTAACACAACAGCAGCAGCTCTCCCAGCAACAACAGCAACAACTCTCACAGCAGCAGCAACAGCTGACGGCAGCCCAACAAGCCGCCGCCCTTGCCGTCTCCAAAGTGGGCGTCAATGTGGGCGTGGGTGTGGGCGTCAATCTCACCGATGCCCAGGGCAACAAGTTGCAACAAAAGGTTGTACAAAAGGTCACGACAACAACGAATACAGTGCAAGCTGCAACCAATGCAACAGTCGGTGGCAATGCTCAACAGCAGCAGCAGCAACAACAACAGCAGCAGCAACAACAAACGACAACACAACAATGTGTTCAAGTCTCGCAATCAACGCTTCCAGGCGTCAGTGCGGCCCAAGCGGCACAGTTGATTAGCCCGTTGCAAGGTGCTGGCGGCGGGCAGCCGCAACAGATGCAGATTGCACCATGGTTCTGGCCCAACTTCGGACCCAATCCCATCATACTACGCAATCCACCCGATCATACATCCGGCATGTTCATCCAGCAGCCAACAACGCATCAGGCGCTGCAAACCCAACAGAATCGTAAGCGAAAAACTTTTGAATATACAAATTTCGAAAAATAAAATATTTTTCAATTTATTCCAGAAATCATTCAGTGCAATGTGACGCAGACGCCAACAAAGGCGCGTGCACAATTGGATGCGCTGGCGCCCAAGCAACAACAACAGCAGCAGCAACAGCAACAGACACAACAGCAACAGCAGCAGCAGCAACAGGCCAATGCACAACAGCAATTGGCAACGCAGCAGCAACAACAAGCTGTGGCAGTCGCTACAGCACAGCTGCAACAGCAGCAACAACAACTGAATGCACAGCTGCAACGCACGGGTGCACCCATCCTGCCACACAATGGTGCACAAGTGCGTCCAGCCAGCTCTGTGTCCACACAAACGGCCCAGAATCAAAGTCTACTCAAGGCCAAGATGCGCAACAAGCAGCAACCGGTGCGACCCGCATTGCCCACACTCAAAACGGAGAATGGACAAACGCTTGTTGCTGGCGGCGTCAAGACCGCCAACAACAGTGTGACAGCAACATCGCTCAGTCAACATCTGCAGCAGCAGCAACAACAAGCAGCAGCCAACTTGCATCAGGTTGTTACCACAGCCGGCAACAAGTAGGTTTTTTTTTATAATTTTATTATTGAATCTTTTTTTAATTCGAATTTTTTAATTCTTGGCAGAATGGTTGTGATGAGCACATCGGGTACGCCGATAACGTTGCAGAATGGCCAGACATTGCAGACGGGTGTGGATAAGCAGCAGCAGCAGCAGGTGCAACAGCAACAGCAGGCGCATCAGCAGCAATTGCAGATTATGAAGAATCAACAATTGTTGCAACAGCAAATAATGCAGCATCAGTTGCAGTTGCAGTTGCAGCAGGCACAACAGCAGCAGCAGCAGCAGCAGCAACAGGTACAACAGCAGCATCAGCAGCAGCAACAGGTTGTACAGCAGCAGCAGGTGCAACAGCAGCAGCAGCAGCAAACACAGCAGCAACAGACGCTGACAAATGCAACAGCACAACAGATATTGCAGGTGGCGCCGAATACATTTATTGCATCGCAGCAGCAGCAGCAACAGGCACAGCAGCAGCAGCAGCAGCAACAACAGCAGCAGCAGGCACAGCAGCAGCAACAGCAGTTGCATAATCAACTGTTGCAACATCAGCTGCAACAGGTGCAACAGCAGCAGCAGCAACAACGCGAACAGCAACAAAATATTATACAACAAATTGTGGTGCAACAAACGGCAACACAACAGCAACAAGCCCAGCAACAGGCGGCGCAGCAGCAACAGCAACAACAGCAGCAACAGCAGCAACAACAGGCACAGCAACAGTTGCAGCTTAGCGGCGTACCCTTCTCAGTTAGCTCAACAACAACACCAGCTGGCATTGCCACATCCAGTGCATTGCAAGCAGCATTAACTGCCTCGGGCGCCGTCTTCCAAACGACATCCAAAACGAGCAACTCGCTGCCCAGCAGCAGCATTGTTAGCATCAGCAATCAAAATACGGGGCCACTTGTCACCAGCAGCACGGTGGCAACACTGCAGCAGCAGGCACAACAATTGCAACAGCAGCAACAACAGCAACAGCAGCAACAACAGCAGCAACAGGCCCATCAGCAACAGCAGCAACAGCTTATTACCGCCAGCATTGCAGCTGCCACACAACAGCAGCAGCAGCAGCAGGCACAACAGCAGGCACAGCAACAGGCGCAACAGCAGGCGCAACAACAAGCACAACAACAGCAGCAGCAGCAACAACAGCAACAGCAACAGCAGCAGCAGCAGCAACCACAGTTGCCTAGTGCCACGCCCACACAGAATCCCATAATGGCCATGACATCGATGATGAATGCAACAGTTGGCCTGCCAGCAACAGCTGCTGCCGTGGCAACAACAACACCAGCTGTTGTCAGCACAGCAGCGCTAGTCACGCTCAACACCAGCAACAGCAACAACAGCAATAACAATAGCATAAGCTCACAACCAGCAACACCCACCAAGGCAGCAGCAACAACAGCAGCAGCAGCAGCAGCAGCAGCAGAGACAAACAAACAGCAAATGCAACAGCAGCAACAGCAACAGCAGCAGCAACATCTGGCTAATGTTGCAACATTGGTGCCCATCGATTCGCCAATGCCATCGAGCGTTGAGGCAAGCAGCTCAACAACCGAAACATTGCTCAATGGTGATGCCGGCGGCGAGGCAAAGCTGCCAGCAACAGTTGCTGCAACGGCAACAGCAGCATCAAAACAAAGCAACGCTGTACAATCCAGCAACAGCAGCAGCAAAGATGACAAGAGCAACAGCAACAGCAGCAATGTCAGCAGCACGGCAGCAATCAATGGTATTGCCAGCAATGCAATGCGTAACGCCAACAACAACAACAGCAGCAGCAACAGTGGCACATCCACAACCACAACAATAACAACCACAACAACAACCACCAACAGCAGCACCAACACCAACAACAACAACAACAGCACTGCCAAGGATCTGCCCAAAGCAATGATTAAGCCAAATGTCTTGACCCATGTCATCGATGGCTTCATCATTCAGGAGGCGAACGAACCATTCCCAGTCACACGACAACGCTATGCCGACAAGGATAACAGCAACAATGACGAGCCGCCAAGTAAGTTCAATTATTTGAGAAAAACTTTTCAGAATTTTCTAAATTTTTTTTTTTTTTTTTTTGCAGAGAAAAAGGCGGCAATACAGGAATCAAGCGATATCAAGGCAACTGCAACAACAACAACAACACAAGGCAACGCTGCAACAACAACAACAACAACGACAACAATAGCAGCAGCAACAGCAGCGACGGCTGCAACACCAACAGCAGCAACAGCTGCCACTACACTAATGAGCATTGCCACATTGCCAGCAGATATGGTTGCATGCGAGCAATGTGGCAAGCCCGAGCATCGCAGCAAACTGAAGCGCAAACGTTATTGCTCGCCGGGTTGTGCGCGTCTAGCGAAGAGTGGCGGTGGCGCCGCCAATGGCAGCGGCGTGGGCATGGTTGCTGCCGATGCCATTGGCCTCGCCGACAAACTGGATGAATCGCTGGCCGAGGAGAAGATGCTCACAGATGCTGCTGCAGCGGCGGCGGTGGCAGCGGCAGCTGAGCAAACAGCAATGCTTGTTGCCGAAATGCCAGCAGCAGCAACAACCGCAGCAACACTGCCAGCACTTGCAACACCACCAGCAGCAGCAGCAGCGGCAGCACCAACAGTTGCCACACCAACGAGCAGCACACCCTCGATCTGTAGCTGGAGCGTTGATGAAGTCAGCGAATTTATACGCAAACTGCCAGGATGTCAGGATTATGTGGATGACTTTGTGCAGCAGGAGATCGATGGACAGGCACTGTTGCTGCTCAAGGAGAATCATTTGGTGAATGCCATGGGCATGAAGTTGGGTCCGGCCCTAAAGATTGTGGCCAAAGTTGAGTCCATGAAGGAGCTGAATGCGGCAGCAGCTGTTGCCGCAGCAGCAGCAGCACAGGCCGTAAGCGATGGCGCCAAAGAAACGATTGCCACACAATAGTGCATAAGTAGGAGTCGAAGCAGCAGCAGCAGCAGCAGCAGTAGCAGCAGCAGCAGCAGCTTCGGTAGCAGCAGCTTTGGTAGCCCCATATCGCCGCCAATGTTGTCGCCATCGTATTCGATAACGCCGCCAATATATTCGCCAGTTTTGGGCAACAAACCGAATCTAAACCTGGTCTAACCAGTGTTGGTCAAAATGTGAATGTGATTCACAGCCTCTAACAAAAACCTTAAGCAACAAGCTGATGTTAGCCATTCCCCCCTCCCCAATCCACCCCTCCCCAATAAACTGTATTAGCTTGTAATTGTAATTGTAATGTAGCTTAAAATTTGTAAGGCCAACTGTATGATAATGATCTAAAAAACAACAGAACTTATTTAATAGATATAGAGACAGATATATATATAGATAACCCATAACAAACCTTAAAAATAACTTAACAAAAAGGGACAAAATGTACTAAATACAACTATTAATAACATAAGACATCAAACATTTTTTGTAGCATTTTTAAGTCTTTTCTCTTCTAAGTTAAACTAAAATGCAACACATAACGAATACGATTTAACTATGGCATATACATATAGCTTAGAATATATATTAAAAATATCGAGTATTTTTCATCAAAACAAAACAAAAAACATTAACTATATGATTATTATAAAAATTTTTTTTTTCGCTTTCGTCCTAAATCTAATCATAATTTATATATGTAGCACTACAAATAATTGCGAATCAATACCATAATGTTAGAGAGAGTAAAAAACAAGCAACAACAACTGAAACTAGTTATATAAACATCAAAATCTATCTATATATATATATACTATATAAAGCTGATGACGACAAACGGCATACAATCTACTTTTAATTGTAAACTTTTGATGCAAAACATTTATATAATAATAATATAAAAATACTATATAGTACTTTTTTTTTATATGCTTAGTCTTAAGCCTCGGACCTTAATATTAACTAATTATATATTATATATACATTTTTTTTTTTGGAAATTCATTATATTTTTTTTTTAATATTATAGCTATGGCTGAACAAAATGCAACAAAAATCTTCACTGTATAGTGTTTAATAAATGTGAATATGAAAAAAACATCAGTTTTTGTTTTACTTGCTATTACTTACTATTTCTTGACATCCTTCTTTAAGCGCTTTTGGTCGAGTAGTTGAGGTATCTTCTCGTCGCGACCTTCTGAAACTGAACTTCTTCGCAGTCGTTACAGTGCGACGAGTTTGTTCGAGTTCGTTAAAAAAAACCTAGTTGAAGATTTGTCAAAGGTTTACTTACCCGTGAACACCATTTTCAATCAAGTTTGACACTAGTTTACAAGCGAGTCTTTTCGAACGAGTATACAGAAATTTTATGAACGTGAACGAGTTCGATTGTGAACAAAAATCTGATAATTTTTACAGCTCTTTGACGTCTACTCGCTGTAGTGTTATGATTCGGTCCTTTTGTTGTCAATCAAGATCGACTCTAGTTTACAAACGAGTATATTTAGAACGAGTATATGGAAATAATCTGCTAATCGTTGCAGCTCTCTGATATCTACTCGCTGTACTGTAAAGATTCGTTGTTTTGTCCTTCTCGCTGGCCTTGCTACGCGTCACTCGTCGCTGGCGATGCCACTCGTCGCTCGTCAATGAACCCCGACTCCCTTCTCTCACTGCACCCCCTATTGATAAAAAAAAGTCAGTGCTGTATTAAGCTATTGTGAAAATATTGTGTTTTTATTTTGATGTTTTTAAAATTCTCTGGTACATTTGAATATACTTTTTTGGAAATATATATATGTATACATTTATGTGTATATGATTTGAAATCGTTTTGAGAAATAATGAGATTATATTTAGAATAAAGTTTTAATGTGGGGATTCCTTTGAACTTTTTATATAAGTTTTTTTATAATGAGTTTCAAGATGTTTCAAGATATTATTAAGTGATGTTTTGCTTCTTGAAACTAAATACATTATATAACATTTCTATTTAATTTCAGATACAGATTAAGTATTTTTAGGCAAGGAATGGGTTACATTTTTATTGAGGATTCTTTATTTGTTAGTTGTTATAAGTGACAAAGCTTTTTCTTTTAGATTGGTGTATTATTATTCTCTTGTTAGTTTTAAATATAAGTGAATGTTTTATTTAGGTTTTTTTTTTATGTTTCTAGCTAAGAACCGAAAAAATATCGACTCGTATCATTTTAGAAATGATCTCCAAAATACTTAAGTTCCTCGAATGATTTTCTTAATTATTATTAAGTTTTCTTTATAGATAGTTTTGTTTATGTGTATATATATTTGTATTAACGTTTTGTTTAAAGCCAATTTTGCATTATTTTTTGTTGTTTGTTATAGAAATTGAAATTATTTATGGTTTTTAAGAGTTTTTCGTTTTCTTTCTAGGTATTTTAGTAGTATTTTTTTGTTAAAGCGTTTTAGATTTTTGCATAGTTTTGGATTCTATTAAAATTTGTCATCTTAAAAATACAATTAATGAAAATTGATGATAAATATAAATTTTTTCATTATGTTTATATGCGTTTTGCATATTGGTCAGATATATGTTTATATATCGATTCTTATATATTGTGGCATTCGAATTGTACATTCAGTTTAGATCATTTGTTTATTGTTACTGTTTTTGTTTTTTAATACCTTTGCAGTGAAGGATCTTTGCTTTTATTTTTGATGTGATTTTTAAAATATATATATGGATGTTCTGGCTTCTCTACTGCAAAGATATTTAACGACTTTGCCGTTATCTTAGAAATATTATATTTATTTTCTTTTCGATTGATTAATAAACTAGAGAAAGCTTATTTTGAATGTTTTGTATATTTATATTATTTACAGGCAAAAAAAAAAAAAAAAAAAAGGATAAAATATATTTATTTTTTTTTTTCACAGCCGTACTCCTTAGTATATCATATACACCATATAAGTAAATATTTCCATTAGTTGTTGAATGCATTTGTTAGATTGACGTTTTGCTATAGCTGGTCCTGCGTAATATATATATTTATATATGTCTAGAACTTAATTAAGTTTTGTTTACCTAGTTAGTTATTTGTATTATCTTGGTATATCGAAAGAGACGGGGTTTTATTTTTTTATCTTAAGTTCTACGAGCTCTGAAGAAACGAAATTTTGCACTTTAAAGCATTAGTTGAAGAATGTTCCCGTCGTCTTCGCACTCGTTACATGTCTACCAAAGAAGTGCAACGAGTTTGTTCGAGTTCGTTCGAACAACGTAAGGGTTTTCTGTTAATCTTGAGTTCAACGAGCTCTAAAGAAACGAAATTTGCGCTTGAAAGCATTACTTGACGTATGTTCTCGTCGCAACCTTCTGAAACTGTACTTCTTCGCACTCGTTACATGTCTGCAACGAGTTTGTTTGAGTTTGTTCGAGCAACCGAGAGGTTTTTCTTTTAATCTTAAGTTCTACGAGCTCTGAAGAAACGAAAAGCATTAGTTGATGATTTTTAGTTTTTTTCTATTAAAAAAAAAATATTTGTTATTTAGGAGATTTTAATATATTTTAAAGTATTTGCTTTTATTATCGGCATTTCTTTGTTAGAGTTTGAAAGTTTTTCGTGTTTTTTTTCATAGATTTTTTCTATAGACTGAAAGTCTTGCAACAATTATCGAAGGCTAGTTGTTTCTTTTGAGATATGGGCTTTGATTTGGAATCAATAATATGATGTGTATGCATGTGTGTGTGTGTGTGTGTGAGTGGAACGTGTTTTACCTACAATAATAAAAATTTAGCACCAATGCAAAATATATATATAGATGCATATATACGATTCTCTCATTTTTTGTGTGTTTTATGTGATATGTGTAATTTACTACATTTATGTGTGTAATTGCAATTGAAAAATATCTTAGGAACTAGCTAAGAATTAAATCAAGACTAGGCTGAACATTTTACTAGGTGTGTGTGTGTGTGTGTTGGTGTGTGCATAAACTCTGTATATATATAGACCTTCATTTTGTATTAAGCTAAATACTAATCAACAAGTTTGGTTTCGTATATATTAAGTATACGACACTATACTTGACTTAATTGCTAATTAAAGACTGTCTTTTACGTTCGCTTCATGAGTGTTATATTGGTATTTTTTTAAACTATATTATTGTTTGATTCGGCCATGCTACATAAAACTAGGGATATATATAGTATATAGTAGTACACATATAAGTTTGAAAACCTACGTTAGCTTGTATTTATTTTTGTTTTTTTTTAACTGTAGTACTCCAAGTTTTTTAGTTTTTAAGATTGTTCAGGTGTATATTTACAGTTTTTATATATATTTCTGTTGAGTTCACCCAAGTGTTATTACATTGTAATAAGTATTCACTTTTCTAGGGGGAGGGGGGGATAGTTAACAATAACGAAACTTCCCACACTATCTACTTAAGATCTGGGTGTTTTAAGGGGGGAGGGGGAAACTTTTGTCTTAAAGCTAAAGGCCATGTTACAGTTGCGCTGTCATTTCAAGTTATAAGTTAAGAAATGTGTTGCCCAAAAAACTGAGCATCATTGTGGATACGGCCAAGGGTGCGACCCGAGTAGCGGTACTATTGCCGGCCAAGATCTCGGCACGTTTACGCATTCGTTCCTGTGGGTAAATCGATTATCGATTATATCGAATTGCAAAAAAGTTTGTATAAGGCTTACCTGATACAGTTTATCCTCGCCGGGCGGATCCAGGCACTCGAATTCGCAACAACGTTCGCCTACACGAAAGTTTTTACAAAACTGCAAAAAAGAGAAAAGAAATTTACCGTTGGAAGCTCAAAAGTTCTATATAAAAAGCTTACGTAGGGTGGATCACAGTAGATAGCTTTGCACCACAGCGGTTCGGAATGATAGCAAACGCATAGACTGCAAACACCCGGTCCGGGCACATACAGCATTCCATGATTCACCTTGTTGCCTTGAAAGTCAACGCAATCCTCCTCCAGAGCAACTGTAAAGTAAGCAGAGAGAATTGTTCGATCATAGAGTTAAAAGCTAGACTTAATTGTTAGGTTCGTTTCATACATGTTGCATGCGCAACGCTGGTTCGTTGCAATGGAGCTTTAAGCATCAAACAGCATAATGCTTTGTTCAATTGAGCCTCGACCTTTAAGTGACCCCCTTGCACCCCTGCACTTGCATTTATCAAGTGCTTTTACCACCAGCTACTGTGACGCTGTGTTCCACTTGAAACTAGGTTCGAAGTTGTAAGCAACTTCCGGACGACTGAACGAACTTTGGCGAACCAAAAGTGCCGCAAACTTTATTTCCTCTCTCTCTCTCTCGTCGCTTTGTACTTTTGTTTGCTAGCCGCTGGCAATTGCCTGGCGACATTTGGTCGACTGCAGCAATTCGGTTGCAGTTGCAGTTGTTTGTGCATTCACACACACACACACACACATGCATATGTATATATTTTTGTTTTGTTTTTGGCTCTGCTTTGGCGCTTTGTGCTGTCGTCGTCTCGAGCTTGCAGATTGCTGAATAATTAAAAACAGAGAAAAAATGCTCGACTTTTGCGCCAGCTGTCGACCAAACAATTTGGCTGCCCTGGGTCAAAGTGGGGCCAACGCGGCGTGTACGTCACGCTTTTTAACATCCTGCCCAACCCCCCGTCTGGCACCTAGCACCTGCCTATTGACCATTGCACTGGGAGAAAAAGTATGAAGTTAAGCTCTAAAACTTAAATATTGAATTGATTTTTTTTAAGTTTTTGTTAACAAATTTAAAAGATATTCTTTAGGTAGGTAAGCTATATTTTTCTTTAAGTGTATTTTCTGTGCTTTTCTGGCGACATTTCACAATTATGCTTATTACTTTTTAATGTCCCTTTGGCTTGCGTGCGCCGCCGCTTGGCTGCCCCACCTGCCTCACTTGAACTTGCACCCAAATCTAAGAATTGTAGGAAGGGGGGAGGGGAGGGCCGGGGTTTGTCGTTTATGTGCAGCCATGCGGTTCATTTATAAATAGCTTTTGTTATGACATTTAGCTGGTGACCTCCTCATCTCCATCGTTTTCCTACTCCTAGGAGACATATAGCTACACTGACAAAAATAAGGTTAAGGTAAGTTCAAGTATGGATAAAGATCAACGAAAAAGTAGCTAGAAAAACATTAAGCTGTTTTTGGAACTCGAAACTCGGAAAATTTTGAAATGATTTCAATATTAAAGTTCCAAAGTCATTAACATTTTCTTAGAGTGTACCTTTAACCTAAAGCGCCCTTTGCTCTGGGAATAGGAAAGAAGCAGCGGGGCTGTCGTTGGCATAATATACTATATCTGTTGAAGTCCAGTGTTCTATTTGTGTAGAAAATCAATTTCGCTTCCCAAACCATTTTGCATTGAAACATGATAATAGATATCTAAAAGCGTATTTGATAACATTTAAAAATGCAGCGAGAAAAAGATTTTTGTTTGTTGAGAAACCTTTTTCTTAAAGTATTCATCAAGCAAACGCTTGCTTTTATAAACAGATCAAGAAATCGGCTTTGATAGTTTAACTTAACTGTAATAAGTTTGCTTAAATGATTTGATAGACTGTTCGTACTCGTTACTTTTATTTATCAAGAAACTTTTTGCAGTATTCTTTAGACAAACCTTTGCTATCATAAACAAGTAAAGAAATCAACTTTGATAGTTTAGTTTTTATAGAACTTAACTGTAATTAGCTCTCACAAAAGATTCGTTAGACTGTTTGTACTCGTTACTTTGGTCAATTCGTTAAACTTTGTTATTTTTGTTTAGTTTAGCTAAAAGTTAAATCAAACTTTAACGTTATTATCATTACTAAGCGTTCTCTTACTAAATTTCTTAATAGTTTTCAACATTTTAATTCTTCGACCGCAGCAATTTGCGCCCTATGCGAAAACTGTTCATAAATGGTTACAGTTGTGGTCGAATAAAACACAGCAACACACAGAGAATAGCTAAGTGTTTTAGTTGAAAGAGGAAGCGAGTACAAAGGGGTGTGTGGGTGTGTGTGTGGCGGAAGTGGTGGGCGTGTCAGGCAGTGTCAGGGCTTTTTTTGCTCTCTGCGACGTTGAGTGAATGTAGCCGTCAACTTTTGCAACTTGTGCCTTTCACCAAGTGTGCCTCACAATGTGTGGGTGTGCGCGGGTGTGTGGGTAATCATCGGTCCTCACTAATGAGATTTTGTGTGTGTTGGCGGGGGCGGAAAAAAAATAGCTTGAAGGAAACCTACTCGTTGTTTTTGTCGTTGTCGTTGAATTGTTAACGGAAGCAAAGATTATAAAACCATTTTGGAATGGTTGCTTGTGCAATGCAATTAGTGAAACGCGAAACGTGTAATGCAAATTCACTTGGTTCGTCCGCCCGCCCTTTCCCTCTCTCTCTCTCTCACTCTGTCTCCCTTGAACGCCCTTAACCATTCTTTGTGTGTCGCTGTCAACGCGTGTCGCATGTATATTGTGGCATGTGGCAAGTGTGAGCCGAGCTTGTCATTTGAGCCAACCACCACAGCTAGGTTAGCTGGCTGGCGAGTAGCGATAACAATTTTACTGACATACATACAAGTATTATATGTACTTTAATGCTAAATCGCATTATAACCAAGAGGAAGTGAGAAAGTGTGAGAACAACCTTAATACACACAGTATATTGATGATGATTGTGCGTTAAGTTACTCGCTTGGTTTGGGTATTTGTTGGATGACGAATCGATAGTTTCGATTTTTACTTGCTACTCGTTCAGAAAGTAAGTTTTCAAATCTAAGCTAGGTATGTTTGGGCACTCTCGCTGCTTGTTGAGCATTCGCTACTTACTCATTACTCGTTTGGTTTGTGCTTTTGTTGTTTCACTTCTTATATAAATCACTACTTTTGATTTTTACTCGCTACTCGTTCAGAAAGTAAGTTTCAATTTAAGCAAGGTATATTTTTGCACTCTCGCTACTCGTTACTTTTATAGAATTATTTGTTTATTTATGGTTTTTCTCTCTACTTGCTGAGTAACTAGTCGCAAACTTTTGCCAATAAAGCTACTCGTTATATCGCTGGGTCGACTGACGTTATGTCATTCGTCTCCCGTCATAATGTGTATCTCGTCACTCGCGAAGACGCACACTCGTTTACGTAGTCCTACCACTCGTCCACATACTACTCGTTACTCGCTGTGTTTAACTTGCTAAGTGACTTTCCACACAGAATTGCTTTAGCAATTCATAATTGCAACACATTGCGACAGAGACACAACAGATTCGCATGCATTTTGCATGTGAAATGCCATTGATTGCTCGTCAATCAACGCAATTATCATTGTCAATTGGCAATTTGGTCGGAATGTGTGTGTGTGTGTTTGGGTCTGAGTATGTATCATTTGACTCTTTTCGATTGTTTGGCTGTTTAATTAGCAGCTGCTGCAGTTCATGCTGCCTCCCCCCAATAAACATCTATCGATCCAATATGTTTGGATGTCGTTGTCGATGTCGTGTTCTCTCGTCGCTCGTCCGTCCTCTGGTGTCTGTGTTGTCCTGACTGAGCTGCTGGGCAATATCTTGATGTAAGCTGAGCGCTGCACTTGATAGCAGTTGGCTATAATCCAACTAATTAGTTAGTCAAGAGTGGTCGTAAGTACACTCAAAGAAAAAAGCCCTGCTTTACATGAGTATATTAAAGAAATATCCTATTATGGAGAACAAAAAGCAAAAACTTTCTAAAAATAACATCCTTTTTATATTCTATAAATGCATAAACATAATAGCTCGACCTTTTCGCGGTGCCTTGACATTCTCGTTTCTAATGATTTTCAATAACTCAATGGCGCATAACTGGGCAATAAAAATGCCTGGCTTTGGCTGTGCTAACAATGAATAAATGCATATTGCCAAGCGGAAGCGGAGGCACAGATACTACAAAGGGCCTTTGGCTTGGCGCCTTGTGGGAGCAACAACAACAACAATAAAAACAACTCGTTACTCGCCACCACAAAAATATAGTTTGCCAAAAAAACTTTTTTGCCATGTGCGTCAATAACAACAAGAGCAGCAGGCTTGCCAAGGCCAACATTTGTATACCCTGCAACGGGTTTTGCAACTTTATTGAAATACAATTTCTCGTTAGAAAATTCCCTTAAAAAACCACGAATTTTGTTTAG
The DNA here is from genome assembly GCA_018152965.1 of Scaptomyza pallida. Taxonomy (NCBI): domain Eukaryota; kingdom Metazoa; phylum Arthropoda; class Insecta; order Diptera; family Drosophilidae; genus Scaptomyza; species Scaptomyza pallida. Next base: position 4,372,612 of record JAECXP010000003.1, read on the forward strand.
CGAGAAGTTTAATTTGTCCTATTGATAGCTTAGACATTGAAAAAGTTATATATATTTTCCTTTTCATTGTTATAAATGTTTTCTTGTTCCTGTCCACAGGATCTAATCTAAATGTTGCAAGTGCCAAAAAATGTTGTTGCCGCCTTTGTTGCCTTTGTAGTCAGGTGTTTCATGCGGGAACCAAAAAAAAATTACAACCTAAAAGCAAAAATTCAACGACGACATTGCATGTTTGGGTGCAATGTCAAGGCTATTTTTTTGCCTCTATTGTTTTTGCCTTCCCCCTGTTCCCCTCTTCTTCTTAGCCATTTCCTTAAGTTCCCGTGTAAGCCCCCCACTCGTCTCTGCCTGCATATTTTAATGGCCCTTTGTAGATTTCTTGGGCCAATTGTTTTCGGCAATATTTATTATTATTTGGCCATGTTGGGCTTTGAAGGACTAGAAATGCCCCGAGTCCGTAATCTCAGCTGACAATCGACAAAACAGGCCCTTGACAGTACACAAGGAGTAAATAATATATGGATTGTCGTACTCAGTTTAAGGTTGAGGAAACTTGCAGTTAGAAAACGTAAGAAACTACGTAATTGCGTAAGCGTAATGAAACTAATTTGATTAAGGGTAAACTTAAAGTCATTCTAAGCTAATCGCATATTACTTCATCAAGCACTACGTATTGCCAAAAATAATCACACGTTCATTACGTAACGCTTTACGATTTTACGTTATTGGAAAAGATTTGTGTGTTGCATACGACAACAAAATAAATAAATGCATACGTTATATACAATATTTGACTCAAGCTGTTACGAGCTTTTAACGTTATACATAACGTTTTTACGTAAGACACTCGCAAATTGGGTCAAACGTGAACTTCAACTAAACATGTAACATTTTAATCAAGCATTTTAAATAAATACCTTTGCGCAAGTAAATACGTAACTCATTACGTTATTACGTAAGGAAGTTACTTAATGCCGTGACAAAAAAATGCATAATTCTACGCACCTTTAACATTCTTTGACTCAAACTCTCACATGTTTTTGACGTAATGAATAACGTTTTGACGTAAGCCAAAAGCAAATCGAAACGGTTTAATCAAACATAAACCTCAACTAAACTTGTAACATTTTAATCAACAATGCTACAGTCAAATCAATAGCTAAACGTAATTAAATACGTAACTTTCTACATTATTACGTAAGAGAGTAATCTTAGCCAATGCCTCGAAATCACATAACCAAAACATAATTGGCCATCACACATCATCTAATGGTACATATTATTGTACAAAATCTGTCACAGTGCCACATCAAGCCGTAGCATAACGTAATTACGTATGCATTAAATGCACGTAACGGATCTGAGCGTTAAACGTGATATGCCGTTGATTAAGTAACTACTGGATACTGCAACTACTGCTGCCACCAACCAAACAATGTGGCAGGTATGTAGTATTGGGGTGGGGAGGGGGATGAACTAGTGGGGGCATGTCATGCTAATCAAGTGTCAAGTGTGGCATGCGATAATTACCTGTGCAACAACACAGACAGCCCAGCAGACACAGGACGAACAGCAGCCAGGACATGCCACATGCCGGCAGCGATGAATAAAATGATGCACGGCTCAGCTGCATCGTTTCTGTTGTTGTTGTTGTTGCTTCTGTTGGCGTAGTTGTTGTTGTTTTTGTTGTTGTTGTGCAGCGTTGACGCCAGCTCGTGCTGCGCTCATTGATTGTTGTTGTAATTGCTGGTGTTGCTGTTGCTGCTGTTGTCCTGATTGCTGCTGCTGTTGCCACTGCCACCGCCACTGCTGTTGCTGCTGTTGGGCGCCACGTTTCTGCTGCTGCCGTTCTTGGTGTTGTTGTTGTTTGTCGCCCAGTGGAGCGCTTTGTCATTGTCAGGCGTTGATTTTGAACTTGGCAGCTGCTTCTGCTGCTTGCAACAACAACAACTGCACTTCTTTCGCTTCCTCTAGCTTTTGCTCCTTCTCCCACTCTGTCGCCTTCTACACTGTCTGCAATTTGTGCAGCTATTGCTGTTGTAGTTGCTGTTGTTTATTGTAGTTTTGTTTTAATTTTTGTTCGTCACACTGTGGCAAAAAAAAGGTTCAACATTGTTAAGTTTGACTCGCTCAACCGTGTCGCTCCCTGCCTCTCTCTCTCTTCTTCTCTGTCTGTCGCATTGTTTGGCCTTCATTTAAGTTTACACAGAGCAAAAAAAACACTAATTGCTTCAATTTGCTGATGATTGTGAATGAATTAATTCGTTATTCATGCGAATATGCATAAATTAGGATATGATTGAAATTAAACCATGTTTAAGTGATGAACAGATAATGTTTTAAAGTAGATTTAACTACTTTATTGAAACGAGTTTACATGATTTTGAAACTGTTTAGGTAACAACTGTTTCCAAGTTGGTTTTGGATCGCTGAATTTCAATCTTAAGTTGGGTTTATAACATTGCTGCAAAGTTTTCGTTCTCAGAAACAGAGTATTTTGGGAAATTCAGTCTAACTTTCTTACAACAAATTTCCTTATAACGAATTTTTCTATGCGTAACGGATTTAATTCGTTTGAATCGCAACACAACGAGTTCCAAGAACAGCATTATACAAGCGAATTGTCAGTCGGGTATGCAAAAAAAGCATATACAGTCTAGTTTCTATATAACTAACAGCCATTTAATGAAGTTTTCTATACAAAGAACTCGTTTTTTGGAGCACAACAATTTGGTTCCAATGAAAAAGTATTCTATATAATGAAATTTTGCAATAACGAATGTTTTCTCGTCGTCTTAAGATTCGTTATCTAAAAGTTTGACTATAAAAATAAGAAAGATAAAGTCAACTGATCCTTTTTAAAGGTTTTTATTTGCTCCCGAATAATAAGCAATAATCAGAAGAGGTTTAACTTGATTTAAAGCACATTCTGCTTACTTTAGGAAATTCTTTTACATAGAAAAAAATATTTTTTTTTTGTACTCGTTGTTCTTTTCTCTTTATAATCAGGTGATTTGTGTGCACACGATTTTGTTTTCGCCATTTTTGTTGACTCCTAACTTAAATGCCATGCATAGTATTTTGCTGCAGTGTTGCCAAAAATTTTATACCGCAGCCCCCCTCCCTGTGTGTGTGTGTGTGTGCGAGTTACATGCATTTTGTGGCCCCAAAGGCGTATCAGCTGTTTTCTGTCGTCCACTGTATTCCGCTGCGAGCGTCACCGTTGGCAGCGGCGTCAGCGTCGGCCTCGCATGTTTACAACATTCTTGCAGTGTGTGTGCCCACAAAGGAGGCGGATGCGGTGAGGGGCGGGGCGGCATTTCGGCATTTTGGGATCTGCCAAGAAATTCTTTTATACGTACGTATGTATGTATGTTTGTATGTTTGTCTTCTTTTAGTCTCTGGTGGTTTGCGAGACAAACAAACACATGCATACATAGAGCATAGATAGAGAGACAGAGAGAGATGGAGAGAACACTTTTATATTTTTTTTTTTGGTGTTTTTCTTAATTTCAATCTTATAAATTATTCGCATAGCTTGACTGCGACGACGACTTTTGCAGCGCGCTTTATAGATTTTCTTTTGACTCTCACTCTCGCACACACACACACATTGAAACACACGTACGCACACACACACATTCGCTCACACACAGTCGCACTCGCACATTGATTTTCTGTTATTTGTTGTTGTTGTTCGCTTTCTTCTTCATCTTTAGATTTTTTTTTGTTGTTGGCCTGTTTCAGGACATTTCAAGGCCCTATTCTGCTTCTCCTTCGTCTTGTGCTTTTACTTACATCTCTCACGTTAAATTTCGTTTCGCTTTTGACACCGAATTTTTGCACGCGAACACTAAAAATACAAATTCAATAACAACAACAAACAGCGCAAAAATAATAACACACACACACTCACTCACACGAGAAACTCATGAAAACAAAACAAAAAAAAAAGCTTTAGACACACAAACACACGTTGTTGTTGTTGGAGCAACGGTTCTTTTTAATAAGTAACAACAACTATTGTTGCATTCATTCTAACTGTTTCTATTTAGCGTCCTCCACAACGAACCGAGAGCTGAGTGCGAGCCAGAAGAGAGAGACTATCGAGTCGAGCGTCGTGCTAGCGACCGCAGCGTCGCGTTTGTAAATGTCAACTGAATTATGTGTGTGGCGTTCGTTGGACACAATGCTTATGCGAACGGCAACTTGAGTCGAACACAAACATGTTGCGAGACGACAGAACACCTTTGTAAGTTTTAGTTTCATTTTCCATTAATATACATATCGCGTATGTATGTATGAACAAAAATGCATCGAACTCAAACATTTGCAAATGTTGCAGGACACAGCTTTCGAAAGTTTTCGCAGCTTTTAGGACAAAAAATATGCTAAAAACATAAAAGCTCACAAAGCACCCAAGAAGCTTCAAAGCTTTTAAGCTTAATTCACAACCAAAAAGCAAACAACTTTTTTGATATTAGTTTGGAAATTTATTTTATTCAATATACTTCATTTTTAATCAGTAGTTCATATATTTTTCTGCTCTTCTTTAAACATTTTACACAAAAATACGTGTCTGTGTGTCTGTTTGTCTGTCTGTTTGTGTACGTGTTCGTGTATGTGTTAGTGTATGTGTGTGTGTGTGTGTGTGTGTGTATGAGTGTGTGAGTGAATACAATGAGTACACTCATTTGCAGTTTGAGTATACTCAAAGTTTATACTCAAACTCAGACACGAACTCATCACGCACACACACAGTTGCCCAAAAAAAAGTCGTGTGTGTTTTGGACATTTTGGACTTAAATATTAAATACACTTTTTTTCTTTACTTTTAAATATTTCCGTTTAAATGCATTTCATAAAAGTTTTTTTTTTTTTATTTTTTTTTAGTATTTTTGTGTTTATTTTTGTTGTTGTTTCACTCCTGTGTGTATGTGTATGTATGTATGTATGTGTGTGTAAATGTTTTTTATGTTTTATTTTTTTTCAAAATTTTGCTGCATTTTTTGGGAGAAGTTTTGCATGTATAGTTATTTTTTTTTTGGTTTTTCATTCAAGTAAACACATATTGTATAATATATATTTTTTTTTGGTTTTTGGCATTTACCAGCGATGTAGCCAATAGTTGCATTTTTAATATTTTGTGTGTTAAGAGTTGAAATTTATGTATGGTATTTTTTTGTAGTACTTAACATTTATTGTTTTGTCGTTAATGGATTTTTTTTTTTGTATTTGTTTAACGTTCAATATACACATAGATCTGTTTTTTGGTTTTTTTTCTTTGGTATTTTTGTAATATATGTATGTATTCATTTGAAATGAGTTTCTTTGGGTTCCATTCATGTTGCATGCAACAAGTTAGACTTGTTGTATTTGTGTTCTTTTCATAGGTATGCTTTTCCCTTTTCTGCTTTCTGTTCTTTATTCATTCAAACCGCTTGTAAATAGTTTCCAACATCATTTTGCTTAGTATTTAGTATTTTGTTCAAATGTATTTTTCGGTTTTTTTTTTTTTTTTGTTTAATGGTAAGCTGGAAAAAAAGATGTACACCTATAACTATACATATATAATATATATTCTTCTTTTTTTTTGGTATTTATTTGGTATTTTACATTTATTCTTTTCTCTGCTAGCGAGTAATGCATAATGTATGTAGTTTTGCCACTTAATCAACGCATTGTGCATAAATATGTATTGTGTGTGTGTGTGTGTGTGTTAGTAGTTGTCCTAACAGTCGTGCTAGTTGCTGCCACATTCCTTTATAGTTTCCACATAATTGATTTCATATCATTTTATTACTTAGTATCTTTTAGTTTGTGTGCTTTTTGGGGTGTTTTTTTTTTTTTTTTGCTTAAAAATAATTTGCTATTTTCTGCTCTATACATACATAAATATTAATAGATTTGTTTCATTGACATAAAATGTTGCAAATACTTATAGCATTATATCTATAGAGTTCTTCTCTGTTCCGCATTTTCAATCAACTTTCTCAATCTTTGCATACTTGAAGTACTTTTGAATTGATTCGGAATCTTCTTACCTGTATTTCTGTGTGTGTGTGGGGTTATGTAAAGAAGAGAGAGAGAGAGAGAGAGAGAGTGGGTGTGAAAGCTTCGGCTTTGCCGAAGTTTGCTTTGAGTGCATTTATATCGAGTACCCACAGTGCGTATACTCGATATAGTTTCGGTTTTTGGTTTGTATAATAAAATGTAGTCTTTAGATTTTTTTGGTTTTTGAGTTAAAGGCTTTAAAGTTTTCTTTTCTTTCATTTTGTTCAAGTTCAGGAGGGTCTCTAGTACATATAAATATATATATATATATATATATATATATATATATATATATAAATGTAGTATATATATAGCTTAGTTTGCATTATAGTACTTAGTATATAGTCTATGCACTTAATAGTATATATTTGTCATTTCTAATAGCTCAAGTGCAAGTGTGTGTGTGTGTGTGCGTGCGAGGGAGATAGTTAGCCAAAATGTTTATGTCATAGTCTAGAAGATTATATTGTATCTATTATGGTAGTACTAGTATGTCTCGATAACGATAATGAAATGATCTTCGGGGGAAGCGCTTCTGATGCACTACTATTGTGGTCCGTTATCGGTGGTTATTGAGACGCCATTTTCAGGTTTCATATATAGTATATAGATACGATAGTACTTATTCCAAGTTTCTCTTGTGTGCTCGAAGGGGGATCTATTGAGAACTTCACTCAAATCAAATCGATAAACGTTTGGAAAGATCGAAACGGGCTTCCTTTCAGCTTCTTTTTGATTTCCCGATTGATTTGTGAACAGAAAAAAAGTTCTAAAATTGGGTCTAAAGTTTGATGTTTCTTGTCGAAGTCACTCGATAAACGATATACGATTAACAATTAACGATATACATACGTACGATATAGGATTTTTATTCTATAGGCATCAGTTAGTAGACAGGTAGTTGTGTTGTTTAGAGATACGTGTTTGTTTCTTTGGGTTCTCTTTTTCATTTCATTTATATTTTACTATTTATATGGAAACAAGTATTCCATGCTAGTTTAGAGTGGGAGAGTGTGAGAGAGAGAGGGTGATAGAGTTTAGTTAGTTTTGGTCCAAATTGCTAATGTTTAAACATCTTTAGAGGCGCTTCATTGTTTGTAACCTTTTTCTATACTACAACAAATAATTGCCCAATTCCACATACATATATCATTATCATTATCATAAACTCTTTAACTGCACACATATCCATCTATTTTCTCTACTTTTCTTTGTCGCTTTTTACAGATTATTTCAAACATTTTTGCACTTTGTTGGATATTTTTTGTAACCTTTTTATTTATTTTTTTTATTCATTTTAAGTTTTCTTCACCTTTTATCTTTGCAGTGGGGCTTTAGTGGGGGGTAAGGGGGAGGGAAGCGTGTATTATTTTTTGGTTTAATTGACTGCCAAAATGTTTGACTAATATTTTAAATTGTACATCGAAAAGCATTTATATTTATTTTTATTTTTTTTTTATTTCTAGACTAATTAAATTATGCTTAAAATTTCTTCTTTTTTTTCATACATTTGTAAAACACCTAGAGCTTTTTTTTATAGATATATATCGTTTTTGTTTTTGTTTTTTTGTTTGGAAAGGTTTGTAAATTCAAGTATTAGTCTTTATGTTTTTCATTAAACAAGGGAAGTTGTGTGGCATTTTTTCCTAATATTTTTTTTTTTTTTTAAACAAAAATACACTTAGTATACACAAGTCGAGGGCATTCAATCAATCAACACACACAATATCGCAAAACTTGGAGTTGTAGTAGTAGTAGTAAGGCAACAACAACAACAACGACAACAACGACAACAACAACAACGGCAACAACTGCAACAACAACAACATCAACTATATGTTAATAGTTTGTAATGAAAATCAAGCGACACTTAATAGATATTATTTTTTGCTCCTAGTTGTGTGTGTGTGTGTTTGTTTGTTGCTTTTGTGTTAGTTAGAGCTTTCAACTAACTAAAAAAAAAAAAAAAATCAAGCAATTTTTTTTTCTTTCGACATCATTAATAAATACAAATTACAGAGCAACAACAAAATGACATTTAACATACATACATACATATATAATCTGATAAATTTACATAGTATTTTGAATTATTATTCGTATGCATATAATTATTATTTGCATATTTCGCTGTTAAAAAAAAAACACACACATTTTTTTTGTTCCAGCCTGTTTTGTTTTTTGTTTGTTGCCCGCTTTGCATTAATTGCATCTCATTAGTGTTGTTGTTAACCCTAGTCTTAAGTTTACAGTTATTTTCAATCGTTTTGCTTATGTTTTAATATTTTTTGTTTTTATAAAGCGATAAGAAATTAAAAAATGGACACCAAAAAAACAACAACATGAACAACAATAACAACAATAACAACACAAAAGAGTTAAAACATAACGCTATATGAAGTAACAGTTATATCTAAATATTCTGTTTGTATGTGTGTGTGTGTTGGCCAAGTTCCAGCTTGGTTCAATCCGCGCTTTGCATATTCAAATCGCTCAATTCCTATACATAGTTTTGTTGCTTGACTAAAAATCCGCAGTGGCGCTAAAAAGTATGCAACACATATTCACAGCTGCATCTGTACGATATGCGTATGCGTGTGCTCATGTATGTGTGTCTGTGTGCGTGTGTTAATAGTATATTTATATGTATATATATTTATATAATTACATACAGAAATTTACATTGATATTTATAAATGGTTTTTCGTATTTAACATTTATGTTTTTTTTTTTTTTGATCATTTTCGTTTTCTTTGTAGTTTGTTGGGACTTGATTTGCCCACTTTTTTGTGGTTTGTATTTCATTTGCATTTTGTTAAACATCCTGTCTGGGGATATGTAGTAAAATCATCTTTGGAGACATTTCCTTTCCTTTGTTTTGCTTCTAACATTTTTTAGTTTCTTGATTTCTTTAATATTTCTATGGCCATCTTACCGGAAATGTAATTTGTTTTCAGTAACGAAGTCGTATACGTAATGTGTATTTGTGTCTTGTCTTCTTTTGCTTTGGAATAAGGAACAAAGTGAACATAAAATGTATGAAATAAAAGAAAATTATAATAAAAAAAAAGTATGAAACAATCCCTGCTACAAATATCCACGGGCTCAGCTTCTCTACCGACTCTCTCGGACCAATCAATCATTCGCAATCAATCATATGTTACTTAACTAAACTTAATTGTTTGTGTCATTTGGTTAATTGACTTTACAAACGCTTCAAAACTAAAACTAAATATCAAATAACTTTGGACACACTTGCCTTAACTATCAGGCAAATGGGCAAAAATCAACAACAACTGATGATTGATTGATGATTGATGGTTGCCTAAAGAGTGAGAGTTAGAGTGCATACAGCTGCCGTGTAATATTGACACAAACAGAGACTGCAACATAATTATATTACGGGATGGATGTTTCGATCCCTGTTGCAATTAGGATTTCATTTCAAAAATCACATAAACCAACATGCGAATACCATGTTGGGCCCCGAAGGCCAAAGAGCCTGGGACCACACAACTGGTTGTTGGACATCAACAAGGATGCTACTCGAATGCTGTTCGCAATTCACAATTCGCTGGCGTTTAATTGTCTGCCACAAGCAGTGGCAGCAATAGCACCAATAGCAACAGCAGCTGTTGCTGCCGCTGCTATTGCCAAATCCAATTTTGCCACACGATGACTTTCAATAACGTGGCGCAAGGTAGAAATCAGCTGCCAATAGCTGACATAGTCCAAAACGGTCCCCACTGAACCGAGAGACAGACTGCACCACAATATGCCCAACCCACAGCACACCCCAAAAAACCACGTTGAACACAAGCAAATGAAATTAGGCGGACAACATGCAGCAAAGTTTTCGGGCCTTGGATGCACTCAGCGAAAACTAACGAACGAACGAGCGAACAACGAAAAACCCAATGCCGAATATCAAGTTCAACTGAAAATCGAATCTGAGACGTTATGTTTCAAGTACAATTGGGTTTTTTTTTGTTCGCTTTACAGCACTGAACTCAAACTTTGATTCTAGATTCTTTAAACTAAAATAAACTTGATAAGGAAAATTGAGGATTACGATAAGGGATTTTTTTTCGTTCGTTTTTAATGAGCATTTTACAACACTGAATTTAAACAATGATTCTTGAACAGAGTAAAATCAAGTTAAAACATGAAACTTGGATTCTTTACTTAACTAAAAAAAACCTTAAAAGTGAAATTGAGGATTTCGATTAAGATTTGTTTTTTCCTTAGTAAAACAAGAGATGGATGCAATTGTGAATAGGAATATCTGTTATACGATTCTCACTGTTCACGCTCGCGTTTTGAACACATCTGTTTTTTTCAGTGTTGTAGTATGCAACTTGTGGCACGCTGATTGCACTGGAGGCCGCACCACATTGCGTATGCAAAAATTTTGTTTTTGCGTAATTAAAGGCGAAACGAAACAGAACGCAATGCATTTTGGCCATGCCGCATCGCGGCGTGGCATGCAACCAACAACCGTGTGTGCGGCCATAATGAGCGATGCGTTCCGTTGCATTGCGTTGCAATTCGTTTTGCCTAAGGGGCATTGGTGCATACTGAAGGAGTCGAGTTTGGGCTAATCAGTGGGTAATATATTGAACGGCAGCAGCTTCACAATTGCTTGTGGCAAACAGCATGTGGCAGCAACAATGGATGTACAGACTTTTGTTCACAACAGAGTTAAACTCCCAAAACAATAAAAAATTAATTGCATATAGGCATAATAATATTTATAATGTATAATATATATAGATATATAAAATATTTAAATACATAAAATATACATAGCAAAAAAATCATAATTATAATTAAACATATGCTGGTTATTGTATAAATTTGAATTTAAATAGTTGCTAGACAAATATTAAAAAAAAACATAAAAAGTTATCGATAAACAACTAAACGATAAAAAATAAGCATTGGTGACATGGTGTGCTTGTGTGTTTGTTATCGATAGGCGATAAATGCTATGTAATGTGTTATCGATAGGCGATAAACGCTTGAAATGGCAATGTTCATTTGGATATTAACTGCTTCTGTGTGTGTGTGTGTGTGTGTGTGATCGACTTCGGATTCACTGATCCTGCTTACACATTTTCGGGCTCCGGCAATTTTCGCTCACAGCAATGACAGACGAGTGCATTGAGACGCTGTCCAATGGCCGACCAAACGGTCATCGACATTGAGGACACCTCACAGCTGGATGTATCTTGATGCAGTGCATCTGCATCGCTGCCATCGCCATCGATATCGTTATCGTTATCGCTGTCATGTATAATCTCCGCCTCGGTCTCAGCCGTATGAAATATGGCCTGATTGCACATGGAATTGTTGGTGTTGTTGCTGTTGTTCGTCGTCGTATCGGAGCTCCCCTCTTGTCAAATCTTTGGCACCGCCTCCGACGATGAGACACTGCCCAGGCCAAGCTCACAGCTAACGCTCGGCACCATCAGCGCCGATGGTGGATGAGCAGCGGCTGCTGCTGCCGCTGCTGCAGCCAGCCCATCGGCAATTGCTGCAGCAGCCGTAGCAGTAGCAATTGTTGCTGTCGTAACACTGCCACCACCCTCGTCGGTGGTGCTGCCGATGCGTATGGCCACGATGCCGCCGCTGCCACCGCTGTGCAGCGTATTGTTGCTGTTGTTGCTAATGTTGCAACGGCTGCTGCTGTCCCCAGACGAATAACGGTATGTATGCCGATTGCTTGGCACATCCAAACTATAAGCACGATGTCGTCCACCGCCGCCAGCACCACCAGCACCACCGGAAGTAGGTACTTGTTGCGCTTGGACGACGCCCGGTGAGGGCAGACTATTCGAAATGTTGCTACAACAAATGGCTGAGCTGCCCATGGAGCCAACAGCTGTTGCACCAGCGACCGCATTATCTGCATCGGCAGCAGCATTGTTGTTGCCGCCGCCGCTGCCAACGATACCAGCACTGCGAGAGCCACATGATGGACTGCTGCGTGTGCTGCCAAAACGTTTGTTGTTCTTGTCGAAGCTGAAGCTAAAATAATCAGAGAATTGACGCAAACGCGATTTCCATGAAGTGCTGCTGTTGCTGCCGCCACCAACAGGCTGTTGTTGCTGCTGTTGTTGCTGTTGCTGCAGCGGCTGTGGCTGTATTGGAGTAGTGGCAACAACAGTTGTTGATGTTGTTGTTGCGCTGCCATTGCTGGTCTGATTGAGCGTTGTCGGCGATATATTGCCATTCGATGTGGCAGCTGCAACTGTTGTTGCTGGAGCTGCCGTTGTTGTTGCTGTCGCTGCCGCTGCTGTCGTTGCTGTTGGTAGCAGCAACAGCAATTGTGACATCTGTTGCTGCAAATGCGGTTGCTGCACTACGGGCGCCGGCTGCTGCTGCTGCTGCTGCTGATTCATGTTCATATTCAAATCGCCAGCTGCAACTGCCGGCTGCGATGGCCGTCCGTAAAACACATTGCTGTCGGAGATGACCTGCGGCAGGCCGTCGGACAAGCGACGATTGTTGCTGCTGGTGCTGTACTGATCCAAGCTGACGGCCCGATTGCTGCCAAAGTGGCAACGCTGTGCATGATAGCCATGTTGCCCGATGTTGCCATACGAGTTGCGCATACGCTGCCCCCCGCCGCTGCTGCACAGCTCACCGATCATTGAAGGACGCTTTTCGCGTGAGGATTTCCGTGAATTGGAGTGCGATGATTTGCTGCGATTGCTGCAGCCTTCGGTGTCCACCTTAAACTTGGATGTCATCTCAGCCACCTACATAATTGTGAAAGAAGGATAAATAATTAAAGATTTTTTTTTTTTTTTTTTTTTTTTTTTTTTTTTGGATAAATAAGTGTGGTTAGGGTTTAGGTTCGTTGTCAACTTACATCGACTTCGGTGGCAGTTTCGGAATCCCCGCTTTCGCTGCCCTCGGGCAGATCATGAAGCTCAGCGGCCATGCCGCCCGGCTCATCGACTGAGGTGCGTGATGCGGACTTTTGTGAGGGAATGCTGCGACGTGATTTGGCACTTATGCCCGAGCCGGAACGTGGCATTTGTGGTGAGCCTCCACCACCACCACCGCCGCCAGCAGCTGCTGTGCCGCCAGCTTGTCCTTGTCCGGTTTGTTGTTTGTCCATCTTATCGGGAGTGCTGCTCATAGCAGCATTTGAGTCCATGTTGCCGCTGTTGCTGTCCGATGTGGCCGAGGCATTGCTATCTGCCACAGATTTGCGTGTCTTTGTCTGCGCATCGTTGAGGCGCCTGCAACGATAACGATAACAATATGGCAATCGAAGGGGATGGAATAGGTTTTCGATAACTCACCTGTAATACTCGAGTGCTATGCGCACGGGTATAATGATCAATTCGGTTAGCTCGGGCACCAGTTCGCCCAGTGCCTCGAAGAGGGGCAAGAGCACGAGTCCAATGAAACGCACCTGTGAGCCCGGCTTGCTGACTTTATCGGGATCCATGAACGGGGTCACCGGCAATCCTTCGGATTTCTCGGCAGCACTCTGTGCAAAGAACTCCTGCAGCAGGCGATCCAACCACGGTTCGGCCACATCCATGGGCCGTGCCTCGTTCGAGATGTCGGCCACCTTGATCAGGATCATGCACAGCTATTCAAACGGTTAGTATTGTGCATGAGTTTGATGGGATTAGACACGATTATATAGTTTTTTAGTCTTACCAAATTGATGTGCGCACGATTGTTGTAGTCAAAGATGGGCGTTATCTCAATAAACTGTGTTAGGATCTCGTTGTGGCGAGCCATATCGGTGGCCAAAATGCATCGGATGATGCCCTCACGAATGTTGCTGCAAGTGGAGAAAAAATCTCAAATGATTGATTGTTTAACTTGATGTCTAAGTACTACAGAGTAGCTGATTGCTGTTTGATTGATGGCAGACAAACTTTTTAAGACTGAATGATTGACGCACTGATTAGTTGATAAGTGACTGACTGATTGACCCAAGGAATAACTGACTGCATCGGATGATGTAGAGGATAAGGCTCAAATGATTGATTGATTGACTTCATGTATAAGTACGACAGAGTAGCTGATTGCTGTTTGATTGATGGCAGACAATCTTTTTAAAACTGAATGATTGAGGGACTAATTAGTTTATAAGTGACTGGATTGATTGATTGCGGTCTAGTTGATTGATTGAAAGACTAACCCAATAACTGTCTGATTGATGCATGGTCTTACTATCTTATTTTGATTTGTGATTGACTCCCTCTTTCCTTTCATCCAACTACTAATTGTCTATCCATGTTTGAACACCTCGCTCACAAACTTTTGACTGCAGTTACTTGATCATATGAATATTTAAAGCTCTTAGCTATAGCTCTTAGCTGTATGCGAACAGAAACTTTGGTGTTTAAAGTGTTAAAAAACTGTAGTTGATAACGAACCACTTTAAATCGTGTGCATCACTAACAAAATGAACAACAACAACTAAACTCTGTTTTGTGGCAACTTTTTTGGGCATGTCACGCACACACACACACACACACATGCATGCATGCATGCAGCTTATTTGTCGAAGGAAACATAAGTTGTTGCATGCAGCAACATCCACAACAAAATCAACTCTTCACATCACTCCACTGTATGGTTTAGCATTACCCAACACTACTACTATCAATCCGCTTTCCTCCCCCAACTCCCCCAACTCCCCCTCGAACAACACCAAACAAGCGTTCTAAGTGCCGTGTGTTTGTTTTTTAGCAGTGCATATATTGCGTATACGCCACGTTCAGTGTTCATTTTTTTTTTGACTGCTTTACGTGCGACAAAAAAGAGCAAAAGAATAAAAAAAATATATATATTTTGACATTCAAAGCAGATAGAAAAAGTTAGGATGTTCTGAGAAGAGAACGCGGGATGGGGGGGGGGGGAAAGGAAGCTGGAGAGTGCAGACTAAGCGGACCATGCGGCTCGCGTAAATATTAAATTGCATTTCGTTTTATTTTCTATTTTGTTGCTGTTGTTGTTGTTGTTGAAGAAAGTGCAGTTAAAGAAAATGAAAAATTGTGCAAAAGTCGCGTCATATACGAGCAGAAAATTAAATTTTGTCGTGTCAAGTGGCATTGACGCTGCACACACACACACACACACACACACACACAAACAGAGGCAAAGAAGAAAAGACACCCCAGTTACAAGCAGATGAAGGTTACGATGCGTCGTCGTCGTCGTCGTCGTCGGGATGAGGATGGCACTTGAGTTACTTGCATTGGAAATTCAACACCTGCCAACGTTTCAACAAAAAAAAAAAAAAAAAAACTACTCTCACAAACAACTCTGCACACACAAATGGAGCACATTGCAAAAGAAGAAGAAGAAGCAGAAGAAGCGTATTTTATGCACTCGACTTGACGCTGTCTCGCCCATCAAGCTTTAGCTTTAGCAGCTTTAGTTTCTATGCGCTATCAACCATACGCCCCGTCTTCGTCTCTAATCTCCCTCGTTGCCGTTGTCAATTTTCACAGCAATTTTCTTTTGCGCCATAATGATTCTGACATTTTAATAAACAATTTGAAATGCACAGAGAAATCTCTACTTTCTCCATGACCTTGAAATCATAGATTTCTTGAATCAGTCTACATTCTGGCAATATTCACAATACTTTTATTTATAATAATATTATGTTTATTAATAGCAACAAAGAACGTTGCGCATCAATGTTTTTTTCTAACTCAATCGCACGACTTTTGGCATTGCTTATTGCTTTAAGTCAGCGCTTATCTGAGCTCAACTTATCAGCTGCTTATCAGCTGTTTGACGATGCACTGAGAGAAAATGTTGAGTGGATTTGGGAAAAGTGAGCTAATCGTGTAAGTGATAATAGTTGAGAGTGAAGTTTGAATCCATCTATGGAAATCATAAGATTCACATCTTGATGATAGTTTAATTTTTTTTTTTTTTTATTTATTTATTATTTATTAAGTGAAAGTGAACCTGTACTATCATAATAAGTACTTTAACAATACTTTGATTGTTGAAGTGCTTTCATTTCTTTCAGTGTACTTTCAGGTCAGCTGTGCTAGAGTTTAGCATCACATCACATCGTTGCTCATCTCATCTGGACTCAACTTGATTTGAGTCTTCGTCATCTCATTTTTAGTCTCAAGTTCAGTTTTTAATGAATCGCCGACGCCAACGCGGCAGAAAAGTATAAGAATGGCGAAAAATTGTTCAATGCTGTTGCTGTTAAGCATTTTATGTTGCTGCTGGCATAGAATACAAGCAGCAGCTGTTGCTGGTGTTACGGGCAACCAGTTGGTGCTGGAGGATGCAATGGATGCAACAAAATCACCGTGTGATAACTTTCACGAATATGCGTGTGGCAATTGGCATGTGCGTTATCAGTTGCGCAAATTGGGGGCACACGATCAACGCACGCTGTTGAGTGCCTTAAAGAAAGAGCTGCTTGTGCAACATTTTGAGTCAGGTGGCAACATTAAGGGAGACCATCTGCTGAACACCTTCTACAACAGTTGCCTGAGCGGTCGGCAATCGTTGCAGGTATATGTGAATGCCATGATGCAACAGTTGCCGCACAATTGGCCAATCGTCAAGAATGCCACAACAACAAATGGCCAATACAATTGGTGGCGTGCCACAGCGGCAGTGCGTCGCTATGGCGCCCAAGGACTGTGGCGCCTCACCGTCCAACCCAATTGGCAGGCCGGCGAACAGCTGATCTTCTACCTGTTGCCCCCGAGCTTTCAGCTGTTGGGACCGGAAAACGATGAGGCAGGCGATTTCTTCTATCAACGCTACTTCAAGTACTTGCTGCTGGAGCTGGGGCAGCGTGTGCGCTACGCTGCGGCACTTGCCGCACGCCTGGTGGAGTTTGAGCGTTCGCTGCAAGCGCTGTTGCCGGCAACGGCCGCCACACGACACGTGCTGCATGCGCCGCAAACGTTGCAGCAGCTCAGTCAGCAGCTGCCCCAACTGCAGCTCGTGGAGTACTTTCAGCAGCTGTTGGGCGTTAAGTATACGCCGGAGCTGTTGCTAGTGGCAGACACTGGCTATTTGGTGGCATTGGAGCGCTTGCTGCATGTGGCAGATCCACTTGTGGTAAGCACTTGGCTGCTGTTGCAGCTGCCCGCACACTTTGAGCTGCATCTGCATGAGGATACGGCGCTGGCCGTGCAACGCGAGCATTGCCTGCAACAGCTGAACACACTGCTGCCACAAAAACTAACCCGCCTGCTGTTGCGTCTGCAGCATGGCAGCAATGCGGCAGCCAACATATATCTGAAGCGGCAACAGCATCAGTTGCAGCAACTATTCGAATCGATCAAATTGCAATTCGAGCGTCGCCTCAATGCAACGCCCATATTCGAACAGGATGCGGCCACACAAACGCTTGCCATACAGAAGTTGCATGCAATGCGACTCCTAATGCCGACACTCAACGACAACGACGATGATGACGACAACGACGATGATGACGACGGCGATGAGGAATCGGAGGAGGAGGCGGAGGCGGAGAGAGAAGTGGTAGCTGAGGAGGATGAGGAGCTTAGGCATAGCTATGATGCATATCTGTTGAGATTGTCGCAGGCTCAGGCTGTGGCACAATTTCAATTAGCCTTGGACGCTTTGCCACAGAATGTGGCACAGCAACCTGCAACAGCAACAGCAACGCTGCTGTGGCAAACAGGTCCACTCGATGTCAATGTTTACTACAGACTCAAGTTGAACGCAATCGAATTGCCACTAGGCCTGTTGCAACCACCATCACCATCACCATCAACACCAACACCAAGCAGCAGCCAAGCCGAGCGGCAATATGAGGCAGCTGCACGTTTGCTGGGCGGCATGGGTTATTTCATTGGGCACGAGCTAATACATGGCTTTGACTATGATGGCATCAACTATGATGCCATGGGTCACATTGCTGGCACCCAATGGCCAGCGCGGGCGATCATTCGTTTTGGTTTGCGTTCCGGCTGCTATTTGGGGGCACGCTACAGCAATGCCACATTCACCATCAATGAGAACATTGCCGACAGCGAGGGCTTACGTTTGGCCTACGATGCATTTAAGAACTATCAAGAAACCAACAACAACAACAACAATAATCTGACAACAACAGCAACGACAGCTGCGATGCGTTCATTTTTTGTGGCATTTGCACAGAATTGGTGTGGCACTGCAGCAACGCCACCTAGCGATAGCAAGGCGCAACGTCATGCCTCACATAGCGAGAGGGTCAATAATGCGCTTGGCAATTTCCCCGAATTTGCCGAAGCCTTCGAGTGCAAAGCAGGCAGTTTAATGCATCCGCCAGATAAGTGTCGCATTTGGTAATCAGAAAACTCGACGAGTTGAGTGGATGACGAGTGATGAGCAACGAGTGACGAGTGGTGACTATTGTTACTTTAGCATTGGATTTAAAAACGAATTTGGGCAAAGCAAATGCAAACAGAGAATCGGACGAGTTGGGCGGATGACGAGTGACGAGCGACGAGCGACGAGTGGTGACTATTGTTGCTTTGGCATTGGATTTAAAAACAAATTTAAAAATAAACTTGAACTCTTGCATATTCATTTATTCTGTCGTATTTCAAAATTCATTTCAACTTTTTAATATAAGAACGAATAATTGATTTTTTCTCGCAACCAAATGTCAATTGCATACTTTTTGAGGTTATTACCAATTAAAGGGAAAACTGTAGGCTTGAAATGTCTCATAAGTTCTTGACTTTTGGCAACTGTTGCATGTAATCGTTTGAGGTAAGAATTCCATACTACTCTCTGCTCCTAGTTGAACCGTACAGGTTAGATATTTATGAACGAGAAGACGATAAAGCTTATGAGCATATTGCAACGAAACTCTAGAGAAATTGGCAACAGTTTTATTGCAGATTGCAATTCGTATTAACCAAAGATGATACCGAATCGAGCACTTGGATTAGTTCGATAGAAGCCAACTAGTTCATATAGCTAATCATGAACGTTGATGATGTTGCTGCTGATGCTGCTGATGCTGACGAGTTCCAAGAAAACAGAATTCCTGGCAGTTGGATTAGTCAAGGGAATGATGCTTGAATGCACAACGCTGAAGGCAATCGACGAGTTTATATTTCCTGCACAAGGCCATTTCACAGAAATAAAATGCAATTGATATAAGAATCATATCAACTAAATTCCACATCATTTTATGCACAGTCAGTGCTAATCAACATCAATGTGCAACAAGTCAGTGTTGTAAGTTGAGCCTCATCACATTTGAACATTTCAATGTTGTACGAAATGACATAATTTTGACAGTTGCTGCTCAACTGTTGATTACTTGTGGCAACATTGTTGCAACAATACCAAAACCCAAAACCCGAAAGCACACAAAACGCAGCACTAAACATTGACATAAAGTACACTAAGAGACAAAAGAGCCTTGTGTTCAACATTTGAAGTATTTATTTAATAAATTCGGAGTGTATAGTTTTTGCCAAAGTATGATAATGTATAGATAATATCTTAGGGTATATTCTTTTACAACTGAGGTTATAACAGTAAGAGTATGAAGTTTTTTTCAGTGCACACATATGGATGCATAAATTGCATGCTTGCTTATGCACGCTTAGACAAGCACAAACAGGCAAACAGGCAGAACGAGAACGAGGTAAGAGCGAGAGGCAAAACTTCTTGCCACTTTGACGGCTGCTTTGAGTTGTTGTCTTTGCTCTCTCTTTGTTGTTGTTGCAACACACATTTACAAGCATATTGTGCATGTGGCATTTTCTCTGGCCAAGTTTTGCCATCCCAAAAACTCCCAAATGTGTGCTGCAGTTTATGCACGCAAACATCGTGAAGGCGCCGCGCTCAACACTGGATTCGTTTGGGTTGTTGGCTTCAGTTCGGGTTATCCCAAGGGAAAGTCTTAACTCGGCTCCTGCTGCTGCTGATGATGATGATAATGATTATGATTATGATGATAATAGTAATGATGATAATGGTGGCGAATAATGATGGCCTTAGCTTGTTCGTCGCCTACGCGCGAAGCTTACCACAGCGAGAAAATTCAAAGTCAAAATATATATAAAAAAAAGGGAAGCAAAATGAAAGAAACTCCCCCTTCCCTCCCTCACACCTCCATTGCCATGCGCAGCTAATCCACTTAATTAATGTTTGTGCGGAATTTTGCAATATAAATGCGTTGCAATGAATACACAAACCACGTACAGTGTACGCTCATTAACGCGTACGTCAACAAAGAACTTAATGTAAATTCTTTTTTTTAAAGAATTTTGCCTTGAAAGCGAAAATTTTTTATCGATTTTTGTTTGCTTTAACGAGCGTGCACTGTATATGTGTACGAATAAAGCAAATTAATCATAAGCATAAAAATAGAAGAAAAACTTGTGTGTGGATGGGGAGGAAATGTTTCCAGATTGAGTTACAGCAAGGCAAACTACAAGGAATTAGCTCGTTATAGTTTCATTATTTCAAGTAAAAAATCCTAGAAAAAATGTGGGAGTGCGCAGGAAACCAAAAACAACCAACCTAATGAGATGATTAAATGCGAAAAAAATTGCATTACTGCTAATGCCGCTGCCGCTGCTGCCGCTGCTGATGCTGATGATGTTGGTATTGGGAATTTGGTGTACACTTGTTTCTTGGAATTTTGCTGCTGGAGGGAAGGGACTGCGAGTTACAGTTGATTCTTGGAATTGACAACAATTCCAGCTACTTATTTAGCTGGAATTGCAATTGAGTATTCGATTTCGATTAGTCAACATCGATGCTATGTATGTCATCTAACTATGCATCCATCAAGCTACGCACACAAGGAATTCATTATACATCGTAATTATCTATGTCACATAATTTAATTGGATTTAATTAGAGGCAAAATAACATTCAAACGCGAAACGCAACTTTGCAATTATGCAACGCAACTCAAAGCATTCAATTTCCTATTAACTTTTTAGCGTCGTCTTTCATTTACTTTGTGCAACTTGATCACAAAACTGTTTCACCTTCTTTTTTTTTTTGCTTTCTTGCGTTGTTTTTGCCATGTGCCTCAAAAAAGCGGACAGTTTGCCTTCAATTTGTGGGCATTAAGTATGTTTTTGTACTTTACTTTGCACTTGCTTTTGTTTTGGTTTGTTTCTGTCTACCTTGAGTTCATTGAAATTACTTGAAAGGAGTCAAATATGCAGCATCAACAGTTGCGTAGGTTTTGGGAAAGATATTTGGAGAAAACTTTCATAAATTTTGATTATATGTTAAAAATTTCCATAAAATCGTTTAAAAAACACAAAGTTAAGGGTGCAGGGTATCTGCTAGTCGTGCTAAAATCGTCGCCCCTCGCTAAAGAAATGTCCTGCAAGCAATTGTAGCATGAAAATGCAATAGGTGTGTGCGTTGCAAGGACAAGAACTCTTTTCGAGTGTGTCACGCTCCCTCTCTCCCCCTTTCATGCACCAAATCGATAGCAGTTGCTGGAGAGGGGGGGTGGTCGGGTTTTTGGGGGTTGGTATACCGCATGCGGTTGCAAGTGTTGGGTGTTAATTAGAGGCTAG
The DNA here is from genome assembly GCA_018152965.1 of Scaptomyza pallida. NCBI lineage: Eukaryota > Metazoa > Arthropoda > Insecta > Diptera > Drosophilidae > Scaptomyza > Scaptomyza pallida. Next base: position 4,394,208 of record JAECXP010000003.1, read on the forward strand.
GCAGCGGCTGGCTCCTGGCAACGTTTAATGCAACATCATTTTGTACGTGCCGCGCATAAAATAGAGTCAAGCAATGTTGCCAATTAAATGGCATACCCCACCACCCACACACACACCCCCCTACGCCAAGAACTTTGTGCTTCCACCCGAAAACTGTTACTCAAACCCCAAACGTCAGCTACCAGTCACAGCTTAAACTAAAGTGCTGCGAACGCCCCGAAAATGTTGTGCAGGCAGGCTAAGGTGTTTGGTTCTACACAGCAAGAAATATTTTGGTTAAAGTTTATATGTTGATTGAGATATTCGCGTAGCTAAAACATTTTAAAGCTCAAGTTTTATATTTTTATTTTTTTTATGCTTTTTTTGGCAAATTTTTTTGATTTTTCTAACTGCATTTCAAACTTAAACTCAAACTATGACCCCAATTTGTGTGTTGGAGCTTAAGGTGTTTCACAGTTTCTGCCACGCCCACACCCACCCCTTTTGTATGTATGTATGTATCCAATTAGTGCAGTTGATATGGTAAAACTTGGGGTATTTTTGTTTGTTTGTTTGTTTCTCTACTCACTTGAATGTTTCCCGGTTAAAGTTCTTGAATATATTACACTCGGGATGCTCCAACAAACGGAATGCAATCGAACAATGATGATTCTCCAGCGGTGAGATGTCATTATATCTGAAGAATAGGAAGTATATAATTATAAATTATTCTCCAATTATCATTAGTATATATATTATTGGTAAGTAGTTAAGTGTTCATTTACCTGAGCGCCAGTTCGGTGCGTGCATTGATCTGATATATATTGTTATAGCCAGGATGATCGAGGTCATGACAAATGCAGGATACAAGCAATATTAAACATTCCAGATCGCCCAGGCGATTCAATAAATTCGCTTCACGTGTTATAGCGTACATCTGCAAAGAGAAAAAAGAATTCAAATATATTAATATAATTTCGATTAAGAAGTGTTTCTTATGTTTATACGATAGTTATTTTGATCAAAATTCTCTGTTAAAATGTTAATCAGCAATTTTGGGAATACAAGACTGCAATGTTATCGGTAATATATTCTGCTAAGAGTTTTAGAAAAATCTTTCTGATTAATGTCCATAAAGTCTCTGAGATTGACAACAAACTTGTCTTAATCGACTTTGGGGGTTTTGATCCTGGTCCAAAAAGTCTTTCTTCTGGAATACTCAAGATAACTTTTTTCGTCCTCTTCCTACTTTTTTCTGAGAAATTTTCTCCTCTTAGAAAAGTTTTCGCTCTTGGCAAATTGTTCCGTTTTTGTCATCTTTCTTTCACTCTCGCCCATATTCACGCTCTCTCTCCCCTTTAGTTAAGCTCTCGATTTGACTAATTAAATGAAGTGTCTTCTCGCCGTTGTCGTTGTTGTTGTTGTTGGTGGATTTCTCTTTAAATGGTTACTTAAAAGAATGCTGCAGAGAAAGTAAAGACACAAATCGGAGACAGCAAACAGAGAGACAAAGCTGAGAGATAAAGAGAAAGAGACGCGAGAGAGCACTTTTAATGTTGCCAGCCATTAAGCCAAATCGCATTTGATACTTAAACGTGGCCAACAGCTTCAGCAGCAGTAAGGAGGCTAGTTGGAAGGTTGGACTCGGCTTAAGCCAATGGTTCAAGTAAAGGTAAAAAGTTGAAGGCAACTTAATTTGTCTGCCTGCAAAACGGCAGCGAAACCTTTGCAATTACCAGCAGCTCCCTCCCTCCCCCCTCCACCCACTCTGTCCACAAGATGTGACTGCTGCAAGCAATGAAAATGTCTTGGACAAAGACAAAGACAGCGAGCGAGCGAGCGAGAGAGAGAGAGAGGTAGATAGAAAGAGACCCTTAAGGAATTTCAACAGCGTTCAATTTAAGCTTTTTGAAATACAAAAGCAGCGTTAAGTTTACTTTGCGCTTTGCTGCGCACCAAAAACCTTGCAACAAGAGGTGCCGCGTGTGTACGTGTGTGTGCGAGGGGTAACTGCTTTCAGAGGGGCTGAGAAAAGGAGGGAGGCGATCTCGTTAAAGTTTCCTTCACAACTTTCTGGGCATCGCCAGCGTCGTTGTCGCCGATGCGTTTACTTTGGCATTAAGCAATCTTCCCAAAAAAGGGGTGAAGAGGTGTTGAAAAGGGAAGGGGTAGGGGAAGTTAGTACTATAAATTTATGCAAATGCGAATGCTGTTTGCATTTCGAATTTCGCAAGTTTATCTAAATTCATTGTCAACAAACAGACAAGCCACAGCGCACGCGAAAAAGAAACTGCGAGAGAGAGAGTGGGGAGGGGGGCTAGGACACAAGTTTTAGTTTTAGCAGAGCATCAAGAGCCCCAAGGAAATCAACTTGCAACTTGCAAGTTGCAAAAGCGGACAAAACTGCACTTTTATTAATAAAAAAAAGCTAAGGTTGATGCGTTGTCAAACCGAATGTGTGTGTGATAGTGTGTCAGGTGTGTGAGTGTTCTAGTGTGTGTGTGTGTGTGTTGTTGTGTAGGTGTGTAGCCACGCCTACCGATCTGTCCCCACTACGCTTTCCATAGATGTACTATCATTGCTCTAAAAGGATTTAAAAAAAAAACCTTGTTGAGTTCCAACATTAATGCCCTTTTTTTCAGATAGTTAGAATCAAGCATCTCGCAGATACTTTCGGTATTTAATCTTCACACTCGATTTGGTAACGCAATTTTTGTGTTTCTTAGCTCTTAGCCAACTTAACTTGGCTAGCCTTAAAACATGCTCCTACATTTGACTTGAAATTACAGGATTTTTGTTTGTTGGATTCTGGTTTTTGCTTCTATATTTTTACTTATTGCGTATTTCCAATGCGATGGCAGGAAGGCAAAAGGCGAAAGCCGCTTAACGTCTGTATTCTGTATTCCGTTCGGTCCAAATAGTTACATAGAAAGCAGGACGAGGAAGGGAGGGACTATACACAATACATACATGAGTGCCTGGACTATGCAAATGGTCAGACCATTGAATTGTAAAATCCCACGCACCATTCGCATATACATATATCGTGGGTATGTATGTATGTGTGTGTGTTAGTATGTGTGTTAGTATATGTTTGCAGACAAAGCTCTTGTTGCCTGTCATTGTTGTTGTTTAGCAGAGAGCTTAAGTCCGAAGTTGAAAAAATTCTTCTGAATATACCAAACATTTAAGCACAAACAAGTTGAAAGCGTTTACAGGGTATCTGCTGGCCCAAAACTACTGAAATTTAGTAAAGAGCCCAGCTTTTGTATTTCCCAACCTAATAGTTATCGATTTGTTGCATTTATCGATAACTCAAGAATCCTTTTTAGGCCTTTTTCGTTGATAATTTTCTTTTACAGGGTATCTACAGGTCTAAAGCTAATAATACTAAACAAAGAGTCTAGCTTTAGTATTTCTAACCTAATAGTTATCGATTTGTCGAGTTTATCGATAACATAACAATGAGCTTAAGGCTTTTCTTGTTATTTATTATGTTTTTCTGTGCTTATTTGTTTTTGTTTGTGAATTTTTAAACTTTTTGTTTCGACTATTTGCCACAACATGTGGCACACACACACACACACATGCATCGCTCACTTGGGCATTGTTTGTCAAGTTGAAAAATATATATGTATTTAACAAAGTTTTGTCGTTCGTTCCTTGGGCACACATCGACAATAAGGCCACAAGGCGTAACGACCACAAAAAAAATATATATATTTCAGTGTTCAAAAATGCTTTGTTTTCGGTGCTCTACAAAGTTTGTGAAACTCGTTTCAAATGCTATAATAGTTTTATGCACTTAAATAAACTGAAAAAGCTTACTTAACATCTATGCATATCTTGTTGTTTTATTGCTGTTTACCAGCTTTATGTTTAAGGCTTGAAAAGTCGATTAAGCCAATTGCTGTTTGCTGTTCTATGTAAATGTTGTGCAGTTGCAGTTGGTTATGAGGTCAAAGTTGTCTATGTTTCTCTCTCTCGCTTTTGGCCTTAAAACTCAAGATGCCAACAACAACTAACAACAGCGAATTAATATTTCATTTCGATGTTCAGCATACGAAACAACTGACAACAACAACAACTACAACATTGTAGTATACTTAAGTCATAAATGTTACGAACAAAAAAAAGTAGCTTTCATTTACCAAAAATGTAGGTTAAAAACTCGGCATAAACTGCTTCGTTGGCACTTGAAAAAAAATATCTACAAAGTGGGTCGCTCTGTTAGCTTCTTCTTCTTCCTTTCTTTCTCTATCTTTTTGGGGGGTGAAAGACTTTCTTGGTTATTTTGTGGTAGTTTGTTGACGTCCTGGCTTTTTGGGCGCAATTTGCATTCGCCAAATGATTATGCCCTGCCTTTTTGCAGCGACCTTTAAAACTATGTTAAAATCACAAAATTTCAAGAGCTTTAAAGCATAGATTTGTAGAGTACTTAAAACAAGCATACACGAAACTCTTTTTAGATAAAATATTTATGAACCATTTAGTCTATCTAGTCTTGCTTAAAGTTTCAATATTAGAGTATCCAAGTTTCGGCGTAGTCCCTGTCTTTAGTTACTTTTCTTTCCTCTTGACGAATGCGTTTTCTTCTTTTTGGGCTTTTGTTTTTTTGGTCAGTCTGTTTTGACTTTTTGGTCTGTCAGTTGTTGTTGTTGTTTCACTTGATGGCACAACATTTGTTGCTCTGTGTGTGTCCATTTTAAAGTCTTCTGCTAGTTTTATTGCTATTTTTAAATGTTGAACAACTTGTTCTTAAGCTATTTTTAGTCTCTGTTTCTTTTTGTCTGTCTATATATGTGAGGTTATTTTCTTTTTGCTTTGCTATAAATAGGCTTTTACACATATGTGTGTCCTGTGCCACCTTCTGTTGCATGCAACGTTGCAAAGACGACTAAGAGTATGCGATAGAAATGATATTGATTGTGCATTGTCATCCTAACGTTATTTAAAGTATCCTTTTCTTGGGAAGACTTTTCCAAACATGTTTCTTTCAAATCCACCTCAAATGGTGAAATACGTCCGGCGTCATCACCAAATTCACCTCAAATGGTGAATTATGTGTCAAATACAATTTAAACTTAGTTGTAACTTAATTTCTTTTACTTAATAGCTCTAACTTAAAAGTATTCAAAGTATTTTTAAGCACTTACCATTTGAGCGACACAGAAACAATGGCGAAAATTATGAAATGGCACCTCGTTGTAGTGCTTGTAAACCTCATAGAGCCATTCACGCAGCGTATCGATGGGTATGCTGAACTTCTCAACGAAGCCCAGCTCAAGGAACATTGTCTGCATTAGGTGTATGACATCAGCGTCTCCCCATTCATAGGAATCGAAGGCCGGTAGACGTAGCGCCGCCTTAACCTCATCCGAGAAGTTGGTATCACAAATTTCCAGGAAGCGACGCTTCACCTCCTGATGCTTTGGTAGACTGCTCTTGCGATGTGGCGGGCCCAATGGCCGATTGGATAAACCTGAAAAGAAACAGAGAGAGTTAAACGTTTGATAAACACGCAAAACAGAAGGAGAGAAAGAGAGAGAGGGAGACGGAAATCAAGTGGCTTAAACGGAAAAGGTAGACGCAAATTAGATACAGATACATTTAGTTGCAGATACAGATACACATCATCAACTGCAAAAATGTATATGTATATTCAAAAGAAGAGAAGGAAATCAGCCAAGTGGATGTAGTTGTTGTTGTTGCCGTCGACACAGTGGCAATAAATAAATCAGCAAAATTGAAACAGGAAATACAGCTGGGAAGTCGAACAGGCAGCCCTGGCAATTTGGATTATTGAAAATAAGAAGAGCCATAAACAAGGCGACAAAACAGAGAGAGAGAGAGAGAGAGAGATAGAGCAAAAAAACGACAGAGTGGTTTAGGCGGCGGTTAGGAAAGTCCAGTGAAAAGTATCAAAAAAAAAAAAAAAAAAAAATTATTAAAGGCAAACGGAACACGGCCAATCGTTGAAATATGACGGAAATACACTTCAACCTCTCGCTCACTCGTATTCATTCTGTTTCTATCTTGGACATTCTTTTCTCGTTGTTGATGCCATGAGCGGGAAATTAAATTTTCAATCGGGCCGCACGCTTCACTGACCAAATGAAACAACTAAGAAGAAACAACAACACCAACAGGTGTGTGTGTGTGTGTTGGTGTGTGCGACATCTGAGAGCTGTCGATTTGTCGTGTCCCGATTTCCTCCTCTCCTTGACTGATATCAACCGAAAAATTGTCAGCTTGTGCTGTGAATCGCATTTCGGTTGCCAATTTGTGTGTAGCTCTGTTTTTGTGTGTGTGTGTGTGCGTTTTAAAACGGTAACAGGACAAGTGCCAGCATCACACATATAATCACACATGTAGAGAGAGTTAGATTACCCAACTATCATACCAAATTCAACCCAACCCACCCACAAAACTATCACGATGGTTTGTTTTTGGGGTTTTTGCAAACTGTTTCAAGCACAACACAACAAAGCGTTACAATTTGTTAGAACAACAAAATATTTTTGATGAAAACATTTGAGTTTTACACTTTAGCGATTTTCATTAAAACAATTAAAAAACAACATTTTGATACAAATTTCTATTTAACCTCGATTTTTCTTCCCAACTCTTGACAGCAGTTTCTTGAAATGACTTTTGTTTCAACTTTTGCGTACTCTTCATCTCTCTCGCTTTTAGTCATTGCATTTGTCATATATACATATAAGACATATTTGCACGAAACTTTCAATTAAATGTATTACAAATTAATAACAACACACGCTCAAATTTTGTGACAGGTATACTTTGTATGTAATTCATTAAGCTTTACAGTGTCAGTTGCACAAACATTTTTGATAGGAGACTTGCTTTTTCATCCTTTCTGTTCTCAATTACTGCTGCTTTGGCATTTTTGGGCCTGCGGCAACTTGATCGAAATTGTTTAGTTTTACAACTGATTTGTGTTTTTGGCAAGATAAATCTCATTTAACATTATCAATTTCTTGCTTTCATGCTTTGTTTTTTACTTTTGCTCTTATAATGCATGCGATGACACGATAATCATGAATTCATTAGTCATTAAAATCATGGTGTTAGATGTACAAAAGTATATTATTCATACTTCAGTTGCGGATTTTTTATATTGTGTTGACTTTGGAATAAACAAATCTAAGTTCTCGTTTTGTTCAAAACGGCCACCCCAAAAATTCAATATAATAATAATAAAAAAAAAACGTTTTTCTTAACTTTTAAAACGGTAGGAATAAAAAAATCATTTAACATTTGAATCAAGGTAAACATTTATTTAATTTGTTAAATTCAATACCGTTTTAATTCGTATATGAGATAACGCATTTCAGGAATAATAAATAATAAAAAAAAGTCATTTAAGCACATATCTACCCTCAGATAAACAAAATTATATCATTCATACACAACATAAAACTTCAATTGCAGTTTTATTGATTTGACTTTGGGATGAACAAATCTAAGTTTCCGTTCATGTACGAGAGCGGTCACCCCAAAAAATTCAATATAATAATAAAAAAAAACATTTTTCTTCACTTTTTGTGTTGACTTTGGAATAAACAAATCTAAGTCCTCGTTTTGTTCAAAACGGCCACCCCAAAAATTCAATATAATAATAAAAAAAAAACGTTTTTCTTAACTTTTAAAACGGTAGGAATAAAAAAATCATTTAACATTTGAATCAAGGTAAACATTTATTTAATTTGTTAAATTCAATACCGTTTTAAGTGAGGCTTAGAGAGACATTCGTATATGAGATTTCAGGAATAATAAATAATAAAAAAAGTCATTTAAGCACATATCTACCCTCAGATAAACAAAATTATATCATTCATACACAACATAAAACTTCAATTGCAGTTTTATTGATTTGACTTTGGGATGAACAAATCTAAGTTTCCGTTCATGTACGAGAGCGGTCACCCCAAAAAATTCAATATAATAATAAAAAAAACATTTTTCTTCACTTTTTGTGTTGACTTTGGAATAAACAAATCTAAGTCCTCGTTTTGTTCAAAACGGCCACCCCAAAAAATTCAATATAATAATAATAAAAAAAAAACGTTTTTCTTAACTTTTAAAACGGTAGGAATAAAAAAAATCATTTAACATTTGAATCAAGGTAAACATTTATTTAATTTGTTAAATTCAATACCGTTTTAAGTGAGGCTTAGAGAGACATTCGTATATGAGATTTCAGGAATAATAAATAATAAAAAAGTCATTTAAGCACATATCTACCCTCAGATAAACAAAATTATATCATTCATACACAACATAAAACTTCAATTGCAGTTTTATTGATTTGACTTTGGGATGAACAAATCTAAGTTTCCGTTCATGTACGAGAGCGGTCACCCCAAAAAATTCAATATAATAATAAAAAAAACATTTTTCTTCACTTTTTGTGTTGACTTTGGAATAAACAAATCTAAGTTTTCGTTTTCTTCAAAACGGCCACCCCAAAAAATTCAATATAATAATAATAAAAAAAAATGTTTTTCTTAACTTTTAAAACGGTAGAAATAAAAAAATCATTTAACATTTGAATCAAGGTAAACATTTATTTAATTTGTTAAATTCAATACCGTTTTAAGTGAGGCTTAGAGAGACATTCGTATATGAGATAACGCATTTCAGGAATAATAAATAATAAAAAAAAGTCATTTAAGCACATATCTACTCAGATAAACAAAATTATATCATTCATACACAACATAAAACTTCAATTGCAGTTTTATTGATTTGACTTTGGGATGAACAAATCTAAGTTTCCGTTCATGTACGAGAGCGGTCACCCCAAAAATTCAATATAATAATAAAAAAAACATTTTTCTTCACTTTAAAAACGGTGAATGAAAAGAAAAGGCATTTATGAAGTGAAAACAGTTGTTAGCAATAATAATGAAAAAACACAAAAAAATATTCATATTTAAAAAAAAAAAAATTTATTCAGTCTATCGTAAGACCAATAGTTTTTCTGTAAGTGCATGTGTGTGTAAGACAGAGAGAGTTGGCTGCTACCTGTTAGCAGTTAGCCCAGCCCACGCCTTGTGGTCGCAACGCCCACATGTGGAGCTTTTGCTGCTGCTGCCGCTGTTGCAAGCCAAACACTTTGCGGGCCGCGTTTATAATTAATTTACTGCCACTTACAATTTTTAATTAAGCACAGTTCTCTCTCTCAGTGTTTCACAGCATTTCTATTTAACTGGCAAAGCCCAAACAGCCCGCAATCACCCACCCGCAACCCGCAAACCCACCCACCACCACCATTTCGTAAAGTTGTGCCAACAATGTTTGGAGGCCATTTGGCGGCGGCGGTAGCGGCGGCGGCTTCTGTGTGTGTGTGTATTTGGCGCCTGTGAATTGAATTCAAGTGGCGACGACGCTGGCAAAAGCTTGATTCACGACTCTGCTCTCGTTTGTTAATAAATTGCAGATGCCCGGCATTTCTTTCCTCTTCTTTACTTTACTCTCACCACCTTTCACACAATTAAGTATACGCCACATGCAACGTCGCTAGCAAATGCTGTTGTCGACAACGGATCAACGCACATACACACAATGAACTGCAAACTCGAAACACGAGAAAAACTCATGAAACAATTATACATTGAGCTTATCGCACCAAATGCAACATTAACCATGAATTACTTTTCCAATTTTGTCTCAGTTTAATATATGTTGTCTTTGATTTTGTCACCAGCGATGTAATAAAGAATATAATGGCATAGAAGAGAAAAAACTATTAGGCGGGCAGAAGTACCTTTAGCGCTATTTTGAACAAATCAAAAAAAAAAAATAAAACTCGGATTCTAAATAATATTTTAAACTTGAATGATTGAAAGTAAGTAATAAATACCTCGAGGTTGTAACAAATTTATATTTTAAACATATTTTTTTATTTATTTTAGTATGCAAAAAGGCAAACCACAGTACCACCAGCGTTTTTACACGGATAAAAGAACATTAGGATTTGCAAAAAAATCAAATTAATTGGTGTTTGGAAAAAGAACAAAAACTATTAAGCGGGCAAAAGTACCTTTAGGCATCAATCATTAAAAAATAATTCTTTAATATATCTCAACAGACACACAAAAAAAAAAATCAGATTATATGTTTAAACAACCCAATAGCTGCGTGTAAAGAAGTAACACCAGCATTTCGTAACACAGAATTATAATATATCTACACATATACATATATAAAAAAAAAGACAATCTATAAAATATCATTTTGCATTTTCAAGTTCAGCTAAGAAAACTAAGCACAACCAGCACCAAAATAAAAACTTATTATTCAGAACATTTTTATTTGTTACTTTATTAGCGTAACTTTAGTGAAGAATGTGATTCAAGCTCACTTCTCTCAACTAAAGGACTCACTTTTGCGAAATCCTTTGAGCACAATGAAAAATGCTTATGCCAAACTGGTTTGTGTGGTTATATTCATTTCATCTTCGTCCTGATAGTGAATAAAACGATCGATGACGAGAGTAATAAGTGGCAAAATGCAATAACATACTTAAAAAAAAGGTGAATAGATATCTTGATTGCAGTTCCCTTAAGGACAACACAATAAAAAAAGTTCAAACAAGACTGTCGATTTAAGTTGTACAATCGTAAAAACAAAAACAAAATTAATACAAATACACACAAAAAAAAAATCATTAAACTTTCAAAAGACTGACAAATTTGCTTTGAGTTTAAATACATACTTGGGAAAAATCATGTATTGGAGCAGGAATTTCCTTCACAAAATAAATACAAATACAGAAAAAAAAGAATCATTAAACTTTCAGAAGACTGACAAATTTGCTTTGAGTTTAAATACATACTTGGGAAAAATCATGTATTAGAACAGAAATTTCCTTTACAAAATTAATACAAATACAGAGAAAAAAAATCATTAAAGTGTTCAAACAAGATTGTCGATTTAACTAGTACAATCAACATAATCACAATGCAAAAATCACTATAAAGAACTGCATTCCCAGTTTTAAAAACTTAATAAAAATACAGATAGAATTAAAATCATTAAACTGTAATACTATATTGCAGCAAGCAATCTATTGGGCGAAAGGTGAAGTAGTAGTCCCGATTTTTCCATTTAAAGCGAAAACTAGCAAGTCTTGGTCTTAAATAAAATTAATAAATATGATTCAAAAAAAAAAAAAACAAAAAAAAAATTTAAACAAAAAAATCGCATTCAAATTGTACAATCGTAAAATCAAAATCAAATTTAATACAAATATACGCAAAAAAAAATGGATTTGAACGGTTTAAAAAACTGACAAATTTGCTTTGAGTTTAAATACATACTTGAAAATCATGTATTACAGGAATTTCTCATTAATACTATACTAGCGACTCAATAATAGTAGTGATTCTATTAGCGACAGCAGTCCAATTTAAATGAAATTAATAAATATGATTGACTCAAAAAAAAATAAAAAAAAAAAAAAACAATCAAAAAAGTCATTCAAATTGACATGATTGTCATTCCATTAGTACAATCAACATAATCACAGAGCAAAGATCACTAAAAAAATGTCATTTAAAGAACTGCATACCCAGTTTAAAAACTTCATAAGGTACGAATTAAAATCATTAAACTTTAATGGTAGTGTCATCAAAGATAGTCCCGATACTTTAGCCATATGATGTGCGAGTCCGCTTTAAATGAAATTAATAAATATGCTTCAAAAAAAAAAAAAAAAAATACACAAAATCGCAGTCAAATTAAATGTTCTCGTTTTAGTCAACATTCGCAAATGGATTTGTAAGGTTTAACAAGCGTTTACCAGTTTAATACTGTACTAGCGCTCAATAATAGTCAGCGATCTGTTAGTGACAGAGTCAATTTAAATGACAATTAATAAATATGAGTTTGACTCAAAAAAAAAAAAAAAAAAAAAAAAAAAAACAATCAAAAATGGCATTCAAATTCAATGTTCCCATTTAAGTCAACATTTACAAATGGATCTGGCCCGACTTAACAAGCAAACTGGCAAATACTCTTATGCCTAAGTCAGAACCAGTTGATTCAGCACCACCAGTCGAAGAATCACAAATATATAAATGTGCGGATTTTGTAAAGATTGCTCAAAAAAAAAAATATATATATATATATACAGTTAGCATTTTAAAATGACATTTAATTGGAAAAAAATAAATAAAAAAAATTTAGCATTTAAAAATGCTTGACCAGTAAGACAAATCCCGGTAAATTTGAACGAAAACACAGGCCTCATGTCTATCTGTGAGAGCTAAAACCAGTTGAGAATTCTAAGCAAACTGTGTGAAAATTTTGTTTCAAGGAAGCCTATCTGTGAGAGTTAGAACCAGTTGAGAAGTCTAAGCAAACATTGTGAAAATTCTGCATCGAGCGAATAAAGTCCCTTAAAGAAATGTATGCCGCTAACTAAATTCGAATTAAATTCCAAATCGTCAGACGGCATAAGGCAAAGCCTCTGGCTTGTGTGTACCTTCATTTAAAACTTGACTTGACCACTTTAACACGGAAACTGACACAGTGATTAAATTTCTAAGCGAATCTGCCCAACTGCTGTGTGTGATTATATTCATTTCATCTATGACCACTGTCAAAAGTGACATCATGATTGCAGTTCCTTTAAGGACAATATAAAACAATCAAAAAAGTTCAATCGATTTGTCGTTTTTAGTAAAAAATATTTTAAAAAAAGTTATAACAAAAAGGCGCAAGTGATAAATCGAAGACACTACTGATTTTATCTTCTGCCCAACTGCTGTATGTCAGTAAACTTATTTTTTTTTCGTTCTAATTATTGTATAACAATCGGTGGCCAAAGTAAAAGTGGCAGAATGCATTGCTATACTTTCAAAGAAGCGAATAGATATCTTGATTGCAGTTCAATTTAAACTAAGATTTTCGTTTATAAATAAAGCTCAGTTTCCGAATAATGTGTTGAACTTAAATAGCTTTTTTTTGGGATATAATATAGTTTCTAAAAAAAATATTTTAAATACATATCATTATGCATTCGAGAATTCAGATGAATCTAAAATAGATAAATCTATATGAAATAAAAATCCAAAATAATGTTTTCACATAAGAATATTAAAAAAATCAGTATTTGTCATATATAGAAAAAAAATAACGCTCAGTTGATGTTTGAAATTGTAAAAGCAAAAACTATTATGCAGCAAAAAGTAATACCAGGGCTATTTTGTAGTAACAGATTCAATCATTAAAAACAATAATGATAATATATTGCAATGAAAAAATACGAAATAAATAATGTTCAATAAAAAAAAACCAATATAATAAAACAATAGAAGATATTTAACTAAATTGCAATCAAAGTAATTGGCATGAATTTTCTGCATATTACACAAAGTATATTTTTTTTTTTAAACAGAAGGCATTTATTTTTAGCACACTTTTTCGAACCTTTTTCACACCCCTTTGTTGCTTATTTGCACCTTTTTTTTATGAATCTTTAAGCGCACCTTTTTCTCACTTTGATTTTGCCTTAATGCAAAATTAAATTAAAAACTTGTTGTTGCTCTTAACTTTTTCTTATTGCCTCTGTCTGCTCTCTAGCATCGATGCGTGACAATTTGATCGATGAATTTCGCATTCCCCAAACATGGCCCCTTGGGCACACACAGGCAAGTTTTACTGCATTTCTTTTGCGGCAGCTGCAAAATATTAACTGTCAATTATGTTACGTATTGCAGGGTGCAATTGTTGCATGTGTGTGTGTCTGTTTGTGGCATATGTGGCATGAAAAATTGCGTTTGCCATCCAAATTGACAGCTGTCAAGTTTTGCCAACGCAACAGGAGGAATGCGAGAATAGAATTGGGGTGGTTGGCGGCTGCATTATATCCTTTGACACCTGATGCCGCTTCTCAATTATTTCAAATTCCTTATGGGGGCATGCCACATTCTATACACGCATACACTTACAATTACACACAGAGTGCTGTTGATTAGCAATCAAAGTAATTGCGGCAAGGAAGCGACTCTCGCCGTTTCATTTGGCAAATTTGTTGCCAGGATACGTGTTGCACACAGAGAGCGCACGGCCACATTAGGGGCACGCTCTTTGACAACACAACAAACACACTTCACATCTATGCATCTATGCTAAACACGTACTTCATTTGTGGCCTATTTGCAATCGCATTCAATCCCACTTTATCGACTTTGATGTTCTTTCGCCACACTCTTATTGTCCAAGTATTAATTAAAACTTTTTAGTGGATTTAAAGTGCACGAAAGTGATTCAAGTCTCACTCACATCCTAGCAACTGGGCTCACAACTAATGCGAAATCATTTTAGCACAATAATAAATGCTCATGCCCAACGCTGTGTGTGTTTATATTTATTTCATCTTGGTCTTTATTATCGAAAACTTAACAGTAATATGAATCGTAAGCCCTTACATACTTTGAAAATAGTGAATAGCTATCACAATGAAAAAAAAAATGTTCAATTGACAGCAGTTTCTTGAAATGACTTTTGTTTCAACTTTTGCATACTCTTCATCTCTCTCGCTTTTAGTCATTGCATTTGTCATATATACATATAAGACATATTTGCACGAAACTTTCAATTAAATGTATTACAAATTAATAACAACACACGCTCAAATTTTGTGACAGGTATACTTTGTATGTAATTCATTAAGCTTTACAGTGTCAGTTGCACAAACATTTTTGATAGGAGACTTGCTTTATAATCCTTTCTGTTCTCAATTACTGCTGCTTTGGCATTTTTGGGCCTGCGGCAACTTGATCGAAATAGTTTAGTTTTACAACTGATTTGTGTTTTTGGCAAGATAAATCTCATTTAACATTATCAATTTCTTGCTTTCATGCTTTGTTTTTTACCTTTGCTCTTATAATGCATGCGATGACACGATAATTATGAATTCATTAGTCATTAAAATCATGGTGTTAGATGTACAAAAGTATATTATTCATACTTCAGTTGCGGATTTTTTATATTGTGTTGACTTTGGGATAAACAAATCTAATTCTTTAAATTTCTCGTTTTGTTCAAAACGGCCACCCCAAAAAATTCAATATAATAATAATAAAAAAAAAACGTTTTTCTTAACTTTTAAAACGGTAGGAATAAAAAAAATCATTTAACATTTGAATCAAGGTAAACATTTATTTAATTTGTTAAATTCAATACCGTTTTAAGTGAGGCTTAGAGAGACATTCGTATATGAGATAACGCATTTCAGGAATAATAAATAATAAAAAAAAGTCATTTAAGCACATATCTACCCTCAGATAAACAAAATTATATCATTCATACACAACATAAAACTTCAATTGCAGTTTTATTGATTTGACTTTGGGATGAACAAATCTAAGTTTCCGTTCATGTACGAGAGCGGTCACCCCAAAAAATTCAATATAATAATAAAAAAAAACATTTTTCTTCACTTTAAAAACGGTAAGAATGAAAAGAATAATTCATTTAATATTTGAATCAAGGTTAATATTGATTTAGTTTTATTAAATACTTTGAAGTGAGGCTCAGAGTGAAAACAGTTGTTAGCAATAATAATGAAAAAACACAAAATAAATATTCATATTTAAAAAAAAAAAAATTTATTCAGTCTATCGTAAGACCAATAGTTTTTCTGTAAGTGCATGTGTGTGTAAGACAGAGAGAGTTGGCTGCTACCTGTTAGCAGTTAGCCCAGCCCACGCCTTGTGGTCGCAACGCCCACATGTGGAGCTTTTGCTGCTGCTGCCGCTGTTGCAAGCCAAACACTTTGCGGGCCGCGTTTATAATTAATTTACTGCCACAGCTATCACAATGAAAAAAAATGTTCAATTGATTTGTCATTTTTAGTCAAAACATCAAAAAAAAGTTATAATAAACTGGCACAAGTGATATACTCAAATACTCAAACCTCAACGAGCTGCATGTCAAATTTTTCAAAAAAAAAAAAAAAACTCATTTTCTTTCCAAAGACTTTAACACTTTTCCCTTGAAAGTATCTAGATTGCATTTACATGCATACTTGGACACATTGTACACTCATAAATACTATCGATTCTATTAGCGATATCAAAGGGCATGTGCATTGCCGTAAACAATAGTCAAATTAAATTCCTAGTCCAACCGACTTGACTCCTCGCTTACTGGCAACTGGGCTTGCAACTTAAAGGCTCACTTTTGCAAAATCATTTTGGCAATATAAAAAATGCTTATGCCCAACTGCTGCGAGTGATTATTTAGTCCTAATAGTGGATAAAACAATCGATGACGAGAGTCAAAAGTGGCAAAATGCATTCACATATTTTGAAAAAAAGTGAATAGATATCTTGATTGCAGTTCCCTTAAGGACAAAACAATAAAAAAAAGATCAAACAAGATTGTCGATTTAAGTTGTACAATCGTAAAAAAAAAAAAAAAAGGAATACAAGATTGTCGATTTAAGTTGTACAATCATAAAAATAAAAATAACAATGGGATATGACTGGATTCTTTGGCAAGCTGTAGATCCAGTTTTTACAAAATTAATACAAATACATACAAACTAAATCATTAGGGTTTTCAAAAAACGTTGACACTTTTGCTTTGAATTTAAATACATACTTGGAAAAAATCATGTATTGGAGCAGGAATTTCCTTCACAAAATAAATACAAATACAGAAAAAAATAATCATTAAACTTTCAGAACACTTTGGCAATTTTGCTTCGAATTTAAATACATACTTGGTGAAAAAAATCATGTATTGGAGCAGGAATTTCCTCAACAAAATTAATACAAATAAAAATATAGACAAAAAAAAAAAAATCATTTAAAATCTTTCAAAATAAAAAAACTGACAATTTTGCTTTTTTGAATTTAAATACATACTTGGAAAAAAACATGTATTGGTACAGAAATTTCCATAAGGAAAATTCAAGGAAAACAAGTTTTCAATCAAGTTGTCGGTTTTAGTTTTATCATCAACAAAAAAAAGTATAAACAAATAAGAAATTTGGAAACTCAAGACTTGTGAGCGTCTGAGTCCAAATTTAAATTATTAAATGAGATAAATAAATAAATTGAGAAAAAAAAAAATTAGCATTTAAAAATGCTTGACCAGTAAGACGAATCTCGGTAAAGTTGAACGAAAACACAGGCCTCATGTCTATCTGTGAGAGCTAGAACCAGTTGAGAATTCTAAGCAAACTGTGTGAAAATTTTGTTCTAAGGAAACAAAGGGCATGTGTCTTGCCTTAAAAACTAGTCGAATTAAATCCAAGTCGTCAGGACGGCATAAGGCAAAGCTTCTGGCTTGTGTGTACTTCATTTAAAACCCGACTTGACCACTTTAACACGGAAATTGACACAAAGTGGTTGGCTTTTTTGATTTAATTTTGAAGCGGTCATGCCCAACTGCTATGTGTGATTATATTTCTCTCATCTTCGTCCTTATTATGCATACAATAATTGATAAGTTGCGAAATGCATTTACAAACTTTTAAGGAAGTGAATAAATATCTTGATTGCAGTTTCCTTAAGAACAACACAATAAATAAAAATGTTCAATCGATTTGTCGGTTTTAGCAAAAACATTAAAGAAAAGTTATAATAAACAGGCGCAAATGATAAATATGGACAAAATCTTTGACGAGCTGTAGATCCAGTTTTTAAAATATTAAGAAAAATACAAGCAGAAAAAAAATCATTACACTTTTCGAAGTGAAAGTGTCTAGGATTCGATCAGAAGGGACAAGTCAGCGATGCATATCGAATAAAAACAAATTATTAAATGAGATTAAAAAAAAATAGAAAAACTCTTCAACGATCTAAGCTCTACTGCTGTTAAAGTGTCTGGAGTGCACTTCAACCAAAAGGGTCAAGTTAGTTAGTTAGTTAGTTAGTTAAGTGATACACATCCAATAAAAACAAATTATTAAGTAAGATTAAAAAAAAAAGTAAAACTCTTCAACGACCTAAAATTTATTGCTGTGAAAGCTGCCAAAATCAACTAGATCAGCTCGATTTAAATGAAGGCTTTGACATCTTTCATACATATATTATCAATGCATTTCACAGTTTATTGATTATGTGGTCCTCTTGCTTAAATCTATTTGTGCAAGTAATATTATGTTTAATAAAGTCTTTGTTTAAGTGGACTTAAGTAATGGAAAGCCAAATATCAACCAATCGAGAACACAAATGGGTTCGTTGAAGCCCGTAATGTCTTAGAATGTAGAACGAGTTCAAACTGTGATATTGTAAGATTTGTTCTACACGGCTTTAATGCCACAATGTTACAAGAAACTTAATAAGTTTTTGTCGACATTTGTCATTCACGATTCAAGATTTTGCCATTTGTAACTTGTTTGTTTCGTTAAACATGCAATCTGAATAAGACTTTGACCAATGACTGAAACGCACACAAACATACTCCGAGGGCCCGTTGGCCAAAGACTGTAAAAAAGACGACGAATAACATTGCGTTAAATAATTAATTACAATCAATTAATTAATTAATTAGAGTGAACGCAGCCAAGGGTTCTCGACTTGGATGGGGCGCGTCATTAAGGGCAAACGAGGCGGCTAAAACAGAAGTTAACCAACATCCAACAGCCAGCAGCAACAGGCAAGCAAGCAGAGTACTGATATAAGCCAACTTGTATACATAATGTGGCCATAATCAACAGCAGTCCCTTTTTTTCTGTCTGTTGTTTTTCTTATGCTGTCTCTTTTATTTGTGTTTCTTTTTTTTCTGCGCTTTCACAAGCCTTTACACAAAGACAGACTTGTCTCATATTTTATTGCATGTTGTTGTTTGGCGTGAAATTATGTTTTATCCATTCGCATAATTAAAAGGATATTCAAATATGACTCTGTGCTCATTGACGTTTACTTTCTTCCGATGCGCGAATGTCTGGCTCATGGTTCAGGCACAGATCGGTTTATCACAGAACTTATCGTTATATATGATCTCATCTCCATCAACTGCACAATTTATTCTTTAAACACTGTACCAAACTGCCAGTTTGTTGTGCTTTGGGCGTAGAGGATATGTTTGTTGTTGTCTTTGGTATGATTTTGGCAGTGAGAAAAGGCCACAAGGCTAATTGTTTAATTTATGGTCGAGCATTTTGGCCTGGACCACTTCGGCTTCTACTTGATGCTGCTCCTAGTTAAGATTCTGGCTGGCACACTTGTTGCCAATTAGCCAATGGTCGAATGCTCGATTGGCTTGGCCAACACACACACACACTCACGGTCAAACAAAACACTTGACCGCAATGGCCTCTGCCGCTGCTACCATACCAAAACAATTAGCCAGAAAAACCACAAAAGTCAATCGACTGATACTTAACGGCGAGTCCTGTTTCAGGCTGTTGTTTCCATCAGACAATCATTTGGCTTTCGATTGCAGTTCCAATTACTCGTTTATTCACTTTAAAGCCATTCAACACACAGTTAAGACTGGACGACTTTCGAGTTTTGGACTTTACTTAATGCGAGAAATGCTTGAAATCATATTTGTGGTCTTCGCTTCCTGGCCCAAAAAAACAAAAAACCTTCAGTGCACATTTGTGGTGGATTTTTCTTGGGGGTACGCACGCTGCTCTCGTTATGAAGTTTCCATTTATTGATAACTTTTTGCTACTCTCTCTATCTGCCCTTAAACACATTTTGAAAAACTCAGTACAAGTTGAGCATACGCCGTAGAACTCTATCGTATATGTATATTGAACAAATTAATTATTGCATTCCAACCTACACGCCTTTCGTGTACTCTCACGTTATGCATTTATTTACAATTTTTGTTTTTGGCAAACTCTCGAATTCAAGGTGAAGCCACAAAAAACGCTTGCGGTTAATGCAAATATATACCAAAAGTGAAAAGCATCACAGCCGCAAGTAAGGATGCCCACACACTGGCCCAGGCAGGCAGATGAAAAGTTTGAAAATTGATACCAAAAAACCCAGCATCCACAGAGCTAGCGAATACAGAGAAAAATTGGGGTACAAACACGGTAGTCCAATAAAGGTAAAAATATACCAAGAACACTAGGTTGGCCAAATTAAGCTGCGCAATTTAAATTCATGCAGACAGCAAAAAAGCGGTTGCGTTTTGTATTAACTTTTAAGCATCCAATCCATATATTTCAACTCTTTGCCAACTGGCAACTGGGCTCTCAACTAAATGACTCACTTTTGCGAAATCATTTTAGCACAATAATAAGTGCTCATGCCCAACTGCTGTGTGCAATTTAATTTATTTCATCTTTATCCTTATTATGAATAAAATTTACAGTAACATTAGTCGTAAGTTACGAAAAGCCCATACATACTTTGAAAAAAGTGAATAAATATCTTGATAGCACTTTCCTTAAAGGCAACACAATGAAAAAAAATGTTTACATTAAAAATAAGTTATAATAAAAAAGTGTAAGTGATAAATGTAGGACACCACTGAATTCTTTGACGAGCTGTAGATTCAGTTAATTAAAGTTAAAATAAAAAAAAAAAACAGACATAAAAAAAATCATTTAACTTTCCAAAGACTTTGAAACTATTACTTTGAAAGTGTCTAGATTGCATTTTCATGCATCATTTAAGCATAATAAACCGCTGTTTGTATTATTATGCTGATTATATTTGTTTCATCTTTGACCTTATTATGAGTCATAAGTGGCAAAATGCATTCACATATTTTGAAAAAAAAAAATTAATAGATATCTTGATTGCAGTTCCCTTAAGGACAACAATGAAAACAGTTCAAGCAAGATTGTCGATTTAAGTTGTACAATCGTAAAAACAAAAACAAAATTAATACAAATACACACAAAAAAAAATCATTAAACTTTCAAAAGACTTTGACAAATTTGCTTTGAATTTAAATACATACTTGGAAAAAATCATGTATTGGAGCAGGAATTTCCTTCACAAAATAAATACAAATACAGAAAAAAAAAATCATTAAACTTTCAGAAGACTTTGACAAATTTGCTTCGAATTTAAATACATACTTGGAAAAAATCATGTATTGGAGCAGGAATTTCCTTTACAAAATTAATACAAATACAGAGAAAAAAAAATCATTAAAGTGTTCAAACAAGATTGTCGATTTCATTAGTACAATCAACATAATCACAGAGCAAAGATCACTAAAAAAAAAGATCATTATAAAGAACTGCATACCCAGTTTTAAAAACTTAATAAAAATACAGATAGAATTAAAATCATTAAACTTTAATACTATACTAGCGAATCAATAATAGTAGCGATTCTATTAGCGACAGCAGTCCAATTTAAATGAAATTAATAAATATGATTCAAAAAAAAAAAAAAAAAAAAAAAAACACAAAAATCGCATTCAAATTGAATGTTCTCATTTTCAAAGCATATTAAAATGTCATTCAAAGTCGGAATGACAAAAAAAAAAAAAATTAGCATTTACAAATGCTTGACCAGTAAGACGAATCTCGGTAAAGTTGAACGAAAACACAGGCCCTATGCCTATCTGTGAGAGCTAGAACCAGTTGAGAATTCTAAGCAAACTGTGTGAAAATTTTGTTTCAAGGAAGCTAAAGTCAAATTTAGAACACAATCGCCGTAGGTCCGGGTTCTACTCCTGTTGGAGGCAGATGTACCCAAATGTTTTTTTTTGTATTTTTTTATTTTAGAAATGTAAATATTGTGTATATATGTATATAAAACTGAACATTAAGGAATTTATCAATGGATTTTTAATCGCAAAAATGGTTTTAATGTACAAGTACAAAGCAAACTGAGCATAATAGGACTAAATGCCAACATACATATGTTTTTATTAATTTTATGGATGCATTTTCATTTGACCTAAGATATGTTTAAAGACAGCTTTAATAAACATAAATAAATCCCATCAGCTATTAATTTTATGCTACAAAAGATTCGGTTTGCTTCTGGTAATGCTGCTGGGCGATTTGATTGATATGCGCGTAATCAGATGCTTTATGTAAATACGTGTGTGTGTGTGTTTTGTGTGTGTTATGTGTGTATGTTATGTGTGTGTGCCAAACATTTTGCTAGATTAAACGCTTTGTGTTGATTAAATGAGTTTAGAGAGTTTGCAGCTGGCCAAACTCTCGATTCACCTTCTCACTTTCTATCTTTCTTCCTTGCTTTCACTCTCTCGAACCTATTCACACACACACACACACACTCAAATATACTATGTATACATATATTGCTTGCTTGACACATTTTTAGGGGGTCAGCCTCTTCTTTTGTTCCGTTCACGTTCAGCCTCTGTGCTACTAAACCAAATTAAAAGCTTTACATAAATAAAGTTTTCAATGTGCCACGCTTGGCAAAATACAACACACACACACACGCACACACATACACACACTAACGCATACAAACATAATTGAGTTGTGCTGCTAAAACTTTGCCAAATCGTTGAACGATCTTAATTTTGTTTAGTCAGTTAGTTTGGTTTCCTAACTTGTGAGCATAAAAAGAGAGTTTAGATCCTACATAAATATATTTTTATATATTTGTATATCCCCATGCAATTCGACACATAATTGAACAACAAGTTGTAGTAGGCCACCTCAAACACTCAACGTAACAGCGTACTAGGCTTAATCTATCGACACATTAATAACATAACATAAGAATGTATTACATAGCTTTAGAATGTAAGACTCATAATGTTCTGTTAAATGGAATAAGATATGTTAAGAGGACGCGCAAGAAGCGCGCCGAATTAGTCTTCGCACGATCATTAAAGAGAGCAGACGTATCGTCGTGCCTGAGAAAAGATAAATTCAAACTGTGTTTTCACTTCGCCCATCCGACCACAAAGTCTTGCTATTTGTTTTTGCTGTTGCAAGGTAGTTTTTAAGCTCAATTTTCAAGTTGGGGCACATAAAATGCAAACGCAACCAAATTGGGATTATTATGGCTCAGAAGCAAAACGAGCTTCGTTTTGCAATGTGATTATGTTTCTTATTTCTCCTGTTTCTTTATTGGTTGTTTTTCTTGTTGTTTTGTATGCGAAATAAACTTATTACAAGGCATGGTCTTGTGCTGTGGATGAAGGCGGGGATAAGGCACTTTAATTGCTGCGAATGTCAATAAATGGAAGAAGCGTAAGGATGCGTTCAGTGGAAGCGGATACAAAAGCTGAGGACTGCAGTCAACACTTTTGACAGCTGTCAAATGATTTTTTGCTTTCACAAAATGGATATAAGTTGTCTGTTTGTTTTTCTCTCTCTCTCTCTCTCTCTATCTCTCTATCTCTCTGTTTGTGTGTCTGTGTGTTATATATAATTAAAAGCAATAATCAGTTTACATATTTGTAATTAAGTTGACTTCACTGAGAGCTCGATTTGTGTTGATCAAGATTCAAGTAAGTAGTCAAGTAATGCGTCTTGAATGCATTACCAACGCCAAAATTACAAGCCAATGTGTAAATTAGCGCTTATGTATGTGTATGAATGTATGTATGTATATCCCTAGTGTGTTTTTCGACATCTCTCATCAAAGTCAATTTCCTTGTTGATTTTTGCTTATTTGCGCATCTAAATGGATTTTTATCGCAATGTTTTGCAATGTCCTTCCGGCAGGCAGCGGAGGCTGGCATAAATACATACAACAACAACAACAGCATATGTGCCACAAATTGTGCCCGTCACATACACACACACACACATACATGAACAGCTTTTCTTTTCGTACATTTTCTGTTTTCTGCTTTTGTTTTTTTTTGCGTGCAAAATTTTTGCAAATTTGCGGTAATTTGTGTGTGTGTGTTTATTATGCTGGCTAGCCCGGCCGAAGGACGAACAGGACGAGATGGAGAAGGAGAAGGAGGAGGAGGTAGAGTGAGCAAACAGCAAAGCTAGTGAACTGACTCTGATGGCAAATCCTGCATCGTCAGTTAACTGAAAGCCAAACAGTTAATGAAAACAGCACTAAGATGCCAAAGAACACACACACACACACATACACCCTAAGGTTGGAATGGGATTAGCATATAAATGCCAGCATGACAGGATATAACCAGCTACAGGATAAGCGACAGCCAGACGGACGGACGGACGAACGAACAAACTGACAAGACAAAGCCCCCGCGAGCTGCTATGCTGCAATGCAATTAGAGAATGCTGTTCAGCGTTTCACTCGAATAACTGTATTCGAAGAAGACAACGCTGGCAACGATGAAACGTTGCCAGATGGAAGCGAGTGCCTGAGTTATCGAAATACTCTGTTCAACTATCGACCAAAGATCATCAGAAACATTCTTTTTTTTTCGCATTTATCTTAGGCATATCTTTATGTTGGGAGAAAGTCTATGATAAATGCTGTTGGGAGCTTAAAATCCTTACTGAAATAGAAGGTTTTCAGGTTAGATATACTAGTTCTTGACAAGGTCACAATAACAGTTCCGTTAATTTCGCATATTTTGCTTTCTTTTTCGCCTTTTTATACGCGCCAAATTCGTAGATAAAGTTAAATAAAACATATGCGCATACGTTAATGTATGCATAGTATATATGTATGTACAACAACAACAATAAAAATTTGTGAATGTGTGAAATATTCACCGTATTGGCAATTTGATGGGTTAAAATGATTTGCATGTATTCAGGAGTGGAAATGATTGGCAGCATATTGGCCCCAGGTGGAGTAGAGTGGGATTGAAAGGCGGTTCGGCAATGGGGTTCGGGGCGATGGGGCTGTTGGTTAAGGCCGCTGAAGGCGTGGCAGGTACAGTAAATTAAAAAAAAGCGTCGTGTGTGTGTATGCAAAGTGAATTGAAAGCAAACGCCACTAACAGAAGCTAAAAAGTATAACAAAACAAAACAACAACAACAAAAACGAAGGCATGAAAAAATTGAGAACACAAAAACCTTCACTTTTTTCCGCACTCCTTCTTACTGGAACTGGGAACAACAGCTGAAGGCAAAAATGCAAAGTTTGAGTTTTTATCCTCTCCCATTTTTTCTTTTATACCCTGAATCCTTGAAATAAGTAAATAAGGGCATAATGGTTTTGTGTAAAAGTATGTTACAGAAAGAAAAAATCTTCGACTTTTTTCAGTAGATATTCGTATTCATGCCCGTCCTTAGATACTAGACCAGAGACTGAATGTTTTAAAAGTCAAAAATTGAAGTAAAAATCGCATCTATGGATTTAGATGCAGTATGATTTAAGAGCTCAAACCAAGGTTTCGGTCATATTGTACTTCAAAACCGGGTACAATTTGATAGAGCTATGGCAATTGAAAGATTTGTCCAATTCTCGAGTCGCGTTTTGGTCACAATTTTATTGGGATGAAAATCGAGTAAAAATCGCGTTTAAAGATTTAAATGCAGTATGATTTTGCGAATCAAAACAAGATTTTAACGGTATTGCATTTGAATATCGGGTAAATTTTGACGGAGTTATGGCAATCGAAAGTTTTACTCAACTCGTTTTTCGAATTTTGGTCACAAATTTTAAACATAAAAATCGATACAAAATCGCATTCATAGATTTAAATGCAGTAATAACTAAGAGCGTAAGGCAAGACTTTTGATGTATTCCAAATAAAAATCGGGTTCATTTTGAGGAAGTTATGGCTATCGAAAGTTCTGTTTTTTCTCCCAAGTCGATTATCGGTCATAAAAAATTGACATGAAAATCGACAAAAAATTAAGTTTCTTTATTTTGTATTTATTTAAATGCAGTATTAATCTAGAGCGTAAAACACGACTTTTGATGTATTTCATGTTGAAATCGGGCCAACTCTGATGAAGTTATGGCAATCCCATTTGGTCACAAATACGGCTTCCGGATATCACCAAGTCGGGATTTTTTGACTTTTTTTTTGAGATATTGCAACATGAAATCCAGTCACTTTGGTTAAAAAATGCCTAAACTGTTAGATGAATAACCTAAAACTAAATCATGATTGTTTTTAACACCTTTTAAAGGACATTTTTCATGTTTAATTTGTTTTCTTTGGTCAAAGTTTTAAGCATTGCGTTAAATAAATAATTAGGAAATGTTTCGCTTTCAGTCTTTCATTTACCACAAGACTACAAACAGCATTAGTTGTATTTGTATTTGTATTTTGTATGTATGTATTTGCAATCGCAATTAATGCAAATGGCGCAATTGAAGCGCGCGCTTTTGGTTTGGGCATCGATCTTGAAAGCAGCGTTTGGGGACTTTACTGGGGTTCAATTGAACTTTTTGCCTTGGATAATTTTGCTGGTAAACACATTCACCACCCAACCACCACCAGCTCACAGTCCCTTTCCCCCGCACAGCAATCCAATTTGCTTAGCAGCATCCTCTCTCTCTCTCTCTCTCTCGCGCGCGTTCTCTGTCTCTTTGGGGACTTGACGCTGCTCTGTGCGTGCTTTTTTTTTTTTTTTTTTTCGAATTTGGCGTCCTTTTGGACGCGACAGCTGCGCGCATTTGGGACCAGGACTTTTGTCCAGGACACAGGACACAGGACACGGAGCACAGGACACTGGACACAACACCGTTGGCCATGGCGTATTTTGCGTATTTACCGAGTGCTTTTAATTAATATACTCAAATGATTTTATTTCCAAAACCAAAGAAAGAAGGTAAAACAGAGAGAGAAAGGAAGAGAGATAGAGAGAGTGAGAGAGTTGTTGCTAACTAGCAGGGGCTGGTAAGGGGCTAAAGTGTTAATCTCTGTGCTTCTTCTTAAGGTCAGCGAGAAGAAAAAAACAAAATGTTAGAAAGGTTAGCATAATGCTTATGTATATAAATAAATTAAGCATATTTAACGTTTTTTCGTCAAGTGTACGTTGCTTGCTGGTATTGTATGTATGTATTGTATACTATACTATACTATGTTGTCGGGTCTGGGCTTACATCTTTAAAGTGTCATGTCATTTGATCCCAAAACATGACTCTTTAATGCCCCTCACGCCTTCCCGTCCCCTCAAACACCAACCAATGGGGAAATGATACAATTTTGTCCACTTTGTGTTTAGCTTAACCTAACCCTCCCTTTCTCCCCTTTCGCCCGTTCTTTCTCGTTACAGATTCATAATCCCTTCAACTGTCAAAGACACACACACCAACACTATTTTACACACACACAAACACAGACCAGGTGAATAAAATGGCGTAGCAGCAGCAACAACAACATGAATTTTTCATTTTTAATTATTTACATTTTGCTAGGCAACCGAAAAATTAAAATAAAAAAGCCCAGAAACACAAAACAGAAACTGGAGAGCAAAATTTGCTTAACGTTTTTCATTTGTTTTTTTATTTTTTATTTCCAATACCCTGTAATGTAAATGAACGTCCACAAAAGGCAATGATAAGCTATAGTTGATAACCACAAACATGTGCAAAAATGCAATGAAGAGTGTGTTTATGTAATCAGTGATATCAGGTGTTCTTTTTAACTCGCATTACAGGGTATTTAACGTAATTTGGTGTTTGCTGCAAACTCTCGATTGCCGCATTTGTATGGCCCAAAAGTTGCTTGATTGTGAGTTTTATTTTGCATTTTGTTTTCATAAGGATTGTCAAAATAAAATGATCTTTCATAAGGCATGTGTCATTTGACACGAAGCTAACAATGAATTTAAAACATTTGAACGTGACTTGGCAGGGGTATTAAAGGGTATCTAATGGTAGTAGCTGTCTCACCTGGAACCTTATAATACATATTCATGGACTGTTGACAGTTTATTTAAGGAATAATCTATTTTTATGTACAACGCATATTATCCATAGCAGGAAGTGTTTTTCCTCCTGCTTGATATTCGATTTGAGAACTGAACTTACTTTGCTGCTTCGGCATGCTACTCGAGAGCTGCAGTTCATTATGAACGTGAACGTGACAATATGTCAAATATTTTATGTCACACTCACACACAAGCGATAGAGGCAAAAATCGTTAGTCAAATCGCGGCTCGTTTGCTTTTCTTTGCTTGCGGCTAAACACACATACATATATAGTATAGTATGTATGTATGAATGTATGTATGTATGTAGGTAGGTGTGTCTGTATGAAAGTTGCATTAAATTGGCATAAAATAAACAACACGTATAAATTACAGGGCGCTATAACAGCAACAGCAACAACAGAAACACCAACAACAAGCGAAAACAACAATGAATGAAACAAAAACGCGGCACGCGTCATGAGAAATGTGGCAGATGGACAGGCGTTGTGGCGCGGCTGAGCGGGCGGAGCGGAGGGTTGTTAAGGGTCGGACATACGTATAGAAGGCAATATTCAAATAATATTCAATGAGGCCTGACACACACACACACACACACACACACAGCAACAACAACAGCAATGCCAAAAAGGAAAAGAAAATCCTAACCTGAACATAGATACACAATTTAGATATTAAAAATACAAGAAATTATATATATGTATTAAATATAAATAAACAAGTGCAACAAAACTTGTGACCATTTTGACAGACAGTGCGAGAGATAGAGCGTAATAAACATTAAGTATACGTATAGTCTAAAGACTCTGTTTCGTGCAAAATGATCAAGAACAAGAACTTTAAGCAACAAATATTTTAAATATTCATAAAGAACTTTTGCCAACACACACTCATAAAGGCCCAATGTGTATGGAAAACATAATTACGTATTGAAGCGAATGCAATTATGTATATTTCTCTCGCTCGTTCGGTACCGGGTATGCAATTGGTCAATTATCAAACAATTTTTGGCAATATTTTCTGCAACATTGGCGGCACAGAATGCTGACGGAATGGAATTCAATATGTTTGCTGCTGTTGCTTCGGCCGAATTTAATGAAGACAAACTTCACATACATGAGCCTTAAAGTTAATTTTTGCAAAAATTAAGTATACGCACGGTGTGGCGTCTCAAATTACAAAGAGAGTGACAAAAAGGATGCTGAGGCAGCAATTTGAAGCATTCTAGAAATATTTCACAAAGAACGCACACACACACACACATGTCTGTGTTTGAGTGTGCCTAATTGAGTGAAATGTTTTACCTTTAAAAACTTAATTTATACGCATTTCAAAGAAGAACTTTTCAGTTACTTATTAGTATTGAAAGACGCGGAAAAGAATGTCGTCCTCTTGAGACAAGAAACTAAATTCTTGGAATGCATTTTTTACTTTTTGCTTGCATTCTATGAATTCATTTTCAAAGCGTTAGCCAGCAGCCTCGATAATAACAATTATGCGTTATAAGTTATTTGATATTCATGCTTGAGCGAAATAAAGGAACAAAAAGCCCGAAGAACAATTGAGCAAAAGCAAAGACATCAGAACTAAGAATCCAACAAAACTCCATACTTAATAATGATAATTAAACAAACTTCTGACAACTTCTTCTTTCTTGATAGTTTTTTGAAGTGTGATGAAATTCCATTAAAAGAGCATGAGGAATACAAAAAAAAAAGGGAGAAAGTTGCGACAGATAGAAAAAAGTTTGCTCTTATTCTCTTTTAAAGTTAAATGCTTGAGTTTATCAACCAAGTTGAACAATGACAAAGGGTTGCAAACACTCACACACACACACACTCGCGCACGCACACACGCACGCACACTTTTACATTGTTAAAGTGTTTTTGGTATTTGGTTTTTTGGGAAAAGTGCAAACAAAAGTCGTATGTAAAAAAAAACGGTGTCAAGTTAGCGGTTAGCTACTGTCAGATTGTGTGTGTGTGTATTATATACACAGTAGGAAATATACATGTACAAAAGTAAACAAACCATTAAACTATTTGAAATTTTCCATATTGAAATTTCTTGCAGTGTATACTTCATTGTTGTGCTCTTAAGTCTGCAACATTGTTTATAGCTCATTAAAATTATTGTTGCGCCAACCACATACATATATTTACGAGTGTATTCGACACAAGTGAAGTCCGTGCCCCAACTCCCAAACATTTGCCAACCAATTTCGATATATAACGAACGCAAGTCAATAACAAATTTATCAGTAGCCGCCCAAAATTCGATTTTGGAAACATACTATGCATCCCGCAAAAAAGCTAGAAAGAAAGAGAAACAATACCAAAAACCAAACTGGGAAACGAAACCATTTTGGCTAGCGACCAAAACTGCAACATTGATTGAACATGGGACAAAACAAAACAAAAAAAAACCGAGGACAATGACAAAACAGCAAAACTTGCAGAGCAAAAGAGAGAGAGAGAGAGAGGAAGAGTGAAAGTGAAAGAGAAAGAGAGTGTGGGAAAGGCATCAGTTGAAAAACACTTTGATTGTTTTGTGCTATGCTTGGCGCAAC
Organism: Scaptomyza pallida; assembly: GCA_018152965.1. Taxonomy (NCBI): domain Eukaryota; kingdom Metazoa; phylum Arthropoda; class Insecta; order Diptera; family Drosophilidae; genus Scaptomyza; species Scaptomyza pallida. The sequence goes on from JAECXP010000003.1 coordinate 4,424,480, forward strand.
ATCATGAAATTTACATACACACACACACGAATACAATATGTAAACACTATGCGTGTGATAGTGCGTGTGTGTATGTGTGTGTGCGTGGCTGTGTGTATACCTCTTAAAGTTCGTTGCTGTTGCTTTTGTTGTTAACTGGCGCACATAATCAACATTTTTATTGATTGCTTAACTTTTTTAGCGAGCTAGCCAAGCGAGGTGTGTGTTCATATGTGTGTGCATGCGTGCGTATAAGTGTGTGTGTGTGTGGTTGTGTAAGGTGTGCCAAGGTGTGACGGCTGGTAAGGGTTGCTATCTTATGTTTCTTTGGTGTCCTTTGGGCTAGCATGAAAAGAAAGTTACAAAAACTATAGCATACTTTGCAGCGCAAGCAAATAAACTGTCAAAAAAGTAGCAAAACTAATAGGAAAGACATAGCGGTTGGCGTTTTGAGTCTATTAATGTGCAATTGATGCAAAAAGCGAAACAAAAAAATAAATATAAATACACAAGAAAATAGCCTATACCAATATAATTATCAAACATTGATAAAGTAAATCAAAACTGTTGAATGCAAATCGGAAACGAAAGATCGATTTCAAGCTTTCAACCAAATAGTTTGTGTTGTTGATATGTGGATTTGAAGTTTCTTTACGCTTGTTTTGTCAGCAGTTAATAATAATAATAACGATGTTATATGCCTCCTTAGCAAATACATGTATCGTTAGTTTGTTTTGCCTACATGTACACACACACAAACACACACACACACGTTGTGTATTGACAATCGGCTGTCAGTTCGCATATCGAAAAGTATTCTGCCCCGTTTCGGGTGGCAGTTAATGCGTTCAATAACGTAGTTCACTGACAAGCCTGGGCATGCCTGGGCAAAACTTGCAACGTTGGCACAATCGTGTGTCTGTGAAACGTCAATGTGCAACGTGCAAGCTGTTGCATGACGGCGCCGACGACGACAACACAATTGCCACACACACACGCCACACACCAAACTTCTGTCTCCACCACCATTGTGCTACAACAGAGTGCAACAATTTTGCAACTGTTGCCAAAAACAAACTTTACTTTTTATTTGACTGCTCTGGTCGTAACTTTTTGCTTCCTCTTTCTACTGTCCTTGCAGCATAAAATATATGTATGAAAACAATGCAACACTTTACATTGAAGGCTGGGGCTGGTGGAGTGGCGGGTCGTTCAAGAGCGTCGAATTCATTAATGTTTCTCTGTTTGTGGTGTATTTGTTTTCATTTATCTCATAAAGAAACGAAATATTTTGTCAACGATCATTAACGAACCCCCTTTTGGGACATTCACAAACTGTTGAAAACTATCAGTTGCAAGTTGTCCACTCCGTTTGAATAAGGGGTGTGAGGGAAAATGGCAAACGCATACACATGTACGTTTGCTTGTGATAAATATTTATTTTGTACAGCAGGAAGATAGCAAGAGAGAGAGAGAGACACAAGGAACGACAATAATAAAAGCGCAGTTGATTTTCGCGCTGCATACTTTTGTGAGTGCCAACCAGAAGGGGGAGTAGATCGGTGGGGAATGCGTCTTGTCTTCGCTGTGTATATATAAAGAAATATATATTGTATATATGATTGTTGTTTGCAAATAATTTTAAAAATCTTTTGCATACCACACAAACAATTTGACGAAGACGCAATGTATTCTACTTCCCACCCCGCCAACTCCCTTTCCACCATTTTGTTGTTGCTTGTCCACATTTTGTCTTTCTTTTTCTTTGTGTGCCCCAACCTGTCTGTCTGTCTGTCTGCCAGTTCGATGTTTTTTCTGCAGTTTCTAAAGGCATCAAATGTCACGCGTAAGCATTTAAAGAAACACCCCCTACACCACCCCCCACACTACCCGTCCAGGTGCGAGTGCCAAGGTATGCACCGCAAGTGTTGATTCTGTTAAAAGAGCTGCGAATTGCATTGAAAGTGGACATTTTGCTTTCCCATTGCAAATACTTAGTTCATTATTATTATTGTTATTATTATCATTATTGTTTAAATGGAAACCTGAGCAATACGCATTAGAACACACAAACACACACATACACACTCACGCAGAGATACCCTCTTTGTACTTAAGAATTGGGTATAACGACACTCTTCCCATAAAAGCCTAATACAAAAGTAAGAAGTATCTACTAGTCGAGCACTCTTACTTTCTCTGTCTCACTTTCTCTGTGTCTCTATCTATCTCAATCAAATGCATTTTCAATGCGAAATTGCGACTAATTGGATGGGGGGCCATAATGCAATGATGATGATAATAATCATGACGGTTGCTCAGCGATTTTCAGCGAAAAGCTTCCCATTAGTGTAGAATATAAATATATATACACAGAGTACTCGGTACAAAATGCGTTGATTTCAAATGAAAACAAGTAGAAGTGGAAGAAGCAGAAGCACAACAGCAACACAACACAACACAAAAATAGACTATTCTCTGATTCACCTTCAAGTGGGATTTGCTACGTTGAAATGCGCGTAGCAAAAACTTGCAATATTATTATTATTATCGTTATGATTATGATTACTTTCAAGGTGCCTACTGCTGCTGTTCCTTGTTGCAACTAAAAATAGTTTTTGAGCTCTCAATTAGCGCGAATAAACCAACAAATAAATTAAATGCTTTTAAGTGCGTGGTAGAAAAGCATTTAAGACCATAAGAAGCTTACGATTATAGTTAGTTGGTTAGTGTTAGGTACAATTTTGAGCACATAATTGAATCTGGCCAAGATATTCTACAAAGATTTCACGTTAACTGCATCAAATACAACCTGCAAATAGTAAGATAAGATGTATATGCAGAGAATGCTTTTAATCAACACTTCAAGTAGCTAAGAAGCTTAGGATTATGGTCATATTTTGCAGTTTTCAGTATTTTGTTGTACGATGATAATTAGTTTTCCGCTGTTTTGTTAACAATGAACAGTTTACAGCGTAACGGACTTAACGCTCAATTAGTAGAATTTGTTGGAAAAGAATATAATCAATACTTCGAACATTAAGAAGCTTATGGTTTTGGTTCTCGTATGAGTTCTGAGTACTTTAAACAAAAGATTGTTAACAACAATATATTAACGTTTAAATGACTTTATGCTTATAGAATATCAATCAGGCAGCTTAGAATAATGGAATCGACTGCAATTTAAATGATTTTTATATACATTTTTAGCTGTTTTGTTAACATTTGAAGCTATGAATTTAATGAGAATTCTACCCCTATATACCTAGGCATGCTTGTTTGTTTGCGAATATGTTTATAGTATGGCAACACCCGAGAATCGATTGCACTCACTTTGAACTTAGTGTAAGGATCTATCTTTCATATAACCATTTCCTGAGTATTTTTTATTGGACATCTTTCTTATTTTTGAGAAATCTTGTAGTGAATAAAATGGCCAATCGTCTTTCTCTTCCTCCTGCTCTCCTTTTCTTCTTTTTTTAACTGTTTGTTTTGTTCGCCCATTGGAGTCATTCGCTTTGATTTGTCAAACACTTTATCACTTAATGTTGTTTTGTGGCAATTTATTTTTTATTTCGCCATTTCATTTGCTCATATTTCTCTCTCCTTATCATTCTGCTCGTCTCTCTCTCTCTCTCTCTCTCTCTCTCTCTCTCTCTCTGTGTTCGGCTTGGAGTCGAGTGTGTTGTTAAGTGAAACAATTGAATTGTTAACCGAACAATAAAGTATTTTATTATTATTAGATTTTTGCCGTTGCTGTTCTCAGCATTTGGCCATTTTTTGTTGTTGTTATTTTCGGTGCCTTTTGTGTCGCATCAAAGCAACAGCAACAACAACGAGAAGAACAGTTTCAGTCTCTGCCTCGTTTTGTTGGCCCTTAAGTGCCTTTTCTTCAACCTCCTACCACTCTTCTCGCTGCTCTTCTCTTCTTTTCTGTTCTCTTCTTGGCATTTGGTTAGCGTTTGGCATCTGGCGGCAGCAGCGTTGGCGGCGGCGGCTTGCGGCTGTCTCGAGTAGATTTCCGACATATTTCTTGCCTCTTGTTATTTGTCATTTGTCGTATTATGTGTATGTGTGTGTGTGTGTCTCTTTGTTGTGTGAAAATTCGCTTGCTCTTTCTTGCACTAAACCATGTTTGTCTGTCGCGTTTGTTGTAAGTATTGCCAAGCGCCATTTAGGCTTTTTTTGAATTTATGACCATTTTGCGTTTTGTGGCCACATCCGCTTGTCGCCCCTTCCCCCCTTTACCACTTGGGGCAATTTAGGTTTTGTGACCTTTGACACATACAACGACAAGCTTATACCAAGAGAGAGAGAGAGAAAGGAAGTACGTGTTGTAGAATTGCGTTTTGATTTACGACCCAATATGAATGCTTTAACAAAGCGCGCGATGTGCTTGACCCACTTAAAAAAATATAAAAGCGCCAAACAAAATCGTATCAATGCTGCCCACGAACACCCCTACGCTGAAAAGAAGAAAAGAATCTCAACCACAAATCGATATTGATATTTGGGACATGAAATGAAATGCTTTAAGCCATATATGAACCTGATCAAGCATTAAACATGCCAATGATAAAATGCAATTAGTTTTCCTTACATTTTGTTGTTGTTCATCTCATGTGTGCATGGTCAGAGATTACAAATTAGATGAATGCATTCAAAATGCCGAAATAATCTCTATAATGTACTTAAAAGTTTTGCACGAAAATTGATTAAAACCAGAAATTAAAACAAAAGCTTAACAATAATAATCAACTTGCATTCAATGCAGCCATGGATTGTGATCTGTCTATAGAAGCGTGTATGTGTGGTAATTGAGAAGCTCTTTTGTGCTGATAAAACTGCAACCGATGATTTCTGCCCATTTCCCATTTTACTCTCCGTCTCAAAATACAAATTTAATTATTATGGCGGCTGCTGCGGCTGCGGCTGCTGCTGCTGCTGCTGTTGTTGTTGTGTTGTTGCTAAGTAACTGTGCTGCAAAATGGCGGCCGGATTTATGACATAACGCCATCGCTTCATTCCCTTCATCTCTGTTTCATATTCAATTAAGAACGGGAATAATAACTTCTGATGCGTTGCCGTTGATTGTTAGCTGCTTGGCCAGGCGAAAATTTAAGCCCAGCCAAGTAAAAACGTTAAGTCGAGAGCCAAGACAACAACGTTGTCGGCCAAGTTTAAAGACATGCATGCATCATACATGACAAAAGATAAAACAAAGTGTTGAACTCCAATCAACTAAACAGATTAACCAGTACAAAAGCCTACGAGTTAAACATTATCAAAGCGGGCTCAAAAGGAGAAGAAGAGAGTGAGAGAGAGGGAGAGAGACAAAAAGGAATGTCTGTCACATGCCGCAGCAAATTGAATGACGGGCAATCAACAGGCGCCCACAAAAGTAGGCAACGAAAAATAGAAAACATAATCGAAGCCAAATCGAAGGCGAAAAAAGCCAACGACGGACGTTACGGTACCCGCATTTAATTGAAATGTTTAAAATGCAACAAAGTGGAAAAATGCCAGCACACACACACACACACATATGTAGGAGCCAAGTGCAAGGACAAAAGGCAAAACAAAAAGATTGGGGTTAGGGGGTTTGGCGGCTGGCAAAAATACATATATATAAATATATATAAAAGGAACGTAGCAAACGGCAAACGTCGCGCGTCGATACAAAGACAACTTTTAATGCCATTCAACAAAGTTGTTGTCGTCGTCGTCGTCGTCGTCGTCATCGCTGTTGTCCGTTGTCCTTGGCACATGCACACAAACACATACACATAGACAGACAGATAGACAGGATATAGCACAGTGAACACATAAAAGGCGTAAGCCGTTAAAGCAAAATACGCCAAGCCACAAGAGAAAGACAGAGAGAGAGCGAAAGATAGAGAGACAGCGAATGCAAGTAAATGCTAGACACAGACACAGACACAGCGTCCTGGACACAGAGAGGACAGAAACAAGGACATTCCTTGCTAGCCAAGCAGCAGCAGCAGCTAAATGTAGCTTTAGCTATAGCTATAGCAGAGCCCAAAAGTAGCGCAACTTTTGATGAGCATCACAAGTTACAATGCCAGTGCACTGTAGTTGTTGTTGTTGCTGTTGCTGCTGCTTGTTCTATTATCCTTAAGCCACGTCCTTGCTACCAGTTTACAAGTCTGTCAGGTAGCCAACAAAACGACAAACATACATACATATCGAAAGTATTCAGTTAGTTTTGTAATGCATTTCAGTGAAGTGTACTTCACTTCTGGGCTTTGCTTTGCTTGAGTTTTAAATCAACTTGTATTCTGGAGTAGTTGGCAAGGAAGCGAGCAAGATAAAGATATACATTAACTTGCTGCGTGAAAACATTTGCCGACAGCTAGCAAATATTTGATAAAGCCTTGCACCATTCATTTTTAAACTCAAATCAAGAATGCAATTGATTTGTTGCTGCCCTAATAATAGTTGTAGTTTGTTGATTTTTTGCTCCTTTTGCTTATCAACGTTGTGGTTATCTTATCTAAAGTCATCCAGAACATTTCAGCTAAATCGTTTCGAGTGGGCACGATCTCGAGGTTACTGAATGCAGCGAACCAAAACAAATTCGAATGCGAATGCGAATATGAATGTGAATAAACGAATAAGCGACAAATGGACGAATAAACGAATGGACGGAGCGACCTCTTTAGCAATTGTGTGTGAAAAGAGCATTTAAAGTGTTTTCATTTTCTTTACATTTCATTGTTAAGTTCCATTTTCTATTGTACAATTTAGCATTTGCTTTTGCTTACGCCACATTTAAGGCATTTACGCATCAAAAATTTGCTTTTAGAGCGAGATACTTTTCAGTGTTTATTCAAAGCAGGCTGAAGAGAGAGAGAGAGGGAGAGAAAGGAGTGTCTGTTACATGCCGCAGCACATTTGATGACGGGCAATCAACAGGCGCCCACAAAAGTAGGCAACGAAAATTTTGCTCATCCATTTAAATGTGTACCTAACTTTGGTTTATGAATAAAAATATTTTAATAATTAATTTAATAGTTTTGATTTAAATCATAAATATATGATGTACAACACACAAAACTATCGAATTGGATACACATCATTCGAATTCAATGGTTCTTTATATAGGCTTTATCCAATCTAATCGACTTATAAGCACTTAAATGTAGTTAAAATGAATATAAAGTGTAAACAGGCAGGGTTAAAATATCAGTTTGCCTTCAAATTAAGAGTAAAACAAACAAAAAAGCCCAGAAGTCGTTGAAATAAGTTGGTAATCAATGAATCGTTAGTGAATTGTATTTAAAAATATGTTTCACTTACATAGCCAATTCATGCGCTCCGTGTACTCGACCTTGCGTTTGAGATCCTTGACGAGGGCGCGAAAATCATCGTCATTGAAATGACATTGAATGATCGTATTATTCAATTGTAGAATGCTGTACTCATTGTTGCCATTATTTGAAGCAACAGTTGCTGCTGCTGCTGCAACGGCGGCTGCATCGGTATTAGCATTTGTTGTATTTGCATTGGCAATGGCTGTCGTTGTTGCCGTTGCCGTTGCCGTGGCATCCCGGTTGCTCGTTATGGTGGTTGTGGTGGTGGTGGTGGTGCCATTAAGGGAGTTTCTCTCAATATCGGTGGCACTGGCACGCAACTTATTGTTGCTCAAATTGGCGGTGAGTAGACCAGCGCCGACAGCAGCACTTATGTCGCCATCAACATTGCTGCAGGACTTGCTTAAGATGATCGTTGAACGATTGGCAATGGAATTGGCCGCGAGCAAATGCTCACCGGAGGCACCGCAGCTGCCGCGATGCATCTTGCCGCCGGCTGTTGCCGCCAGTGCGGCACAATTGTTGTTCTTCAATGTGATGCAATGCAATTGATTGCTGGTGCAATCGCTGGCACGACGACGACGCGGATTATCAATGTCTGTGTGCTGTGCTGCTGTTGCATGCAAATATGATCGTGGCAGCTGTTGCTGTTGCTGACTAGCATTGCTGCTGCCACTGGCCGCGATATCTGCAGCTGCCGTGGCGGCGGCAACAGCTGCTGCTGCTGCCGCGTTTGCCGTTGCCGTTTCCATCATATTTGACATGGATGTGGACATGGTTAAGGAATGACTGTTGCTCAAAATGCTGCTATTGCTGCTGTTGCTAATGTTGCTGTTGTGCGTTATTTGGCTGTGGCTGTTGTTGTTCGAGTTTGAGTTTGTTGTTATGCTGATGCTGCTATTATTGTTATTGCCGCCAACGCCGCCGCCACCGCCGCTGCCGCCGTCGTTAAGATTATTGTTGTTCAGATTGTTTAGATTGTGCAAATTGTGATGATGATGCTGATGTTGATGCTGATGTTGCTGCTGATGCTGATCGTTGCGGCCACCAAGGCGACGACAACGTATTACGGTCAGTTTATTACGTTCCGGATCCTGTTCCTGTGCCTCCTGTTCGTGTTCCTCGTAAAACTGTATGAGCAACTCCTCTAACAGTGCAATGGGCGTTGCTGCCGTCAACACTGAGGCTGTGGTGCAGGAACTAGTCGATGCACTAGTCGAAGCAGCGCTAACTGTACTGCTCGATGACTTGCGTCGCACGGTTGTTGTTGCTGTTGCCGTAGCAGTTGCAGTTGCCGTAGCAGTTGTTGTTTGGGTCGCTGTCGCCTCACCAATCAACTCCTCAATATCCTCGAGTAGTTCGCTGTCGGCTAAAGCGTCGTGTGGTTCCGGTTCCGGTTCAAAGCTGCTGCTGCGACTAAGTATTGCAACCGTAGTTGCAACTGTTGTTGTGGTTGTTGCTGCTGTTGCTCCTGTTGCTGCTGCTGTTGCTGATGTTGCAGCACAAAGACCACCACCGCCACCACCAACAACTGCTGCCGCTGCCGCGGCCAGCAGCTGTGCACGCTCACGTTCACGTCCCGGATCGAATATCGAATGCCTCAGAACAATCTCCTGCAGCTGTCGTCGCTGCCGTTGCACACTATACGGATTGGTCAAATGGAAATTACCGTAATATTTGCCCAGGCAACGTACCCGCGATGCAATATAGCCAATTTCGCGCAACAGTCGCACATCAGCGTTTAATTGCTGTTGCAATTGTTGTTGTTGCTGCTGCTGTTGCTGTTGCTGCTGTGCAACATGTCCACAGCAGCTATGGCTGCTGTGTGAGGTGGGCAAACAACGGTCACCGTGGCCGTGGCAATACTCAATATCTAGTTTAGTGTCCCTGTCGTCGGCATCGACAACATCTATAACTTCAACGATATCGGTGACATCGGCAGCTGCATCTGCATATATATCGTTATCGTCGTCGTCGTCACTGCTGTTGTCGATTGCTCCTGCTGCTGTTGCTGCTATGGCCGTTGCGGCTGCTGCTGTTGTAATCACTGTTGTTGTTGTTTGTGCATCCGCGGTCGTTGTTATTGTTGTCGTAGTTGTTGTTATTATGGTTAATGCCTCAAAATTGTCCGTCTTTGTCGGTGCTGCTGCTGGTGTTGCTGCTGTCTCACTCCCTGCTCCTGCTGCTGCTGCTGTTGTTGGTGCTGCTGCTGCTGCGCTGCCACGTCGACTACCGCTGCTGCAGCTGTTGTCCTGGTACATTTATAGGCAAAAGATTTAACCTTGCGGCGGCCGCTTGTTATTTGATTTTTTATTTTATTATTATATTTTGTTGATTCTCTTCTTCTTGTTTTTTGTGTTTTTAAAGCTTTTCAAAGAAATCAAAAAACAAAAGAAAATGAAAAATTTTGCTCACTGTATTTTTGGTTGTTGTTATTAATATTGCATGAATAATTGTTGCAAGCGTAATTGATATTTTTTTGGCGCACAATTTGTTGCTAATGTTGCGCGCGTTGCGTTGTCCACCAGCTGCAAAATTATGCAAATTGTTTTTCTTTTCTTTTTTGTTCTTTTGCTATCTACACCACCTTTTGTCCTTCTATATATATTTTGTGTGAGAGAAGGAATCGTCGTCGTCGTTGGTGTTGTTGCTGTTGTTGTTCCTGTTGCCCGTGTGCCCCAAACAAATCAATTCAGTGGAAAAGTTGCCGCCACTTCGCGCGCTGCCTTCTCATTTGCATGCCACATCTCCCGCGCTCGCTCCCTCACACTTTCTCTCTCACTCACTCACTCGCACTCACTTTCTTTCTCTCTGTTTTTCTGTGTCTTTGTTGCTGCCGTGTTTTACATTTTATTGTATTTTAATTTGCATTGTTTTTTGTTGCTTTATATTTTTATATATATATTTTTCTGTTGAACTGTCGACTCAGAACTTGTTCTGCTTCTTATTGTTCGTCGAGGTTCTCACTCTGCTTTACAGCTTCTTTAGATACTTCCCCGCTTTTCCCCGCTCTGCTCTACACTCTTTGGCTTTGGACTTCCGCTTTCTTATTGTTAGTTGTTGTTAGCCAGTGTTGATAGTTGATTTCTCACTGCAAATGTAAAAATAAATATTAAGGAACAAATTAGTCATGATATTAATTTAGTATTTTACAATAATATTTAAAACTTAAATGCTTAAAACTAAGATTTTGTATCATCATTGCGTATACGTTTTTCAACATACCAATTGAGTAATAAAAGCAATACAAAACTTGTTTCACAACACTGTTTTTGCCTTTTTTACATATGTATATAGTCTATATGTATGTTTTGCATGTGTGCATGAGCCCAACGGGACAAAGAAGACAAAGGTTTCAGCTAGCCAAAGGCTCTGCCCTTTCTACCTTTTTTCTCATTCTCGTTCTCTGTTGGTTGGCCTCAACAATCGGGCAGTTGTACAAAGGCAAGGCAGGCGGTCAACACACGAACAGGAACAGCAATAAAAACAACGATAACAACAATAGATTCAACATTGCTTCAAGAAAAGAACATTGTAAATCGCATTCAACCGAATATTAAATACTCTTTACAATGTTTTTATGCACAAAAATAAATGTGTTAAGCTATTGATTATACCTCTTTTCACCCCACTGATCCTAAGTGTTGAGTAAATTAGTTTTCAACTTCCATATTTGCCATTTCCAGCAGCAGCAGCAGCAACAAATGTCGAGGACGTTGTGACAATGACAGCAAATGTCAAACAGTTACTTCCCTCTGGCTCCACAATGTTAAGTGCAACACACACACACACACACATACACACACATGCATGCACATACGTGTCACTGTGCATGTGTTGGTCGGTCAGTTGCCTAGGGTGATCTCTTTCCCTTTCCCTTTCCCTTTCTCTTTTCCAACCCAATCCTTTTGCTCCCTGCGTTTCGTCTTGTGTTCGTCGTCTGTCATCTTTGTAAGCAGCTCGTTTTGCTGACAAGACAAAGCGGCAGCGTCAAAGCTGAATGCCACATGGTGTGGCATGGTGCATGCACAAGAATTTTACACAGGCCAGTGCAAATATTTTATACCCTCACATTCAGATACCATAGAGTGCAACAAGGCACAATAAAGCTTAACAAATCAATGGCTTCAATGTTTGCTTGTTTAGCAAAAGGGTATGCCTTAGTGCTGAATACCCTAGATACGACCTTAAAGGAAACGTAGGTCCGATATGCACTTGCTGGAATACCCATAACAATTCACACACACCCACAAATGTGTTTGTTTGTTTGACGGGATAAAATCAATCAACATGGAACTATTTCATTAGGGTCTTTGTCATTTGCCACAACCCCCACCCCCCTCCCCCTTTGCATTAACAACAATTCAAGTGAAGAAAATATTTCGATTGGCTTGAAATTCCGAACGCATTGCGAGCATTTAACGTGGCATAGAGACCATGACAAAGACGACGACAACGACAACGACGACGATAAAGAGCTGGCAAAGAAGGTTCTCCTACTTCTCCTGTCCTATCCTGTCCTGTTCGGTCCACTGCCTGTCCTGTGGCATCCAAGCAATTTAAGGCAGTCAACTGGCCAACGCACAAAAAATGCGAATGGCACTCAGACACAGACAGAGATAGATAGACGGAGATAAATAGATGAATGGCTAGAAGACGAAGAGGTGGGTGGCGAATGAGCTTTTGCACATTTTGCTTACGTATTTGTCTTGTCATAAAAATAAAAATGAAAACACTTTTTTATTTTTTGATAACAAATATTTGACTAATTGACATTTCCGTTGCGGAAAATGTCGCATATATATAGCGGATATATACATATTTGTGGCATAAGCCTTGATTTTATTGCAGCCGAAAGAAAAAACAAACATACAACATGTAGAACACATATATTTGTATGTATACAGAAAAAGAGAAAAAGGGAGGGAGATTTGGGTTTGGGTTGTTGTAAAAGTGTCAATATGAAGCCGCAGGTGGTGCTGCTGTTGCTGTTGTTGTTGTTGTTGTCGCTTGCTGTCATCTGGCTGACAAAACGCAAACGCAAACAAAAACCGCGAAGGACACAAAACGCGGCTTCGTATCCAAAACACGCCAGGCCAACAGAAGCAACAACAACAACAGCAATAACTTTCCCGCAAGCCAAAAAAACACACAGCCACCACCCCTCCACCCTCACTTATGCTGAGCTGGCCTCAACGAATGTGGCCAACTGTTGAATGGTAGCAACAACAACAACAACAACAGCAACCAACATTTTTGGGTGCCTGCCAAGCTGCTGCTGCTGTTGTTGTTGTTCTTGTTGTTGTTTGTTTGTTGTTCACCATTTATTTATTTACGTGCCGACAAATTAAAGAAAAAGGCATGCGAGAAAAAAGAAATATGTTTTTGGGGAGGAAAAAACAAAAAAAACAACAATAACAGCAGCTAAGCTAAAGGTCAAAAAACATGAATTGAAAATGAAAATTAATTAATGCTTTTGCGCTCATCTTCTTCTTCGTATTTGAGTGCTACTCGACTTGAATCCTGGCCAGGTCAGAAGAAATCGTATTGCAAAGCTTGCTTTCCATGGAAGTGTTGCGTATACTTGATACACACACTCGGTGAACGAGGAATCCTTGTGAATAGAGAAGTCGAAAGGCGATTGCAAGAAGTCCAAATAATAAATACCAGTTACAGGAACCGAGACAATTGTTATGAATGAACAATGTGTTGAATAAACTACGAAAGTAGTATAAGGGGCCACACTTGAGGGCGTGGCAACTTGGCAGACTGACAGACTGACTGCCCTGCCTGACCATCTGATTGACAAATTACATAGCATAGCACATATATATATTTAATATGCATGCATATATATATTTATATGCAAGAGAGGGCGTGTCGGCCCTCACAATGTGTAGGTGCAGGTGCTTTAAATGCATCCTACTTTTACGTACACTACGTAGAGGGTGTTAAAGGGAGGAGGGGAAGTAGAAGAAAGGCACAGACAAAGCACCCACATAAACCAAACAACAACATTACAAATGCCAACAAAAAGAATTGAACAACAAATAAAATAAGGCAACAATAAAAAGTCGCAAATACTCTTAACTTGATAATGTGAACGTATACTTTATTTGTTGTTAGTATATTACAACGAGAGTTATGATAGAAAGATCATAAGATAGCAAATGACAAGTGAGAAAGATGAAGACTGCGCTAGGGAAAGAAAGACGGTAGCCAAAGAAATTAGAGTGTTAGATTAAAGTTTTTTGAAGGCTTTTTTTAAACAGAAATTTTAGAAAATTGTTGAAATTTATATAATTTAATCAAGATTTTCTTGAGCTTTGCAAGCTTTTTAATTCAAATAGTTTAAATCGCCAATGTCAAACACAATTTGTTATAAAATGCATGCATAAAAAAATATTCATTCGATTTTAATGCACAATGAATTAAAATCATTTTCATTATTTATTAAAATACCGAGTGAAAAAAAAGTTTCCATTACATTGTTGGTCATCAAATTAAAATGCTCGATTTAAGGGTAGTTGGTAACAAACAAACACAACACACACACACACGCACACTCACACACACACAATAAACACACAACACAACAAACAAAACAAAAAGTTGAAATGCTGCAACAACGGCAACGGCAACGGCGGTGGCGACACACATTTTGCGGTTGATATGAATATCGATTCGGCCCGTTTAACTGTGCCAAGCCCAGTGTGTGAATGTGTGTGTGTGTGTTTGTTGGTATGTAAACTAGAACTTTGTATAAATTTATGTGCACAACAATGTTTATGTTGTTGAATAAACGAGCAGTTTTGCATATGCGGCCAGGAGAAAACCGTGAAACCGGCTACTCTTATTCCCTCTCTCCCACTCACTCTCACTCTCTCTACCTGTCTCTTTCTCACTTGTGTCTCTGTGTGTGTGTAATGGCAGGATGCAACATGAAAATGGCGTGCGGTTAGCAACGTTTTATTTGCTAGCTGCATGAGGTTGTGTTTGTGTGTGTGTGTGTGTGTAAGTGTGTTTGTGTGCGTGAATTGGACTTTGGCTTGTGTTATACCATGTACCCATTACAAATGTCTTGAACAAATGCAGGCATATACGCTAACAAGCTAAGGGACAGGAAGAAGAGTAACAATCGCAAAAACTTCAGAGTAAGAAACTAAGTATATCGATAAATATCGAGCGAAGACAAAGTGAGAGCTTTATAAAACTTTAAGCTTAGCAAATTTAAAGCTTGAAAAAAACATTAGTGTGTTTTTTTAAAACAATCAAGAAATATTTATCGATAAATATTGTTTAGAGAAATTTAGTTTTCTACATAAAAAAAAACTGACAAGAGCGACCACAAATGAAGATCTCAAAAGGAAAAAGTGTCTAAGCTTTTCGATGATAATCAACCAATATCGATAAATATCGCTTATCACACAAGTTTTCTAAAGAGTTGTTAATGCTGCTTGCAGGGTATAGACCAGTCGTGTTGATATCGCAGCCCAAGCACCCTTACTTGTTTATTTCTTTATGCCACAGTTTGCTGCAGCTTGTTGTTGTGTGTGGTTGCTGTTGTTGTTGTTGTTGGCTGCATTGTGCATTTGCTTAAAATAGAAATATATGCCAGACACTCACGCACAACACATACACACAAACACACACACATACATATATATTGTGCAAAAATATTCAATCGCAAAACGGAAATCGCTTAACAGCCGCCTTGCATCCTGTCTACCTGTCTCCCTCTCCCCCCTTGGCTTGGGCATGGTTTGGGCTTGGCGCAAGTCCTATTCTTAGTCCGTTTGCCTGTCCCCTTTCGTTCGTTCCGAGCAGCATTGCCAACTAATTAAATGCAAATTCAGTTTCATCTACTTCTTCTTTGGTTGTTTTTTTTCGGGCACTTTAATAGCACTTGTTAGCACAGTGCTGTGCATATGTATGACAACAGTGCTCAAAATGTAGCTTAACAAGAAGAAACGTGAGGCTTATGCATTTAAAACACAACGTTTAAGGTTCAAGAATAAGTTTGCATACCCTTTGTGTATAGGAGACTAAGTTGTTGAAGGATTCCTAACTCTATCCCTCCGGTAATTTTAGTATTTTAAACTTCTTCGGAAAGATCATGAAGTTTAATGCCTGCTTTATGCGTTTTACAACACTGCAAAAGTGCAGTTGCAATGCTCTTTAAATCGTTTTCTGCGCTTATCAACACTGGACTTTGGTTTTAGTGCTGTCTGATGCTTTGACATTGCTCCTATAAGAAGACACACATTGTGTGTGTTCAATCAAAGTGAGCGCAAACAACACTGCAAGTGTGATAAAGAGAGAGAGAGAGAGGGAGAGAGAAAGAGAGAGAGAGAGAGCGAGAGAGAGAGAAAGAGAAGCAGGAAAGAGAGCGGTTAAAAGCAAAGCCAACGAACTGTGTAAAATAAACACAAATGAGCGGACGGACGAGGCAACAACCAGGCAGGATGTAAGCTAGGGTTACGTTGAGCGGAAAGGGGTGAGATGAGAGGTGAGGGATGGCATACAGGATGTTAAGCACGGAGATGGCAAACGACGCGTCGTTCGCTCGCCCCAAAAACTGAAGTTAACTTCGAAGCTGAACTGATTTCTGCACAGATACCATGACACGCCTTTGAGTGTGTGTGTGCGTGTGTGTGTGTGTGTGTATGGGTTTTTAATTTCTATTTTATGTCAATAAAGTGCTGCTGATGATGCCATTGGCATTGTGTGTGTGTGTGTGTGTGTGTGTGTGTGGGTGCGTATGTGTGATGTGGGTGCGTATGTGTGATGTGTCTTGACGTATTCTTTTTTGGCTTTGTTTGCTTTGCTCTGCTTTGGTTTTTCTTGTCTGTCTGCCTGCCTGCCTGCCTGTGGGTCACCTGTCGCACCTGACAGTATGTGTGTGAGCGTGTGTTTGTGTGTGTGTATGCATCATTCATCATTCTCAGTTCTAGTTGTAAATAATGTTACCCACAGGATCCTTTTGTCGCTTATTAAGGTGATAAATCAAAAAGTGCTCTTCTTCTTCTTCTCACCATCTCACTGCTAATCTCTTCCGTACCTCACCTCCTCTCTCCTACTCTTGTTAGCTTTCTTGTGTGCGATTTTTTTTGCATTTGTCAGGACACATATTTTCCATTTTCCATTTGCCATTTGCCACTCACACGTACAACCATCCAGTGGCATTAGTTAGTTCTAGCTTCATCTTTTTTTCTCTCTCTCTCTCTATGGCTTTTTCGTTGTTTTGACCCTTATATGCTAGGTGAGTGTGTGTTTGTATGGAAATAGCGTGGTAAAAGGATTTTCCCACGCAATGTCAAGGGAGTGTGTGTGCGGGGGGGGGGGGGGTACTGGGTCACAATCCCTGACAATCTATAAATAAGTCGCTGGTAAACAAGAAGCAACGATGCCTCTGGCACACACAGCAGCAGCAGCAGCAGCAGCTCCACATGGAAATTAACACCCCAAAAGCCCACACACACTCAAACACACACACATACACGTACATAACAGAGCTTCAATTCCCAGCTCCACACAATCCAGCAGTCAGCAAAGTCGTGAACGTTGCTAATTAACACTAACAACAACAACAACAGGAACAACTGTGTGGAACACGCAATTAGCAGCAATATTTCCGGTATGTTTAGGCCAGTGTCCAATTTCCGCTATGTATATGTGTATACAATTTCTACACTCGGCGAAAGCCATTACACACATACATACAGACATAGGCATGTGTACATATGCTCACATAACAGTGTGTGTTAAAAGTTTGCAGTTATGTCCAATTAAAATGTTTTTTTTTGTGCCATTATGCAATTGCAATTGGTTGAAATTCCAGACTTAATTATATATTTTTGCCGTCGTCATCAGCACTTAATTAAATATGCGCAGAATCTCTCTCTCCCTCTCTCTTAATCCCAAACACACATATTTTTCAACACTGTCAGCACACACACACACACACATCTCACTTCAGCTTAATGCTAAGATAAATTCAATGCATTTAACGTAAAGCCAAAAATGTAAGTCGCAAACTAAACTTTCAATTAAATGAAATGAAAATTAATCAAACCAACCAAAAAGCAGGCAAACGGAAAAAGGTTTGTCCAGTGTTGATAAATAACACAATGCACAGGAAGGAGAAGGAGAAGACACAGATGATACGTGGTCAATGTGTCAACGTGGCCAAAACAAATGATGATAGCCTTCTGACTCAAACGAAATGTCCCCAAAGATAAACAACAACAACAAAATGAAATAAAAGCTGTTAAGGAAGAGGAAAAAGAAGTAAACCATACGCACACAAATACAAATAACAGTTGACAAAAAGAGCGAGACAAATAAAAAAATAATAATAATCAAATAGAAATTGCTGCCTTGCAATATAAAAACAATATTTATTAAAAAAAGAAAAGAAAAAAATGAATATAATCCCAAAGAAAGGGGATTAACTCATACATAATTTCGATAGTCTTTTAATCTGTTACAGAAAAAAGTTAAATTTTTTTTCGAAACTTAAGATTATTCGCCAAAAAAACATTTCCAGTGTTGGTTAAGTAGCCAAACGGAGCAAAACCTGTTAAGGCAATGCAGTATTAGCCAACACTGTAATATAGTTTAATCATAACGTTGCCAAGAACTTGTTTAAAGTTTTTTTTCACCTCGATCAATCGCCAAAACTTTATTCATTTTTCAGTGTTGGCTAACCGCTCACATACAATAGACCAATCGCTATGTGTGTGTATGTGGCTAGCCCGCAATTTGTGCTTCCGCAAAGAAGAAGAAGACGAATGATAATATTATGAGGAAGAAGCAGGCAGTAAATGTATTTGCCCAAGGACCAAGGACGGAAGCACCGAAAGACCAAAGACCAAAGACCGAGAGTACGTTTGTGACCGCCATGCAAACATTCGGCCTAATCAAAAGTCACAAACACACTTGCACACACACATACACTCCACTCATCCAAGGAGCCCAGGCAGGATGGCAAGTTCTTGGCCAAAAAGCAAATCGAGTCAACAAAACGCAAACTATTTGTTTGACAGCCTCACTTTGTTTGTGCGTGTGCGTACATATGTGTGGGAAGAGATGTGCGTATGTGTGTGTGTTTTTTTGTTGTTGTTGTTGTTGTTGTGTTTGAGGCCCATAACCAGTTTTGCATGGTACTATATGGCTGCTTCGAGTGACTTAACATACTTTGCATCTGCTGCTGCTGCTGCTGCTCTGTCAGCCAATTTGACAGTTACCAACTGCTAACAACATTGTTACAATTGCACACACACAAACACACACACATACGTATGTAATTGCATAGTAGTTGTTTTGATTGTTTGAATCCCCCACTCAAATGCTTGATTTCCGTAAAGCGGTTTCTCTTGTGCTCTTGGTTAGGTCCATTTTTCGGTTATTGTGCAACACTGTCAGGCATTGAAAACATTTGTGGTTGCTGGCGCTTGAGTATGGTTTGAATGTGGTATATCTGGCAAGGACATAAAAAAATACAAACCTACGAATAGTTCTGCTTACGTTTTACAACACTTTTCAAGCACAAAACACTTTTGAAATTGGTTTTTTTTAAAGCATGTGTACACTACATGCATGTACTACACAATTCATCTGGGGACCTTTTCATAATTTATACGTTATGAATAATACAAGTTTTTGGGGCAGAGAAATTGTGGTGCGGAAACCGATGAGCTTAACTCAAATCAAAAATCCAGACAGCTCAACTATTAATCATGTGTTTCTTTTTAGTTTTGGCCAAACACACAAGGACGCAAACTGGACTGCTGCTGAGAGACCAAAAAAGAAGCTGCTCAGTATGTAAGAGATTGGGATAGTTCTCTCTCTCTCTCTCTCTCTCTATCGTTCGCATTTGTATCTCTCTCTGTCGCGCTGGCAGCACTCAGGTGTCCCTGGACTTGGTGTTCTGTGTTCCGTGCAGTTGACAGTTAATGGTCTAATGAAATGTCGTCGAGTTATAGCAGCTGCTTACCAGCTTACCTGCTCTGACTGGCGCTACACTCTGCCCAACTCTGCTCTTACCAAGCTCTTGGCCCGGCCAACTCTTCTCTGTTCACTCACTCACGTCGGCTGCCTCTTTGGTCCATACAATTAATGGCTGGACAAGTGGATGGGTGTGTGTGTGTGTGCGTGTGTGTGCACTGAGAGAAAAATATATTCGAATATCTTAATTGTGAATATGAATAAAACACGATCGCGCATTTCACAAGTGATCTATATTATGCCAAAGTTTCCTAAGAGTCAAAGAACAAAGTTTAAAAAAGTAATAAAAATGGAACCCTATATTGTTCCTATAGTCTCTGAGATCATATGAACAAGCAGATACATGTAAAATGTATGTATCAAAGAATGATAATATACTCTATAAGGCATAAGATGTTCCAACTGCCTATAACAGATTGATTATTATTATTCTCTGTTTGTTCTTTTAAGCAGACAAGACATAGGATTCTGTTGGCAACATGCATGCATATATATATTTTTCTGAGTGTGTGTGCTTTCGAGTCCACACACACACACACACACACACCGCACACACATGTCATGCATATTGCACTAGGAGCAAAGCCTGACAGCAGCAGCAGCAGCCAGTTGTAGTAGTTCAAGCCACAGGGAGACACTGATATAGCTACAGATGCACACACACACACACACATGTATATACTATATATCCATTAGTGAAGTAGATAGTGAACGAAAGTGGATATTACAATTGTTGGGAGGGTCGCCAACAAGAGAGCGAGCACCAAAGCAACTTTTGCAACGGCGCGCAGAAATCGCAGACAACAATCGAACAAGTGCGGTGAAAGAAAGAGAATGAACGAGAGAGAGAAAGAAAGATGAGCTGGGGGGTGGATTGGGTCATTCAGTCAAGCGGAAACGCGTGGCGATTTAAATAACCTTTCAGCTGCGTTGAGTGATGGGATAATATTACAGGACTTAACTTAAAGATGTACAAATCCAACACGCACAAATCTCGAAAATCAAGTATACCACTTGGAATGGAATTTAAGCGCGAATAAAAGTGTCAAAGGCCGGACAGAGGGTTGGGTTTTTTAATTAAAAAATTGCATTTGCTTGTTTGTCGCCAATATTTTGTATCAATTATATTTGTAAGGGGCAAACACACAACATAAATAAATATAAATAAATCAAATGACGAGAAGAAAAAGTTTGTTGACCAATAAAAATAAATCATTTTGCCTGCCATTTACAGATGGCTATTTAAATAATGAAAAATGGCAAAAAATTATATGTATATAACTGATACATAAATTGATGTATGTATATATATATATATATATAAGTTCATAAAATAAAACCCAATTAAATATTGCGCTGAGGCGACTTTGACAGCTCGACAAAGTTTTCGTTTTCGTTTCGATTCGGTTCGGTTCGGTGTGGAAAACACAATTTACATAACTGATTAAAAACTTTTGCGCTTTCAGCGTGTCGCTTCGCCAATTTCCTATTTTTGAAGAGGATGAACCTGGTCAAATGCTAAGGACACACACAGTGAAAGAAACAGGTAAGTGAGAAATAAAAAAAAAGTGTAATCTCAACTTTTAGTTCAACAACTAGTTTTGTCCGGTTGCACGGAGCAGGCAGGTAGATAATTGGTATGGTTATAACTGGGAATTGAAATATATATATGTATATACGCATAAAGTATTTTAAACATTCGTTTTTTATCGATTGGCAAACAGTGTCAACTTTCTGATAGACAGACAGAAGCCAGCAAATATCTCCTCAACTGTTTGAGTTCCGCATCAAGTATACGACGCGGCGTCTGTTCGATCAAGCAAAAGTGTTTATGAAAGGCAATCAAGTAAAGTTCAAATGAGATTTCTTAAAGCCAATTTGAACTTAACGCGTCTTCAATTCGTAGGCGCATCCGTCATTCGTTCTCATGCCCCAATAAGTAGGCAACACAATATTTGCACTTGAATAGAACTGATTAAAAGTTCAAACTACAAGATTAACTTGACAGTTTGACAGACAGGAACACATTAAGCACAAGCCGGAATGAACTTGACCTTCATGCCAACTGCAAACAAACGAAAAAAAAGCAGAATGCGACATTGACAATGACATTCGTTAATGATGTTTCCGCCTACGGAAAAATGTTTCGAGCTTGAAATTTGTATATTGATTTCACACAATGATTATTTAATAAACAGCCATACTTTATAGTATGCCCTTCAATTTTAGTTCGACGTGGTAATTGCTTGCTCTCAATACCCCCTCACCCCCCCCCCCACCATCTCTTTGTCTCTTTCTGATGGCAAAATCTGTCAACATTCCAATTAAAACTATTTCGAATGCCAATGTCGCTGTTTCCCCCCCGCCTTCTGCACTCTCTCTGCACCGTCTCTCTGTGTTTCTTTCACTCGGCATACAATCAGGCATTAGACCTTGTCCTTTTGCATTTCACGCTGAACGACGACGGACATTCATTTATTTATTCAGTCATTGATTCATGAGCGAACGCGAACGCGAACTCGAACGCTCCTGATTCTATTTTAATTTGAATAGCGGATTTTTAATAAGCTCATTTCTTCGATTTATTTGCAAATTATTTCGTTGCGTCGCTTGCGCGTCGTCGTCCTAATTGCCAGACATTTGTTTTGTTCTCCTTCCACATTTCTATGCTCTTTGCAAAATTTCTTAAGCCTTTTCTTCTTCTGGTTGTTGTTGTTCTTGAATAAATGTCAAAGAGCATTTTATGCTTTCTTGATTTTCTCTCTCTCCTTCGTTTTGTGCCATCATTAAGCATTTAAGTATCAAATGCGGTTATGAAACATACTTGCTTTGATAGTTAAATATGTTTGTCACTGGCATATTAACTGCTTCTTAGTGTTTGGCAAAGAATCAATTCAAATCGATAGTCAAAAGCATTCGTTTCTTCACATTTCTTCGTTATATGACATCTATAAAGGACGTATATAAAAGCAATCGATAGTATGTCTAGCCATTTTATGCTATCGATAAGTTTGTCTTGTCTTCAAAGATAATCTAGTAGACTCTAAGTTTTAGTTTCGTTAACTATGCCCAAAGCACAAGAGGGGGAGACAGACCGATAGAAGAACACGAACGTGATACAAGAATGTAATGCGGTTTATCTATGGCGCAAAAGAGCGGTTTGGAAAGCCCAAAAAGAGACGAAACAACAACAAAGGAAGGAAGGAGCAAAGGAAAAGGTAGGACGAAGAGAAAAGGCAAAGCAGAATGTACATATGTATGTATTATATTGTAAAGTGATGACAAGAGAATGCAGGACACGGACATAAAACGAGGACAGAGAAAAGTCTTAGGTCTTAGACTCCGCCGTTGCGGTTTCTTTGGGGTCTTCTGGGTTGTTGCTGCTGTTGTTGTTGTTGCTAGCGACAACGAGTGCCGCAAAATGTAATTGAATTTCTGTTGACAGATTTTAACGCACAATATCCTGCAGCGACATTGTCACTACTGCAAGAGGGCAACAGCAACAGCGACAACAACAACAACTAACGATACAAAGGAAGACGTTGAATAAAAATTGTAAAGCAGATAAACAGCGATAAGAACACTGAAAAGCTGACTAAAATCAAGCGAGGGCATAAGACAACAACAACAACAAAAAAACAAAAAAACAATTAAAAATTCCTTTAGCTAAGTATACATCACCAGCTAGATACCCTACTTATGCCTTTACCCTACTTTTGACTACTTTTAAGTTAAGTCTCGAAGAAAAATCAGTTTCCTCCTTGCTTTTGTATACAGGGTATTCCATAAAGAACGTGACTGGGTCATATTGTAGGCGTGGCCGCACTAACTTTAGCAATTCAATTAAAAACGAACACACACACACACACATATACACATGCAAACTCACACACACACACAGCAGGAGGTTGTACTACCTCAGCATTGGGTCAAAAAATTAAGCGATTTTTCATGTAACCTCAAATGGAGACGCTCTCAGCTACTGCTGTTGCTGATGTTGCCTCTTCATGTTGATGCTGATGATGATGATGATGTGCGTACAACTCTTTATTTGACACACTGACTAAATGACGAAGTGACGCACATACGTAGTATACGTACTATGTAATGTACTTACATGAAAAACCAATTCGTCTTGTACACAAAAAAAGGTTAACGTAAATGAACGTAAAAAATTCAAACAAAACATATTGTAGAAGATCGTAGAAGGAAGTATATTTGTAAGCTTGTCACAATTTCACATCAAGCAGCTTTTGTTAGCTTGCATCGAAAACTCTACGGTATTCAGAGGATTGCAATGCCAACAACTACATATTGCAAATGGTGGCCATAAGCTAAATGTTCATTGAAGCAAACAACCTTTTAAAAATCAAACTGCACATACACACACATGTGTGTGGGTGTGTCTGTGTGTGTGGGTGTGGCAATTTCCCTTTTTTTTGCCAAGCGAGTTGCGGAAATGCAACGGGATGGGAGTCCATAGCGAATAGCAACTTCAATCCTGGGTCATTGCAGTTTTTGCCAGGTCCAGGACGATGAAGGACACTGGCAATGGCAACGTTTCAAGATAAAGATAAAGCCACCAATAAGCAAGGGCCGATTGAACGCAGCGGGTGAGCTCGACTCGATTTTGGTTGCCCGCAGCGTAAGCCCGCAAGAAATGGCAACAAAAACAACAACAGCAGCAGCAACAGCAAAGAGGAAGAGAGCAAACGACCCAGTTCGTTTGGGTCTTAAATGTACCACAAAATGATGTGAAGCTAGCAAAGCAGCGGGGAGCTTTTTTTTTACACACACACCACTCCAACTGTGAGCCGTCACTCAGCGAGTAAAACAATACCAACAACAACAAAAAAACAACAATAAGAATGAAGAACAAAAAAAGCACATAAAAGGAAACCCCAAACCCAACACACAAAATAGTTGAAATGGCAACAAGGCATTGTTTCATTGAGGAAAATGTCAATCGCTTTAAATGAAGCAAACAACAAATGCAACTACAACTTTTGCCTCAAAATGATGCAGCCACAAAAAAGCTAAATGGAGCCAAAGATTGTGTAAGCTTTAAGAATTTTACTTCATGATACGTTTAAGGAATTGATTATTGTTGGTATTGATTATTTAGAAAATGTGTTCCTCACAGCTTGTATACAAGTTCCTTAGACATTCTTTAGAGATTCTTAAGATTTAATTAATAACTATGAAATGTATATGTAAGGGAGGTGGTTGGGTTATGAGACGGATTTATTTTTGGCCTGTTACCTCGCACTGGCTACAGATATCATAGTATTTCGTTGGAAATGTTAAAGAAATGCGTAACTTTTATCCGAAGAAAGTATAGTGATTCGATCAACAAATACAATTTTATTACATAAAACATACATATATGATTTATATTTTTCTAATTATTTAAGGACTTATTAAAGTTGTAAAATTTTTATTTATTGGTCAGTTTACTTGTACTTGTAAATCGCACTAAACAATGGGAAAAAGTAGAAAGAGAGAAAGAGAAAAACTTAAGTTGTTCAGAGTTAATTGAGCAGAGCTAATGTTAGAATAACAACAACAAACCAACATTTAAAGAGGTGTTTTTCTCTGTTCTTCCTTCTTTATTTTTTTGAGTGTCTCACAACTTTTGTGTGGACTCTGCAAAACTTTTATGTTTTTACCTTTGTTTTACTTATTTTGGTTTTTCGTTTAAGAATTTGTTAAGTTCTTTTCAAACTCACGTAACTAGACAAAATAACAGAGGCAAGCAACGATGAAAGTAAGTCAAACATTCTCGTTTAGTTTAAAGCGATTTTTTTTTTTTTTTTGTCTGCTGTATTTAAAATTCATGCAATGCTAGTTTTACCAAAAGGAAATCAAAGCATGAATTAGTTTTGTGTGAGGTCAAAGTATATTTGAATTTTATGCTTAAGTTTTCAAGTTTTCATGTGAGCTTTAACTAAACTTAAAGGTATAAAAAGACAAATGCCAGCTTATTTTCTTTTCATTTTTTATTGAGGTAAGCAAAGCGAAGCGTTTGAACTCTTATCAATAGCCAAAAAATATTTATCATTGCGTTTAAATTCTTTCATCTGTCAATTAAATTTGTGTTTTTTTGTCCACATTTAATTGGTTAGTTTTCTGTTTCATATATTTGACAATAATTTTTACTCAAAGGCAATTCTCAAGTTTGTTCAATCGATATATTTACAAAAAAGGCAACAGAAATAAATATGCATTATTTTAAAATTATTTGAAGCGAAAGCAAATAAGAAATTGCACAAATTGCTTTTTTTTCGCCCAAACAAATTGATGAAGTATTGAAAATATCAAAAGGAAAAATACGAAAACTTAAATCAAATAAAAAACTCGCGCATGAAAGAGAAAAACTGAAACGAGCAGAGAGGGAGAAACGCAGTCAATAATATTATGAAATATTTTCAAATAAATTGCATGCTGCAATCACAGATGTCATTTAAAAATATATTTGTTGATTAACTTTTCCATGGAATTGCCATTTAAACACAAGGTAAAGGATCTTGTCCTTCTTGAAAGCAATAAAGCAGCAGCGTCGTCAGCGAGATTGACGATTGCCGATGCCACAATATATGATTTTGATATAATATTGATTAAGCTTTTAATAACATATTTCATTATCATATTATATATAACACAAGCCGGCTTCAAACATAGAAAACAGACAGACACAAAAAGGTAAAAAAAATATCTTAAGACCACAACAACATCGGCATAAATGACACAAATACTACACACACACATGTGTGTTACACATGTATTTGTGACTTTCTTCTTCTTCTGTTTGGGGGAATTTCGTTTTTTTGTTGTACATGTCCGTTTGAATTAATATTACAATGTCCTTAAGGTTTATTTGGCTTGATATTCCTTTTTATCTTCATACCATTTATGTGTGTGCGTGTGTGTGCATGTGTGTGTGTGTTATGTTGTTGGTCTGCCTTTTCTTTGTTGACTACGTTTCGACATCCCCTTTACGTCTTTCGTCCCCTTTGACTCCGTTTTCTCCTCTAAGATGCTGTTGCTGATTTTGATTTTGATTCCGATTCGGTTTTTCGCTTTTGGCTGTTTGCTATTTATGCTCCTTGTTGTTGTTGCTGTTGCTGTTGTTATTGCTGCTGCATATTAAAAATTCATACAAAATGTAAAACGAAAATCCTCAAGACAATCATAAAAACGAGCGGCACACACAAACACACGCACACAGACACACACGCATACCCCTTTGAGAAAAGGGGTTTTTGTTCAGTCGGTTTTTTCGGTTGATTTTTTTGTTGGGTTCTTTGCATAAAGCTTTTGGCCATAAATAGAGATGAGAGTCGCAAAACGTTTGCAAATAAAAATCAAATTTGAATTTTACCTTACAAAATTCACTAACATTTTTCGTTCGCATACCCTGTAACGTTTACAAGTGGGGTAAGCTGCAGACGACAGGTGGGAAGAGCCAAAACTAATGTTTACTTTTGGTTTGGGAAATATATTGCTTTGGCAAGGGCTTGGCAGGGTATTTGGCTCGTCGATGTGGTTGAACTTCAACGGCTTTTTCACATTGACATTTTGGTTATTTTTGCATATGATTTATCTGTACATCTTGAGCACAAATCAAAGCTCATTACAGATGCTTGACTGCCCCTCTCGATGTTCATGAACATGTCTCAAACACACAAATACACATATTATTATATTCTATAAAGTAACGAATTTGATGAATATTTCTTTTAAAAGTGAGAGCTAGAAGGGCAACAGTGAGTTAAACCTTTTCACAAGCTTGATACAATATATTGTTAAATGATGAAAATGTTATCAAAATCAGCCAAGATATACCAAAGTTGTTGAACATGGAAATGTTCTATTAAAGGAGGGATCTTAGAATCTTTTTTTATTAACATTTTATTCACAGAAAAAATCATTATGAGTTCATATTATGATATTTAATATAATTTCATGTAATTAACCTTTTCCAGACACATATTTATATAATTTTAATAATTCCCTTTTTTTTTTCATTTATTTGCTCGCTTTGTGCTGCTCATTTTTTCTTTGTAAATGCATTTAAGCAGTATATTATTTAGTCTGCTTTACTTTATCATCATTAACATCATCGTCGTCATCATCATCATCAGTTGTTTGCACACACCCACACACATATATACATACATACATACATATTTATGTACTTAAATATACATATTAACATGGCTGCTTTTACATTTATTATAATATTTTTTATTTTTTAACCAATGTAGCAGCTGCTGTTGCGCCTGAATAAATGCAAAATTCATTTCATCAGAAAAATATCTTTGTTGACGCTCTTCTTCTTTTTTTGCGATTCTTCAAAAAAGAAAAAAAAAATGTCCCATTATGTTGTTAAATGTATGGTTTGGTGGAAAGAATTTTCAGATTTAATCGGATTTTATTGGCGAGTTTTTCATGCACGTACGTATTCTCTGTTGGTGATGTTAATGTCGTTGATGGTTGGGTTCATCATAACAAATATGCATATTAAGTATACGAACTACAAATCTTCTTAACGCTTTCGAACAACAATTTGTTCTACCATCGCATAGTACAAATACTATCTCCCTCAGTTCATGGGAGTTGGAAAAACGTTTTTCTTAAGGTGTCTGAAACAAGTGAAAACAATTTGCACCTGGTGCTAAATTCTTTGTTGCTACTACAACGTTTTTTTTGCTGCCAAGAGCAGATTTTTTTGTAATTTTATCTTGTTGTCGTTGTTGTTGTTGTTGCATTGTCAGCGTCAAAATTCGTGAGCTCATAAAAATTCTAAAAACAATAAATGTCAATTTTGTAGCGCAACTAATTTGCCGAAATTGCCAGATGTCGCCCTTTGTTATTGTCCTTGCTGCTGCCTGTGGCAAGCATGAAAGAACGCCACGGGCGACAACAGTGAAAACAATGAGCGATAGAACGAGACACAGCGAGAGACAGCAAAACAGCGAACTATTAAACGAATAATGCCAAAAACAAAGAAGTACACTTCAAAATAAAGTAGAGAAAATCGATAAAAATAAAGTTTATTTTTTTTGGGAATTTTACAAACAAATCTCAAAGTTCTCTTAGTTTCTTTACAACACTTTTCTCTGCGTGTAACACCAGCAACCAGCAACATCAACTGGTGTGTTGGCAACTCTGGTTTTTAGGTCATACCGTTGTCCTGGTTCCCTGGTCCTTGGCCATGCCAGCGGCAAGGATATTTAACTTAACGATATTTAATGTCAATTTGTAGGCGAACGATTTTTATTTCTAGTCTCTCTCCCCCCCACACTTAAACTTGTTTATAAGATTTACATACTATTTAAACCATCAAATTGCTTCCGTCCGATCTCCTCCCCCTTAAGTGTGCCTTGCCCTCATTGAGTTTTGTTATTTGCATAACACTGACACCGAAAAATTCTTTACTTTTTTGCTGCTGGGAAATGGCATTAGAATGTAATTTGCTTCTGTCTCTGTCTTCAGTTATGGCAGATCACACACACACACACACAGACACACCTGAGTGTCTTTGCTTTGGCTTAAATTATTCAATTTGTCATTCAAAACGTTTAATCCTTAAAACACTTTTAAATAAATGCTTAACAATCAGTTGAGAGAAGCTTCTGTATTTGTGTGCTACAGTGAGCATTGGATATGGAATTTCGTACAGAGCTAGGATTAAAATTGGGAAAATAAATGTTTTTCTGACAACATCTTGATGTTAACTGAGAGAGAGAGTTTGCTCTGATTCTAAATCTATCGTCAAACTTTCTTCTATTTTCATATTTTTTGGTCAAATATTCAAAAAGTATCTTATTTTTTGTATACCGTACAGTAAGCACTCATTCAATGCAATTTCTATCTGTACTTGTGCGTACTTCTTGCTCTCATTCTTTTTGCTGTCTCTCATTCATGGATATTCCTTGCTCTTGAATATTTTAAATTGTTGTTGACTTGTTAATGCTGCAGTTGCAAAACTTTCTTGTTGAATGTTATTGTGGCTTCTGTGAAGTTGCTTGTAATTAATTAAGTTTGATGCAATTTAAGAGAGAGAGAGAAAAAGAAAGTCTGAAACCGAATGCAAGCTCTCTCAACTGACCTGAACCTGTTTAAATGTGTGGTTAGCATTAAAAAAAATAGCTTTAGATCAAATTGGCCGTTAGATATTGGCGCTTTAACCCAATGCCATAATTAAATTAAATGCGAGAAACAGAAACAGAAACAACCACAGAATGTGCAACAACAACAACAACAACGAAAACAAATGAACGCAAGCTGTGTGACATAAATTAATTTATGTGCGGCAATTAAAGCAATTATCACAAGCATTTTTATTTACACACACACACACACACTCTCGCAGACACACAGTGCCGTGCATTCAGTCTGTCTGTCTGTCTGCCTGTCAGTGTGTATGAAGCATAATAAATATATCAATTAAAACAATAAAATAAATAAATACTGTATTAAACACACACATTTACACAAACACACGCATGTACACTCATGTAACAACAAAATCAATTGATTTATTCATTTAGAGAGGGAGAGAGAGAGACGGCGAAAACCAGAGAAAATGTCTCGCAAAAATGCAAAAATTGAGACTTAACCGAAACCCATTTAATATTCCGCAACCTACAACAACAACCAACAGACAACAGACAACAACAACAACGACAACGACAACAATAACAAAATGAAGCATTCTCAAACATATCGTTGCATACATTTTTGGGCTTGCTCCCGCATCCGACCCTCCAACCAAAACCCATGCTTGTCAAGCAACAAGAAGAACAATATTAAGTATACGCCACATCGACGGACAGACAAAAAGCCAAAAGGCAGGGAGAGAGAGGAGAAAGAGAGATGGAGAGGGAGGGGGGAGAATAAGCAGCTGAAGCAACAATTGTTGAAGCTCATGAATAAACAAAAGACAGTGAGACACAACGAACGAAGTAGATGGAGCAAAAAGCTGAAGAAAGAAAAAGATAGGGGGAATACGAATGGAGTATATACACTGTGAAAAACACAAATGCCAACAAGGGTTAAAGCATAGTTTGGCAGTTGATAAAATGTTTATATCTTTCAAATAAAGTTTTAAAGATATTATAGAAAACAAAAACCATTGCAATAAAAGACAACAAAAGTGTTTAACACAAAATGTTTTAATTGTCCGATTCGTTCAGTGTATTTGCAGCTGCTGCCACACGTGGCTGCCACACACACAAACACACACACAGACGCTCAGTCGAACCCCTACCGAAGAGCCAATCAAACAGTCAGCGGTTGTCAATTAAACTTAATTATGTTGTCCAGCTCAGCGAAGCTCTGTTGCAAGATGCTTTTTTTCTTGTTGTTGACAGACAACAGCAACAACATCGCATTAAAAATCATGTATGTGTGTGTGTGGGTGCGTGTGTGTGCTGTTGTGTGCCATAAATTGAAAGCATGAACAAAAGTAATTGAGCATAAAAGCTGTAAAGCGAATGCTGTAAATGCTTCTTCGGCACCCCGACCTCCACCTCCTTATCATCATCATCGTCATCATCCACGTCATCCACGTCATCATCGCCATCATCATCAGTGGGCCTCATTGCGCATCAAGCCGGATAGACAATGTCTGTGCAAATGCTGTTGTGCCAAATGAACTGTATATAGCATGTGAAAAAAACATTCAACACACAGAGCACATAGAATGTACGTATGTGTGTGTGTGGTAAATTTTATAATGCACTTCGTGCCATCTTACCCACCCCATCCCACACTCTATCTCCTATAAGTAGTCTGTTTGCAATTGCATTGCATTGCAAATGAAGTCGTCTTTGTCTCTAGTTTAAAAATAGCCAAGCCATGAACTCATCTTTCATTCGATCTACGATGATAATTATCGGTATTTCTTCTTTTTGCTCCTTTCAATGAGAGTCTCTCTCTCTCTTATTCTCTATCTGTGTTTGAATTGCAGCTTGTTAGCCATCTTGTGCCTTTGACCTGCTTTTTGCTAGCCATTTTTGCTTGCGTTTAACTAAGAACAAACTTTAAGGCACATTGATTAAGTTCAAAAGCAAATTATCGATGGCATGGTTATCGAAAATCAACATGAATAAGCATTTTGGACAAGTTATCAATAAATAAATTTTTGTTGAAAAATTTCTTAAATCTTTTTAAATACTCAATAATTCAAATGTACCTTTATTTTAACAAGAAGTTGAACTGAAGTCCCTGTTGTTTCCTGTTTAAAATGTTTTAAAGCTGTAATGCGTTCTCTTAAATGATTTTTAATATCCCAAAAAAAAAATCCCAAAAACATAATACCTGTCGAAATAATGACGAAACTGCCTCTGCTACAATTCTAGTGAAATCCCTTACTAAAAACGACAACATAAGAAATTCATCAACGGAATTCCGGCAATGGGAATACCAATTCTTTTTATATCACTTTTTTTCATTGATATTCCGAATCAAAAATCTGGCACTTTTTTCCTGTCTCTCTCGCTTTTGTTTTGGCAGTAGGTATATTAAAATTGATATAAGAACACTCCTCCCGTCTTTCCCCTGCCGAGACTTGCCCCTAAAAATGGCATCGGCTAAAACCACGGGAATAGCACTCAACATTTTTTGAATGAAAACGTATCAAATGACTAAAAAAAAACCAAACTGAGAAAGCCAGAGAGAGATGAAAAGTGAAGAGAGAAGAGATTTTGCAGCAGGGATGTTTTGGGGGTGTTGGAAGGAAGTGCTGTAAGGTGCCAAGAGCACAGTTCAATGGACGACTTTCATGGTAAAGTTTTCAGTTTCAGTTACTTTTTCTTTTGCTGCTTGCAATGCCAGATGAGATGGGATGAGAAAAACGTGAAAAAACCAAAAATAAAAATAAAGAGCGTATACACACACGAAGAGGGGGAAGGGGGGGCCGCCGCCAGTGTTGTGCAAGCTGCTATATATATAACCGTTAACGACAAATACCAACTGTTAAATTGCAGTAAACGACGAGAACGAGAAAAATGTCTCGTTGCGGTTTTGTTGTCTACAAGTTTCGTGTAGATTTTCATTAGCAACGGCAATGGCCAGCAATGAAATGAAATCAAACAAAATAAAACGATTCGCACAGACACAACAGACGAGGAGTGGGAAGAGTGAGGGGTGGAGGGTAAAGAGACGTCGTTTTTACCTGTTGCGAGGCAAAAAGCAATCGAAGTCGATTTCGACGCTGAGCGCTCAGCGGGCTAAATAAATTTATAACATTTAGGGCGGGTTCACACACGCGACCCGAACCGTAAAGCTTCAAGAAACACCCAAAAAAACACCCCTCCCCTCCACGCACCTTCCTACCCGCTGGCACTCCAAACGCCCCCTCCGTACACGAAGCAAACTCAGCAAAAAGCCACAATACTTAATCCTCAGCACTCACACCATGTTTAGGTCCTTCCCAGCTGGGGTGTGTGCGTGTTATTGCACTGTGTAAGTGTGTGTGTGTGTATTCTAGACACATACTAGCTACTCATTATGACGATGTCGTTACGTACATTATATATATTGTGTTTTTTCGCTCTCTTTCTTTCTCCCTACTGTTTTTTTCTGTATTTTTAGTTACGACCAACTCGAGCAGGTCCTTGAACTTCATCAGATGTTAGTGTAGTGTAATATAGCTTTTTTGAGGGGTGTGTGTGTGTGTGTGAGTGTGCTCCAAAAAGTATGTTTAATTGCACCTTGGAGACGTGTGGAGCTGAGAGCAAAGCGAATTTTATTTTTATTCAAAAAAGCGTTCTGAAAATAGCACAAGAAGCTTCAAAAACAGGAAACAACAGCTAATCAATATACAAAATATTTGAGCTAACATTAAGAATAAGCTAAAAGTTTCAACGCATCTGAGGCATAATGATATGGCCTTAAGCAAAGCCAGATATTTTATAACTCTCATCAACATATTACAGGCAAAGCAGTTGAGATAGATTTGGCTTAAAAATTAAAGCTAAAATGCTTCAACTGAAATTCAATTAACAAACGCAACAACTTAAAGCGCTTACCAATAGGGCTAAAAGGTAGCAGAGTGCGTGATTTACAGGTGGGAAGCGAAGAGGGCGAAGCGATATGTATTACTTTAGCTAAGCAAACCCAAAGCAATTTAAGTTTTGTTATTGTTATACATAGAAAGATAAACGAGATACACACACACACAGACAGAGATACAGGCGTAGTGTGCTGGGCAATTAAGCGATAAAATATGCAACAAGCCAATTATGCGCACATTAAATACTTCGTCCTGATAACTGCCTGCCTGGCTCAGTACAAACAACAAACACCTCGTACACCCAAGAATCACACGCGAAAACCGTATGGTGGAAGGACGAAGAAGACGAAGATCCTGAACGTGTCAGAAAGGGGAGTTGAAACAGTTAGTCACGCCCACTATTTGCCAATTGTCTGCCCTGCCTGCCACACTGGGTAAGCGAAAATGAGGGGGGGTGGGGGGGGTCTGGGGTTGATTTGTTCCTTAAACAAAGTTTACCTACCCGACAAGTTGTTTGGCTTGGCCCGAAAAGGTCAGGTCGCATAAATATTTGATGTCATTGCCGCGAATTCGATGAAGTTTTATTTTTGAGTGACTTTTGCGTGGGCTTCGGTCATAAGCCTTTAAGTTCACTCTCTCTCTCTCTTCCTCGCTCTCTCTCTCCCTGTCTCGCTGGTAATAGACCATGACGAGTACGTCCTGACTTCAATCGTGCTCCCAGTGCTCCCAAAAGTCACGAGGCTAATCCTTTGGTCCTTTGGTTCGAAACGTCAATCTAGGCATCAACCATGCAGTATCTATTTACACTGAGCGAAACAAACAGACTGAATCGAAGTTTCCCAAGCCCTTTACCAATAATATTTCGTGCGAAAATTCATCGAAGTGGTGGTTAGCACTCAACACGATTTGAACTCTCCAAAGGGTGTGTCGAAAGACTAAAATCTTTCTGTGTTGAAGTCCAATTAACGGACGGGTGGACGATGGAAGGGTTCGTAACATTCGCAATGACCGTTAATTGCCAGTGTTGCAAGGTGTGTACAGAAACAGAAACAGAAAGAACAAGAAGACAATTTGTAAGTACATAGATAAAAATATGTACATATAAAGATGACGAAGCACAAAAGTACGAAAATAAATGGCGAAGAAAAAGTTGAAAGCTAGTTTTTCAGGTCCACAATTTGATTAGTTTGAAACTCTTTACGTTCCTCTGGGTCATGCAGAAGACGAACCATCACTTGGCGAGCTAATCTTGTCCAGCTCGATGAGAAGACTATTGCTGAACTATGATTCCTTTGGAGGTCGCACATCAAGGCAGAGAAACAATTGATCAGATGCGTGGCCACATTAATCACATTGGGATCACCAACGTTCCTTAGGGGATAACACAGATCCTTTTAAGAGGACGATAGCTCTGGCAATGGAACTGTCAAAGATTTCTCACTCATCGTCTCTGATGCTTTAAAGAACTTTTAGCTCCTTTCTTTATCTTGGTTCCTGTTAGCTGACACAGGCACAGGATTGCCACAACGGCGCAATTGCCCAATTGCCCAAAATGCGTTTTCGTTCCGTTATCAAAGCGAATCTTTAATATAGTTGATTGTGAATTGGAATATGAAGAGAATCGCTCAATTCATTGATGTTATGGGAATATTTTAAAGCTTTAATTTCATAAGACATATAATAAGTAAACCTGGCATTAAGTACCATTCCCTAGCTTCCCTTGGTATAAAGACAAATGCTGAATGCCAAATTTTCCAACAAATGGTAAACCTGATCCGATTGCAATTCGTTAGTGTTGGTTTTAAAGAAAAACAACGTCATAATTATGATTATGCCCTGCAAATTGTTTATGTTTAATCACTTTATTATAATATTCGCTTTTCTAAAATGTTAATTCTGTATAGCGTCATAATTATGTTTGGTATGTAAGGGTGTTTGAACTGTAAATGACATATATTTTCAATCGAGGGTATACAAATGGCATTTACATTCACAGCTGTGAATAGAGAGCTCATGAATATGTATGCATATTGTGTGTGTGTGTGTCTGTATGTGTGTGTATGTAAGCTGCCAGGCAAATTTTCAAGCATTTTTTGTTTTTGTTTTTTGCCCTTAGGGAAGAAGGATGGAGGATGGAGGAGGCAAAATGAACACAACCACATTTTCATTTGTTCACTTTTGATATGCCAACATGGCATGGTTTATTAAAGACTTATGCCAAAGGTAAGGCAGAATGGAGGGTACGAGAAGAGGGGGGGGAAAGGTCTACGGCCCCAGCGAATGAAATGCAATGCAATTTCAAGGAATTAATCGAGTCAGCAACACACAGGAACACAGACCAAGCAGCAGCAGGCAAATTAAAAAGTCATTTAAATTCAATTTCTGAGTGCGCTTCAAGTCGGGCTGAATGGTGAATGGCGAATGGCGAACGGTGAATGGCAAAATGCTATATTGTAATTAAAGAGAAAGAGCGAGAGGAGAGGAGAGATAGAAAGTGAGAGGAAAGAATAATAAATCTTTATAAAAGACAAGGACGAGCCAGAGAGACGGAGACGGAAACGGAGACTGACTTTGAGACACGGAGACGGAGACTTCTGTTGCCAGGACAATCAGGACATAAATCTCAAAATCGAGCAATATTTAAGGACAGCTGTGGAACGAACGTAAAACCGTAAACGTTAGTTTACCCACCAACCAGTCCAGGCAGAAGATAAACAAAGAGCAAGAGAGAGAGGGGGTGAAGAGCGATGAGGAGAAAGCAAAACAAACGGCAAAAGGCGCAGGAATTAGCTTAAAATTGCAAACTTAAACCAAATGGCAAAAATGGCAGGCAGGGCATGAACATGAATAAAACTAAAACGACTCACACGAAGAGTGAATACTCTATAACAAGTGAAAAATTAATGAGTTACAGCAAAAAACGGATCATAATTATTATTTGTTTAGGGTTAAACCTAAATTTTTAAAATTTAACCAGTAGTTAAGCTCAAATCCAAGCTCAAACCTTACTTTTTATCCAACTTTCATAACAAAATCCTTACACAAATCTATAAGAAGCTAAGCGACACTTAAAAAAAAAGAAAGAGAAAGGTTAAGAAAACAGTAGAAGAGAAAAAACGAAAACGAATGAGTGAGTAGTGCGAAGTAGAATGAAAGAAAGAAAGAAAGATTGATGGAAGGAAGGAAGAAAATCGAAATAATTTCAAGAAGGACACACCATGAAGAACATTGCAGAAATGTTGAGAGAACGTATAGAGCGTGGTGAAAGTGATTCGTTTTTTATGCCAATGAACATAATACATGCGAGAAAGAGAGAGGGAGAGAGAGAGAGAGAGAGAGCAAGCACAGGTAGAACAAGAGAAAAAGAAAGCCGAAAAAAAAGCAGGAAACAAGTCAATTTGCATTGCGGCTTAAACGAGTGCAGAGAAAAACGCAAAAGCAGAGCCAAAGGAACAGGAACAGAAATGGGCCAAAGGATACACGACAAGCTTTGCGTGCTCACTCATACTATACACAAGTGTATGTGTGTGTGTGTGTGCTAAAACCATCTAACAAAAGGCCAACAGTAAAAATGAAAAGAAAAACGAAACGAAAAGTAGAAAAGAAAAATCATCTACAATTCCTTCCAGTACTTCAAAAATGTGTGTGTGTGTGTGTGTGTGTGTGTGTGTGTGTACGTGTGTGTGTGTATAGTTGTAGTTGTTGTAGGGCCAGAAGCTAATCATAAATGTTGCATTTGGTCCACGTCGCTCAACGTTTCTTCTACGTTCCACATTTTCACGTTCGTTCGTCGTTGCTTTTCCAAATCTGTTTTATCAAGCTTAACCCGACTAATCAATCAACTTAGACAGCTAGTTATCGGCTTATAACTAGCTCCCTTCACCCCAGAACAACACAAAAGTGAAAGATGAAGGCAAAAGCAACAGAAGCAAAAGTAAAAGGCCCAAAAATCGAGGCCTTTGCAAGCCGCATTCAACGCACTTAAAGCTGAAAGGTTTTTGTGTGTGTGTTTGCTCGGAATCACAAGAGATCATAGCTGCTGAAAATGGGTTAGTTATATACTTATGTTTGTCTAATCCTTTAAAATGGTTTTGCTTTTCGTTTTTCATGTGTTGAGCTTTGGCATCATTATGAATAAATGAATGTGTATATTGGTGAATACCCTAAGCCCATTACAAATGGGCGAGAAAAACGTAGGCAACAGGTTAGGGGAAATATTTTGGAGCCCATTTACAACTTAATGAGTTGATTAACTTCGAAACTTAAGAATCGAAGAAATTGCAGAAGGTTTTTTTTTTATCAGTTTCAGGTCAAAATTGCTTCGAGTTATCGGTATGAACTTATTATTCATTGCAACTTTATTCTTAATTCCTAAGATTTGTCCTTTTCTTGGTAAAACTTAAGTAAACATATTTTCAGAAAGCACTTAAGATATCCCCGCTCACTCTAGAACATCTTAGGGTATCTCCTTGTTCGACTCTCCCTTTCTCAACCTTCCCAACACTTGTTGAATATGACCCTTAGCTTGCCTTTGTTACGAGCATTTATGGTAAAGAAAATGTCACCACAGCTTCGATATTATTAATTAATAATTAAGTGTATTTTAAAGCTCAAAAGAAAAAAGAAGGTCTGTGTTGCCTTTTGTGCTTAATGGTTAATGGTTATTGCCTAAGCAAAAGCAAAAGCTTGATGCGATGACAATTAAAAACGTATTTTGAAGCTAATCAAATATTTCGTATTACGTGATTTCACTTTGTATTACGAGCACACACACACACATACACAAACAAATTGCAAATACAATTAGGAGAAGCCCAAAAGAACAACAAAAAAGTTTCAGGTTAAGTTGGGGGATGGGTCGGTGGGGGGATATAAATACCAATAAATAAACAAATTTAATAGATTGTTGTTGTTATTGTTGTTGTTGTTGTTGCCGGCGACAGCAGCTATTAAAAAAGCATTAATTGAGCCATAATATCAACACACACACTCTTACTTATACATGCGTAACAATTGCAATTATAGACCATCGTTTGCATATATGGACAAAATATCACAAATAGCCACACACACACATACATATAAACCCAGACTATAAAGAGCATAAATATGGCATGGCAAAGTACGTTTTAAATAGCATTTGAACAATGGTACACATTTGTTAGGGTATGCCAGCTGCTTAATGAGATTGGCGACAAAAAAAGGGGTTTAAGCCTTGGGCAATAGAAAAACATTTTTATGAAAGGGTTGGATCAGCATCGATTAGCTACATTTCGACATTTTTGTTTGCTTCCTGCGGTAATGAACTCAATGAAAACTCAGCCGTCTTAAGGCTTGCAATTCGATGTTCAACACTTTGTCTGAGAAAAAACATATGTTTAAGCTGCAGAGTTGCCAAATTTTATAGTTTTTTGTGCAATAATTTATCGAACGGATAAGAAAATAACTTTGCAACTATGAATCTAGATTATTATATGTGTTCTTGCATACAGACATCTATTGTTTTATAGTCATATCTGTACATATATAGAGGGTATATTCATGTAGAACAATTTGCTTAGCTTTTTCCCACACACAGAGACACACTCATATATGTACGAGTATATGTTCTGTTTTGCATTGTTTGGTGCTATTGTCAGGCACTAATTGAGCGATGACATGCATAGAATGCAGCTGAATCCATGAAATAAACTGCATACATATGTATAGATAAATCAAATTGTCGACTTTCAAATGCAGGAAACAAAAAAACTTAAAAAAAACTATGTGAAAAACGTGGAAAATTCAATGAATGTTGAAAATGTTGTTAGCGCACTGTGGAAAAAAAACACACACACATACAAGAGATTGTGCGTTTTAATTGTATTATTTATTGTTATTAGCAACAGCAATATTTAAATATGTGATTTTAATTTTAATGCGTCATCGCCAAACCAATTGAGATTTTCGGATTTGTGGCAAAGAGTTCGCAATTGTTATTGTTTAGATTTACACAATTGTTACGCACTTTTCGACAAAAAGAATGCCAAAAGCGCTTAAAAGTATGCTGTGAATGAAACACTTGTAACTGTTAAGCCCAGAGTTGCTATCGTTATCGATAAGTCGAAACAATAATGCAAGCCATAAAGCATAAAGACCTTACGATTTTTAAAGCTCGCTTTTATGCTTAGCATTTATCATGAAGATTTTTCGTAATTTAATGTGATTTTTCTGCTCGCATTTGCTAATTTTAATTTCGGCCACTAATACTTAACGAATTTAGTTAATCAATTGGATTTGTCTCTGTATATGTGTGTGTGTGTGTTTGTTTGCCATTTTCATTAACTTGCAGGCTTAGCCCACTTGGCAAAGAGAACAACAACAACAACACATACACGAGAGAGTTGATTAAGCTCTCTCGTCGAAGGAAGCTACAATCCTTAATGGTAACCAATCCGTGGCGGAAATTTCATTAGCCCCAAGCCAAATGGCCGTGCGTAATAGCGTGAAAAGCAACGCAAACGCAAGACAGAGACGGATAGTGTGGTTGAGAGGTTGAGGTTAGGGGGGAGACTAAGAAAAAAAACGTAAAATGCTAACGTAAACAGACGTAAATAAATAATGAACATTGATTGTTTATTTGCTCAGAATGTAAAGAGAGAGCGAGGAGCGAGGAGCGACGAAAGCGGAAGAAAACAACAGCAACAAGGACAAGAACACAGAACAGGGAACATGGAACACGGAACACGATATCAAGCATACGATTTCCGAAATTAATTTCACTGCTAAATGATAATAATAATCATTAGACACACTGAACTTTTAGAAAAAACTGTTGCATAAAAGCAGTTTTTTTTAAACATTTCTCCGATTGATTGATAGTAAAATGCGATGTTTTGGAATAATGGAAGTTTTTTTATAAAGCGCCTAAAGCTGCCACAAAACGTAGAACGCAAATTTATATTGATAAGTAAAAAAAATCAAAAACTCAAACTTTTCAATCAGTTTTTCGTTTAAATCACACTTAAATTATCTATGAACTATGTATGTACTTAATGACTAGCATTATCTCTTATCTTCCAGTCCTTTTGATATTTTCACATTCAAAGTTTTGTAAAAATTTGTTTAATGATTTAATCAACAGCAGCTAATAAGCAAAACTTTACAAACTAGTTGAAAAAAAAATACTATAAATATGTATATATTACGTATACGTCACAAAAAGTGTCCGATTTTGTTCATTGTTGTTGTAGGGCAGGGTGGCGTTGGGGGGGAGGCGTAGGTGGCGTAAAGAAAAAGACGTGTGGAAATGCGTCGACAAGGTTAATTGATGTTGTCGGCTGAGCCGCCGTTTCACTTGGCCAAAGTGCTTGGGCTGGCCAAGACACACACACAGATACCCATTATATAAGTATGTGTGTGTTAGTGTGTTTGGTCATGGACGATAATGTTTCAGTGTTAATTGGCAGGTCAGCAACGAAGCAACGAGGCAACGAGGCAACGATGGTGCGTCGTTGTCGTAGTCGTAGTCGTTGCTGAAAGGCGGCTAAAAAGTGGAGGGGGTTGGATGGGCTAGAAAGTTGTTGGCCAACAATTGCGTGCGATAATATGTAGATAAAAAGCCAACAAAAACCGAGAAGGTGAGAAGGACGGACATGAGGCATTTGCTTAGTCTATGCATAGTAGAGTATTGCAATCAAGTTGTGAGAAGTGTAAAGTAATACGATCTACTTTTATTTACAATCCAGCTGCTACATTTTGCGATATTGTTTCTGCTTTTTGTTGAGTTTCTTTTCTAGAGTATCGAAAAATGCTGTGATAATCAGGCGATAAAGCTTGAGTAAAAAGACTCCCTGTTTTCTATAATTAATCATTCGTCGATGTTGCTGACTAATCCTCAGTTATAAGAAGATGTTTCAAGATCAAGGAAAAGAAAATACAAAAAAATTTAAGTTTTTATTGTTATCGATTTCATAAGTCTACTGAAAACGATAAGTCATATCGATAGCTTAAGATGGACCATCTATTAAACACTCTCAATGAGTTAATCTTACAATTTATAGTCCTAATAAAAACTCAACATTAAAGCAATTTTCACTTGAGCTTAACCTTAACCTAAGTTAATCTTGCTTAGTTAACTAACTAATGCTTGACTTATGTCTTAAATACAATTTAATTTATAGTTATCACAGAACTCACCAATACTATTTAGATAGACTTAAACTGCTTTCAGA
This sequence comes from Scaptomyza pallida, assembly GCA_018152965.1. Classification (NCBI taxonomy): domain Eukaryota; kingdom Metazoa; phylum Arthropoda; class Insecta; order Diptera; family Drosophilidae; genus Scaptomyza; species Scaptomyza pallida. The sequence continues at coordinate 4,466,038 of JAECXP010000003.1, forward strand.
GCAATAGATTCGGTATTTACCTGTAAATAGAAGAAAAGTGTTTAGGGATTTAATAAAAAATAGACATTAACATATGCAAATGCCAAATAAAAGATACACAATCATCGACAAAGTATCTCAAGCCAAAATGTATCTGAATATGAATATGGCTGAGTTGAAGGCAAACACAAGCTAGGCTAAATATAATTACAAGGCACAAGTGCATTTACAATACATATGAAATTAATTAAGACTTGATTTTCAGTTAACATTCTGTTTACATACATCTGTATATATACATACATATGTATGTATGTACAATGTGTACTGAACTGAGCTCATGAAATGTGCACCTTAATAATATTATCAATTAAGTAGCGCAAATCTAGCTCTATCTGTGTCTCTCTCTGTCTTAAGTTAGGCTCCGCTGGCAAATTTGTCTGTTTGATAAATCCCAATAACTAATTATGCCCAAAACTCATGTATGTATGTATTGTATGTGTATGTAATTGTGTTACTGACTCGAACTATCTCTTTCGTTAAGTTTATCTCTGTCTCTTTTGGTCCATATGTTATTGTTTATGCTTTTGATAGAGATGCGGCCAAGGTGTTTAATTATTTAGCTCAGCTCTGTCTTTGCCAAAGGCTTTAATTTCTATCTCTCTCTCTCTCTCTCTCTCTCTCTCTCTCTCTCTCTCTCTCTCTCTCTCTTTTTCTGCGTTTTTGTTGCAGCACCTGTGCTGCAGTTGTGCATAAGAAATCAGCCAAGAAAACAAAATTATAATTTAAACATTACACAGTTTTATACACTTATGGAAAAAAAAACTAAAAATATTCTTATACTGTGTTGCTTGTGCTAGGATGGAAGTAAGCAAAGCTCAGAATCCTTCAAAGAAAGATATAATAATATCATTTAAGGTAAAACTTGTTAAACATAATGTTTCTTCTAAATGAATGTCTAAATGATAAGAAATTTAAATATTTACTACAAAATTACCTTAATTAATTAATTACCTTAATGGCTATAATCAACTTAAGTCTTAGCTTTTCATCATTAAGTTTGCTTAAAAACAGGATTCTAAAATCTTTTGAAAAAGATTTTATCAACCACAACAAAAATCTTTTTATATTTTGCTGTGTTAAACTTCGCACCAACCCACCAAAGAATCCCACGCAAGATGAAAAAAAGGGCAAGGAAAAAGGGGGAAGGTTTCGACTTGCTGCTGGATGTCAGCGCATCTGTTTATGTCTACTATAAGTCGCTGTGTCTGTTTTCAGTTTATAAAACGCAACACACAGATACTCACACACACACACAGACGCAGATGCGTAGCATAGTATAGCATAGATTTTATATTGGACTTACAGTGCGAGTAAAAGATATCTTTTTGCTGCCTCAGAATCTCAGTATCGAAGGCGCAAAAAACAATGCCAAACAGCAGCATCTAATGCACATCTCTCACTCTTTCTCCCTCTCTCTCTCTCTCACTCGCTCTCTGTCTATCACACATGTGAATCCCATTAGCGTGCACGCTGACAGCTGGCAAATGAAAATGCGGTTTTAACATTTGCATTTGACGCGCATTTCTAACGCTTATTTACAAAATGGTGAAAAATGCAGCAACATGGCTGCCATTTACAGCTAATGTGTGAAAGAGCTCCACACACACAGAGAAAGAGGGAGAGACACGCACACACACGCACTTAGCATGTTGTCCATTTTGTGTGCTTAATTCTGGTTTCTGCGTTTGCCGTTTGCCTTCGTCATCATCGTCTTTGGCTTTTTATGAGCTTTGTTTTAGTTTTACACTTACACCGCAAGTACTTTCATTTGCGTATACGTTATATATTGTGAGGCGAAAACCAGTTGAAATCAAACGAATTTTTAGATATCGTTAGAGTTATCGATATCATATAGATTCAATCTAAATCGAGCTGAAAGTCTTTAGCATAAGGGAAGCAGGTTTACGGACAGAGAAACTTTAACTAAGATTTCAATGGTTTGCAGTGTGCTTAACTTCGATTTGTTAATGTTATCATTTGCTTTACACAAAACCATTTAAAGTCCTTTTCGTAAAGTTAATCGAAAAAAATTTAATTCATCCGACAATATTTTAAATATATTTATTGTAATATCAACATTATTTTCTAGGATTATCAAAAAAAAAAAACCTCTATTATACAAATTCTCCCAAAAGAGCATTTGGGCATTGGCATAAAATACTTTTAATCGTAGTTGTTGCTTTGTTTTTTTTTTTTTTTTTTTTATGCTTTCAGCGCTAAATGCGAAAATGTTATTAGCATTAAGAGCTAAATTCTTATGTTTCTACACTCCGCAACACACACTACGACAACATACATAAACATGAATACATATATATGTGTATACATATGTATATGTGTATGTGTTTGTATATAGGCCACTTAGCTAAGACCGCTAAGTACGCAATGCCATTTTCCATTTGCTAGTTGCCATTTTCCATTTGGCGCTGCTGCAGCAATCTTCATAAAAATTAAGCAGAAAGCTAAAAAAATTATACAAAAAAAAATATCTTAAAGAAATAATATTTAAAGCTTACTTTGCAAGTTTTGTTGAAGCTTTTAGTTACTTGAAATGACTTTTTGATTGAAAACAATTTTAAGATATTTTATTACTTTTTCTTATTCCAAGTTACAAATGTTAGCTTTGTGGCCTTCAAACTAGCTTTGGCTTAAAAAAACCAAAATACAATACCTACAGATTTTAAATGAAGTATATGTTAAGGATTAAAAAACTCAAGATCATAAGCTGCATTTATTTATAAAGTTTTTTTCCCATCACCGATAGCTTGTTGCGTAAATCTTTTGAAAAAACTTTGAAATGATTTCTCATCTAATTGCCTTTAAGAATCAAACTCTATTCAAACCCTATTCAAAGCATTATTCATTAAAGTATATGATTGCTTAATGGGCATAATGATGTGAGGAAAGTGTCCATGGGAAATTTTGGTTTGAATCAACAATTTTCTTTTTCTAATTTGCTGTTCTTAATTTTTTTGTATTTTTTAAGAGTTCATCATTGCAAAAACGAAATCGCGTTCAGAGCATTGTTATGCGTTCAAATTGTTTTTTTTTTTCGTTCGTTCGTTCGTTCTTTTCGACAAACAATGGCGCCTTGGCAGTTAATTGGCGCATAACTTGGCCCCACACACACACACACACAGGCACACAAACAGGCATACAACAACATACAAAAGAGGAAAACAAACTGAACGCCTAATCTACAATTGACACACATACGCGCAAACAATGAGGGAAACTTTTTGCACAGGGGGCCGCCACCGCCAGCAGACCTCCACCCCCTCAACCCCCTACACCTTTGTATGCCTACAAGACCCCACCGCCGCCGCCGTCAGCACCCTCCGCAGCAGCAGCGGCAACGTCATAGAGGTGCACAAAACGCTGCTCCAATCGATCCACCAAAGCGAGCTCAGCATTCGCTCTCTCTCTCTCGCTCTCTTCCTTTCTCTCTCTCCCTGTGTATTTTCTCATTATTTATGCGCGACCTTGTTTTGCGCCATTTTTATTATTTTGCTAATTTCGCGCGCATTATAAAAAAAAAAACAAGAACAACAACAACAACAATAAAACACAGGCATAAATTTACAACATACACACACACAAACACAGACAGACTTTAACCTCAAACAGAGAGAGCGAGACAGAGCTAGTTAGCTGCACATAAGTAGCATTAACCCCAAAAACCAGAAAATATACGAAATCTCCGGAACTACACTCTGTGACAACATTCAATATTCACAGCGGATGGATTCAATGCGGGGTAGACGTACGGGGGGGAATGTTGAAACAACAGAATATATAAGCTTGAAAGGATTATGAATTGATTTGTAACTAGATTTGCATGATTTATAGCTAAATATTTGGTATTTATTTGGTCTTTATGCCCCTAAACACTCATCATGGTATCATAATTAATGCAATTTGTATTTATTTTTATCGTGTTTTCTACTTTTAGGGGATTTGGATCAACTTTTAAGTAGTATTATCTTAATGTATAGGAATGTTAAGCAGAGATGTTTAGCTTCTTGTTTAAAGCTGTTATTACTTAAAAGAAGTTGATAAAGTTCTTTAATCGAGTAGGGAAGTCGAAATGTGATGTATGGAATGTTTAGCAGTGATTAACAGATGTTCGGCATGTCAAACGCAAGAGCTATTCCTGTGTAAAGCTGTTATTACCTCAAAGAAGTAACAAAGTTCTTTAATCGAGGAGGGATGTCAAAATTTGTGTCCATTTTGTGATAAAAACTCTACTTTCATTAATGAAAACTCTACTTTATTGTAAAGAATTCATGAAAAAAAAAAAAAAACATATATCCTTAGGTTAGGTTAGAACGGCTGACCCTCTCCAGGGGAAGTGTCATAGACTACTGAGGGTCCTTAGTGTAGATATATCTCTGTATGATAATAAATATTTTAAAGTCAAAGCACATGATTAAAGATTTACCTTAATCTTATTTGTTTGATGTGTTATGTTTGAACTTATTATAGCTCAATTTTCTCTTTGTTGTTGCTTTTTCTTAACATCTTAAAGTTGAGTTTGCTACTTTTCTTTATCGTTTTACTTTGTCTTCTACTTCTTTTTTTGTGTTTTTATGTTTTTGGCTTTGCTTTTAAATATCGTTTAACACAGCTGTTAAGTGCTTTTAACCTATTTTCCCATTTTTGTGCAATTTATCAACAAATTAATGTAAGCTTGGCTTACAATTTTCTTGCCGCCACTTGACACACACACACAAACACACACGCACACACACACACACGCACACATATGCTGGTTGATGAAATTTGCATGTTGCTCGGGCAATCCTCTCCTCTCTCCACACACATTTCATCTTGTTTCTTGTTTCTCATTTTTTTTTTGCTTTTGTTTTTTTTCTTTCTTCTTTTTGCGTTTTTGATGCATATAATTAACTTGAAGCGGGTCTTGCGCTCTCTTTCTCGCACGTGTGTGAAAGTCAGAAAATGCATGCAATTATGTCACTGCCTGTCACAAACACACACACACACACACATACATGTCGGTATGTGTATATAAATATATAACTGTCACTTGTGGTAGAAACTTTAGCACAAGTTTATGATATCTAAAAGCATTTCTCAAGCACAACCTTTCAATTTCGTAGGCAGCGAAGGCAATTGTGCTAAAGAAAGCACTTGTACCACATACACACACACACACACACACATGCGCATATACATACATGTGTGAAGGACAAGCAACGAGCCAAGTAAAATGTCGTCGTCACAATATATTAAAGTGTGACAAAAGTAAATGTTGAATCTTAAGTAAATAATACTTAGTCTTCGAAAAAAAAAATTGAAAAATACCCAAAAAAAAAAAATATTTCTTTCTTAGTTTAATTTGAGCACCACGAAATTCACACAATGTTATGATGTATTCAAGGCGATGCTGATTGTGGCACGACCTCCCCTCCAGCCAACAACACTCCGGACTTTGAGACTCCTTGCACTACTGTTAACTGTTTGTTGTTGCGCTTTTCTTAGTTTCCATACACAAATCCTGTGTCGTTGGAGTCCAGAACAAACTGAGTTTCCTAGAAGTTGATTCTGACTTTTACATACATATACATATTTATGTATGTGTATCTGAATGTATTTGAAATCGAAATGAAACGAAACGAAGCGAAACGAAAACTGACGCAAACTTTTGATTGGCATCTAGAATGTTTTTTCAAACCTTTTGTCGCTTGTTGTTGTTGTTGTTGTTGTTATTTTAACCCACAAACTTTATCAAGCCGCAGAAACCATGGACAGGTGCAAAAAAGAATTACACTTGGAAAAATTTACTTATAATAAGGCTTTACGTTCAAAAAATTATAAAAAAGAAAATAATAATGTGGGGAAAAATATTTCCAAATATTTTTTACAATTCTTTAAACCTTTCCTACTTTGAATTTAAGTTTTCTTCAAACCTTTTCACCTTTCCTACTTTAAGAATTTAAGGTTTCTTGTAAAGTTGTAGCTTTCACTTTCAATTTTAACTTTTTTTCGCCAAGTGCACACAGGAGATAGAAAGTTAGGATCAGCTCACATCACATCTCACTTATCTGCTTGGTGTGATAAAAAAACGATATATATATATAACGTATATAGTTGTTGTATTGGGCAAATGTACTCTCTCGTGTAATAGCGGGGAGTGTGGCGGGGTAGCCAAACGGCATAGAAAGGAAAGGAAAGGAAATTTCCATAATTTTACGACTGGTTGACAGGAAACACACGGACACACGGACACAGGGACATGAGGGACAAGAGTGAAAAGGAAGTAAAGTGGAATTTTCAAGCACACTTGAAACCACATCTCGTACTAGTTCCCCCCCCTACCCAGCTCAGCTTCCAAAAAAAAAGAGCCCCCAAACCTGATGCTGGTGTCAGTTGACAGGCATTTGAGTATGTGTGTGTGAGTGTGTGTGTATATACGGTTCCATTTTAATATGTATGCATAAAAATTTATAGGTGCTAAAGTAACGGCATCAGGACATGTATATGCATATACTTAAGATGCACACAGCTCACCCCATCAGCACTTTCAACTTCTCATCCAACTTTCTTCTATCTGTCGACATCTTTGGCCAGGGAATACACACACAAACACGCACAACCAGCCATAAGGTGAACGAGAGTGAGAAAGAGAGATAAACTATTGCTTGTCGTAGTTGGAAAATGCTTTTAAAATTTACGAGTTAAGTTAATGAGGAAGCAACGGCACTTAGCTGATCCAAATTGCTGATTGAATCATAAACTTTAAAGTTTCCATTTTGCGCTTTTCACAAATCATTCTCCAAACATTATCATTATCATCATTTAAACGCTTCAAAAGTTTTACGAAAACAAACTAAACATTTGTGTTCTCGAAAACTAACTTATTTTTATGCATTATGCTTATCATTTCTATTCCTTAAACATCTGCTTTGGATTAACTAAAGAGATGGAGCTTTTTTCGTTTTTTTTTAATTGAAATGCGGTTTTTGGCTAAAAGCGAGTTTCTGTTTCTGACATAAATGGGTCGTCAAATAGTCGTTGCACACTGTCATTGCCAACCACAAAAATGACAGCAGTAAGAACGGCAGAAGAGAGAGAGAAAGAGAGATAGACTTGTAGATACCCAAGAGTCAAAAGCATAAGGATTTTTTGTTATAGAGTTAATCGAATCCTTTTTCAAGCCCTATACTATAGGGTATTTACATGCATATGAAACACTCAAGAAGTAAACGCACAAAATGGCAAGCCCAATAAGTGTAGCATACTTCTAGGCTAGCCAATGCCTTTTTCCAGCTAAATGTACACAGAAACATAAATATGTATATGTATATGCATTTTCATGTTCATTAAACAAATGAAACTTTTATGCGAGTGTCAGTCGGTCTGTGTGTGTGCTTGTGTACAAAAAATCATAACTTGAAATGCGTTAAAATGCACATATAAAAAATTGATGGCCTACACTTAGGCGCACATTAAATGACATGCCCGTCAAAAGGATTGCTCGCTTCGCAGGACCTTATCGTCGCATGCATGTCTCGTCGTCATCCCTACTTTTACTCCCTTTAGCCTTTTTTTGCCTTCTCGTGTCGTGCCTTACGCTGCCTGATTGACGCGACACGCAGTGTGCGAATGTGTGTGTGTGTGAGTGTTGACCCCAAAAACAAACAAACAAACAAACAATAAAAGCAACACACACACACAGTGTTTAATGATGAATTGTAATTTCATACACACACACACAAACAGACAGAGACAGACAGACACAAACCGATTTAAAACTATGTGCAATTTTGAGATAAGTTCAGTTCAGTTGAGCTGCAATGAAATGGAGCCGAGCCCTTAATGACAGGAATAACTTCCCATGACCAGTGTGACCAGAATGAGATTGAAGAGATTATCACGCTTGTCTGACCCCCCCTTTTTGACATCCCAACAAATTAGTTCTGCTTAATTTTCATTTTCATTTGCATTTTGAATTTCGAATTAAATATAGTGTATTTGTGTGTGTGTTGAATATTCAAATCTTTGTCCCCGCAGGCTGTTTATAATATTTATATGATATGGTTAAGAGTTTTATGATGTTGCAAAAAACAAAAATAATAAATCACATACACACACAATATTTAGTTCAGGCGAGAATAACAAGAACAAACTTGATGTACTTTTGTTGTTGTTTTATTTTCTTTTCTTGTATATAATTAAAATGTCATGTTTTTGTGCAATGCTTTAACTGTCAGCTGCAGCAGACGATGCATTTTCGTTTTTAAGCCCATTTAAAAGTCTTGAAATATTTCGTAGTTTTTGCTTCTTTTCCTAAGAATTTGTGGTTTGTTGGCAAACAACTGTGGGCTATACAAAGCTAACAATTTGTATTTTATATATTAGTATATTCGAGTTTTGTAGAAGTTTGGAATGGAGTTTTTAAAAAGTTCTTGGTAAAAACATTATTCTATGAAGTGTTTTGAGGTGTTTCAAATGAGTTTTCAATAATTTCGTCGAAACTAGTTTATATAAATTGCAGTTGAGAGCATTATGATGTTTATTTATACCAGAACATAATTGGTATAATTTCTTTCAAGATAAAAACGTTATGCGCTTACAAGTTGTGGGGAAAAAGATTATTATAATTAATGTTTAATATCACATGACTCTTAATAAGGGTTTCTTTTTTTTTGGAAATTTGCTTAAAATCTCATAATTAAGATTTATTAAAATGCTTACACCAAAAAAGCAAAGAAATAAATTGTTTTGGGACTGTATGAAAATGTAGTTCATATCCCAATAGCAATATTGTTATTTCAAAAATGTTTTTACACAGGTTTCGTATTCAAACTAATTGGTTTGCCCTTACTTTTGGACGTCAGTGACTATTAACATTTTGATAGTTGTTTAAGACGATATTTTTAAGATGAATTCATTGTTAAAACAGGGGATAACTTTTTCGTAAACGCTCTTAACTTTTAAGCCATAGTTCTAATATCTTTTGAAGTGAATCAAACAAAAAATGGCTAAACATATCAGTTTAATAGCGAAAAGCAACATATCTTTTCTTAGTTCCATTGAGATAAGGATTAACTTGGCAAATAGTTAAACGGATAACACAATATCAGCATGGACAAGAGTTTAAAAAAAATAGCCCAAATTAAGCCTTGAACATGTCCAAACTACAACAGAAAACACACTGCATTAAACTTTACAACTAAAGATTCTAATAAATATTGTTAGCTAAAATTGTTTGAGTTTGTAGCAAAAAACGTTTCAATTTTTTAGCGGTGGAAAAAGTGTAGGACAGTGTAGGCTGCTTTTGCTGATGCTGCTGTCGCATTAGGTCGCTATAGAAACAATCAGCTTGTATCTTTTATATTTATATGTGTATATGTTTGAGGCAATTCTTGGCAAAAAAAGGACTTGGAATATATAGTATCTAAAAAGATAGGAACTTGAGCATTTGCCGCAACACTTGACTTGAATTTCTCAACTTGTACGATGTGTGTGTGTGTTTTGCTTTTGTTAATTTCTGTTGTTTGCCGCTAACCCCAACAATGGGTAAAACAGGGCCAGACAGACAAACAGACAGACAAACAGACAGACAGATAGACAGAGAAATGAACACAGTTTTGAATGGGCAACAAGGATAAAACACAGTAGTGGCGGCGGGGTAGAGAGAGAGAGAGATGGCTGAGATACAAACATAAAAAGCAAAAGGCAAACACGAATAAAATTGATGTAGCATGTTGTACATAGCACATATAAATATACATACACACACACATACATATATGTATTCATGCTGCATGTGTTTAGTTGTGTTTGAATATGTAGATTACTCATACGCAGCTTAGCCGCCGCCACCGACGCCGCCTGCTTTTTTGTTAAAGGATTCAACTTAGACTTGCCTGCAATTGTTGTTGCTGTTGCTGTTGTTGTTGCGGACGTTGCCGTTGTTGCTTTTGCTATTGCCGATGCTGATGCCTCTTGCTGTTTATTATTATGATTGTTGTTGCATTTGTTGTTGTTGTTTATTCATTTTTGATTTTTTTGATACATTTTGCTTTGCCTTTGTTGTTGTTTATTAATTGCACATACGCACTGTGTGTCACCAAAAAAGAATTTATCAAAAAATATTACTTAAAAATATGACCAAAAAACGAAATCTTTACACAAATTAACAAAGTTTACCAAATGTTCAAGCTTTATGTATTTATTTCTCATATATATATTTTTTTAAATATTTATTTTTATTTTTTGTCTTTCTGTTTGTTTTGTTTTTTCCTAAACGCGACTCGACTTTTTCTGTGTTCGTGTGTGTTTTATATATTTTGATTGTGTCTAAATTGCTTTGGCACTTTGGTGCGTCTTTCGGGTCTTTGTCGCGCTCTATGCGTGTATGCCTGCCTGTGTGTGTGTGTTTAAGTATGTGTGCGTGTCTAAGTTAGTATGCGTGTGTGTATGTGTGAGTATATGAGTTTTGTAATCCGCACAAATCCGCTGGTAAATTTGAACTGAATGAGTTCAAAAGCTAAAATGAGTTTGCATACCCAAACGCTTCAGTTCATTGGCGATGCGCTCGCAACTTTCGCGTTTACCGAACGCCAGCGAACTACACCGAATGCCAGTCGTATGCTAGCCGAAGCGTCAGCCGAATGTCGAGCACTGACGAAGCAAGCCGCCCACTAAGCTAGGCACATCAAATGCTCAGGAAGCCTCGGGCAACAAAACAAACAATAAGCATAACGAGAGAGTAAGAGAAAACAGGTGTTTTCATCAGTGTCGAATCTTTTATACCCTTTCGGAGCGCTTATGCTGCATGAGCTTTAAAGTTGAGAAAATAAAGGAAACGTTTTGAGCTTAGTTTTTCATGGGACTGCTCCACTCTTAGATATCTTAGATAATGATAAGACTCAAAGCATTGAAAGTTTAAATTTGAAGGTTTTAACGACAACATGAGTCTTGGAAATTCGAAATTTCGAAGGCCAATTGTTCTAATCTACAATCTTAAAAGAGCAACTCTTAAAGTGTTGCTTAGCCTGCAAGATTGATTAATATTTTTCCTAATTCTGCATTCGATAGCAAAACTAAAATACTCCACAACCGCAAGGGTATAAGGATAAAAGCAAGAGAGCGCGAGAGCAATTTATAGATGAAGAGAGAGCGAGAAAACTGTTGAGCTTTTTTTGGAAAAGCTCGTTCAAAACCTGCTTAGCGAATTTTGAGGAATACCCGTTATCAAAAAATATCTGCATTATATAAACTATGTGCTTCGGAGTATAACAGCATGTTGAACAGTTGCAACTGTGCGAAAGATCTTTCTTCGATCTTTAACTAAATATTTTAACATATAAAAAACTTAACAAAAATAAAAGCATGCATTGATATTGATCATTGAAACGATCTTCGTTAAACATTATTTTTCCAACACTTAAATTTGTACTTTCAAAAAATTTAAAAAAAAATATATAAAATATTCAAAGCACTTATAAAATTTATTTACAAGTTTTTTTCAACTTATTTAAAGCTCGTGCAAAACTTATTAACAGTTTCAACTTTAAATGGATGCCCATGCACTTTCGAGAAAACTTAATAAGGTTCTTAAGACAAATTTCAATAACTTTTCATTGATATCAAATAAGTTTTCAAATTAGTTTTGAGTTCTTGGACTCACACACATACACAAGCACATCAACACACAAACAAACAGTAAAAAACGAAATATTTGAAAAATAATATTCACTTTGTCAAAAAAGAAAAGTACTTCTTTTTCTTTCTATGATTTCAGTTCTATAAGCGCAGCTCAATTATGAAAGTAAACTGTACGGAACTGAAGTGAAGCAACAACTGAATGCTCGAATGCGATGCAAAGCCGACAAATGCAGCTGTATAACGGACATTGAGAAGCCGCGAGCTTTTCCCTCACAAATAAAGCTTTCAAGGCTAACGAGAGCGAGATAGAGAGCGCGCGCCCAAGCGACAGAGAGAAAGAGCGAGAGAGTGGGTGTGTGAGGCGGCAAAACTGAATAGCACGAAGTGTTGCCTGAACCGTTATCCTGTCGCAGCTTTTACGCTCACAGCGACTGCGCCACACGACATGCACACAACAAGAACGATACAAAAGTTGTACACTGAACAAAACAAAAGAAACATTTTTTTTGAACCAAATAGTTGTTGCGGTAATGAAGTGTCTTTAAACACTGTTTTCAAAGTGTTGTATTGTGGGTAATGCATAGAAAATCTTTAGAAAATTGTTTTTTTAAGACAAAGCTTACCAAAAAGTAGTGTCATAAAAAGTGTTGCAGAATATCAACAGGGGAAACAGTGGCAGTAGACGAAAAAACATTTAAGAACATTTTTGGACAAAACTCTTTTAAAGACAGTGCCTTAAATAGTTAGTAATAGCATTGTAAAGGGCGAGGACATCCTGGAAACCATGCTATGAACATATTATAGTAGTGTTGTTAAGGGTCTTGCACATAAAGGACGATGATATCTTAAGCCTCATCTTGGAAAAGTTGATATAACACAACTACAATTCTTGACTTCAGTGAATAAATCAATTGTTTAACTAGAACGATAAAAATCAATTACAAAAATGTTAAATATATGTCAGGAAAGCCCTACTTTGTAACACGTAAGTCACATCTTCATTTTTTTCAGTGTTTGACGAGACTAGTTTTATTTCGCACGTTATGCTCCTGTTGGTGCTCTGTTGGTGCTGCTTGTTGTTGTTGGCGCACACCTGTGATTTAGCGAGGACGAAAAGGACGTTAGAAGACGAAGACGAGGCCAAGTCCTCGTGCCACACACACACAAAAACTTCTTGCCACAGCTGATATTTTTGCCTGCCTTGATTCCCCAGGCAGTCGAAGCAACCAACCAGGCTCCAAGGAAAGGAAAAGCTAAATATCATAAAAAAAAAACAAAGAGGGGCGAAAAGTAAGGTGAAGCACTAGACACAACAGCAACAGCAACAACTCACAGGCGCTTCATTCACAAAAACGCACTTAGGAATGATAGCCCTGGTTTATGCTAATGTATTTGGCCATTCCTTAAAGTATTCCATTCGTCAGTTATGTCAGACAGTCAATGGAAGCGCAAAGAAAAGCTTATTTAAGGTTAACATCGATATGAATCTTAATTATTTCAAGTTAGGCTCAAAATACTGAAAGAGTTCAATGCAAATTGACTTTAAAAAGAAATAAGTTTTGCCCATACAGATGACGCATATGGCTTGTAATTTATTTAAGTTCTGATTGCATTTATTTGTTTCGGCTTGTTTTTCATTGCCGCCTTCACGTTTTTTGTGCAAATTGGGAAAAACAAATGAATTATTTCAAGCATTATAAATGCATGGACACGTACATCATATCGCAGTTATTAAAGCCAATTGTGTTTTCATTTTCAATATTAATACTTTTGGCCTGTACGGTCGGCTCTTGCTTGTGTGTCTCTCTTCATCAATCCATGTAATCAAAAGTTGGATTTCATTTATTTCAAATAATTGGTATCAAAAAGATACGCACAAAATGCAGATGGAATATATTATAGATTAATGTGAAAAACAAATTGCATCTCCAATGACAATAATTTTCACACACACGCGCAATCAACAACTTTACAACACTGCAACACAATAACAACGGCAACGTCTTCTTTTACTATATTTGACGCATATCGAACACTTTGTATGCAAATATTGCGTATACGCTTTATTTGATTAAATATTCATAGCAAAAACACGGCCTTAACTTCATTTGATTCGTTATACAGCACACAAAAAGCATAAATAGAAGATGTCAAACAAAACTCTGACAAAAAATATAAATTTGTTTATTAAGATGCGATGATTAACTGCTAAATACCCTGCATTAAGCACAGACATTTAACAACACTGGCAAACCTTCAAAGAGAGATTATGTCCACTTTACTTATATACTAGCTGTCGGCATTTTAGCTTTGATTTTTCGCATTCGCCTTTCATAAGTAATTTACGATAATATCTAAGTTGTATGTTTGGCCATTAAGCTTACATACTTATGCGCGGCATGGGTGTGAAAGAAAGAGAAAGAACGCTAGATAATAATCGATGACAGGCAATCGTCAAAACAATCATTGACTGAATAAATGCCTAACTGACCAGTTGACAGCTGAAGACAGACAGAAAAGAAGAACGTTTTTCTGACTATGCCCTGTAGCTAAATGGAAATCAAGCGAAATCTATGGTGGATAATGAAAGCTTTGAGAATTAAAACTAAAAAATAGTTAATAATGTTCTTATCAAACTAACGAATTTTGTAAAATACAAGTTGATGATTGTTAACAAACGTTTTGCAGTGCTCAAAAATCGAATCTTTATGCAGGGTATCATTAAGTATAACACTTATATATTGTTTGTTTGTCGTTTATAAAAAAGTCTTGTAAACATTACACGATATGCCTTCATATACAAATATATATAAGATATCTGAAAGACCTGCTCATGTGTATGGTTTTTATGGGAGCGTGACTCAATGTCGGCAAATGTTGAGTGAAGTTCGAACTGCCAGCAAGGGGGCACAAAGTGTTAATGGCCAAGATCTACATAGTGTGACAAAATGCAAACAAATAGTGTCAATCAAAATCAACAATACAGTTGTCATCATCATTAAGATATGTTCAACTTCAAGACATATGTATGTGTATATATATGAATGATAATCTGAAATCATAAAGGTTTAACAACGAGTTATATATTCGTCTGAAATCAAATTCTAGTTTGTTATTCTGAGTTATGTTCTTCAAGAGCTTAAACTTATTTTTTAACATTTATTGTAAAGCCGTTAAGCAATGTTTTAATGGCAATTGTTGTTGCTGTTGTTGTTGTTTGTAGCTTGTTGTTGAATTTGCATTTGGTGCCATTGGAAATTGTGTAGTTAAAAGTCTATTAAATTTGATGGCTACGCAATACGCTTGGCCCAATAATGAAGAGCTCTTTTCGCTCTCACTCACTCACTCGTTCTCTTCTGCGTTTTCTGTAGGTCTGTGGCACAGTTTCTGTGTGTGTTCCTTGCTTGCGTCCTGTCCCGGCCAGGCATTTCATTTGCAGACGCAACACAAAATAAACCTAATTACACTTTACTTTCACTTTCACTTTTTTGGCTGGTGAATTTAGCACTAGGGTAGAGAGAGGGCTAGACGGAGAGTGAGAGAGCAATGCGGGTTGCGGTGTGTGTACTTACACACACACACACACACTCACAACAAAAAACTTCAAAAGCATCGACCAATAAGCAGCAAAAAATAAAAGAAAGAGAGCGAAAGATTCGCTGGTCGCAATATAATTTAAGTAGCTTTATGTACAATATTTTTGTGTGTGCTTGGTTTCGGTTCGGTTTCGGTACGTTTCGGTTTGGTTTTGGTTTTTTGTTGCTGTGTGCCTGTAGCCAATTTGAGTACCAATAAAAAGCGTTTAAAGCGCCATTTCAAGTATGGCCCCTACTTAATATTACCACGGTTCAGTTCCGTTCAGTTCTCTGTTTGGTTTTGGTTTGATTTTTGGTTCGACGCGGCTCATCAAGCTCATAATGCGTGACAGATTTAAGTGGATAACTTTTAAGGACATAGACAACATGCAAACAAACAAAAAAGTTTGACCGCTATTCATGCAAAGAGTAGCTCAACTTAAAGATACCCTGTTTATTTCCTTATGGTATACAAGTAAGGTTTAACAATATCATCATATCTATATGGTATTCTGATGGTTAAGTTATTTTCTTATAGAGTTTCTTTAACATCACACATTACATCATACGTAAACTCTTGTTGGATTCTTCTCTTAACCACTTACTAAGCTTACCCTTTACCCTTCTCTTTCCAGGGTATTTGTGCATATTTATTATGCAACAAATGCTCACACTTAACAATACTTTTCTTTACAACATAATGAACACTTTTTATATGCAAATAATCTAAATAATGTGTGTGTGTGTGTTGTAAAAGTGTTGTAAAACGCTTTTCAAGCGCTTATTTGTATGTGATTATTTAAATAATAAATGGTGGAAGTGGGTGGGGGGCAACGTTTGTTGAGACTCCGATCATCAGAGCTGCTTGGCGCTCATAAGTAGGCAATAACTTTTGCTTTGTTGTGGCTCATTGTTGTTGTTGTTGCTGCCGTTGTTGTTGTTGTTGTTTTCCCCAAGCATGCCAAAATTCCAAGCAAGTAGCCGTAATGAGCATGTCATTTAGCGTAATTTCACTTGATTGTTATGGTATTACCCCAAACAACAGCAACAAAAAGTACACTGAAACCAAACAAGGAATACAAAGCTTGTAAAACTAAAAGAAAATTCACATAATTTTTTTTACCCAATATAAAAAGTTTTAAAGTCGTTTATTGAAACTGAAACATATTCACTGTACTTTCACCACCTTTTTTTGCAGTGTAGTGAGTACAAGAGAGCTGGAGAAGAAAAAGAATGGCCCCCGGAACAATAGTACTCAATACAATACAACAGTTCTTGTCAGGATGGACGCAGGCCGCAGTTGTTGTTGGGGAGTTTATCTTATCATCAACACAGCGCACACACAGGAAGCAGCTGCCAAAAAGCCAAATACACACACACACACACACACACATACACGGACAGTATGTTTGTATGCATAAATTAGAGAGCTAGTTCCTTGTTCTCGATTCCTTTTTCCCTATTCTGTTGTTGGTCATGTTGTTTTGTTTTTAGTAGCTTTTCTCAATGATTTACTTACAGCATGCTCGTACATATGTACATTTGGATATATCTGTAAACTAAACTAAATGAAGACTAAATAGAGAAAGAGAGAGAGAGAGAGAGAAGTTTAATCTGTAACTAGAAGACACGTGTTTTATATTCGATAAGAAATCAATTGGAAAATTCATTAAATACTTTGGTTTATTATTGCCTTGGCATTCATTTAAATTAATTAACATTAAATTCACGTGGCCGGCAAGCAATTAAATTTTCATTTACATATCTTAGGCACACCGAAGATGCCATACGCTTTTAAAGTGAAGTCCATTCTGTGAAATTCTCATTCAAAATCAAATCAAAGCACACTTAAAAAAAAAAAACAAAAAATGTGTTTAAAGTGTTTGACTAATTGCTTCTATCGTCTTAACACTTGGTTAAATAACCCAACAAATTGGATCAAATACGGAATACGAATGCGAGTATGTATTAAGAAATTAGAGCACACACACAGCAAGAGAAAAAGGCAGATGCGAGGAACATTGGCAGTTGTAGTCGCTTGGCCATCAATGGATACAAGCAATTTCGTTTAATTAAAACATGCCAATACATTTTGGCTAGCAACAACAAGAGTGAGAGAGACAGAGGGGAAGAGCGAGAGATCAAACACATTCAAAATGCTGGCCAAAAGCGGCTAGCGACAAAATGCACACACTTAAATTTTATGGACGAGTTGCAGCAAATGGAGCATTGTGCCGCATGCCAGAAGCCGTTACCCAAATCGCATTCGCTCACGCTCTCTATCTCTTCCTCTTTCTCACTCTCTTGCTCGTTTGCTCTCTCTTATTGTCTCATACTTCACGCTTTCTACTTGCCTCTCGCTGTTGCCGCTGTTGCTGCTGCTGTTGCTGCTGCTGTTGCTGCCATTGCCAAACACGCCACATCACAATGATAAAGCGGTTGTACTGGCAGCCAGGGGTGCAGTTGGGGGGGTGTGCATGGTAATGGTGTGGGGGGGGGGGGAGGCGAAAGAGCGAAGTTGCACTTAAATAAAATATATATGCATATATGTTAAGTGAATAATATTTGTAGCATTCGAAACATTAAATAAAAAACTTTAGCTTACAGGTGAAGAAATTTTAAAGTTTGAAAAAACCCCAAAAAAATCTTAAAAATTAAAATAAAAAATATTTAACTAAGCGTGAACTTGTAGAATGTTGTTTTGGACAGGAATAAAGATTCTTGTATGGTTTATAGAGGTCTCAAAGTTGTCGTTAACGACAAAAATTAACTATATTCAAACACAATAGCTTAAGTTTCGTTAAAGTCAGGAACCATCTTAGTAACAAACAATCTTCAAACTTCATAAAACATCTTTTAGCCCTGTAAAGATCTCCAATCTTCATCTGGAAAATGTACCCCTAAAAGTATTTTTTATGTCATGTTTTTTTGATTTAAATAATTGATTTTATTTTTTGGGAATTTTTTTTTATTTCGACAAGTGTACTATAGCCGGCAGCAGATATGAAGGGGAGGGGCGTAGGGTTTCGGTTGCCTGTATGGGACAGGACAACCCGTCGTTCTAGTCTGCGTCCTCCACCCTGCTCGTCTCGTCCTGTCCGCACTTGATGCTCATTACAGTCAATTGAAGTTAATGCAGCTGCCAGCTGTTTTCGGCCCCGTTTGTTTTCTGTTTTTGCCAAGCTGCTTCTGGTGCTTTTTTTAGTTTTTGGTTCTCTATTTTTTTTTTTTTTTTTTTTTTTTTGCTGTTTGTATTGTTCTATGCTGTAGTCGCGTTTTCTCATTTTAACATTCGACACCAAAAAAGGTGGAATACACAAAAAGAAAAACAAAAAAACAAACACAAAAAAAAGGGCAGCCAGAAACCGAATGAAAATTTTAAGCGCGCAGCCTGTCATTATGGCAATTTAATCGAGCGGAAATAAAGTGCTTAAACATCATAAACAAGATTTAATGTGACAAAAAAGCAAATCACAGCAACACTGAAAAAAGGGCGTGCGACACCGATACGGAGATGAGGGGTTGGTTAGGGGGGGGGAGGGCGTGACCGACGAGGCAGTGGCAGAGTGCGGATTATGGTGGCAACATAAATGTCAAATGGCATTTGGCTAAAGATGACAAGAAAATCCTTTTCTCTCCCAGTTTTCAACCTCTGTTTCAATGCTGTTGTTGTTTTTGTTTTTGTTGTTTTTGTTTTCCTAGTCCTGACACAAAAGATACAAAAACAAAGCGTGAGACCATAATGATAATACCCTTTAGTTGAATCATTCATAATTTCACATTTTCTATTCTTGTTGTTATCCTTTCAAATATTAAGTATACACCATTTTTAAAGGGTATTCCAAAACAGACGCATGTTATTTCTATGTGGGCGTGTGGACCATGTTTGTGGGCGTTCTTCATGAAAAATCGCAGTCTAGTTACATCTTTAAAGCGTTTCATTTGGATTATGGTAACCGTAAACATGACAGCGGCAGCGGTGTTGTAAAAGGATCCAAACTAATTTGTGAGTGTGTGTGTGTGTGTGTGTGTAACGCACTTCATCTCTCTTCATGTCTATCCTTGTCTCTTTCCTTTTTTAATATTTTTGGCCAGCAACACCTTTTCTGGCTTATATCCAAATATTTGAGCTGCTTCCAATGTCAATAAAAAGCAGAAAACAGACAAAAACGTTAGAAGTGTTTGCAAGAGAAAAGTGTAAACGGAAGGGGGGTAAAAGAGTATGGATTGTATATGGTAAAACTTAAAGCATAGCAGTGGAAACAGTTACACAAGGGAATATAACAATCAAGAAATAAAAATAAAATTATTCATCAAGCGATTGATTTAATTTAATTGAA
This sequence comes from Scaptomyza pallida, assembly GCA_018152965.1. Taxonomy (NCBI): domain Eukaryota; kingdom Metazoa; phylum Arthropoda; class Insecta; order Diptera; family Drosophilidae; genus Scaptomyza; species Scaptomyza pallida. Next base: position 4,485,632 of record JAECXP010000003.1, read on the forward strand.
CCAAAACAAAAGAATAATACCTGGCCCCAAAACTTCTATCAATCATAATAATGCGTAGTTCGCAATCAATCAATCAATCACTACAGCAAACAAAACAATCAACAGACAAAACGACATCGATCATAAGTAACAAAAAAACCCAAACATATATATATATTATCATTATTCTATACATGATTACATGTAATTGGGGTAGCAGCAACAGCTATAATAATAAAAGCAACAAGTAAGTGCGCTCAAGTCGATTAATCCCGACTAGAAGATACCCTAAACGCAGCCTCAAAACCTTGCGATTGCTTAATATCGTCGAACTTAATCCAACTTAAATATTGCTGCATATTAACTTGATTTCCTTCCCAAAAACCTTCTTCAGAGATACTTCTATCTATTACATACTATTTCACAAAGCCAATATACCCTTGCTCACCCATATACCTATAACAAAAACAAACCAAATACTTAAATTTTTGAGCAGCTATCAAGGTGATGCCCCATCAATAAGTGTCTCTCTGTCTGGCAAACACTTAATCAAAGTCTTTATCAATAAATATAATAATAATCATATAAAATTGTTAAGAACAACAAGAAATGAAAACTGAACAAAGCCAAAGTTAAGTGTCTTCAATGTCAAGTTAGGGAAAGCGAGCATGCTGATAGCAATGATACTCTGTAGACAAAAGCTTGTTTTTTAGGGGCAAAAATGTTATTGTCAAGAAGTAATGACAAAATTTTACTTAAGCTTGAAGGGCTTGCAGTAGATTTTACCTTTCCTTTACGTATACTTAATCACATTTATAACAGTGCTTTGTCTCTCTCTCTCTCTTCTGCGTATCAGTGCCCAATTAATGTTATCCACACAATTATAATAATTATAAATAGTCGCAATAGGCAAATGTGCAAATATCAATAAACTCCAAAATGATGGCAAACAAAACGCAATAAGCTGATAAATCAAATTCTGGCTGGTGAACTGTGGAGTCAGGCCAAATACACACATTCAGCCCCTCTCACTCGCTCACTCTTTGGATGATGCTACATAATCGCATGTAGCTTAATTAGTTGGCCAATTGCCTCGATGTTGATTTAACATACACACACACACACATACATATACACAAATCGCTTACTCAATATACATACCATATACTATATACTAGATATACTGTGCAATGGAATTTCTAAGCCAACCCCTTTTTGCCTTTAACCCCTCGCACTGAACTAACTGAACTCAACTCGGCAATAAGCTGTCCATTCTCAGCTATTTACAATTGATTGATATCCATCGATGATGCCAATGGGAGTATGGAGGTTCTCTCTCTATGTGTGTGTGAGTGTGTGTGTAATGTACCCCGCTCCCATAACGAGGAGTCTCTTTTTTTTTGCTTCCTTTGCCAGACTATAGCCTGACATTAGATGCCAATGTAAAGCTCGAAGCAAAAGGAGAATACGAAATAAAGACATCGCTACATGACAACATTGTTGTCAGTCACACACACACACACACGCATACACACATATGTGTGTGCGAGACAATCTTTCAAGCACATAAAGTGTGTACACTTAGAGATAAAAACCCCAATATTCAAGTACTACAATTGGCATAGACTACCAGAAAGATGATGTAAAACTTTTTTAAAGCTAACTATTAACTCAAAGCTTGGAAAAGTCTGCAAACGATTCTTGCTTTACTATGAATGACTTTGCGTTTGTCCAACTTATCATACTTAAAACACACTGATTAAACGCTTTTATTCTCTTTTCAAGCCCTATTTTTACCGCAGTGTATCTATGTGTGTGTGTGTTATTGTAATATTTGCATTTGCGCTGCTGACAGCGCCTAAGCGGCCATTTTATCATGTCTACTTTACAGCACACGCACACACACGAAGACGAACACACACACTCCCAGGAGATGATGTGACAAATGATATTACACAACAACAAAAACAACAAAAACAGCATCAGTTGAGAAATATGAAAAGCAACTCACCTTGGCAAACAAAAGACCCAAGTTGCATATTTGGAGGCGAAAAACAAAAAACAATAAGTCAAAAGACTAAAAAGTTCTTAATAGCATTTTTAAATACTAGTACTAAAAGAAAAGGAGGGGGGTTGGTAATTCATATAGTCTCCTGTCAAGTTTTCATTTTATATCATATCATATATGATATCATATCATATACTTTTTATATCATATATCATATCATGACAAATCATAATCATATCATTCCATATCATTTCAAATCATATCATATCATATCATATTCTATATCAAACCATACCATACCATAACACTTCACATCACATCACATCATATCACATCACTTCACATCACATCACATCACATCACATAACATAACATAACATCACATCATATCATACAATTTTCATACAAAATTCACAAGAAAGTATCCTGCTCTTCACATTTTCTTCCATCATATCGTTTTCCATAATTTTTTACTTGAAAAGCAAAATAGCTCTAAAAAACACATGTACGTTCTTTGCAACACTGTCATGACAACCAATCATTTGCCTGCAATATCAACAGCAATTTTAAATGTGCTGCAATTATGCATATCTAGTAGGATAGTTTCCACACAGTAGCTGCAACTGAAGGCGCATTATAAGCATTAACGAGAAGCTGACAATGTACTACGGCTATTGTCAAGCATCTTGTTATCCATCTTTGCAAGACGTGTGCCATCAATCGGGATGCCATTATATGCTGATAACAAATCGATCATAATGGCTGACAAAAGGCAGTTTTGCATTTGCAATTGCTTCGTATTCTGTCCGTGCACTCGACAGCAACAATATAATGATTATAATAACAATACGAATAGAAGAAGCAGCAATCAACTAAAAATCTTTTGCAATGCGAACATCTTGAAGGCACATTACCAACAACAACAGAAACTATTGTGAATGATAACTTTGACAACGTATAATTTGCTTGTGTACAATGCGATAACTAGAAGAGCATTCAAAGGGAATGATGCTATGTTTTTGGGCCTTAGACTTCATTCAGTAAGGGAACAATAATGTTCAGGTATACAGAGGATAATTCACACCGAAAATAAACTAAAACTCTAAAATATACTGAATAGTCCAATAAACCTTAAAAATTTAGATATTTTTCACTTGTTTATACAGTCTCCATATCATATGTCATATCATAGATCATATCATATCACATCACATCACATCACATCACATCACATCACATCACATCACATCACAGCACATCACATCACATCACATCACATCACATCACATCATATCACATCACATCACATCACATCACATCACATCACATCACATCACATCATATCACAATATATAATACGTTTTTCTTAGTAGATTAACTAGAAATTATTCTGCTCTTCCCATTTTCTTTCTATCATATCGTTTTCCAGCAGCAATTGAGTATAATTTGCTATTTATCATTAAGTTGATAAAATGAGTTTTAGCTTGAAATAGAGAGCTGCACTTGACAATGAATTCGTAGAAGGCGCACATAGATTTCTATCCCTGATTATCCCTGATGTTCATATTAATTTGAACAAGCTTCAATTACAACGAAAAATATTTATACTCATTTAATTCAAGTATTATTGGAAAAAAGTTACAATGATATAATGCATAGAAAAAATTTAATAAGCATTATTAATATTGTGATATTTCGTATGAAACGAACATTTTTCTGCCATTATTAGCAGACAGTTATTATTAAATGTGAGATTTTCCTTGAATTAATTTTGTTTCGATTCCCCCGAAAAATAGTTGCAGCAATACTTTTCTGGCATTTTATTATTACTGATTGCAAATAATTTTTTTTTTTTTATTTGATTTTTTTCCTTTTACCATTTAAAATGGTTACACGTGTGTGTGTGTGGGCGGCTGCTAAGAGAAAAGAAAATTTTCTTATCTCGAATTTTTCTTCACATTTTTAATTGCTTATTTCATTTGCAGCCAATGATGATGATGATGATGGAGATGTTGATGATGGCGAGTGACCTTTTGGTCTTGAAAGCAGTAAATCCAAACAGATTCCTTTGAGCTTGTCTCCCTTGTCTTCCTCGTCTCCCAATCTCTTTCTCTCTCTGTCTCTTTTAGCAGAGTGCCTCTGAATGAAATTTGACTCCCTCTCCACGGGGTTCTCTATCTCTCTCTCTGTTGAATTCCCTTCATTGCATCCGCTTGCAACTTAAATGGCGATTTAATTGAGTTAGTAGGCGGAAATTATTGAATTTTACATGAGTGCATTCACGATTCAATTAAATCGCGACCCTTGCTGCCCACAACAACAACAGCAACAAAAAAGAATTATATAAAAAAAAAAGAAAGGCAACACCAAACAAGCATAATATGTATAAAACAAGCGTAAATGAATTGCCCGTTGCCAGGGTTACCAACATTGTTCGATCATTTGTTGCGATTCCGGGAGACTGTTGCTGCACGCGCCAAGGCCAGAAAACCTCATTTAATCGGATAAGGAATAACAGGAACTCAACCCACACACTCACACCGACTTTGGCTTTGGCAATGAAATGGCTGCATTTTCAAGGACGCCTGCACTCGGCGAGAGGTTTAGCGGTCAAAGTTAATGCCATCCACACACACACACACACACACAATAAACAAATTGCAAAACAAACAACTTGCAGAGTCAACTGTTGTTGTTGCTGTTCACTCTTCTTTTTTCATGTTAGGCATCTATAGAAATGTGAAATTCTAGCTGAAACATTTTAAATACCCACATAATCTTCTAAGCAGCACAGCGAACAACTATGAATGTTGTATATAAAAGTTGATAGAAAATATGCATATCGTGTAGATTTTAAAAACTGTCCGCGAGAAGAGATTTTACTCTATATATCTCAGTTTTACAAAAGAGATATCCAATATATCATTATTATGATAACATAACCTTACTTATTTCGCAACCCACTCTCACTTGTCGTCTAAAACTTACAAACTGAAATCGAAATAGCTTTGTCCTTTGCATAACCGATAATCCGATTTTAATTGGATGTGAAATTATCCAGAATCGAGACACCCACAGACAAGACAACCTTGGCATTGAAAAGGTTTTGCTATAGCATTCAATTATCACGGTCAATGTTAATGCCACAACCCACACACACACACACACACAAAGAAGGCAAATTGTCACACAAAAACCAAGTTTTTCTTTCAATAGAGAGACGAGGGACAACTCTGTGCATGCATTCATAAAACATATATATGTAGATGTTAGATCTCTAAGCCGACTAAGCCTGAAAGGGTGCATGGGCATGTGCAGGAGATTAAAACTGTATGCATGTGCTCAAAATCCATAATTGGTAGCTCCATTAAATGCTCAACGCCAAAGAGGATTTGCTTGATACCCAGCGTACCAAATATATGCAAAATGGATGTTGCTTAACGCTTCGATGATGCAAACATTATGCCCCACCTAGTGCACATGATGTCGATAGGGTATAGAAGCATTCGCTAAGCCGCTAAGAAAAACACGCGCAAACATTTCCACTTAAAGGATTTGCTAAGCCGCAGCAGAAAGTTGGCTAATTAACATTCGAGTATGCGTTGTATGCTTTATTAAGTATACGCTTAGATACTTGTAAGATGCACGAAAGTTAGAACTTCGTTCTTTTCATGTACGCCTTTTCTTTCTATATAATCTATTCAATATATATAGTTTTCTGCTTTCAAATTCTATTAACTGTTGTTGTTTGTGTCTACTTTCTATGGCTGTATATATCACATCCTTAGCTGGTTGCACTATGCAATTATTACGCTTTTCACTTCCACTCTCTCTCTCTCTATCTGTTATAGCCCAACGGTGCTATTAATTCTATTCCTCATTCCATTTTCTTTCTCCAATGCAAAAAACGTTTAAAACACATACATACATACATACATATAAACGCACTTTGGGCTATCCTAGCTAGCAATGTCCTTGGTTCCGGGGTTTCGTGCGCGCCGCCCACAGCCCGTCCCATTTGCCACATATCATGGGACAAAATGATTGCACTCCTCGTCTGCGCCTTGGTAAGCTATATCCGCAACATAAGCTGCAACTGCAACAACAACAATCAAGCAGCTGGTGGCCCAAAAGCCAGCCAAAGACACAACCCAACGACCAGGACGACCTCCAATTAGAAATAGTTTGCTATTTGGCCGCGTGCTCGACTCGACTCGCCGCGCCCTGCCACGCCCCGCCTCTCTCTCACGCTCCGTGTCTGTGTGTGTGTGTGTGTGTGTTTATGCTTGTGTGAAATTTAGCGCGCCATACAGCAACACAAACACACACACACAAACACCGATTTATGCCCGGCAGTCAGCAAGGAGCTGCAACCAGCAACAGTTACACCTTTTCGCCATATTTATGTTTGACACCACACACACACAAACACACACACACACTAGTCCGTCTATCCTTTGGCCTGTTCCTTACCCGCGTCACGCCACCCCGCCGCTTACGCTATGGCTGTCGGTGACGTTGCTTTTGACCTAGTAAAATGCAACAGCGTTAAAGTCAAAGTGCGATGTTGTTGTTGTTACTGCTGTTGTTGCCGCTGGTTGTTGCTTGCCTCCATGTTGTTGTGGCGGTAACAAATGCAATCGCTTGTAGCACCAAAAGCAAAACACCATCAGCCCAGCCGCACACTGATTCACAAGCATTTAAAAGAGTTTGAATTTTAACAAAGAGTTTTTTTTTTGATTTTTTTTTTTGGGGAACACAACTAACGAATACATCTACACCTTCAAAGAAGTAAGTCTTTGAGCTGACGGCTTGTGATTTTTTATTATAAAGTATACTTTACAGAGAAGATAGACTGTTTGGATTTTAAGGTTATTCCTATAACTTTTCTTACTTGTCGAACAAAAATCCTTTTAATTGTAGTTGAATGATTTCATTAAGAATTTTAAGAATTTTCTTTTTTTTTGAATTTAACTTACAACCCAACTCTTTCTTATAATTTTCCATTCAATACTCTAAGCTTTTGAACCACTGTGCAACGAACACAAGAAAAAGAAAACTCAATGAAAGAACGAAGCAATTTTTGTGCAGTTTGATGAAGTCAATTCGCCAGCCAGCGCTTTCTTTGGCCTGACTTTCCGTCTGAATCGTTTTGGCCAAGTTTTACCAAGTTGCCACCCTTCAACTGCAGCACACCACAGCACCACTACCACGAGCACTAACTAACTAGTTAAATAGTAACAGTTGGCATTGTGTTGAGGCGCAAAACAGAAGCGCATGCAAATTTTCTTAAAAATGCATTACGTTTGAGTGTTTGAGTGTTTGACGGCACACACACATACACAAGGAGATTGCAGTGCCGTTTACACTGAGCAAAACCAAACGAATTCATAAGTATATAAAAATTCACTGAAAGACGTATGAGAACTTGGTAAATTATGTAACTATTATTAAGTTATCTTCTCGCTTCTTAGTTCCAATTCTTTCCAGTGTAGAGTGAAAGATATGAGGCTATGTCGAAAACGAAAGCGTTTAGTCGACATGGAAATGAAAGTGCTGTCCTATACCGTGTTGTTTTCTATCCTTGTTGTCAGTGATTCACTGTTGCAACTAAAAAAAAAAATAAAAAAAACAACCAAAAAAACAATAAAAATAAAATAACTGAAAAAGCATCAAGGCCAGGCCGGGGCAAACGGGTAAATACTTAATGCATGGGTCACCGGGTTAGTCCAGTAACTACTGGATGTAAGCACATACATATACGACTGTATGTTTGTGTGCATGTATTCAGCATGCATGTTTGGAATGCAATGAACTTTTAGCTTGCAGTTAATCCGCGTTATTTTTCTTTTTAACAAATTAACATACAATTAAACTTAATCTGTCCAGGAATTGTTAAACTTTCCTGGAAATAATTATTAAAAATATTTAAATTCTTATTTGGAATGAAGAATTGATGATTGATAAATGAATATTCAGTTTTTAAAAGTCCATAGTTACTATAAGATTATGGATAAAAAAAAAAAAAAAAATAGTGTTGAAAAACGATGAAATTATAAAAAAAAAAATTCACATTATTTGGAAAACCCAATAAAACTTCGATCGATATGTTTATTAATTCATAGAATATAAGAAGTACTATAATCCTTAATAAAAATTATAATTATTTAGGCTATAACCTTAACAACCTAAAATCCAAGCCCCTTTGTATACGAAAGAGACAGGACAACAAAGACAGAGAGAGATAGAGAGAGCAAAACTGTGTTGCAAATGTTTGCAGAAACAAAGCAAAACCTTTGATAATATAACTCAATTAACATATATTGTCAACGCACACACACACACTAACAACAAATGCACTTACACACACAAAGCGACACGCACATTTGGCCATAACTAAAGATACACAGATACAATTTACAATAGCTTTGCTGCTGTCTTTGTCCTGCGACAGCCAACAGCAATTCAACCAAAACAATGCATTCATCTCACTCTATCTCTTTCTCTCACTCGCTCTCTCTCTTTCTCTGTGTGTGTGTGCGTATATGCGCAAAATAAAGTTTTTGCATGGCTGATCACAGATAATCGCACAATATTGCAACATCCTACCAACAAATATACATACGTATACATAATACTATTACCAATAGACTCTGTCTCTCTCTCTCTCTCTCCCAAACTCAGTTCATGCTATCGGTTTCGGAAATCTAATTAACAGTTAAATTAATACGCGTATGTATGTAAATGAACATTGGCATTAATTGAAATCAAAAGAAACTATTTTTGTTCAGATAGATTTCAATTAATTAACGGATTTTCTGCTATATTCGATTTCAAACAAAAATATATATGAAAAAGGGTTTTGTGTTAACTTGTATTGAAGGAAAGCAAGCTTTTTCAAATTGGTTTTCCCAGTAGAACTTAATTAACAATTAGCAGAAGCTGCAGCTCATGACAACAAAAGGCATTCGAACTTAATCAAGAATAAAATACATAAGACACCTGGCAAGTTTTCCCATGCATGTTCATGGAAGTCATTGAAACTAAACTCTGCAAAATGTGAAAATGCGAAAATCGAAGGCATTGCTATTGTCAAGAAAATGTTGTTGTCCTTGCAACAGCATTATTATTATTATTATTAATATTTTGTTTTTGCCGTGCATGGCAAGGACAACAAACAGTATTGCCATTTTATTAGCAAACGGTTATTTTTCCACAATTATTTTTGACCTAATTTATATTGTCCCAACAGAGAGTGAATTGGAAATTGGAAAGAAAGCAAGCATTTGTGCTTCATCAATTTTAGATGTCGAAATAATCTGCATGACAAAGCGTAAAAGTTACAAAAATCGATTGTGTTTTAACAAATTTATAAACCAAAAGCGACACGAACGCTCAATTATACAGAGAGACAGAGAAAAACAGAGCAAACCTTTTGACCCAATAAAAAAGCTTGATTTATCATACACAGATACTTTTGACTCAATCTTCTGAATATTGCTTTCCACTTAAGCAACAATTAGGTTTGTAAATTTTTATGGTGAACCACATTTTGATTTGTCATATTAAAGTTTGAATTTGATTTGGTTTTGATCAATATATTCGAAGGTTCAATATTCATTATGCCGAATACGGAATGCTGAAGCCACAAAAAGGATGCTCCTTTGAGTCGCAAATGAGACCAATTTAAGTCCCCGACTAAGCCCAAAGAGGACTGCCCACACAATACGATACAATGGTCAGGGATAATAAAGGAATGCAACCAAGGCCATGGCCAGTGCCAAAGCCAGAGCCAGCACCAGAGCCAGGGCCACTGCCAAGGCTGGGTCCCAACCGAAAATCTGACAAAAGGATAACCAACAGGTGTAACCAGAAGGAAAAGGAGGCGCATTGGACAATGCAGACAGACAAAAAGGATATATGGCATTAGGCATTCGATACCAAAAGTGCATTTTGCCTTGGCTTATTAGTTTTCTGTTGCTGTTGCCGTAGCTGTTGCTGCTGCATCTCGATTCCGGTGCAAAAGTGTGACGCGGCAATGTGGGCGTGACCAACTGGCAACTGCTACTGCTACTGCATCGGCAGCACGCCCACAAAACCCAACAATACACAGGACAACACAGTTATCTAAACAAAAGTCAAAGCATTGGCAGTGTGTCCGGCTTTTTGGGTTTGTTTTCTTTGTTTGCATTGGCTCTGGCCACACACACAAACACACTTCTCACACATGATACCGCCCAAAGCTTGCACGCCCTATTCCGCTGGCAGTCATGATGCTGACTTATTGCTTATGAGACAACAAGTTACACAGAACAAAAAAAAATATTTGTTAAATTGTTGTTTTGAATATGAAAAGTTTTTCATATTTTTGGCATAGAAATATGAAGCCTAAATATAAGTTTGGCCAAAAATAAAATGAAACTGAAACAAAGAGTTGAGCTTGGAGCTTTTCGTTTATGAAGAATAGTTTATCAAAGTAACTTTATATGTTATCGATAACAGCTTAACCGATGCCAGATGCTGGAAATGTTCAAAATATAGTTTCGGTGTTGAGTTCAAAGCCACATATCTTAAAAAAAGAGTATAATTTGTTATCGATAACAATTTTATCGATGCTAGACTATATTTAATTCCAATAAACAAAGATTTTAATGCGAAACGAAAGCTGTAACTGTTATCGATAGTCGATTATTAGCTTTGTTCAGTGTACCAATACGCCCACACGCCCATACACCCATTCGCATTGCTTTGTTAACCCTATTTGGATGCATTTTGGCCACGTGTTCAGCTGTTGTCTCAATGCTGAGGTCGCACACAATCGAAGGCGTTAGCGGAGGTGGAGAGATGCAGGTGAAGGGAAGGAGATGCAAGCTCTTAATTGAAATGGCATCTGGCATGTGGCATGTGGCACATGTGGCATGCGGCATGCGACACACGCACTCACACAGACAGAGACAGAAACACATTTAACCAACAACCTAAACCATTTAACCAATTGTCAAAATTGTATCCAAGCAGCCCCAAAAACAAACAAATAGCAACTGCCACAAAGCTGAGGTGTAAATTCCAGTTGTGAAGTGAAGAACAAAGAGACAAGTTGAGTTTTCAATTTTTGATTTGTATTCAGCGAGCAGAATATGAACTCAAATCTAATCTATTTACACAAAGCGAAAGACAAACAATAAAAACAATAAGATATAAATGATTGCCTCAAAAAGTTTTCAAAAGATACCCTGCTGATTATTGGCAAGTAGGGCGACTGAAAGAAGGTTTGAAGATTTATTTTCACTTTTCTGATACACTTTGTAACCTTATTACAGGGCATTTGCCTGCGGTAAGCGACACAAAACAATCGAAAGTCAAAATGGCAACAGAAACGTGACTTTTACAGCAGCCATCAACTCAACGCACTGGCATAACTAGCCAAGATTGACCAACTGGCAGACGGTTAGGCAGCGAGTCTGGGTTAAATTTTGTAAATTTGTTTACACTCTCGGCTTGCGCGGCAAGCGTCAACAAACAAGGCAAAGTTCTGGCAAAGTTAATAGGGAGGAAACAATGCATATACATATATATTTCTTAATGTGAGGATTTAGAGACTTAAAATGGAATCAATGGGCGTCTTTAAACAAAACAATACATAGTATATAATAATTAATGGTTAGAGTCTATTTTGCATATTTGGTTAATTGAAATTGATTTTTGTGTCAAACACAGCATACTTTAGGGCGTAGGAAGACAACACTTAAACAGATAAAGCACTAAGACTATATAAGCATTATTTTGTAATCAATTTGCAACGCATGGAAACTAGAACCTTGACATGCGTTTGTGTCTCCTTGAAAACAATTTTTTAATATGCTAGATTTTGTTTTGTTTTGGAAAAGTGCATGCAAAACGATTAGATTTCCAATGACCGATTTGTCGCACTGAGAAACTCAACTGCTGACAATGACAAGTAAAAAACTAAAGAAATAGAATTAAGAACGAGTGAAAAAAAAGTACAGTCGTACCTTGCACATACTCATAAAAATCAATTTCAATTTAAGCCAACGAAAATTATTATGCAACTCTGGAGAGGCAACTCTGAGGTTTGCGACTTGGCTGCTTCACAAAATGGCGAGTGAGAGAGAGAGAGAGAGAGAGAGAGAGGGAAGACTGCAGACTGTAGACTGAAAACAGTAACAACTTCCAAGTGAACCACAAAAGCCGACCAAAGTTGTTGTTGTTGTTGTTGTTACACTTCTTGTTGTGTTAGAAGAGTGTGAGCGTGAGATACAGAGACGAAAGCGAGAGGACGAGAGAGATGGAGATGGAGGGCGGGGAAACCGCAAGAACCGCTCGCCAAGCGCACTCAGCGAACTGCGGCCTGACCTGCTTACTTGAGAGCAACACTGCACTGACGGCGGCAATACACTGCAAAAAACAAAAAAGACTTGTGGTTACTGCTTCACTAATTGTAATTGCTTAAGTTTGTTCATTCGGTTTGTTCGAGATGAATAAACTTTTCGAATAAATTACTCAATAAGTAAAAGTGAGTACGGGATTCACCTTTAAAACGTTGCGTATACGTAATGTGAACTAATAATGTTTAAGGCTTAGACAAAAGGGCATTCCGAACTTAACTCTCTGACTTTTTTCTCTGTGCATTAACATAACAAACGCCAAGAAGGAAGAAGAGTTTGCAATTTTGGGGAAACGAGGCAGGGAGGGTAGCCTAGGGTAGCGTAGGGAAAGCGTAACGTTTGCATGGGACAATGTGGCAAACAGTTTGTGTTTGGGTATTTTGTGTTTGCGTGCAACATGCACACACAGTGGTCGCTCCGGTCAGGCTGTGCCACTGAGAAGAGTGGGGCACTGGAGACAGGGGCGAGGCTTGGGACGGGGCTGGCTGTGACGTCAATGGAACACACGCACCGCCATGTTGACAACAATGCAACAGACAGACAGACAGACAGATAAACGACAACGCCTGCAACGGCAGCGAGGGAGCGAAAAGCGGAAAAAGGGAAAAGTTTTTGGAGCAACTTTAGTTGCAATGACAAATGATTAATCGCAAAACAACAAACACAACAACAAAAAAGAAAGAGCAGCAAGAAGGCGAGCAGTATGAGTAATAGATAGAGAAGATACCCTATAAAAGGTAGATAAACATGATATAAGTAATACTTAATATTAAGTATACAACTAGTAGACTATGTTTGATGCAGAGTTATAAGATTAACTATTGTTAAGATTTTTGAAAATCCTTTTACTAATTTAGAAGAATTTAGAATTTAGAACAAAAAGCCAAACAAACTCTCACATTTAAATCTTTAGTTAAATATTTAACTGAGGTTTAAGGCTTAAACTTGACACATCACAAATTTGAATAATCAAAACGCTTCATTCACAGAATTTACTGAATATTTTCTAAAAAAGAAACTCAAACAAAATGCAGCAAATGACAAATTTGTTGCCACAAACTGCAGGCACTTAAATGATAGCTGGCAAATGCAACAAAAAACACACAAAAATAAACAACGAAAACGAAAATGTAACTTTAAAAAAAGCCCTTTCGAAAGTGCCTTTAAAAAAGAAATTCAATTTAAATATTGTCACACATGTATTGTATTATTAAATATATTTAATTAAAGTATACAACATTGTAATCGTTTCGCTGACAAACGAAAAAAACAATGCTCGTAATTAATTAAATTCAGCTGATGCATATGGTTAAATGAATTTACGTATGTGGATACAAACATATAATATATATATAATAACAAATGCTACTGTGTATTGTGTTATCTATATATGTACGTTTGTATTCGTTTCGACATCTGGGAAGGGCTTTGGTCGGCTAATGCGCCTTGATACACCCATTGATCAATGCGTTTTGTCGCTTTGTTGTCGCCTTACTCTAGTATGTAAACTATATATTTTTCTATATATATAAATCGCTACGTTGACAGTGAGAGATGAGTGCTGTGTGCATAATAATGATAATGATAAAGAATACTCATTCATATTCCACGATACGCGTTACTACTTTGAATATAATCTTTGAAAAGTGTAAGAAAGCTTTTTTCGTGAAAGCTTGACTGAAAAATACTCTAAACTTTTGTCCTCTTCATTCTCAGAAAGTAAAACCTCACCATTCTAATCATTATTTTGCTTATACTATCCAAAACAATCTTTAAGCTCTTTTTGAGAACGTTTTTGTTATCGACTAGTAAGTGACCAGCTATATATATAAAATAAATACAGTCGTGTGTGGATATAGTGAACTAATTTTTGCAAGGCTGTTCCCTATAGACACACATTTTCCTTTCTTAGTACTCACTTTTAACCTGAATGGAATATTTGGTGAAAATGTCAGCCTTCTAGCTCTTTTCGTTTAGGCTGTGGGTCTCACCACAATCAGGACAAACTCTTTTGTATACATAGATAACAAGCTAAGCAGAACAGCTATCGATCATTGACAAAAGCATTCTTTTTCTGAGGGAATGCTTTTTAACAATGTTTGATATGAAAAGGTTTTGCACTATGCTCCAAATGATTTGGATTTCGATTTATCTATACTCTCAAAAACAATCTTCATCGACTTTTTTGTTATCGATAATATATACTTATCTCTAAGCAGAAGAGCTTTCGATAATTTAAAAACCAAGATTCTTATTACGATTAAGTTAAAGCTTCTTAGTTTTAAGAGTAATAATGTTTTACGTTAAAAGCTTCAAATGATTTGAATTCTCGATTTTCATACATTTTTTGACTCACCTGTAATTTAATTCTCGCCTCGTTTGTAATCCGATTTTAGTTGTTATTTTTTTTTTGTTGTTTTTCGCTCTTCAGCTCATGTTGCACACTGCAAATAGAATAGAAAAAGTGTTGACACCAATTGTAGCATATTGTTAAGACACTTCAAAAATTGTTGGTGCGATTGTTGTTGGTGTTGTTGTTGCCAACAAGTGGGCAAACAGAGCAAGAGTTAAAGAAATATTTGATTAATTGTTGTGCTACACACACACACACACACACACAGACACACTCTCACACACACATAGACAGAAATCGAGTGCGTAAACAACAGAATACAAAATGTTAACAGCTCTATTACCGCACGTTTTCTGTTCGATACAGGGCGCCCCAATAGCAAGCATTTAGTTGTAATTGTATCTACGTATCTGCGTATCTGTTAGCTGTATCTGTATCTATACATGTGTCACATACATATATGTGTATATACTATGTAAAACAACTATTCAATGCTGCCCCGCACCAAAAGATAAACACTGAACAAAAAACCCCAAAAAAAAAGAAGTAGTGGGAAATGTAAAGCCGGCGGCGTAATTAAAAATTGTTATCAATTTCAATGGCTAATTGTTGTAGCGCACAGCCAGAAATTAACAACACAAGCGACATATGTACAAAAACATGCATGAATTTAAATCTGCATTTCGAAAAAAATGGTTTTTTCTATATTCTATATTCATGAATACAAAGCATGACCATCTACAAAGTAAATATACTAATAAGCTCGACTAGAAAATACCCATTAGCCTAAGCCTTAAACGTATACTGAATATGTATCCATGTGCCTATCGGTTATGGTTTGAGTTATCGATGGTTTGGAAAAACTTTATATATTCTAAATCGCAAACTTTTAACTCTTATGGTATTTGAGATACTTCATATTTTTCTTTAGCCCATGTGACACATTTTCAAGAGTTCAAAGCAGAAAGAGGTTAAACAAAAAAGTATAAAGATTAAAAGGATAAACGAATATAATAGTGAATATGTATTTTGATTACACACTAAAATAAAATTTTAAATAAAGTCCACAGACTAAAAAGCTGAACGACTAAAAGTATTGAATAAACCAACGCTTTTCACACAAAAATACATTTTGATAAAATTCGAAGAACATACAAAAAAAAAAAATGGGTTACGCAACGTACTGTGACACACACACATGCATACACATTTTGTAAAATTTGTTGCATATTAAAAATATATTTATATTTCTGTGCGTGTTGCAAACTATCAGAAAAGCTTTGGGCTAAGACTTAAAATCATTGTCTTTACTTTATTAAAAATAAATAAAAATGAAAAAAAGATGAAGCTAGAAGCACACACACACACACACACAAAAACCTTGTTGATTTTATTCTCAACTTGAATCTTTATCGAACAAATTGAGCTGCAGATTTTCCACTTTGCCATTTCCGGCTAACAAGGCGGCCATTTTGTTGTTTGCACACACACACGCACAATGCACTACTGTCTTTAAAGATAACTACTCGGATTTGTGGCCATAGTTCATTTTCAATCAAGTGTTAAGATTGATTTTGCCCAACTTTGCCTTTTAACACATTTATTATAATAATTTTTTCAGTAAAAATCTATAAATATTTAATATATGTATATGCATATATGGACAAGTTTGCGACTTTACTAATGCATTTTGAGTGCGCTCAAAGCCCCATTGACAGCAGGACGACCAAGTTTAGTGTGGTTCCTAACTTTTTTAAATCAATTTATTGCGCAAATTAAGTTGCACAAAAAGCACAAAGTGACACTTGCGCTTATTATGGACACACAGAGAGAGACAGTCTCCCACATGTGTTTAAGGACTTGCTGTGTAATTGAGTTAATAAGCAAAACTAGTGCACAAAGCTAAACACAACAAAATTCACAAACTTTAATTCAAAATTGGTTTGGTTTAACTCTGGCAAAGATCTAAACGTTACAGCTTATGATAATGTCAATGTTAAGCTTGGTTGGGAAGATATATATGCTATCGCTTTGGATCGAATACGACATCGTTTGCGAATAATGCCAAGGCAGCTTTTGAGACGCCAGCTTGTGAATTATAAGCGCCATCCTATCAACTTTGATTGACAAACTGTTTGATTGACAGCCCGTCGAAATGGTTAGACTAGTTAGATACCCTTAGCTAGTGGATTCTGAGTTGCAATTGGCGTTATCTCAAGTTCTTGTATAGGAAAATCAAGTATTGAAAGACTTTTCATTGTTATCGATTGCGTTAATCAATTAGACCGTAAGGAACTATCGATAATATGAGACTTACGTTGGTATAAAGCTTTAAAGGTCTCCGATTTTGAACAGATAGACGAATGGCGATATTTCACAATTTTGTGTATAGAAAACTAATTATTAAAGCTCTTTTAATTGTTATCGATAACGTGTATCGCACGTTAACGAAAGCAGCTATCGATCATATGAAACTAACATTGTTATCTTTCTTTTAAAGTCTCCGATTTCATGTCGAACAAGCCAAACAAGCTTATCAAGCATAAATACTCCTAACGTAGACATTTTTAAGTCGAGTAGTGTATCTCAAAGTTCCCATACGTTCAGTTGTATTTTGGTTTTGTTTTCATTTGATTCGTTTCGATTTTGATATTCTTAAAGCTATCAGGCACGCGACTCCAAAATGAAACCAAAAAAAACTAAACTCTTTGTAGCTTCGTAAATTGCGAGTCATGTCGCGTAGCTTTTGTTGGTTTAATTTTTTTTATTTTTTTGTATTAGGTGTTAGATTGCCGTAGCGCACAAATAAAGTAGCCAAGTGCGAGGTGAATCGAAAATGTTGCTTCTCGCCTTTAACAAGTTGAAGCCATACGCTTGTCAATTGGTCATTTATAAGCGCTAATTGGCAAAGCAAATTGACGTTAATATAAATGGATTTGTAGCAACAAAAATAGAAATAACTTTTCCTAATAACTACGGGCCATAATCTTAATCTTGTCTACATTATGTGCTCGCACTTTTCTTCATGCTTTTATGCACTTATCTGCCGCACAGCAACAAAAAAATTGATAAAACTAGTAGAAAGGCTCCAATCGAGAAATCCCGACTAGGACATACCCTTAACCCCATATGTGTATATTAACCCTGTGACCAATATGACAAAACTTCAAACCGCGATATCTCCAGTATTTCTTAACCGATTTTGATCAAATTTTTGTAAATGTTTATTTCGACTCGGCTGTTGATGCTGATTAAAAACATATACACTTTATGGGGTCGGAGATGCTTTCTTATGTCTGTTACATATACATTTGCACAAAACCATTATACCCTTATTAACCCATTTAATGGGTTAAGGGTATAACAAAAAGAATGTGGCACAAATAGCTCACTAAAATATGAGTTTTAAAAATAGCTGCTTGACAGCATAGATACCAAATTAATAATTGAACTAAAGATTAAACAGAGTTTCTCACGCGTAGCAGAATAGATTAATAAACAACTACTATCAAAGCCAAACAAATACACGTCGTGACAATATCTTTCAACGTAACTATCGAAATTTGTATCTTGTACAAATATTTAACTCATACAACTGACATTAGTTGTTTTCTATGATAATGAATTACTTTAAAACAATAAAGGAAGTAAAATTCAGCCTAAAACTTTTTGATATTATTATAAACCACTTTCTCCTGTTGCTTGAAAACTGTAACAAAATGTTGCCAAAATAGAAACCCTCTCAAATTAGGTTAAACCTAGCGCATCGAAGCGTTACATGCTGATAAGACTTAACACACACCTATTTGTTGTGCCAAATTGTGCAAAAGTTTATAAAGTTGGCAAATTTTGGACTTTTCTATAAATGCTCAACGTTTTTTTTTGCCGTTTTGCTTGTAAAATTCCAATTCTTTAGCTCCATTTCTCTGTCTGTCTTTTATGCTGCAGGTTTAGACACGTGCAATGTGGCACTCTCCTTATGCTGCAACCTTCCTTTTACCTGATTATGCGCTTTTATGGACATTGCAAAGACTCGTTTGTCTCACACACACATATGGTGCAGCATTGCGTTCAAAGTCCACAAGAATGCAAGCAAAAAAAAAATACTTAAATACCAATGTAATGTGTGAAAGAAGTGGGAAATTGAATACGACTCGAAACATTATACGAACTTTTCTGAAATAAAGTTATTGAAAACCTATCCTAAGTATTTTTTTACAAAAACACAATCAAAGTTTAATCTTTGCACTTACACTAACTCCCTCCCTACACCTCTCCCGCCCTATATCTCACTTCGTCTTGCTCTCTCTATCTCTTACTGACACACAGGGCCAGAAAACGCTTTGCTCTCCCTTTTAAACGTCTGTCTTTCTCTTTGATTCTCTTTGGCGCTATGTAAAATACGTATTACAATCTCTGATCTCTCTCACTCTCTCTCTTTGGGTTTCTTGTGGCTCTCTCTCTCTCTCTCTCTCTCTTGGTGACATTTTTTTTCGAGCTGTTTCACTTCGTTTTCTTATCAACAGCTGGTGACAGTTCCAATATTCGTTCGTTGTTGTTTCAATTACGTAGCATTGATAGGGCCAGAGCTCTATAGCAAATGGGCCCACGATCCGATCCGATCCGGCCGTAATCAAAAGTCAAAGTCACCCCTCACACACTCCCTTTTGGCATTTGTTGGATCCAGTTTGGAATCTATACGACATTTGAAGCGTTTAGCGGTAACTGAACTTTTCACATATACATATAGACTCTATATCAAGATACATAAATATATGTTTGTTTGTTTGTGTGTGCGCATACATTTTTGAGGCAGTATGCGCATACTTTGTTGTTGTTTTTTTAATTACTTGACCATAGTAATCGGCCCATAATGAAAATGCTGTGCTTATCTTTTCTTTCTTTTGGGTTTCTTTTGCGTTTGATTATTATTTTTCCTGCCACATACATATATTTATAATTTTCTTTGACTTTGTGTTGTTGTTGTTGCTGTTGTTGATTGCTGCTGAGACACAAAAATAGCAACACCCAAGAGACACAAAGAGAGAGAGAGAGAGAGAGAAGTTGAGAGACCGGCGAACCGGTTGTGAAAAACTTGGCTGTGGGCAAGGCAGGGAAAATACTTGTATTATTATTGAGTAGTATGCGACTTCGACTTCGAACTATGCGGCAACAGGTCCAAACACACACACACACACATACATACGTAAGTGCATTTATGTATGTATGTATGTGTATATTGCAGTGATCTTAACAACAACAACAACAAAAATCGAGTTAAAAAGTGGTTTGCTCCAGTCCCCAACTTTGGTGATGCCCATTCTCTGCCCCGCTTAAGGTCGTCTGTAGAACGGAACCCAAAGACGACGACCACGACGTGTTTCGAGTTTGCTCGCACAACAAATACCCTACAATGCAAATTGAATAATTGAGGACGAAAACCGTTGCTAGAACCCAAGGCTTTTGAATGATAGTTATCGATAAAATCATGCAAAAGATCTATTTAAAAATTTACGAATGAATTCGACTAAAGAGAGCTTAATACTCAACTTAATTCAAAGTTATTTTCAATTAAAGCCTTATAATTACATATTGATATTAATCGATAACACATGAAAATGATTTTCTTAATCCTTATGACAATAAATTAAAATCAAAATTAGATGTCTAACCGATTTTAGAGCCCTTCTCACACTCATCACTATAGTTTCTTTATTCGATATTTATCGATAATTTGACAAAGAGCTTATATTTCTTTCGTTAAATAGTTTCTTCACTTCTTAATACCCTTTCAATACTTATTTTACAAGCACAAACTATGATGATCATTTGCTTGATGGTAATTATCATCATGATCATCATTATGCCGGCAAACATCGATGACGCCGGTCAAAGAATGTGCTACCGAACCCCTCCATCCTCCAGCTCCAATCCAATCATATCAGAGAGTCCCACACTGAGGCCACAAACAAGTTTTACGTTCTACGACGGCTTGGATCGGATCGCATCGTGTACTGTCAAGATCGTTCATAAACAGACCAAAGATCGGATCGCATGCAAAAGAGAGACTGGGGGTAAAGGAGGCGTCAGTGGATATTGCACATGCAACAAGCAACCAACAACAATCGACAACTGGCAACACTGGCTTACAGGTTGCAGATTCTTTGGTTTAGTCTTAGTATACAGTCGTCGCTGTAGTTGTAAAAGGTTAGGTTCTTAAAGCGATTTAATAAGTTCCCAAGTTTGTTATGGTCCTTTACATCAAGCTATTCTAAAACAATCCAAGAATATGATGACTACATATTTCCCTTAATTAGGACAAAAGCAAAGTTACATTTTTATTAAAGGAAATAGGATCTATTGAATTAAAGCTTCATACAAACACTTTGCATCCAAAAAACTAACAATATCGTACGAAAATCTTAAAAAACTTAAGCTTCCAAGCATATGATAACTACATTTTTGCCTTGATTTAGACGTCAGCAAAAGTTCAATTATTATTCATATTCATACCATATTTACTTTACCATTATAGTTCCTCCCCAACTTTGTATTTTGGTTATGGGGGCATGTGTTAAATGATAATCAAAATTCAAATCGATAGCGAAAATATTAAACAAATAATCAAGTTCTTGACTATTTGCTCTCAAACGAGCGAGCAGAAACAACAACAAACAAATAGGAAAAAAGCATCAAAAAAAAGAAACGCCCGCACAATGCGCTTCGATGCTTAAGTGTTTCCATTGTTTATACAATATTTTGTAGTTAATTCAATATAAAATAAAAGTCAAACAAAAGCCAAAGCTAAATTGAGATACTCTAACAACCAAACACAAAATAAAATAAAATTTAATGAATACAAACAATTTATTGTTCTTATAATAATATTTAATTAGTAATATTTCGACACATTTTGTTTGCTTTGAATTTGGATTAATTTACGTTTGTGCAATAAAATGCAAACAGCTTTGACTTTTAACAATAGTTCAAATCATTTCCATCTTAGGAATATACAATATGCATTACATAAACATGAGTTAAGAAAGCCTAATGGAACTTGCAAGAAAAACATGTTAAGAAAATCTTTCAAAAGTAAAATCTCTTTATTTTGTATACCCTTAACCCATAAAGTAGTTTAAAAAAAAAGGGTATCATGGTTTTGTTCACAGTAATTAATTAATTAAGTTATGTTCTTGGTAACGGCTTAAGGGTATGTCCTAAGTCGAGCTTTTTCGATTAGAGTTTTTTTATCCGTTGAAAGTTCGTATGAAGAAACCTTTCTTGGAAAATCGGCAAACCTGATAGCTTTTTGCTACCGAGACGTAATGAAATATGATTTGGATTAATTGGAATTGTTGTTTAAGATAAAAATACAACAAAAATCAATTCATGTTAAAAAATTGATTGCTCATTTGTAAAATTGTATTGTTATAATAGTACTATGATGACCTCAAGGAATTTTGATATAAAGATTCATTTTAACACTTACTTTTCCCATTTTAAACACTAAAATCTAAATTTTCTCCAACAATGGCGCCAGGCAAACAACAACAACAACAAATAACACTAACAAACAACAAAATAAAACACACAATTTATCAACAATTTACATGCCAAGTCCAAGGCGTTTGTTAAGTGTTATTAAAATTACAACGAAAAAAAAAACAAAAGCAAAAAAACAAACTAAAAGCAACAAAGTAGCTAAAGCCATGTGTTTATATATGTATGTACGTATGTATGTATGTGCATCTGAGCTTGGAATCTGTCGTTGCTGCCTCATGAATATGCAACAAAAATATAAAAAGCCAACGAACGCATCGAAGGAAATGCCGTATAGTTTTCCCAATCATAAATTATAGTGCAAAGTTTTCTGGAAAATTGCAAGCCTGACATTTTTTTTTTTTTGCCAGGTGATAATCAAAAGACAATTATAACTACCAATAAACATATGAATAAAGACAGCAGAGGAGATAGAAAGGGGTGAAAAGAGGAAGTTCGAGAAGATTTCCTTAGTTTTTGAAGCATTTTCAATAGATTCAATTCATAATTCTCAATTCTTAAATGTTTTAACAATAATATTCGAAATATTTATAACACAAAGTGTTACAAAGTCATTCTAAGCCCAAAACAAAGTTCACAGATTTAAATCATTTTGAACTGTTTGAACCTAAAATCAGCCCTTAGCCAGTTTGAAGCGGTATTGGTAAGGGTTTGCAGGGTGTCGAAGGGGGCGGTGCACAATTGTATGATTACTACAACTATACGCTGCACATACTTATACACATACACACATGTACATAGTACTATATCATTATCTAATAGCTGCGCATTCAACAAATTTAAACGGCGCAAGTTGTTGAACTGTGAGTTCTACTACAACTGTAGACGAAGGCCTTCCTAAACCCCCGCCCCTCCCTATACCCTCTTTACCCATTACCCAAGCCCACTTGACCAGGCACTCGTCACTTTATCGCGCGTATCGTGCATGAATGTGTATATATATATATGTTTACAGTAATGTGCATATAGTTAGAAACTGCTTGAAGGAAAAGAAGAAAGAAACTTTTCGAAAATTTCTTCCATGCAAAGTATTTCTAATTATGTGAACACCATTGTAGCTGTAAGTATTTGATGTGTATGTGTGCTTAAATCAAGTATACGTGTCAATCACACAAAACGTCTTTAAAGTGTCAACAATAACAACAATAATAAGTATTATTAATATTGTATTGTAAGTACTTAATAATAATAACCAATATGTATTAAGAATCAGCAATAACAACGACGACAAAAAACACAGCGATAAACAATAAACGATTATCATTAAGATAAACATTATATTGCAAAAGCAAGAAACGTGTGATAGTTCTTGACTTAGAAAAATAAACAAGTAAGAAGGCTCTAGTTAAAAGATCTCGTCTAGGAAATACCCTTAATCCGTAACAAATTTTAAACTGCGATATCTTTAGTGTTCCTTAACCGATTTTTAACAAATTTTTTAAAATGTTCATTATCATTATTACTATCCATAGTTTCAAACCATATCTTCACTATTTTGGAGTTAAAGTTCTTTTTGTTGTCGATTACAAGAGTATATCAGAAGAGTTATCGATAGTTTGATACAATTTTATTCTGCTCATGGTATAGGAGAGCTTAAGTTTAGAATCTGGAGTCTTTAGCTTTTATAGTCTCTGAAATTGGCGCCTTCAAACAGACTGACAGACAGATCTTTCCATGCTCTCGACTCGTCTGTTGATGCTAATCAAGAATATATATACTTTATGAAGTCGAAGATGCTTCCTTCTGTCTGTAACATACATTTGCACAAAACCGTTATACCCTTATTTACCCATTTTATGGATTAAGGGTACAAAAAAAAGCTAGATTCCTTAAGTAAATATTACTTGAATTAAAAATAAACTTTTGAATATTAATGTAAGAAAAATCTTAATCCAAAACTAAATCTTTAGTTTACCTAATAATATTTTTTTTGCTTCAAAAATGTCGATATTGAAAGGACAGCTTTGCAAAAGTTCCAGATTTAATCACATGTAAAATTATTTACTTTTGCAATTAAAAAGATATGAAAAAAAAAAACAAAAACTGCATAAACATAATCTAAATATATATAAATTTCGTGGAGAAATGTGAAGAGTTTGGGTTTTATATAATTCGTAATTGGCAAAGAATTTAATCGTCAAATCTGTTGATTCCACAACTACTTAATACTTCATTCCGTTCATAAATATAAGTAGTTCTCATCTTCTTATAAGCTTTGACAGCTGAGGGGGAGAAGAGCAGGCTAAGGCAGGGAAGACACGTGGGTGGCCCGTTGGCAAATGTTAATCCGAATGCGGAAACAGCACTTAAAATACGTGAAATATTTATGCACTTCAACAAAAATCATATCTAGTTACAGTTGATTCTCAGAATTCTTGAGCTTCACAATTCTTAATATTATGAGTTTCAACTTTGAGCGAATTTTTTATAGTGGTTTAACAAACTACTTAAGAATTCCGATTGATTAGGAGAAATTTTCTATAACTATGATGTTGTTCAACCGATTTTAAAATTTTCACACCTGATCTATTATGATATACCTGATATATATTATGTAAAAGTTTTTAAAGCAAGTTCATACACAAAAAAGTCACAGATAGTTCGGTACTAGCTTCCGATACTCTTTAGAAAAGGAAGTGTAATCAAATAAGATCGAGTTAAAATATATACAGTTAACACTCGGTAAACGAACGCCCCCGAATAATAATATTTCGCATAAAAAACAATTTTTTTTTTTCAAACGTCAAACGTATACTTATGGCCAATAAAGGTATTTAGTTTAATATATTTTTATTAATAATAAATAATTAATTTGATGAATTATTATTATGTTATATTATTTGATAAATTCGATAAAATTTATGATTTTTAATATTTTTTTAATAATCTTTTCATTTATAAAATTTTTTCTAAGTGTATTCTTATACTTTGTGTCGATACATTTACGTGCATCTTTTATATCTTGTATCTTAAAGATACGTACAAAAACGTATACGTACGTATGTATGTATATACATTGAGTGTACTTATATGCTGATTATAATCAAGTGGGTGTTGTATCCAACATGAATGAAACTACACACACACACGCACACACACACACACATACACACATGCATACTTTAAATGGCAAGTGGCACACACACACACACAAAACAAAATCTCAGTCATATATCTCAAAGAAGGTGTATGCGTATCTGTGTGTGTGTTGCTGTGCGTGTGTGTGGTTGTGTGTGTGTGCAAAGCAATCGAATCAAGAGACAAACTGGGTAATTGGTTCATTATTATATTGTCGTAGAATCCAACGACATCCGCTCGCTAATGTAAATTACACAATTCGTCTTGGTTTTATTTAGTTTTTTTTTATGTCGATATCTCATCATAAACATTTTTTTTTTTTCGTTTCGACGAATGTTTAATATATCGAATATTGAGAAAAAAAAACTTCCATTGTTTATGGCTCAATTCTTAGCATTCCATTACACTTGAGCTTAGCTTACAAAGAAGTTTCCAATCTCATGTTTCATAGCACAGAATTACAAAGAACTTTTTGTTTATATCAATTAAAGGCAGTCTAAACATTAGTCTAGACAAACTATTGGACGAAATGTGAGTAAGTTAGGTTCTGGATAAAAAAGTTTTCAAAGCGGAATGGAAAAGTTTTGAATTTTTGTAAGTTTTTTCTATATCCTATCAAAAACTTAAAGCAAAAAATACCAAAAAAAAAAATCTGAATGGAAAATGTTTGTTTTTTGTTGCTATTTAAGAGACTCGAATCAAAACGAAACCAAAAGCGATAAAGAGCAAACAAGAGAGAGCGAGAGAGAAGGCAGCTGATAATGCGAAGCGTCTCGATCGAACAACAAAAACAACAACTGGAATACAATGGGAATTATCAGTGGAACTGCGTGATATGATTATCAAAAGGTTCTCTTCTTCTCATTGTTGTTGGCAACGGCATTTCTTTATACACACACACACACATACACATACACCCACATACATATGTAAAACAGTTTATTTGCCTTCTTCTTCTTCGTTTTCAGCGTGCCTTTCAATAGTTACAACAACAAAAAGCAACAAGTGCAAAAAAATGTCAAAGTGAAAATAATTTTGCACTATGCTTGACTAGCGTATACCCTGCACGTATCTAGTTTCAACTTCGCCCATAAAATTCATTTTAGCAAAATGTCACGTTTTGCATAAAAAACTAAAATATGGCAAAAGCTATTAAAAAAAAAAAAAACAAATCATAGCAACAAGCATTAACGAGCGCAACGACTGCACAATACTGTTTTTTGAAACAAAAAAGCTTTGATAAGCTCATGAATCATATTGTGTTAGATTAACTTTTTTCGATGTATGCAAAATGCTAGCTTAAAGAACAAAAACGAAAATGAGCAACAACAACAACAAAAGCACTTTCATTGATAAACAGAAGCAGAGAAGAAGAAGAAGAAACCAGGAGCATAAAAAGATCAATGGCTCTTGTTGTTGTTGTTGTTATTATTGCACTTTGTCTTGCGGCATTTGTCTTACGCTCTCTCAATCTCACTCTCACAAACAGACAGACGGATGTTCGGGGGAGGCTTGCATACTTACATGCATAAATATATGAATATGTTTTTGTCCCAAAGTAGGCGGCAGGCAGCAACAACAACAACTGCAAGATTGAGCTTTGCTGAGCATCAATCGACGACAATTGAGACTAACCAACATTAAACTGTAACTTCCTCACACACACACATAGAACACTGAACACACCCACACGTACGCAGACTTTGCTTTACATGTAACATTTGCGGTAAAACTTTACTTTTTTTTTAGTCACTTTTTAAAACACTTAAAAAAAAATAATATTCAAACACACTATTAGCATATTTTTTTAAAATAAATGCGCGCGCTTTTAAAAAAAACAACAACAACAGCAAACAAATAAATATATAAAAACAGCGCGGCATTAAATATTGGATTAAAGAAAAATAAAGATAATATTAAGTAAATACATATGAAGAGCCACGAATATAAATTAAATAATACACATGCATTCATATACATATTGTATATAAATAAATATGTACATTGTCTTCGCTTCGCCTTGTTGCTGTGTTAATATTAAAATTATTGCTGTTGTTGTTGTTGTTGACAGAGCAACGACAACGAACGGTAAGGAACACGCACGCAGAGCGCACAACGAACGATCTGACACGCACGAAATGCAAAAACGCACTGAAAAGTGATATTTATAAAAGAGAGTAGCGACACTTTATTATTTACGAAATGCTCCACGCATTTGGGCATCAATTCCCAATTGCATTGCACGATCGCACACACTCACACTCGCACACATTCGCTCTCTCTCTCTCTCTCTTTTTGGCTCCCTCTCTCGAGTAATACTCGCTCTTGCTGTGACTCTCACACTATCGCGCCCAACTGCTGCAAATATTTGATCATCCCAATAAGCCGCATATGGTTTGTAATTGTGATTTTAACACAAAGAGCGCAAAACGCAGAAACAAAAAAAACTAAAACAGATTTAAATTCAGCTCTATTTGGCACTGTTATGCTCAATTGCTGTTATGCATGCGTTTTTGTTACTAGCATGATACTCGATCATTTGTCGGCTTAACAGGTGTGTGCTGTAGAATGATACCTGCAAGTTCGAATGGTTTTTTTGTTAATTTATTAATAAAGAAAAAAAAGCTTAGTACTCTTGCGCCTGAACAGTGCTTTTACAGCGCCATTAGGCCGTTACGTTTTGAAATTGAATAGCCGAGCTTTAATTGACAGTGGCTTTTAAACCATCAAGCACAGTGCGTGCACAAACAACATCAAACCTTGACGAATATAGCATAGGCACAGTGCACACAAAACTGTACAAACACAATTGCCGCTCAACCATTATTTATAGCTTTTTAAATACATTTTAATAAGATTTTTATGCGTTTTTCTCTTTCATTTCTTTATTTACACATTACATAAATTGTTAGTTAATGGGTGCGTGTTTTTGTTTGTTTTGAATGAAAAGAATGACAGAAATTGGCATACATAATAATTATATATATATAATATATAAAAAAAAACATAAAATCTACAACTTGTTGTTGTTGTTCTGTGTGTTTGTTAAGCGCGCAATGCGACAAACTGTTGAAACACCTCCAATATATGTGTGTCCAGATCAGATGTAAAGAGCAACGTCTCCAAGGTGCTGCTATACTTTTGCACTTGTTCATGATGCTGCAAATATAGTATACGGATGAGACAAGGCATTGGAGAGAAGTAACTCTGGCTTACCATGAGGAAGACCTGCTGCAGGCGTCCAATGGTCCAGCGATACCAATCTGTATCCGGATCACGTCCATCCGTATCGGAACGCAACAAATGCTCGGATAGTATCATTATGAAGCGTTGGAAGACAATCAGGAAAAGACGCTTCTGATTGACATTCGCTGCCTCCAGTTTCTCCTCCATGCGTTCAACGACCTGCGATATGCCTATTGATAAGAATCTTCTATTGGCTTTCTCCAAGGTATAGCTTACCTCCTCGGATGGCTTGTCCGTGTGTGTGATGGGTTTCTTGCGTTTGTGCGGCGTATCTTCATCTGTATCGCTCGAGGATGAATCCGCTTTCGATAGCTTCTCCTTGGCATCGCTCAGTTCCACATCTGATACGAAAAACAAACGTTAAAAACAGCTTAAATAAAACCGAATCGAAAACTTACTCAGCTTGATGACATGCTTGTTCATCTTCTTGATGGTTAGATGTAGTATCTCCCATAGATACATTTTGGTAAACTCGCCGGTCATCTCCTTCGAGAATATCCATGTGGCAACTGCCGAACAATCAACAACCTGTAGCTTTAGCAGCTTATCAATCAGGACAACCATCATCTGCTGATGCGATGACCACAGCTCAAATATGTTATGCAATATGCAGATTTGTGCCTCCTCCGTTTCGGCCAAGGCCCGAAAGACCACATGAAACTTCGATATGGCCGCAAAACTATGCGAAAACGATTTCGAGCCCAAATTCAACAACGTCTGCACAAACACATCGATCTTCAGGGCATTGAAACTGCCATCGGACATCTCTTCGCCGCTGTAACCCGTGCTGGGTATCTCTTTCAGTATGTTGACAACCTCCTCGGGTGTACACTTCTGCCGTATGGCGCCCACCAGCTGCAGTGCCACGGTTGTTCCAGCCAAATTGGCTGCAAAAAAAAAGGAGGGGAAGCAGTTAAGTAATTGGTTATTTTATGCATGAAGAACTATTGTTAGAGGAATTGCTTTATAAGAAAACTTTTCTGATGAGCTAAAAGCTTAAAGTTAACTTAAAATTAAATATTTAAGGGTATTCTCTAGGCAAAAATGAATTTAACATCTCTTTCCAAAAAGCAAAAGCCGCTAAAAAACAGCTAAAAATAGTACAATCATAAAATTTTTAAAAAATTGGTCAAAAGAAAACTTTTGAATAGAAAATATAAAAGATCTTTAAACTTAAGTCTAGAAAATCCTAATACAAAAGCTTTTTAGTTCCTTTCTCATGATTGTTAGCAGTTTTTAGCCGTTTTTTGGGTACTTTTAACTGGAGATTCTTGCTGTTTAGCAGTATATTGGCTGAAACAAAGCTCCCTTCGACTTTTAATTCTCTCGCAACTAGAATTTAAACAAGCAAGAAGGCTCCTAGTCGAGGAATCCGGACTAGGTTTAACCACTAACTCTTAACGTAATGTGGCTGAACTTCAATTTGGAATATCTTTAACCAATTTTATTTAGATGTTCATTATTTTATACATAGTTTTGAACCTCATTCAATTCAAGATATTTTCGGTATCGATTTCATGTGAAGATCGAAAACTGAAAGAGTTACCGAAAGTTCAAACAAACGGTTAAGTTCCAAATCTGAAGTTTTTAGCTCTTATAGGCTCTGAGGATTATACAAACGGACATATCGACTTATCTGTTGATGCTGATCAAGAATATATATACATTATGGGTTTGGAGATGCTTCCGTCTGTCTGTTATATACTTTTCCCCAACACAACTTCAGCCTTTTTGACCTATTTTAAGAGTTATGACTATATAATTATACTTTAAGATAATAAATTTACCAAGAATAAAGCTTTTATCTAGCTTTTTTTCACAGATCTTATTGACCTTACTCAAAATACACACACACACACACTAACTATATTGAAAATAACAACAAAATCAAATCAAATTTAAGGCCTAATTAAAATGCAACAAACATTCCATCGATTTTTTTGAGAATAAACTGCTTAAAGCAAGAAGTAAACAAAAAAGCTAATTAACGTGGGTTTTTCTAGTAGGAAATTGTGACTAAATTTGTGTACACGCTGTTTTAGTTGACACTTTCGCTTGCAACAGTTGCAGCAACAAGCAGTAATAAACGTATTAAAGCGCTGCCACGTGGAACCAAGCGTTACTGCCGCCTGCCTTGCCTGCCTGCCTGCCTGCGTTACTAATGATCAGCATTTGAAGCTTTTGATTCCCGCCCCAACTAGCAATTACATGCAATTTATTGGCACTTGAGTCGATTATGTCAATGAAATGCGTAAGACACGAACGACGGAAAGAGAGGGAGAGAGAGAGGGAGAAAAAAAGCAAATGCGGAAACTGCAACAAGTTGTTCGACCCAGTTGCCTGTGACTTGGCCTTAGTTTGAGGCCAATGAGAAGAAACAATGGCTAAGAATCGCCATTGTGGCAAGTGGAGCGTGTCAAGATCAGCGGTTAAAGTTCACAGCATTTGGCTTGAGAAGCACCGAAGCACCAACAAAGATCATATGATTGTTTATTTTATTAGCTGAATATGTGTATGAAGCGTGCCATAAGTCGGATTCGCATTGAAAAGTCTTCAAAAAATTCCAAACAGACTTTTAAATGCTCTCGCTGTTGGCAAAGTTTCTCAAGGAACTTAAATTTTCTGAGAAAAGACAAAACAATTTGTGTTTAAAAAAATCAACTTTAGTCTAGAAAATCTTTCGCTAAATCATATAATAATTTCTTCACAAATTTTCTAAAAAAAAAAAAACCTTAAATCTCTTGTAAAACATTAAAAATCTCTTATAAGAGATTAACTTCATAAGTTCGGTTTTTTTGATAGTTTTTTATCAACGTCTTAAGACCTTTTACAGGGTATTTACCTTAGGTTAGCATTAGCTTGATTAGCATTCAATTTGTCTATAAGCACAAATGCTATTTTCACGGATCTTTGATTTTAAGCTCAAATTGAGCATAACCTCAAACAAAATCTCAGAGATCATGGAGGTTCATGGCGGGCTGTTACATCAAGCATAACAAAATATACATATTTATGGTCAGATCTCAATTTAATCAAAGCTTAAAATCACAAAGATGTTTATGAAGCTAGGAATAAAGTTTTTATTCTATAAATGTTAAAGAATCATCTGGAATATTATGGAATATTTATTAAAACTGCAAAGCAACAGACCTTAAAAAGTCTCCTCAAACCCAAAGTAAAAGTTATTTTGATTTTTCTGAAGAGTTTCAAGCCGCTTTAAACTCATTACTTTCATTCTTTGATCTTCAAATCAACAAAAAGAAAACGAAACGAGAACAAACAGTGCAAGGTAAAACGCAATTAGAACACGACAATCAGATGGAATGGATGGGGATGGGTTCCACTATTGAACTTCAGCGAAGCGAACAGCAACATATCTCGTCCGGGCCATCTCTGAAACAAACTATGGACTTAACTTAAGCTCAACTCAGATCCGATCAAGCTAGGAGCTTAACTCTAGTTTTCTTATACCTCTTGACAGAAAATTTATGTAAAGGGTTTATACAATTGTTGAGATGGAATGAAACTTGAAAAAGTAGAAATTTCGATTTCATACGAAGAAGTCTTATATAATGAATTAATTTCCAGAATAATGCGATTTGGTTTCATCAAAAACAATTATATGTAACAAGTTTTCCCTATAACAAACATTTTTTCGTTCTCTTGAGATTCGTTATATAGAATTTCGACTGAAAATGTGATTGAAACGTATAAGCAAAAATCTCTTTTACTTGAAATCTCCCCCTTCAAAATCACCTGTTTTCTAGAGATTTGCAAATCGCCAGAGAAATCAACATGGAACCTGTACAGGGCATTAATTAGTTGAACGATCAAAAGTCGTTGCCAAAAATGCAAAAGTCGTTTCGCTAACTGACTGAGGCGGGGTCGTCTGCTGGGGTTTTTTGGGGTTGCTTTGGGGGGTTTTATGTTTTAGAGTTAAGAGCTGAGGCGTTTCTAGACATCCGCAAGTGTTGCATAAATGCGCGTTGCTAACTGTCTACGCCCCCTCTGCCCCCCGTCCCCGCTACCAAGCAGCAGCAGCTGAGGAAGATTGCGAAATTTGCCCACCGTTGGCGATGCGACGCTTGGCTGCTCCAATGAAAGCAGCAACAGCAGCAACCGAGTCTAACGGTTTGTTGGGCTTCGTCTTTATGACGATTTTATTATTAGTTTCAGTCAAGTTTTCGCGCGCGTGCCGCAAAGTTTCTCGCGTACTCAAAACAAAGATTCGCTTTTCAATATTCTTGAGTATTTTTTCATTTTTTTTGTTTTGTTGTTTGTTTTTTTTTAATGTGAAAATGAGGAAATATCGTTGCCTATTGAGCATTATCATGGCAATCGTAAGTGTTGCGTGTCCTGTTTATCGAAAGGATCTGTTAGGGAACTTCAAGGATTACCAATTAGTTAAAGGATCTCGTCAAAAAGAAGATACCTTAAACCCTTTCGAATCTTTACTTAAGTTCATTTCCCTTTCGTTAGCTGCAGCAGGGCACAGCGATTGTTGGCGGCGGAAGAGATTTGGTGTTGACCCCAAAGCAATCACTGCAGCTAAATGGCAAACGCATCTACTATGGAGAGCAGCAGCAGTCAGGACACGGCCAGGAGTTGAAGCAGGAGCAAACGGAACGTCCCTGGGAACGTACCCTAAAGCATGTAACGTACGTTACGCTCTTTACCGATGCAGCCCTGGGTGCAGCGGCAGGGAA
Organism: Scaptomyza pallida; assembly: GCA_018152965.1. Taxonomy (NCBI): domain Eukaryota; kingdom Metazoa; phylum Arthropoda; class Insecta; order Diptera; family Drosophilidae; genus Scaptomyza; species Scaptomyza pallida. The sequence continues at coordinate 4,518,968 of JAECXP010000003.1, forward strand.
TCTTAGGTAAGTTCGTTTAGAGCGAAGGGTTAAGATATGATTATGATGTAATTTAGTGGGAAGTCGATTGGGAAGACTTTAACAAAGAGGATCTTTAGTAGCACTTTTTGAGCTTGTTTCTGGAAAGGAACCCTCTATTATTATGAATCTGGTTAAAACAACAAACAAAAATCATCTTTAACTTCTGTAGAAGTCAGTTTCTTTATACTTAAGACTTAGAATGAAAGAAAGGCCAAGTTGTAAGGGTTTCAAAGTATTCTAAGGGTAACAAGGCTAAAGCTAAGTCTTAAGCAAGGATTTCGGGAAATTCTTTCGGAAAAAAGTATTCTCTGAGATTCTTTTGCTAAATTCGATATGTAATTAAATTGTTACTTAATAGATAAAGTCTATAAAAAAATGTTGAAGAAAATTGCACTCTAAACCGATTTTCCGTAAATACAACTAAATAACAGGAAAATAATAGATCATATCAAATAAAACTTTCAAAAATATTACATTAACAAAGACATTTTAGATAGGGAAATGTCCAAAGCAAAGCATTTTGGAGAACTACTAGTTCATAAAGTTGATTAAGTAGACAAAAATGTTTAAATAGGAAGAAAGAAAGGGAGTTCCACTATTACAAATCAATAAAGTTTGTTAGGGTTACAAAGCTAAAACTCAGTCTTAAGAAAGGATTTCGGGAAATTCTATCTGAACAAAGTATTCTATACGATTCTTTTGCTAAATCAAATAATTAAATTGTAACTTAATAGATTGAATCTATATAAAAAAAAAAACGTTGAAGAAAATAAAACCTCAAACCGACTTTCCCAAAAAACAACTTATTTAAAGAAAAATAATAGATCACATCAAATGAAACTGAGAAAATATCAAAGACATTTCAGCTAGGAAAATGTTGAAAGCATAGCTTTTTTGAGAACTACAAGTTCATAAAGTTGATAAACCATACAAAAATGTTTTAATAGGAAGAGAGAAAGGGAATTCCTTAAACACACTTAAGATTTACCACGAAAATGCTTTTCCTCATTTGCACTTTCCCTAATGACGTTGATTAATCGCACTTTGTGCGGCAGTCAGCTGCACGATTATCATGATTTTTTGCAGACACCCTACCTGATGCCCCACGAGACGCCAACGGCGAGTGCATCGAGTCGTTTTGGTGATATTGTGACCTTGGCCAGCGGACGTTTAGAGCAATTGAGTGGCAATGGTAGCTATCAATTTGTGGAGGGCAATACAGCGGCAACACCAGCTGCTGTTGCTGCAACACGTGCGCTGTGGCGCGTGCAGCGTATACGTCATCGGGATGCAACAACAAATGATGCACGCTATGGTCAACGATATCATTATGAACTGAAGTTTAGTGTGACGCCGAGCATTGGTTATCCATCGCAGAGTTTCATCCAACGGGAATCGGATTATCCGCAGAGTTTTGCGGGTCACAGCTATCGGGAGCAGCAGCGTCGGGAGCAGGCATTCCAGGCCCAACGACGTTTGGATCGTTCGCCGCAGGCCACATTTGTGCGCAGCATATTCCAAGCGCCTCCCAATCTCAATATTGGTGAATACGTTAAGGGTAATGGGAATGGGAATGGGAATGGGCATGGGAATGGGAATGGGAATGGACATGGTAATGGGCACGGGAATGGCGATCCGAATGGTGGTCCATTGTTTCCGGGTTTGTTTAATATTGGACCGCGTCCCAACTTTATACCGGCGACAACGTTTCGGCCCAGTTATCCGCCAATGCTCAAGTATGCGCCACGTCCGGAGCATGCGCCCAATCCTCTCGAGCCGTTTTCAGTGCAACAAGATGCAGCCATTGTCGCGGGCGATGCTACGCCTGGGGCTCCCTTAGAGCCTGGCCATGCTCCACCCGTTACACATCATTTTCATCATCATTTCTATATGGCACCGGGTGGCGGCGGCAATCCTGCTCAATCCGAACTTCCTGTCTATCATCCGCCTCACCATCATCATCATCATCAGCAACATCAGCAGCATCATCAACAGTTGGAACAGCATCGCGTTCTGCACTTTCCTACCAATCGGGAGCCCATGGATGAGTCGGGTGAATCCTTGCAGCCAGGTGAGTTAGAGGAGCCTCACGAGGAACATCAAAGTTTTACGGGTAAGTTTCGACCTTAAAAATATTACTTGACAATTTGTAAGTTCAACTTTTTTAGGTTACGTGGATTATGCAGCCAAATATCATCACAATCCCAAGCTATCACCATTGCTCATCTATGCGGGCGTCTCGGCTCATCAGGAGCAGGAGCAGGAGCGGGAGCAGCAGGAGCAGGAGGTGGAGACACCACCACCAAAGGGTTTTGTGCAAAGTGAACCGCTAGAGGAGACCATCTATCGCTATTCCGAACCAGATCCGCTCTATGTGCATCAGCATCCCGTGGATGTGCTGCAGTTGGATGAGGATGAGGAGGAGCAGAGGGAAGAGTCCGAATCCGAATCGGCGGGCAGTCAAAAGCAACACAAACTAGCAACACCAACAACAACAACCAGCACAGTGGCCAACACAACAACAACAACAACAACATTGGCGCCACCAACAACAACAACAATGAGCTCCAGTTCGAGATCCAGCTTTGTGTCCACCTCAACGAATATAACGCCATTGCGTGCTTTAAGTCGTTATCGAACAACGCCGCGAACAACAACAGCAATGACGCCAACAACACCAACAACAACAACGACAGAGTTGCCAAGCATGATCAAATGGCGGCAGAGACGCAAAGAAAACGTCACCAGCAGCAGCAGCAGCGGGAGCAATGTGGATAGCAAACCAAAGAGCAGTCATCGTCATGAGTCCAAGGTGGCATTCAAGCCAACAGCCATGAAAACGAAAACAAAGACAACAACAAAAACACCATCGACAACAACAACAACAACGACAACAACAACACCATCGACAACAACAACAACGACAACAATGATGCCTTCATCAAACTCATCATCGTTGGGTGGGGAGGTCATTGAGGTGTTAACCCAAAAATCGGTTAGTAAATCGGTTAGCATCAAGGTGGGCGCCAATGGCGAAGAGATACCCATCATTGTCGACGATAACGATGATGATGATGATAACGTCAAGAAGAACGAAGTTAAGCACAGTTAAAAATACAACAAAACGAATCCAATGATTTAGCTTTTAAGTATTGTGACATAAGTTTTAAATGGGAATTTTTAAAAGGAATCAATAAAAACAAAAGGGAAGTTCTTTTAAAATAAAGAGAAATTTCAAGCGATTGTTGGGAAAACCCTTCGTTAGCTGTTCTACTGTTTCCTATAGTTTAGGTAATCCTCCATTAAACAAGAGTTCAATAAGTAAGAAGGCTTTAGTCGAGATATCCTGAATACTAGAATTGCGATATCAGGTGTTTCTAAACCGATTTTAATTAAATTTTTTCAAATGTTCATTATTTTACCCATAATGTTAAGCCTCATATTCACAATTTTAAAATTCAAGATTTTTTTGATATCGATAACACTATTTTGATCAATTTTTTTTAAATGTTCATTATTTTACCCATAGTTTAAAACCTCATTTTCACAATTTTGAAATTCAAGCTTTTTCTGTTATCGATAACAAGTGTATATCGGAAACCAGAAGTGTTATCGATAATTTGAAACAAACATGTTTATCTTATGGCATAGAAGAGTTTAAGTTTTAAATTCTATCAATCTCTAGCTCTTATAGTCTCTGAAGTCAACAGATATACAGACATGGCTATATCGACTCGACTGTTTATGCTAATCAAAAATATATATACTTTATGGGATCGGAGATGCTTCCTTCTGTCTGTTACATACATTTGCACAAAACCATTATATCCTTATTTTCCCATTTTATGGGTTAAGGGTAAAAAAAAAATTGTTAATGGGACGAAAGTTCAAGCGATTATATAAACATATTGTTGGAAAAACCCTTCGTTAACTGTTCTACTACGAGAAAACCTTAATTAAACTCCATAAAGCCTCGACTCACCTGCTTCCTCGCTGGTGTACTTGTAGTTAGGCACAGGTGTGACAGGAATTAGTTTTGCATATGTTGTTGGCATCATTTCGGTGATGCGCTGATGATACGATAGACTGAAAAAGGTAAGGAATACAAATAGAATAAGTTAAGAGAAAACAAAGTTAAGTTAATGCACAAACCGTAGGCACTTCAGTAGTACTTCCTGTATAAATTTGGGACGTGGATGCTCAGCGTCGAGCAAAAGACAACTGTCCCATTCATCCCAGGACCAGGTGAACTTGAAGTTACTCAAATGATAGCTAAACCAATTGACGAAACGATCAAAGCACGAAGTGTTCATCGAATCGATGCGCATGAACAGAATTTCCGTAGCCTGAGCCAAAACCTGAGGCAATGTGCCTGGCTGCAACTTGCACAGTTCGATCAGAATCGAGCCATAACAGATGTCCAAATAGCGTGGTGTTGGCATATGAAAGAGTTCCGCAAAGATGACCTCCACAATGCAGTATTCCAAGGGGATCTTGTGCTTAAATGGGAAGTTTAGGAGCTGAGCAGCGCAATCCTTGCGTTCATTGTGATGCGTCTCGATGATGTGATGCAGATGCTCCTCAATCAGAAAACGTTCAATTGAATGGGCACCAGGCAGATTGGGACCATCGGGGCAATCGGTATAGTCGAACATGCGATAGACAACCCAGGGCATGGGATACTCAAAGTTATCGTGATGCGGTGGTGGCGTTATCTGCGGCAGATTATGCTGCAATGCCTCGCACAGTATGGAATCGAAGACGAGATAGGGACGCGGGATATGCTTCTCGGCCCAGTTGTCCTGACGCAGCTTGCGTATTTGGGCCCACAGGCAGTCCAGGTACTCCTCTTGCGGATGCGGTGCATCCGATGTCCAGACGCGCAATGCATTATGATGCTTCTTTGAGCGCTTGTTCAAGTACACTTCGATGCGCAACAATAGCGACTCCAGCGATGACTCCTTCTTCTCGTAGAGATCACGGCCAACCCAGGGTAGCGTTGACAGCACAGCAAAGACAAACCAATCACGACGCACTTGCGGCACCGTATCCTCATTGGACACATCGATCATTGTGTCGAGCAGTTGGAGCAGACTCGTGGCCGAGATCACATGACAGTTGACCAGATCGGCAAGGAAACGCAGCGAATAACGTGCCGCATCCCAGCGGCACAGCTTCAATGACTCCTTGAACGTTTTCACCATGTGATCGACAAACTCGCCACCGAATTTATAGTTCTTGGCATTCAGTAGACCCACCAGTGTTGTGTAGACCGTGCATTTTTCAGGCATACGCACCGCGCAGTCTGAGAGGATGCGCAGGATCTTCAAACGGAATGTGCCCAGATCAGCCTCCAATACTGAAACCAGACCCTCGAGATTCGATTCGACTGATGATGTACTGCGTTCGCCCACACGCAATATAAGCGACTCTAGACGATCCTCAATCTCTTGGTTCTCGGAGACGCGACGACGCTTATTGCGTCTATGATCTGGATGTGTGGAGTGTGTAGTGAAACGTGTTGAAAATACGTTTAGAATATTTAGGAAACTAAGTTTAGAACTTACCGTAGCCCTCATCCTCGGTATCGTGTGCGCGTCGACGGCTCATATTTTGTATATTCGACTTTAAAAAACAATTGCCAACAAATCGCCGAAAACACAAGTCAAATTAGCACAGAGTCGCAAAAAAACTGCGGCGTTTTTTATCACTTTTAGTTTTTTCTTCCTCTTTTACGGTTTTTTTCTTCTTCTTAGTGGCACATTACCGGCACAAACGCTAGGCCTTTTGCAACAACTGTGGTTGCAATTTTTTACCTGTGCTCGTGCTTTGTGTGTTTTGTGCTGCGTTATTTACGTCAAATCAATTAAAATGTAATGCAAATCGCGTGCGAATAAATATATAAAGCCAAACAATTTTTGTTCAAAAGTCGGCTTCTTTTGCATCTCACTGTGTTAACGCGCAATGTGACCAGAGGTATAACATACAAAAAATACACTACGAGCACTAACCAACACACTTATCGCAACAAAAAAAAAAATACCAAAAAAAAAACGTATGATATTTTTTAATCAATTTCATAATTAATTGTTTGTTATTAACAAAGCTGCAATGTAATCAGTTAACTAATAAAATAATTGTGCTATATAAATAATACCAGGATTGCTTAATTGCTTTTAAGCGATATGTAGGCAAAAATATTTAAATACTTCGATAGCAGATCGATAATTATATTTTTTCTTCGTTCTCATATCGATGTAAAAAAGTGCACTGACAAATTGTCAGTGACAATTGTTGAGGCTTGCCTTTGGAATTCGTTCGGTTGGTTCGGTTCGTTTCGTTTTTCGTTTTTTCGTTTTTGTGCAAGCATATTTAGTTTAATGAAACGCAATTGAAAGTTGCAAACCGAATTCTGCTGTTCGCTGTGCAAATGAAATCATGGATCAGTTCTCGCACGACTTGACGCTCGCCCTCGAGGAAACCTCACTGATGGACAGGGCCAGCGGCGTTGGTAGGTGGGGCTCACGTCGCCGAACTCGATCAACGGGTAATTTGCGTAAGTGCTTGCAAGTGCATACTCCGTATGCACGTATATATATATGTGTATATATATATAGATAAATATATTAAAATGGTCTTTGTGACTTTCACTTCACTTCGCTTCAGCTTGTGCACCACAGCCCACAGAGGATTCATCTAGCAGCCCCACAGACACCCTTAATGTCCATGGGCATACACACGCACACGTACACACACATCATGGCCAGAGTCAGGCCACGAATATGGATGGCTTGGATGCAGGAAACATGCATAGCGCCGTTGCGTTGCCAGCCAGCGATTCGGATGACAAAGCCGAGACGGCCATGCTATTGCCGGTGCGTCTCAGTGCTGCCACAGCTGCTGTACGCATGGGCGTTAACGCCTTGGAATCTGATTCGCTGAACGAAACGACTTTCAGCCCAGCACGGTAATATGTCAACGTATGTAATTCGAATCGAATTCTATTCGCTTAACGTATCCAATTTCTATCAGTTTCTATAAGCCAAACTCGCGTCGCAAGCGCAAAATCAAGCGCATGTCAATGGAGTTTGAGTTTAGCAACAAGGATTCAAATTTCACTAACGAATCCCCATTGCATCCCAGCATGCTTGGTGGCTGCCTGGGCGGCACAACAACAACAACAACAACTACGGGCACACTGCGCAAACGTCTCCTCAAACCAACAACAACAACAGCAGCAACAACAACAACATCTGCCACAGCAGCAGCAACAACAACATTTTTTTGTGGCAAACGCAAACGTTCGAATCGTGATCGTTATTATCATGATCATGAGCATGAGCATGGCCTGGGTGGTGGCATGGGGGGCAGTGGCGGTGGCGGTGGCGGTGGCAGCAAGTTGCATTCATCGAGTGTGCCACGTTATACACACATGGAGGATTATCAACGTATGCGTCCGCGCAGCTATTCATCCACATCCAAGCCGCACAGTGAGCGTCTTCTACCGCTCAACAAAGGTTTGCTGTCCAAAATTAATCGCATGGCTCAACAGCAGCACCAGCAGCAACAACAACAAATACAAAAGACTGACAACACAACAACAACAACAACAATAGGAGCAGGAGGAGGAGGAGTAGGAGGGACAACGAACATGGAGGAGGATACATTGAAACCACAACAACTGGAAACTTTAGTGCCTGTCAACGATATTGAAACGTTATTGAACACAACAACAAACAACATGGATAAGCAACCCACAAATTCCTGCCTGGAACGCAAATCCAAGTCATCATCGTCACATCGTCGTCGTCGCTTTTGTAAGACGCCACAGCCGCAGTTGCAGCAATTGCAGTTGCAACTGTTGCAACAGGTTCAATCCAAAATGGATTGCAGCGAATTGTGTGATTTTTTGAGTTCCAGTTCGTTGAGCTCCTCGTCCTCCTCGTCGGATGATGATGATAGCGATAATGGTTTGAGGCGACACGATACGGATCGTGAGGGCGATGATGAGTTGACGGATTGGCCGGGCAATGAGATGGGCGGACCAATGGCTGGCAAATATGATCCCAAGCGCAAATTGACCAAAAAATCATTGTTGCCACAAATACGTTCGGACGATACGATTGGTGAGGATGATACACTGATGTCCGGCACAGAGATGATGACAACAACTGCAACGGCAGCAGCAACGGCCACATCTGATGAGACACCAGCGGATATGCTGCAGGATTTGTCACGCTTTCAGCCGGCTGCAAGCTCCGCGCCCATTGAGATTTGTGGCAATCATCATAGCCATCATATTGATGGTCATCATCATCATGATGATGATAATGATCATGTGGACATGGATATGCCGCATCCGCATCCGCCTGCCAATAAACAGATTGAAAGTGAAATGTCCGGCGAGACATCAAATCCATTCCTATCCTCATCATCGCCACCAGCGCCGCCTCTGGCCCAGATGGAGGAGGTGCGTGAGATACGCGCCGGTTGCCGGCGCATCAATGGTGATCGTCCTGGTTTCAGCATCAAATTGGGCGCCAACGAGCGCCTCTCACGCTTCCTGCAAGATCCCCGCCAGACCCAAATCCGTTTGCCCGACATTGAGCTGGGCGAACAGGATAGTCTGCTCAATCTCGCCACGCTCTATTCCCTCAACATGCAGGTGGAGCACAGCTGCACGGTGCTCACCAAGACAAGGTACGTTCCTTCCCCTGCAGTTGAGTTCATCTCATTTAATCTATGGCTTTTTCCCCTTTAGGAACACAACGCAAACGATGCATGTGGATCCACGGGGTTGTTTGCAGCCGTCATCGGCTCGTCAGGATCATCTCTTTGGTGATCTGAAGCGTCGCTGCTATGGCGATCATGATGCACTGGGTGCCTCAACAACAACAACAACAACAACAACTGATGCTGCCGCCTCCACAACACAAATGACTAAAAAATGATGATAAAACTATAGATGGAAAAACCCTCAAAATATTTAAGTTAACTTTTTTGGAATGGATTTAAAATATTCATAGGAAAAAAGTGACCAGAAGGCATGATGCGACGATACACTATAAAAAAAAAAGGACAACAACATTAGGCTTCCCGGCCTGGGCGCCTGTGCAAAAAAGAAAAAAACAAAATGTTAAGCCGACTATTTATTAAAGCTTTTAATGTGTGTGTGTTTGTTGTTTGTTTGTAGTTTTTTTTTTTTTTTATTTTATTTTATTTTTTTTTTTGTAAAGTGAATTTTGTGTGTATGTACATTGATCTATGTATATAACTGTAAGTACATTTATATATATGTAAAACCATTTATATTAATCTTGATTAGAAAAACAAAAAAACATCGTCAGCCAAGTTTCAAATCATCGTCTCATTATTATTATTATTATATTTTTTTTTTTTTTTGCTGCTGCAAGGGGCAATGCTCTGTAAGCCCAGACAGAGGTAGCAACAGCGAGTGAGAGATGAAGTGACACACATACACAGAGAGAGAGGGAGAGGAAACTTGTCGCGCTCTCTGCACTTGTTCCACTGTACAAATATTATAAATTATACTTTTTATTTTAAAACCTGTTCCAATCAGAATTAAAGTGAATTTCAAGTATAAGATGCACAAAAAAAAATTGTTTTTTAATCCTGCTTGAAGTATTTTTGTATCGATAACAAGCAATCGATACACAACGATTTTGTGTCTTAGCGCGCATTTCAAAGCGCGCCCAACCCCACTTGCTCTATATACATATATTTATGGTTTTTTTGGGGTTCAAGTGAGACGCATGCGCAGTGGCAGTGGCAGTGCAGTCAGCAGCAGCACCTGGCTCCCTACTGGGGTTGCCGCAGCCAAAGTCAGTCGCATACATTTTGTCAGTTTGGCAGTCATTGCAAAAGTTTGGCAACCCTTACACCACACATAACGTACGCGCTGCTCTGCACTTTCACAGGGGGTCACAGAACCGCGACCGAAACGCGCTGGATTTGTTTGTGTCGCTTAACGGTTCGGTCGCTTGTGTGTCGCATCGTCAACGTTCAAGCGTTTTGCAAACGTCGTTTTTATTAAATTGGTTGGGATTATTAAATGCCGCTGGGCCAGGGCGGGTGCTGCGGTGCGGCGTATGCATAAATCTAATGCGATTTTTGTAAACGCGGAACAAACAAAGCAATTCTAAATCCCAATACATTATAGGCAACTAACGGTAAATGCTCTCACTCGCTAAGCGTGTGTGTGTGTGTGTGTGTGAGTATGTGTGTTTTTGTGCGTAATCTCATACCTCTCTCTCTACGTTTTACACGTGAACGAGAGACACGCGGCGGCGGCTCTTATTGATTTTTCTATGCTGCACACACACACACACACACATGCACGTACACATCTAAGTGTGAGCTAATCTGTTATCAGAACAAAAAAAAAAGTGTTTTGAACTTGTTTTGCGTTATTTTTTTGCTGTTGTTTTGCAAATATTTGAGCGTGTTGTTATTTTTATTGAAATATTCATTTCAATTGTTGATCGTTTAAGGGCGACTACTGCCAATATGGAGGAGCGCTCATTGAGGCGTCTTTAGGGGGGGCGAGACGGCAACAGAGAGAGCGATAAAGAGGCTGCGTTGCATGCACCGAAAGCATGAAAAGAAGAAGCAGCGAAGCAGAGAGTGGAAGTGGAAGAGAAAGCAGCCTTTGAATAACCCGCAAAAATGAGCACAGGCGAGGGTGTGGTTGCCCGAAAGGATTCCAAAGAATCACCGGCTCCTCCAACTGCTCCAACCGATGCCACCTCAGCTCAGCCCAGCAGCAGCAGCAGTAGCAGCGAACTAAACGGTCATGTGGAACGAGAGCGGGAGCGGGAACGGGAGCAGGAACGGGATAAGGAATTGAAGGTGGATTTGGAGGCGCATCAGACATCAAATGGCCAAATGAATGAGACGGACCGGGATGAAGCAACATCCACGGTGGCAGCACCCTCCCTCGATGCCCTGGCCAACTGTCAGGACGCCCTGTTGGCCCAAAAGCTATTCGCCGGCAGCGGCAGCGGTCCCAAGGAGCTGCTCAAGCTCAAGGAACCCATGCGTGTGGGCTTCTATGACATCGAGCGAACCATTGGCAAGGGCAACTTTGCGGTGGTGAAGCTGGCACGGCATCGCATCACCAAGAACGAGGTGGCCATCAAGATAATCGATAAATCGCAGCTGGATCATACGAATCTGCAGAAGGTCTATCGCGAGGTGGAGATCATGAAGAAGCTCAAGCATCCCCATATCATCAAGCTATATCAGGTAAGATCCAAGACCCCCCCCTTTAAGTGCTCCAATCCTTCATCAACTTTTTTGTTTTTAGGTGATGGAAACTAAGAACATGATCTACATTGTCTCCGAGTATGCCAGTCAGGGCGAGATCTTTGGTAAGCTCTCTATACACTATATATACCATACAATAAATAATAATTCAATATTGTTTTTCCCTAGATTATATCGCCAAGTATGGTCGCATGTCGGAGCCGGCGGCGAGGTTCAAGTTTTGGCAAATCATTTCGGCGGTGGAATATTGCCATAAGAAGGGCATTGTGCATCGTGATCTTAAGGCTGAGAATCTGTTACTGGACATTGGCATGAACATTAAGATTGCTGATTTTGGTTTCTCCAATCATTTTAAGCCCGGTGAACTACTTGCCACATGGTGTGGCTCACCGCCCTATGCGGCGCCGGAGGTCTTTGAGGGTAAACAGTATACGGGACCAGAAATTGATATTTGGGTAAGTTTTAGGCTAAGAGAAGAATACATACACTAGCTTTAGAATACCTTTATACTTTAGAAGACTTCAAGTTATCAAGATTTCCTTCTTGTTCTGAGAAAACGTTACTTCATAATTGATATTATTATAAAGGGTGAAGACACGATGACCCTTAAGGGTCATTCCCCGCCTAAATATCTTCGATTAGAATTCATCTTCCAACTATTTATAGCTTAGCTAAGAGATCTCTTAGACTATAGTGTTCCATCAAACCTTTAATTTACTCAAAATACAAAAAAAAAAACCGAGCCTTATTTTTCGGTTCATAAATCTTAATATTTATAAAGCCTTCAAGCTTTCAATATTATGGAGGATGAAGGCACAGCGACCCTTAAAGGTCATTCCCCGTTCCTAAATATCTATATGATGTACGATAGGGATTCTTCATCCAACTATTTCTAGCTAAGCTTAGAGATCTCTTAGACTACAAAGTCCCATCAAACCTTCAATCAACTCAAAGGACAAAAAAACCCAGCCTTACTTTTCGGTTCATAAGCCTCAATACTTTAGAAGACTTCAAGCTTTCAACATTATGGAGGAGGAAGGCACAATGATCCCCGCCTAAATATCTTTATGATGTGCGATAAGGATTCTTCTTCCAACTATTTCTAGCTAAGTTTAGAGATCTCTTAGACTATATTTACTATCAAACCTTCCTTAATTTTCGGTCCTTAAAGGTCATTCCTCTCCTAAATACCTCTATGATGTGTGATAAGGATTCTTCTTCCAACTATTTTGAGCTTAGCTAAGAGATCTCTTAAACTGTAGTGTCCCATCCAACCTTTTTTACTTTTCGGTACAATTGAAACATGATATGATTGAAGAGGTTCTTGAACCAAACCGACAACAAAATTGTATGGAACTTTTATGGCTTCATTCATACACTGCTTACTAATAATCCATACACATTCTCTCATTCTCTCACTCTCTCTCTCTCTCTGCAGTCTTTAGGCGTTGTACTCTATGTGCTGGTGTGCGGTGCTCTACCCTTTGATGGCTCAACGCTACAGAGTCTGAGGGATCGGGTGCTGTCGGGTCGTTTTCGTATACCCTTCTTTATGAGCTCCGAGTGTGAGCACTTGATACGACGCATGCTGGTGCTGGAGCCAACACGACGCTATACCATCGAGCAGATAAAGCGACATCGCTGGATGTGCCCGGAGCTGCTGGAGCATGTGCTCATTGCCAAATACAATCTGAACATGGATCGTCAGTCGGTGCTGGAGCCAAGTGAGGACATCTTGCGCATTATGTCCGAGTATGTGGGCATTGGGCCAGATAAGACGCGTTCGAGTTTAAAGAAGAACACTTATGATCATGTGGCTGCCATCTATTTGCTGCTCCAGGATCGTGTCTCACACAAGAAGGGCGAGCAGGCGGTGGCCAAACCACTCACAGAGATTAGTTCCAGTAGTGCTAGTGCCACTGGCAGTCGTCTAATCTACAAGAGCAGCAAGCAACCACCATTGATGCTACTCGAGCAGCAACAGTTGATTCAACTTCAACAACAACAACAACAGCAGCAGCAGCAGCAGCAGCAACAACAACAGCAATCAAAGACAATATCCACCACGATCCTGGCCAAGGATCCGACACACAAAAGACTTAGTCGACATCAGACGGTGCTGATGACAAACCCAACCACAAACGATCCCTACTATGCCATCAAGCAGCAATCCCATCATGCACGCTATCTCAATGGACATCAGCAGGAGCAGCTGCTAGTTGAACAGCAGCAGCAGCAGCAACAACAGATGTTGCCCACTCGCTATACACCATTGCCAGCGGGCAGCAGCAGCACCACAAGACTTGGCCATCATCATTCACATGGTGGTCAACGCGTTGCCATCTCATTGAGCATCGATAGCAGCAGTCCGTCGGCTGCTGCTGCCGTTGCCGCCGCCGCTGCTCATGCTCATCTTCATGCTCAACATCAGCAGCAACAGCTGCAACAGTTGCAGCAACTGCAACAGCAACAACAGCTGCAACCCTCGCTCTCTAATTTGCGTTGTCGCGAGCTCCTCTTGAATGCTAGCCAGCAACTGGAGTTGGCCCATCATCATCATCAGCAGCAGCAGCAGCAGCATCAGCAACCGCATATGCCCCATCATCATATTGGTGCAGCTCATACGCATTCGCATCATATGCCATCGCCGGTGCCGAAGCAACTGCATCAGACCATCAGCGAATATATCATTAAGCAGAGCACCGAGGATTGTCGACAGCTGCTGCAGCAGGTAAGGAAGGATTAGGGAATCTCAATCCCCAATACTAAAATCTTTTCCTCTTTACTCTCAAACAGTCCACTGCCATATCGGAGATGACCAAAAAGGAGCAGGAGCTGGATAGGGAACTGGATCCGGTTAGTGTGCCATGTGTGGATACGGATACGGATCAACATTCAACAACAACGACTGCCGAACAACACAACAATAAGACAATAATTATGAAGCCCATGTCGAGCTCAAACAGTTTCGACTCCACCGCAAATCTCAATCAAAGCTTTCGCTACAAGATGTCCGTTGAGGCCAGCCGGCTATTTCAGACACTCCAAGAGAGTCCACTGCCAGTTGAGGTGAGTGGAAATAATATTGTAAGAGCTATGAGGATTCCTCCTTATCTTAGCAGCATTCGGTCCTTTTTGAGAAAAGCGTTTTAGTCTTTGAAAAACGAATTTCCTGATATTGTGAGGGTACTTTTGGGAAACCTCTGAAAGGGTCCTTATGTTTAATGGTCCGACGGGTACTTAGTCGGGACGTTTGTCTGATTGTGGAAAATACATAGGTGTCGGAAGGAGATTCCTTCGTCTAAGCATAAAGTGGTTCTTCTTGAGAAAAGCGTTATAGTCCTTCAAAAACAAATTTCCTGATATTGTTAGAGTATTTTCGGGTAATCCTTTGGAGGGGCCTAACGTAGAATGGTTCGATGGATAATTAGTCGGGACGTTTTTTAGGTTGTGTTCCTAGGACTACTGCCACAGATTTCGATAGGGTGTTTAGGGGTATCCCAGGGACTCTGTGATTTTTAACTTCATAAACAATCCTACAATGTTTTCTTAGAAAGTCTTAAAGCTAAACGATCGAAAGGCTTAGGAAAAAAGATTTGGGTTTTGGGTTTCAACCATGATAATCAAACCTAAACCCAACTATATTTTTTGTTTCGGTTATCTCGTTTGCAGAAAGAGAAGCGCAAAGGCTCAAAAACACAAACAACAAATGGCAATAATAATAATAATATTAATAAAAGTACCAATGGGATCACTGCCACGCCCACAACACAAGAGGAGGAAGACTCAACTACTACGACTACTACGAAGTGCCAGCCGAATGGAGACGGGTGAGTTTAATAAATGATGATATTAGTACCCATAAAAACAATATGGAGATACGCAATTTGCAGATAATTTCTTTTTTCTTCTTTTTCTTGCTTATAATTTTATTTTTTTGTGATTTGTTTCCTGTGTGTGTGTGTGTGTCGGGAGAAACAGACGTAACGAAGACGAAACGAAGACCAAAAAGATGTTCGAGAAAAAAGTGCTGGCCCAGGGCAGCTCCAGCACCGACGAGGGTTGCGAAACGGATCAGGGCTGCAACAGGACAGCAACAAAAATAACATCATCTTCGACAACAAAAACATCAACGGGCAAAGAGGGTTCCCAATCCTCAACGGATCTCACGAGCGTCACATCATCACATCAAGCGACCCGAACACGTTCATATGCTAGCAGCAGTAGCTCCAGCGGCGTCCTGGCCGGCAGTTACTCAAAGAGTCTCTCCCAGAACTTGAGTCGCGGTAGCTCCAAGAGCAATTGCAGCGCCTACGAGAGTTTGGACTTTGTGCTGCCAGCGGGCAGCACTGCAGCATCGGATATTAGTCATGGACATGGTAGTCTGCCCTCCTGCATGAGCAATTCCATGTTGGCTGCATCGGTTGCGCCAGCACCTCCGCCACCTCCTGCTCCCGCTCCCGCTCCTTCTGTTGCAGCTGCTAACATCTCCAGCGAGCACTCGTCGGAGCGTTCACTGTACAGCAGTCACAGTTCATGCATCCAAATGCCACAAGCAACGCAACAGATGATTATCAATCATCATCATCATCAGCAGCATCATCAGCAGCATCATCAGCAGGCGTCAGTGCCAACGCCGGCGCCGTTGCCCTTCGCCGACAAGCGTTCGCCCATACATTTTCGGGAGGGACGACGCGCCAGCGATGGCCTGGTCGCCCAAGGATTACTCAGCTCCAGTACGCTACTCGGCACAAGTCGTGTCTATGGCAGCTATCGCTATGATCAGCAGCATCAGCAGCATCAGCAACAGCAGCAGGCCAAGCAGCGGCACGGTGGCTGGCTGGAGATACAACAGCTGCAACAGGAGGCGGCATCAATCTATGCAACACCACAGCAGCAACATGCTCTTCATCATCATCATCAGCAACTGGCGCTGGAGGAGCTCACACTGGCTAGCAATTGTCAATTCCCACAGGGTCAATTCTACACGATGCAACAACATCATCATCCACATCATCCGCATCATCACAATCCACATCAGCATTTGGCAGCGTTTGGTCTGACAACAACGCCACCACCAGCACCGCCACCACCACCACCGCCATTGCCACAATTGCTGCTGGATGCTGCTGCTCTCTATGCACCACCGCCACCACCCGCTGGCAGCGGTGGCAGCATCATCTATCAGCAACAACATTTGTCGCCCATGCAAAAGCCACCGTTGCAACAACAGTTGCTGCAACATCGTCTGCTGCAACAGAAACGTCAACTGTTCCAGAAACAATATGCACTGGAGGCACACCTCGCATCAGCATCTGGTCGTCATCATTTCCATCATACCCTATCACATCATCATCCACATTCACATTCACATGCTCATGCTTTGCATCATCATCATCAGTCACATTCGCATCATCAGCATCATCATCATCAGCATCTGCAGGAGCCGCATCTGGCCGAGGAGCTGTATGAGCTGGCCATGCTGGAGCGACCAAGAAGTGGACCACCACGACTACAGCACTCGCTGACAATGCCTGGAGCACATGCGTACAGTCAGATGAATCTAAAGACATCCTACATCAGTCAACAGTCCACGAGTAGCGGCGATACAGCTGTGACTCCACCGCCACCAGCACCACAAGCGCCAACACCAACACCATCAGCAGCAGCATCATCAGCAACAGGATCAGGAACGGGAGGATTGCCGTCCACGACACCAGCAACGCCGCCAGCGACACCGCCACAAACAATCGCATTGCTCAATAGCCATCCACATGCTCTATCACTGGATGCCGACTACCATCATCAACATCATCAACATCAGCAGCATCATCAGCAGCATCATCATCAATTGCGTGGTCAGGCGACACCAGTGTTGAGCCTGTTCACGCCCAGCTGGCAGACGTTAGTGAAACCGCTCAGCGAGAGTCCCATACTCGAAATCTCCGAGCATCTGGAGTCCGTCTGAACAAACAACAAACTGAACAACTGAAAACTTTTTTTTTATATACATATATATTATTATTACGCTCGCAATCGCAATTACAAATTACAAATTAAATAATTAATTCATTAATTAATTAGCAATAATTCTATATACATATATATACTATATAGAACAGTCGTCGCTCATAAAGTTTTCGAAATTTTCTTCATACTCAATTGAAGTAAGAAATAATCAGATCAAGAATATACTATACATATATATATATAGAAGAAGATATTAAATTGAATGGAACAAAGAAATACTAGATATTAGTGTTAAAAATATCAGCTGCCAAATAATACAAAATATATAGATATTTTAAATGTATAACCGATTCGTTGTTCTTAACCGATTGTTCCTATGTCAGAAATATGTATGTATATGTGTATATTGTGTTAGCCGATCTATAGTTGTACTATTGTTTCCAACACAGATTTGAAAGCATTATCAAATCACGCGATCTTTTTATAAGAACTCATTATTTGAGCGATAGTTCCTATGATATAGTGGTTCGATTTGGCTGAAATCTTGACATATGCTGACTGAAATCGAAAGATATCTGTCTATAATTTTTCAATATGTTTCTTCTTCTTTGATTTGTGAGCGACAACTGTTATAATTTAATCCGTATACATGCATACAATACTATATATATATATAAATATACATATACATATTTAATATACGATACTATTATACGATAATATTATATATACTATATACATAAACATTTATAGGCTTATACATGCGAAAAAAAACAATTATTATACATTTATAACTTACCGTTAGAGAAAGATCCGATTTGTAGTCGATAGCGTTATCGATAGCTATCGATAGCTATCAATTATCAGATTATTGGATCATTTAGTTGTGTTACTAGCCTTAAGTAGTCCAAGTTTCGTACGCAAACCCTACACACACACACACACACACACACATACACATACACTGGCATATACAATATGTATATTGATAATAATTATATATTAAGCTATACTATTTATACATATTTATATAGAGATAACTGGTATTATCTGGTACTGGAAGCAAGATTCTAAATTCTTTAAACGACAAACATAAAAAAATTAACGTAAAACTACATATATCAATTATTCGAAGCATTTATTGAAGGCATAGGATATATATACACTATATATATATATATGTACTTACATATGTATGTATGTGTATATACATATATCTATTTGTATTGGTACAATAATTAGCGGCAAGCAAAAACATAAATTAATTAAAATTAAATAAATAAAACATCGATTGTTCTCAAACATGGAATTCAAATGTAAAACCAGATATTAAACAAATTCATTTGGTATAAAATGCAATACACTCTTTTTTGCGATCACAAGCTGTGTTATCGATTGCGGTTTGGGTTTGGAAATGAAAATTTTCCCAAAAAAAGTGAGGTTATATGGAAAAAAAAAGTTGAAGCTTAGAGAAAAGTACGTTCATATCGTATTGTTTTTTGGGTTTGAAAGGAAAAGAAATGTTGGAAATTTTCCTAAAAGTGAGGTCATATGAAAAAAAAAAAAAAAATTCATATCGTATATTGAAAGCTTGTTCTGGTATGTTTGGTTGATATATATATATATATATATATCCACATTTTATATTTTACTGCATTCTTGCCATATCTATAAATAATTTGTTTGGATTTGAAAGGAAAGAAAATGAAAATTTTTTCAAAAAGTGAGGTTATATGAAAAACAAAAGTTCATATCGTAGATTATAAACTTTTTCTGGTATGTTTGGTAGTCTATATATATCAACATTTTATTTTTTAATGCTTTCTAGCCATATCTATAAATGGTTTGTTACACTTTCTTTGATAATAATAGAATTGAAGCTATTGAAACCCCCTTCTATAAAAGGTAGTAGTAGTAAGTAAGTAGTCACTGCTGGGACGGAAGTCGATTTGGCAACTCGACTGGAACTGGAACTAGAACTGGAACTAGATGATCACGCTTTGAGTGCACGATTCGATTCAATGTGTTTCTTGAGGGCACGCGCTTGCTGTTGCTGCTGTTCCGTTTGATGGCATCGCAATAGGTTCCAATAGGCACGTCTATATTCACTGCTCATCAGGACATAGATCAGCGGATTGATGCAGGTGGTCAGATAGATGAGTAGATAGCCCATTATATTGAACACATGGACATCGTTGGCACTCTTCCAGATCTTGGCCACCGTTATGGGCAGATAACAAATGACGAACCACACAAATATCACCAGTATCATCTTGAGTAAACGTCGATCCTTTTGACTCATGCGTCCCGGATAAATCGCTGATGCATTCGAAGTGTTTCCAATCGAAACGTAATGCGATTTGCGTGGCGTGAAACGTGTAAAGGATGTTCGCAATGATGTTGTTATCGGATTCCTGCTAAAAAGTGTATAAAAGAGAAATATTTCTTTAAAAGTTCCGGGAAATATATTTCCTTCTTTCTTCTTAACTTACGGACTGCGACTTGGTTCCACTTGGGTTTGTGATCTGGTTATGCTAGTGGCATTCTGAGGACCTGTTGCCAAGGATAATGGGGCAACTGGGGCTGGTTTGCTATGATGATGATTATTATCCTGTAGCACATTGACATTGGCATCAATGGGCGTCTGCCGAATGCTGTACGAGATGGGAAAACTCTCCGAGGAGGCATTATCATCGATAAAATCCAGACTCTCGTTGACCACAAAGGGTCGCATGATGCCCGAATAATCCGAAGAATCCGTAGTTTGTGTCTTCTCCTTATCCTTGTCCTTCTCCTTATCCTTGACTTTGTTCTTGGCCAGCGGCTTGTCACGATTCTTGGGCTTATCGATCGGTGGCTGTATGGGCGGCGTTATGGCCAACTCCTGACTCTTGGCCCCAGCCCGTATCGCCGCCCGACGTACCAGCAAAAAGATCCGAGCATAACAGATCACAATGCAGATGCAGGGCAGCATAAAGGCGGCAATAAACAGAAACTCTTTGGGCGATCGATCATATTTATCGTGCAATATCGAACAGGAACCAATGCTCTTGTCCAAACCAAAGTCACCCCAAACACCACGCCACGTAGGTATCATAATGGAGAAGGTAACCAGCCAGGTTCCAGCCACCATTAAGGCCAGATATCGTCGCTGATAAATGCTGCAACGAGAGAATTTAATAGAAACATTAACGAACTTGCATGTTTTCTATATATTGAACTATTCTATCATGAGATATTCTCTATAAGGAAGTTTTTTTCCCCTTTGGGATTCCTTATAGGGAAGCTCGTATTGGGGGTCCATAGCCATTCCAAAGTTTTCTACTTACCGTGGATACTGTCGCGGATGGGCAATAATAATGTAGCGATTGATCGTTATTAGCGAGACGGAAAGCAACGAGACAGCGAGTAGACCATAGCGAAGCAGTGGAAACAAACGACACAACAGATCACTATGAGTCCAAGCACGCTCCATGAACGTGGAGGCAGCCAGCGGCAGATTGAAGCAACCGAATAACAAATCCGAACACGATAAGTTAATAATGAATATCGCTGTGGAGTTGCGTGTCTGTTTGCCCCGTGATAAGGCAATGATTGTGAGCAGATTACCGGGCACACCCACAATGATGAACACAATGCAGGCGATCCAGGCGAATGTCAACAGTTCATCCGAATAGCCTTCGAATAGTTCGTTCTCGGCATGATCAATGTGACTCCGATTGCCGACAGCAGCAGCAGCAACAGCAGCTCCAGCTTTGTGAGCCATGGCCCTGGCACTGGCAGCTGCTTGGAAAAAAGGGTTTTGTCTTCTTCCAAGGAAATGCGTTGTCGGTGTTTATTTTAACCTTTTTTTTTTCTTTCTTCAATTCTTTTACGGCTTGTTCTTTTCGTTGGTATTTTGTTAATTTTTTGTGTTAAAAACTATGACGCGCTCGTTCCTGCGCCGATTTTTGTACTAAACTAAATTCTATACACATCTACACACTAATTCAAATAGCATCCAAAAACCAAATCCAGCTAAAAATCAACAGCAACAACAATAACAAGAGCATCAAGTGTGCTCAGTGTTTGTTTAGCAGACAAAACTTTGAAATACCCTGTATACTGTATAAGATGAAGATATTTATTTTCATACATTTGTTATTTATGCCTCTCAGTGTATTTATACCAAATTTAGTGAATTAAGCTCTTAAGGTTTCTGAGTTCGTTGGGTTATTATAAGGTCCAGAGTACTAAAATGCACATGGGGTGACTAAAACTTAAGATTTCAGTATTTTTATAGCTTTTAGCTTCCCTTACCAAATTTGGTGACTTTAGCTCTTAAAGTTCCTGAGTTTGTTGGGTTCTTATATGATATAATGACATGATGTGCTAAGCTTTAATATTTCAGTATTTTTTTTGGCTTTTAGTCTTAAGTACCAAATTTTATGACCCTGAGTCCTTAGATTTCCGAGTTCCATGAGGTTTCCTGGGCAAAATATCTAGCATTTATACTTTTTCGCCTAACTAACAACCTGAATACCCTTTTCTGATGAATGTTTTTGATTTTTTATGGTCACAGGGTATTTAGAATGAAACGATACGAAACTTTCGTAAAGGAACAACAGCAACAGCAACAACAACAAAATATTCAGTTTTGTATACAACAATTGACTTCATCATCGGGTAATTTGAAAATGAACGGAGGAGCGCTTTGTTTACATTGTTCTTATACATATTTTGGCCTTTTTTTCTACTATTTGCTAGTTGTTGTTGTTGTTGCTATTGTTGTTGTTATTGTTGTTTAGTGGTATTGTTTCTTTTTTGGAATTTTTCAAATACAACACAAAAAACCAGGGATCCAAAAATAATAATTCTTTAACTTAAAAATGTTACAGCAAAGTATTTAAAATAATTTCAAGAAACTTTTTTCTTGCCAAAAGTTTTCAAAACTTTTTTTAGCTTAAAATTTATATTTTTTTAAGTTTTTAGGTCAATAAAATATCATTTTTTTCGTTAAGTGTATGCCCTGGCATCTCTACTCTCACAATACAAAAATACATATATATTTGAATAGAATTTTTCGAATTGAATTCAGTTTTTTTTTTTTATTTTCGAGTTTCAGAGGCAGGCAATGGGCATGCCTATAATAAAAACAACATACTACGAGTGGTTTCCTTCGCCTGACTGCGGATAATATATGATCGGGAAAAGCAGGCGCAAGCATCATCATGGAGAACTTAAAAACTAAAAGCTGAATCGATTCGGTATAATCGTAATTTATACAATTTGAATGCGAAAAGTATGCACTATTTGGACAAGTCGAGCATGAAGGGGAAGCTATAAAAGTTTCAGGTAATAGGTCACAAGAAAAAAACTAACTAAAGGTATGTGGAATCTAAAGATACAGTACGTAGTACAAACATTTATTGAATCTTGTGAATGTATATAAAACAATAAAGATATTCTTATTTTAAGTGGAAAATCTTTTAAGTAGAGAATCTTACCCAGAAAATGGGTAAAAAAGGGTATAATGGTTTTGTACAAACGTATGTAATAGAAGCATTTTCGACCCTATAAAGTATATATATTCTTGCTCAGCATCAAACATGTGATCGATAACAAAAAAAACTTAAAATTGTAAATTGTAAAAATGAGGTTCGAAACTATGGCTTAAATAATGAGCATTTGGCAAAAACTTAATCAGAATCGGTTAAGGAGTACCGAAGATATCGCAGTTGAAACTTTCCCATGTGCGTGAATACCCATAATATATAACAGGTAAAGGGTATGTCCTAAACGAGATCTCTTCAGTAGAGTCTTCTAACTCGTTATATAGTATGTGTCTTCTTATTATTTTCTAGTCTAAAATTCCTCATCATTAATTTATCTTAACATTTTTTCAATACATTTAAGTGCTTGAGGATCTAAATTCTTTTGTGCATTTTCCAACATTCTTTTTGTCAAGTTTCTAACTTAATTCCCAAAAATATTATGAACACTCGATGTGTGACGATTTTTATGTTGATATTTAGAGAATGCATTCTTCTTTTCTACCACCCCCCCACCCCATCCTGTGTGATTGACTTGGGCGTGTTTTCTTGTAAGTTTTTGCGAAATGAACTTAGTTGGAAACCGAAACAGAAACCAATTTTGATGGCGTCAGAGTAAATCGAATCGATTTAGTTCTGGGCGGTTGGCTTTTGGCTGCTGCTGGGTCACGAAATGTTTCTTCTTTTGTTGTTGCGCTCGCGTCATTGAAATGAAAGTCTTAATTAATTAATGAAGCAAGGCAGCACATCAAGAAATAGTCGCCACACACACACACACACCGCTCTACAATAACAACAACAAAAACATTATTAGTACATATACAGTTAGTTAGCTGCTATCGTTTTGGCTGCGGGCCCCGTTTCCCATTGCAGGGGTTCATTGAGTAGAGCACACACATACAAACAAACAAGCGCTGGGAGCAAGAGTGATGATACTGTGTCAATTTGGAGAGTGAGAGTGAGAGTGTTGATCGTCTTTGTGTGTACTTTCGTGCGATTGCATGCTTATGCTCTTCTCTATGCTAAACAAGCCGAAAGACTGACCAGCAGCTACCCTTTATCGCCGACGACTGATTGCTTTCGCCTGTAACTACATGTGGACACTTGCGTATGCTTATACCCTTTTGCATTTATGTTCTTAATGGGTATTTAAGTAAATAAAAAGAACTGAGTCAGTTGAATAACTCTTTGGCAACAATTGAAAATTGACCGGCAACGCCTCTAACCTCCCACCGCACCATACCCTCCCCCATACAACTTTCTTGCACTCTTTCTCTATCTCTCTCTCTCTCTCTTGCGCGCAAGCCCAAGTGTGTGAAATGTTTGTTTTCATGCAGGCAACGCTGGCATAAAGATATATCGTTTTGTACATACAAACATACATATAAATAGATTGTATATAACACTTAGTTTGCGACATGTGGTCGGGAATAGTAGCACAATGCCTTCCAACTGACCTAATCCTAACTAATCAAATGCACTTTATGTACAGTTACAAAGACACTTAAACTGCAAACGTATGTATGTATGTATGTATATGTACGATACGGTATAACGGTTATCTATGAAAACGATCATGCTGTTCATGCACAATAAACAAACGCGTGCTGCCCCAAACAATTTGAAATCGAAAACGTTTCTTATCAATATTTGAAATACATAAAAAACTTGAGAACAGTGAAATTTAAACTCACGATTTATGTGAGCTGTGTTTATTAGCTTACATCTAATAATACCTAAAAGAGTTTTGTTTGGATAGAATATCCTTATACAGACGAACTTTCATATAACGAAGTTTTCTATATAAATTCCTTGGTTCCATCCAAAAATTGTGAAATTTCACTTCAAAATAATTCATGACAGGGAAAATTCTTAATATAGAATTGTTTTTGGATAAAACCAATCCCCAATTTTCTGACAACTAAGGAAAACTTTTTCAAGTTCGTTATACTGAAGTTTGACTATACTTAACCATAACCCTTAACCATAACCCCTAAATATAATTAAATCCAATAATTTTCACATAAAATTTAATAAATATTCGAAAAAATACATTCAGAAAAATTTGGATTGATGAGAATTAGAATTTTAAAAATAAAAAAAACTTGGCCAAAACTTGTTGATTCTTCCTTAGAGACTTCTTATAATCCGTTTTAACTTATTTATCGAAATGGAGTTCACTGTGTTCTTCGATGTCGATTATGTGTTTTTTTAGACAGTTGGGACATTTGATTATCTTGAGTTTTGTAGTTGACTGCGATTGGGTATTTCCACTGTATGAAAAAGCAAAATCAAATATTAACGGAAACTTTATGAGCTTAAAGCCTATTACTTCCGTTTTCCTAGATCTAATTCAAATCCATAAGATGGCGACTTTAATCTGTAATAAAACTTAAAATATAAGCATCGACAAAGCTTTTAAGCTTTAAAGCTTTCAATCTTTACGTACATTTTACTTTTCTTGTGCATTTTCTTGCTATTCTTGTAAGCACAGTTTTCAACGTCACAAGTTGCCTTTTCCTGCTTTTTCGCCCTGTAACACATGAATGAACATTAAACAAAAAAAGTCAGAAGGCTCGAGTCGAGTCATGTTGACTACGATATACTCTTTAACCCAATGGCCAAACTTCAAAATGCGATATCTACGTTGTTTCTTAACCGATTCGAATCAAATTTTAATCAAATACAGTCAAAGTTCCATA
Organism: Scaptomyza pallida; assembly: GCA_018152965.1. NCBI lineage: Eukaryota > Metazoa > Arthropoda > Insecta > Diptera > Drosophilidae > Scaptomyza > Scaptomyza pallida. Next base: position 4,544,478 of record JAECXP010000003.1, read on the forward strand.
ACTCGAACTTCCCTTACTCGAATTTTCTTTAACTCGAATCTAATCGAGTTGCAGTAGTAACGAGAAAATGTATGCAATGTTTCTTCCATAACTCGAAGTCTCCATAAGACGAATTTTTTTTATGGATAATGGTGATTCGAGTAATGGAAGTTTGACTGTATTAATAATTTTATCCAAAGTTTCTAACCTCATTTTTAGAATTTTGAAATTCAAGTTTTTTTTGTTATCGATAACATGTGTATCGGAAGCCAGAATTGTTATCGATAACTTAAAACTAAATGTTTAGCTCATGGTATAGAAAGGCTTAAGTTTCGGATTTGAGATCTCTGAGACTCAGGCTCAAATACAGACGGACATGACTATATCGACTCGGCTGTTGATGCTGATCAAGAATTTATATACTTTATGGGATCGGAGATGTTTCCTTCTTTCTTTTTTAACCATTTTATGGGTAAAGGGTATACAAAATAATTCAATACTATAAATACATACTGTTTTGATGTTCCTGGCATATCATCAGATATATTCTCAAATTTTTTTATTCTTGATGCGATTGAACCGAGTGGATCGACATCAATTGGGGGTTCGATTAAATCAAATACAGCTCGATTGACGGCAACTGCGTCCATAGCGGCATCTTCTGTGATTGGTTTAACTTCAGCTACTTCTTCCATAGCGGCATTACCGAAATCGAATGGATTGTAAACACTTGGAAGTTCGATTGGATTAGCTTCAGCTTCATTAGCGGCAGCTGCTTCGTTAGCGGCATAATCGGGCAAATCGATATCATTTGGAGTTTCGATTGGACGAACTTCAGCTACATTGTCAGCAGCAAGGACTAAATCGAGTGGAACGACATCATTTAGAGGATAAAGTGCCATGTTATTGCCGGCAGCCTCTCCCACATCAGCATGGACAAGATCAGGTAAATCGATATCATTTGGAGGTTCAATAGGATTAACTTGAGGTACATTAAAAGCAACCTCTTCCACAGCAGGATGGACAAGATCGGGTAAATCGATATCAATTGGAGCATTAATAGGATCAACACCGGCATACACAACACCATCATAGATCACATCATGCACCTCCTCCTCCTCCTCCACGGGAGCATAACGAGGAAATATTTTCGATATGAGTCGACGGATGAGAATGTTTGCCCTTAGATGATTGCTCACAAGTATGAGCATGCCAAATGTTAGAACCACTAGTATAACGGTCGGATCAAAATTAGCTAAATCATCTTCAATGCATGCCGCTATGGACTTTTGCATCAGCGGCATTGCCGGTTTTTCTTTACCTGCCCATTTGGCATCCGTCTCTATAACCTGAACGATATTGCTTTGATCCTCCAATAGCAGAGGTGCTTGATAAGTTATGAGCTTGCGACTCAATTCAAATGTCATCTCAAAGGGTATTAATATCCATTCGATGACCTTTGTGGCACATACCACCAAAAGGTCAATAAAATAATCGATAGCGGTATCCTTGTTCGACATATTTGTTAAGCTGGGCAATAGGAATATGATTGATAAGCGATGAAAGCCATGTATGCATGTGAAAATTAAAGTACAGTGGACCCTCGGTTAACGAACGAACCGGATAACGAACATTTCGCATAACGGACGAACGATTTTCTATCTGCATTTAGCAACAAAACAGCGAAAATCCCCAAATACACAGTATAGTGCTTTCCAGTGTGCCCGTTTTAGCATTATTTTGGCATTATTTAGCATGGAATTTAGCAAAACAAATGTCTCGCTTTACGAACAAGATGCTGGCACCAATTGTATTCGTTAATCGGGGGTCCACTGAACTTTTTTAATCTAAAAGTTTCTTGCAGATTCCCATAAGAAAGTTCGTATTAACCATGGAACTAGTTAGTTCTTATTTTGTTTAAAAGCAAAAATAGTTCTGCTAAGACAAAAACATTAAATCGATGACATTTAATCAAAATGCCAAAAAAAAATTTGCTTCATCTGTCAAACAAAAATATTAAATTTAGAAAAAAAAATACACAAATTGTAAATGAACACAAAATGCATTTTAGCTAAAGAAACAGAACCATTAAAGCAAGAATATGACGGACAAACCAAAACAGATTACAATCATTAATAATTCCCATTAATACTTACTTTTTATGTTGGATTTGTCTCTTTCTTCAAAAAGGCAGTTACGAAAATTGGATAACTTTTCGCGTTTGTTGCGTGCCCTTTTTAATTGTGATTGAATAAAATATTTGTAACACAAACTTAAAACAATAATACTAAAATATATAAACTTGTTTGATTTTTTGGGAAATATATGAAGATATATATGATTTTTCGAAAAATTTTAAAATTATTTTTTGCTTCTCGGCTCGGAAAGCAGTCACAAACTGATTTTCCAGATTTTTAGAATACACAAATATATGCCTGAAAATAGAAAAGCTTACTTAGATTTCGGATTTTGTATTTAAGCCCGTATAAGTTTTTTTTTTTATTTTTAAAAATTTTTAAATCGATACAATTACCGATTGCAACAACTTTTTTAAAATTAGCCCGATGTTTTATTGCAATGAGTCAAAAGTATTAGTTTTAGCTCCAGAATAGTACTGCATTTCCATTTAATTTCTAGATTTATGCTCGATTTAAATACCAAAAATTGTTGGAGTCGGAAAAACTTTCGCTTTCCATAACTTCATCAAAATTAACCCGATTTTCATATGCAATACATCAAAAGTTTTGTTTTACGCTCTAGATAAAATAAAGAAACTTAATTTTTTGTCGATTTTTATGTCAATTTTTTATGACCGATAACCGACTTGGGCGTGAAACGGAACTTCCGATTGCCATAACTTCCTCAAAATTTATCAGAATTTTAAATGGAATACCTTGAAAGTCTTGTATTGAGCTCTTAATTAAAACTGCGTTTAAGTCTAGAAACTTTATTTTTTTCAGATTTTCATGTCAAAAATGTGAAGCCAATGCTTTGAGGTTTGCATTTTCGAGAGAATTTTTGTATTACGGATTAAATTGGTCGTTCCTAACGATAGTATTTTCTGTTCCGAAGCTCTTATAACGGTACAGAAAATATGATAAGCCAAACCCATTATTATAAAAAAATGTCATTTATGCTTAGAAAAATGTTTGAAAACGACAAACATTTGCTTCATCTGTCAAACAAAAATATTAATTTTGAGAAAAAAATATGCAAAATTTTAATCAAATACAAAATGCACATTAGCTATAAAACCAGTTCTCCTACTAAGAATATAACGGACAATCCAAAACAAATTCCAATCACTAATAATACCATTCATAGGATTTAATACTTACTTTTTGTGTTCCTTTTCGCCGCAATAGAAGTTCTCAAAAATTTTAAAAAGCGTTTCGCGTTTGTTTTGTACGTTTCACGACTATGGTTAAAATAACTTGCTTGCGCAAACTTGAAGCACTTATTAAAATATACTAGTTTTATGATTTTTGCCAATATTTGATAATATTTATAATTTTTCGAAAAATTTTTAAAATTATTTCATGCTCTCGGCACGGAAAGCAGGCACAAACTGAACTCCCAGATTTTTAAAATACACAATACTAAACCTGAAAACTTGAAAGCCTACTTCGATGTTACTTTTCGGTGCCGTATCAAAGATAAGTTTTGAGTTCTATAATGAAACTGCCTTTAGATCTTGAAACGCGATTTTTACTGGATTTTGGAAATTGGACAAAACTTTCGATTGCTATAACTTCGTCAAAAATGGTCGGATTTTCAAACGCAATACCTTAAAAGTTTTGAAATATGCTCTTTTTGAAACTGCATTTCAATCTAGAAATGCGATTTTGGGAAAAACTTTAGAATTTCCATAAATTCGCTAAAACTTACCCGATTTTCATGTGCAATATCTTAAAAGTCTTGTATTGAACTCTCAAATAATATTGCATTTAAATCTAGAATTCGTATTTTTTTTATTCGAATTCCGATTACTTCATTGTTACTTACCCGATTTTCAAATGCAATACCTTAAAAGTTTTGGTTTAAGCTCTATTATGAAACTGAGTTAAGATCTAGAAATGTGATTTTCTCAAGCTGGTGTTGTCTCTAAGATCAATGCCTTCATACAAACAGACAGAGAGAGGGAGAGGCAGACAGAGGGACGTTGCTATATAAACTTGACTGTTGATGCTGATCAAGAACATATGTATGTTTGTATGTGGCCGTTTGGGGTCGGTGATGCTTCCTTCTGTCTGGCACATGATTTTGCACAAAACTATGATACCCTTTTTACTCAGAGCATATGAACACACACCCAACATATGTACACATTGATGCCATGCTAATTTTGTCTGTATGTATTTATGTTCGTATGTTGATTCATAAGAGCTGCATTTGTTTTTGGCGATGGGAATGTGAATTGCGCGTTTCATTGCCTTCCTTCTCTTTTCATGCGTGTCGCCTATTTATGAAAAGAAAAATAAAAAAAAGAAGCACAGTAAACAAAACAAACAGCACAGACAAGCACGCACGCATACATATGTAAATGCAGTATCTAACGCGATCGCCAATCATTGCGGCCCCGTCACCCGCTTCTCAATGCTGACTGACAAATAAGTATGTAAGTACAATAACAATAAGAGCAGCAATTGCGAGCGAGAGCGAAAGAGAGTGCTCGCTTGTGGAGCGAAATTGTCAACAGTCGTCGACGGCGGCGGCGGCGGCGGCGAATATCAATTGACAGCAGCGACGACGACGGCAATGGGAACGGCAGCACTCGATAATGTGCAGTCGTTGTTGACAAACGCGCGCAGGCGAACGCAGTTTTTGGCCGTGCTTACAGTTAGTTTTCATTTTCGTTCGTTTTGTTGTGATCGCGATCTTCCCGCAAAATATACAAACATACATATGCAAAAAGCCGTTTGCTATTGTTGACAAATGTGTGCATTGCTTTTGTTTTTTTTTTCTGTTTGTGTGTGCTTGCAACATTTTTACCTGCGTCACAGCATATAACTGAAAGTCTGCAACTGCTTTAATCTCAATTTGTATTAGTCATGATCGTCGTGATCGCTTGCGCTTGCGGCATTTGAATCATCCGGCGGGCTGCACCCCTGCTCCCCCCACTCCTCACCTTACCTGTTGCGCTCACCATTCATGAATAATCCAACGCCCGACAAACACTCAGAGAGCGAGCGAGAGCGCAAAAAAAGAGAGCACGCATCGTCGTTAACTGTTAACTCGGCTCAGCTTTGAGTTGAGTTCGATTTCGAGTTGATTTCGCGTTAGTTATTACTCATAATTCACCTGAGCACGCGTTTGGGCCTTGAATCTTGGGCTCTCGTCAGACTTTAAGTTCGGTTTCTAGCGCGCCCATTGAGCACTCTTTTTTTTTTTGTTGTGGTTGTTTTCGTGTGTGTGTTTGTTATCAACGATATTACGTAAATAATAAACAAACTAGCTCCAAGATAAGAACTGTATTTTGTGTGCAGGGATCTGTGATTTTTCTGATCACTTTGATCAGTGAACGTGTGTGTGCGTGTGTGTGTGTGTCGGTGAATGTCAACACAGCTGTGTGTGACAAATCGCGTCTACAACAAATTGAAAATCCAATCGCATGTGCCACACACCAATATACATAAACCAGGTGAATATCATACTCTACGATTAGATAAGGCTTGTATATACATACATATAGTATATGTTTATGTATTTAATCAAATTTAGCAAACAATCTTTGTTGTTGGCTAGAGTTAAGCAGCTTCAGTGCTAAATGATCGTTAAGTTGTTAGACATCGCGTATACGTAACGTAAAAAAGGTTTAAGAAATTCATAAATAAGCTAGAAAATTGTGTCTCAATTCAACTTCAACTAAAATATTTTCAATTCCTCTTAAATGAGAGGCGAAAGGTTAACTGAGAATTGGCTAATTTGAAAAAGAAAAAAAAATCATATCATGACAAATTTCTTATGAAGATGTTCGTTTCCATACAAATACATGAATCATCATCTGTTATACATTTTATTAGAATACAAAGTATCAGCTTTTAATTGCCAGCTTGTAAATTTCTTCGGAAAAAACACTTGCTTCAATACCCTGATTACATCCCAAAGGGAGCATAAGAGGGTTAACGAAGTACTAGTTCTTAACTATTTTTAATACGATAACGACTAGATTGCAGTTTGCATGTGATAAATCATCTTTACCCCAATCAATCCAATAAAAAGAAAGTAACAAGGCTTTAGTGGAGTGATCCCGACTACAACATACCCTTAACCCGTTACGTAAGTGAGATATTTTTGGTGTTTTTTTAGGCTTTTTTGTTTAAATTTTTTTTTAATTGTTCATTATTAGAGTTCGGAAATGCTTTTTTTTTGTTATCGAAAACGTGTGTAAGTGGGGAACTAGAAGTGTTATCGATAAAAAATTTGTTTTTTTCTTGGTATATCAGAACTTATGTTTCGAATCTAGGGTCTCTAGCTCTTATAATCTTTAAGATCCAAGCGTTCGTACACTCAAATATGGCTTTATCCATGCTGATCAAGAATATATATATTCTAGAGGATCGAAAATGCTTTCTTTTGTCTGTTACATAGCTTTCCACAAAACCATTATACTCTTTCTTACCCATTTGGGATGGGAGTTAAAAGAATGCTTGGGCGTCAGCCTCTTCTTCTGAGAAATGACATATGAAAGTGTTCCGGCATGCCATTTGCGACACATATGTCGGGGAGTCGGGGATGTTTTGGCTACACTCTCGTCTCTGACCACACCACACTCAATTAATTAAGGTTTGGCGCTGATCTTTGCACCCGCAGCTAAAGAAATGACTTTAGTCTCGATTCGTCTAACGGACAAATTGACTGAATGATGGAATGATTGAATGATGGAATGAGTGAGTGCGTTGTGACCTCTTTAAATTATTTAATTGACACTAATTTACAGTACTCTAGTCTAAAAAAAGGAATATACACAATTTTCTCTCTCTCTGTGTGTGTGAGGAGAGGCACAAGAAACAATACGGTTCGAACCGTACCGGGGTGGTACGATCTGTTTAGCTCCCATTTGCCAGTTGCCAGTTGGCATTGGTCGCTTGACGTTTAACGATCGGTTGTGTCTTTTTTCTCTCTTCTTTTTTTTTTTTTTTTGTGTGTGGTGTTTTCCCATCGTCCCAAAAGTGTCAAAAGGGTACAACAAGAAAGTGAGAAAGGTATATGAATGCAGTTTAAGAAAGTTAAGCCTTCATAAACGAATTATCGATTGTTATCGATAACGATTCCTACTTGACTCAATCAGTTAGAGATAACCTAAGCATTCAATAAAAGATTCTTATTCCATGTGTTTGTTGTTAGCAAAGTGAAAAACCTCAAAATATTCCTAAAATCTTACATTCCGATTATAAAGTTAAAAAACAAACAAAGTTGTTATCGATAACTTCCATCAAAAAACCCCTTGTTTTTGCGGGCTTCCTCAAGCTGTAAATAAATGTGCGCTAAGCTCACACTCTCTCTCTCTCTCTCTTTCAGCATGAGTGACGACACAACAACAGAAAGGAGTCTGAGCTATGGCGATGATAATATTAATAATATTATGCTGGCAACGCCGCCAAGCAGCCTGGACGCCGACGCCGCCGTCGATGAGAGCGGGTAAGTTGTGACCCTCGGAGACGACCCTATCAGCAAGTGCTGGGTAATTATAGCGCAGCAGCAGCAGCCACAGCAGCCGCAGCATCGTTCAGTGTGAAAGGTCTGATAACAGATCGTTAATATTACGCGGCCCATTTCCAAGCGGCGCTCACACCCATTCCAAATGATTGTTCACAACCCCTCCCCTCCCTTTCCCGCTCAATGCAACTCCCACTCTCTCGCTCGATATGCGTGTGCGTATGCAAGGCGTATTTAACAAGGTGGCATCGACGTCGACGTCGCCCTCTTTGCTGTTGCCTTATTTCTTCAGTCTCGAGCCGAGCGTTGTAAGCGACGCACGGATACGGACGTTTTGCTTTGTGATATGCATATGTATGTGTGTATACATGTGCATGCGAGAAAATTTCTTTGATTTATTACTTCTTGCTCTTGTCTCTTTTTCGATTGTCTCTTTTTCATAAGGCGACGTCGACGTCGTGCACCTTGTTAAATACGCCTTGTGCGTATGTATGTTTGTTAGGGGGGGGGGGGGGGGGGGTGACGCTGCTTGGTCTTTGGCGGAAGCATACATAAACAGTTATCTCATACACACACAAACATACATATTTATGTGATGACTCGTTTGGCAAATCTGCATACAGTTCGTCACAATTCAAATAAGGATTAACTGTTACAACAGTTTGACATGTATTGGCAAAGAGTTACTCATCAAGTGTTTTTTCTTGCAGCTTTTCGCAGTCGCTGTTAACCTTTGCGGCGGTCATGACCTTTCTGATCATGATCGTTGGCATCTGTGGCAATTTTCTAACCGTTGTCGCCCTACTCAAGTGCCCCAAAGTGCGCAATGTGGCCGCTGCCTTTATCATCAGGTTTGTAGTTTTTATCGATAATTTATCTGATTTTAGGTTTTTTTTTTCAAATTAAAAAAATAGTTTAAAATATTAAATTTCAACAAAGTTCTTTTACGTTTTTAGTTGGTACACAAAACCTTTTACGTTATAAGAGCGTGAACTAACGCTAATGTCCAATGCATTTCAAACATCAATGTTATTGTAATCGGTACACAAAACCTTTTACGTTATATCGCTTATGTCCAATGCACTTCAAACCTCAATTTGTTCTCTCTCTCTTTTTACAGTTTGTGCATCGCTGATTTGCTGTTTTGTGCTTTGGTGCTGCCATTCCAGGGCTTACGCTTTGTCCAGGGCACCTGGCGTCATGGTCCCGTTTTATGTCGTCTCATACCTTTCATACAGTATGGCAACATTGGTGTCTCGCTCTTATGCATTGCCATGATTACGATCAATCGTTACGTCATGATCACACATCATGGCTGCTATGCGAGAATCTATAAACGACATTGGATTGCGGTCATGATTGCCGCCTGCTGGCTCGTCTCCTATGGCATGCAATTGCCCACACTCTTGGGCGCCTGGGGACGCTTTGGCTACGACGCCCGGCTCCAGACGTGCTCCATCATGAGCGATGCCCATGGCCATAGCAGCAAGACGACGCTGTTCATCACGGCCTTTGTGATACCCTGTCTGGTGATCATTGCCTGCTATGCCAAGATCTTTTGGGTGGTGCACAAATCGGAGCAGAGGCTGAAACGTCATGCCAATAAACAGAATTCCATACCCAATAATTTGCGTGGCGTTGTTGTGGCCACGGCGCCCACAACTCTAACGGAACCGGGTGCTCCGGCTCCGGCCGGCGCCAGTCGTGTGTCCACGGATAGTAGTAGCAGCTACTCGACGGATCCGCAGCAGACGCAGCTGCCCACACGGATCAAGGATCAGCGTGAGGTGCGTGCGAAGCGCAACGAATGGCGTATTACCAAAATGGTTTTGGCCATCTTTTTGTCGTTTGTCATTTGCTATTTGCCCATCACGATTGTCAAGGTGGCCGACAAGGATGTGGTGCATCCCAGTTTGCACATCTTTAGCTATATTATGCTGTACTTGTCGGCCTGCATCAATCCCATCATCTATGTCATCATGAATAAGCAATATCGTAAGGCCTACAAGACGGTTGTCCTTTGTCAGCCCGCCCGCCTCCTTCATACCTTTGCCAAGGGGCAGGGGGGTGGTGGAGGGGGCGGTGCTGGTGGTGCTGGTGCGGGTGGAGGAGCAAGCAGTGCAGCAGGTAAGTGTAATGATAATTTGAGGAACTGCATCCACTAAGTCACGGTCTGGAATTCGTTTCAGAGAAATGGAAAGATACAGGATTGAGCAACAATCACAGCCGCACCATCGTCTCCCAGATGGCGCCCAAATCAATATCCGATTGCCCGTCATCATCCCAACTCCCGGAGAAGCCGCCATTGGAAAAGATGGAAGCGCCATCGCCAACGCCGATCCAATCATTGGAGCTGCAATCCCGTTGTCCGGATTTGTTAAGCAGACAGCAGACAACGACGCCAACTCCAACGCCGCCGCCACCATCGGTAATGGTAGCCAAGCTACCGCCCAAGAGGAGCAATCACTCCTACATCAACAACGGATTCAACATCAATCCGTGCCCAAATCCGCATCCAAATCCAAATCCCGTTTATCGCCAAGGAGCTGGCTGCACAGCGCCGGGTCCGGGTCTGCGTCGCATCACCATGGTGGGCGACGACATCATACTGGAGGAGGAGGAGCTGCCGCCAGCAACGACGCCGCCCAGTCCCCCACCAACCCGAACGCATCCCATCTACATGAACGTCAACAGTCCGAAGAGAATGCAAATGCAATCTTATAGCGTTAACAAGGATTCACCACAGGAGGAGGATGCAGTGCAGCAGCCGCAGGCGCCGAAAGAAAAGGATGCTACTAGCAATGTGCTCATCACAAAGTTTGCAAATCCAAAAGACTAACGAAAATGCTTTAAAAAATTCCAAATATCGTAAATGTTACATTCCCTCCCTAACGCCCCCAAACACCCCCTACTCCCTTATATCGTATTTGTATGCACAAAATATCGTTTACGATATAAAATAGTTTATATATTTATGTGTTTATAGTTCTTAATGCCACACGAAAATTGTTTCAATATCGTATATCATTTTGCGGTTTAATTGTAGTTTATATATATCGTATATTATAAAAACGATATCATTTATAAATATTGTTACATACACTCAACTTTATTAACGATATTAGTTTGCGGTTGGTATTATATAATGATTATTTTTTTGTTGTACCAAAGTGGGACAATTTTTTGATTGTTCACTCAATATCGTATTAAGTTAACTATTAAATTTGTGTACGAAAGTGCACAATAATCTATTGGGACAGTTGTGTATCTTTAACTCAATATCGTATTTAGTTTACGATCATTTTTCGTACCAATTTGTACCAAAATGCACACAAATCTATTGAAACCACTTTTCTAACGTAAACTCAATATCGTATTAAGCTGTAAACGATTAAATTTGTGTACCGAAGTGCACAAACATATTTTTTGAACAGTTGAATATCGTTAACACAATATCGTATTTAGCTATTTACGATAATTTGTTGTCCCAAAATGCATACAAATCTATTGAGATAATTGTATATCGTTAATTCAATATCGTATCTAGCTATTAACGATTAAATTTTTGTACCAATTTGTACAAATCTATTGCAACAACTTTTCTAACGTAAACTCAATATCGTATTTAGTTATATATCGTTAAATGTCCACTCACTTAGTATTAACCAGCTCTATGGATAAGCCTCGTGCCCATAGCTCTATATTAATGTAAATATTTTTATTTCTTATTATAAAATATATATACTTTCGATCAAGTTCCGTCAGTTACAACAAGTTTTGGGCACGAATATAATTTTTTTTATTTTATTATTATACTCTATTTTTTTTGCAATCTTATTGAGGTCTAATTGCCCTTGGCGTCAATTGATAGCCAGATTGTTATACTATATACTATATTATGCCATATAAAAAAAATACATTCCATATAGAACTACTTAGATATTCTATGTTTATACTTCACACACACACACACATTTATACTATACTTTATGTAAACTTAAAAGTAAAAGAAAGACAACAACAAAAACAAAACAAAAATGCACTTCAAAGCAATCGAATATATAATAATAATAATAATAATACTTCGAAAACGAACTGTTTGAAATCTCATTATTTACACATTTTAATCAATCGCTGAACATTTGCATTATTCTAATCTTTTTTCTTTTTTTGTTCGGTTATCTTCAGAGATTGAGAGAGAGAGAGAGCGAGCGAGCGCGAGAGAGAGAGAGAGAAAATCATTGACGCCCAACGGATTAGTGGATGCGACTATCAGTTGGCCTGATTTTTCGCCCAAAAATTTGTTTGCTGTTTGTTACAGTGATCACACGCTAAATAAAAATAATATAAATTAAAATTTTATGTTTAAAGATTATTAAAACCCTAAATCATTTGATTTTAATACCCTTAGCCCATTAAATGGTTTGAAAAAGTAGAAAAAATAACTTCAGGGTTGAAACATAAGATCTTCTAAGCCAAAAGCAGAACAAATTTGGTTCAAGTTATCGATAACACTTCTGTTTTCCGATATAAACATGTTATCGATAGCAAAAAATGTTTAATTTTCAAATTGTGAAAATGAGGTTCGAAACTTTGGAGCAAATTATGAACTTTGGAAGTTAAATTGATCGAAATCGGGTAAGAAACATCAGGGAAATGGCAGTTTAAAGTTTGGGCATTACGTAAGCATGATGTGTTCGCATTACGTAACGTGTTAAGCGTTTGTAGTAGTGGGGATTTCTCCACTCAAGTCTTCTCAGTGCAAGTTGTACTTTGCGAGTGACTACTGTAGTTATCCGTCTAGTTCGAATTTGGCGAATCCGTTGCAAGCGCGCTCCACATGAAAAGAAAGCACAAAGCACAGCCGCGAGCTGCAATGCTCTGGCTGATAACAGCAAACTATAAACTGTAAACTGCAAACTGCAGCCGCAAAGTTGTCATTAGAACAATGAGCGGCAACACGAGCAGCAGCAGCAGCAGCAGCAGAATTCGGAGGAGTGATAATATTGCTAGCCGTCTACGCAGAGCTTCAACTAGCAGTCGAAGTGGAGGAGCGTGCAGCAGCCGGATTGAAGGGAGTTCAAGGATAACGGGGCATGCAAAGTGCACTATATGCTCGGAGCGTTATAAGTTGGCGGACAGAATCTATGCGGGCAGCTGTGGTCATGTGTTTCACTGGCAGTGCCTGCAACGTTGGTGGGAGGAGTAAGTGCAGCCAGAAAGATTAATAAATATTTTTGTAATATTCTGAAACCCATGCAGATCGAACAGATGTCCAATTTGTCGCAGCAACAGGCAAGACTTTCATCAAATTTATTTGGACTTTGAGGATGCAGAGGAGCAGAGCAGTGCAGCCAGACAAGGATCGACGCCAGGTCGTAACCAGGAATGCGAACAAAATGAATTTGCAACTTTGTTGTATGAAGCGGATCTGTATCGTGACGAGATTGATTATTTAAACACACGAATCGACATGTATAACTATGAGATTCAGCATTTAAATGCAAGTCTCAATCAGATAACGTTAAGTGATTCGGACTAAAGAGATAGACAACAAAAATGTAGAATTTTAAACTTCCCCTTGAATTACTGTAGTTTGGCGCTCATGTCGATAGTATGCTATCGATAGGAATTTAAGTGCCACTATCGTGGTGAAAATTAGCGCTTTTGTGTATTTTTTTTTTAGTATTTTATACACAGTGCGTTTGTTTGAATTGGCCAGCAGATCAGTGTTCGGTAAAATATAATTACTAATAAACGCATCTATCAATAGTTTTTTTTGTGTATTATTCTCTTAACTAATGAACGCGAGCATGTGTGTGTGTGTGCGTTGAGATAGTGCGTAAACAAAATATAAACAATTCGAGCGTCATTTGACAGCGTGAATTCAAACAAGTGCGCATGCAAGTAAGTTGCACTACAATACAATTAAATTGAATATGATTTCAATTTTAATTTTATGTACATGTGTGAAATGAAACAATTTGAACAAATAGTTGTTTAAGGGTAATATTTGTTTAAATGTTGTTATTGGCTGCCTTGTCATTTATTGGGGCCGAGGCCGGAGCCGGGGAATTGGCGCTTTGTCCATGTACAAACGTGTACGTGTGTGTGTGTGGTTTTTTTTTTGTTGTTTTTTTTTTTTTTTTGCATATGCCGTACATAATTGCAAGGAGGGTCGCTTTGTGTGTTTGTCTGTGTATGTTTGCGTTGTCTGGCTCGATGCGCTTGTGTGCGTGCTTGCGTTTGCAAGTACAACAAAAATTGTATTGCGACAGACACAGAGTTGCTCTGCGTGTTTGCGTGGTGAAAACTCTCTTTTTGGTTTTATTTTCTTGGTGGTGGGACTGCACCAAAATTGCAAAGTATGCATATTTTGTATTGGCAAGCCAATATCAATTGACCGGCAGCTTTTGGTCGGCATTTAATTGTGTGTGTTTTCGTGTTTGTGGTGTTTTGTTGTATTTTTTTTTTTGTATTTTGTATTTGGTTTATTTTTTTGTTTTGTGTGCAGCCGCCACAATTTGCTGGCGCTGCGCAACACTGGCATATGCTGTTTTGGTGAATTGAAGTTGCTGTGGTGGATAGCGCCTTTGTTGAGAAAAAAATGTCGACGCGAAAAGTATTTAATCATTAGTCAGAAAGCACCAGTCTATACAAAATTCCAGATTTTGCAAAGCAAAAACCTATTTTGGCTACAAACAGACGAGTGCGTAAAGGAACTGGAACAACGCAAAGTTATGTAAATTCGCAAAGCATAAATGCAATTAAAAGTCTTATAGTTTTAAACAGACTCCGACACGGTGGCGTTCCTGTCGACCACAAAGTGAAACTGCAGACGGCTGCAGTGGGGAAAGTCAGCCCGTACACATATACACACATACACACACACACACACAGCAAGAGGAAGAGAAAGAAGAATAAAAAATATTCATTAACAACAACAACAACGATTGCTGTACCAACAAAATGGACAACTGTGACCAGGATCCAAATTTTCGGTTGGGCCACATCAAGGAGGAGGTCAAACCAGACATCTCACAGCTAAATGACAGCAATAACAGCAGCTTCTCGCCCAAGGCCGAGAGTCCGGTGCCCTTTCTGCAGGCCATGAACATGGTCAATGTACTGCCCGGCAGCAACAATAACAACAACAATCAGAATCAACAGCAGCAGCAGCAACAACAGCAACAGCAGCAACAACAACAACAATATCCACCAAATCATCCGCTGAGCGGCTCAAAGCATTTGTGCTCGATATGCGGCGATCGGGCAAGTGGCAAACATTATGGTGTCTATAGCTGTGAGGGCTGCAAGGGCTTCTTTAAGCGCACGGTGCGCAAGGATCTCACATATGCGTGCCGCGAGAATCGAAATTGCATCATTGACAAGCGTCAACGGAATCGCTGCCAATATTGCCGCTATCAGAAGTGTTTGTCGTGCGGCATGAAGCGTGAGGCGGTGCAGGAGGAGCGTCAACGTGGCGCCCGCAATACAGCCGGTCGCCCCAATGCTGGTGGCGCTTCAGGTGGCGGCACACCTGGCGGTGGCGGTGGCGGCGGCAACAATAGCTCCATTGGCGGCAATAGCTCATTTGGTGGCGGCGCCAATAGCTCCTCCGATGACTTCATGCCCAACAATATGGCCCGCGACTTTACCATTGAGCGTCTGCTGGACGCCGAGCAGCGTGCCGAAGCGCATAGCGGCGATCGTGCATTATCCTTTCTGCGTGTCGGACCCAATTCCACTGTGCAGCCGGATTACAAGGGCGCCGTCTCAGCCCTCTGCATGGTCGTCAACAAGCAATTGTATCAGATGGTGGAATATGCCCGTCTCATGCCACATTTTGCCCAGCTGCCCCTGGACGATCAGGTCATATTGCTGAAGGCGGCTTGGAATGAGCTCCTGATTGCGAATGTTGCCTGGTGCAGCATTGAATCCCTGGACGATAATCGCTCCAGTCTGGGGCATGGCGATGGCGCCTTCGATCGTCGTTCGCCGGTGCTGCAGCCGCAGCAGCTGTTCCTCAATCAGAGTTTCTCGTATCATCGCAATAGCGCTATTAAGGCGGGCGTTCATGCCATCTTTGATCGCATCCTGTCCGAGCTGAGTGTCAAGATGAAGCGCCTGAATCTGGATCGACGCGAGCTATCCTGCCTCAAGGCCATCATATTGTACAATCCGGATATACGTGGCATCAAGAATCGTGCCGATATCGAGCTGTGCCGCGAGAAAGTCTATGCCTGTCTGGACGAGCATTGCCGTTTGGAGCATCCCGGCGATGATGGACGCTTTGCCCAGCTGCTATTGCGTCTGCCGGCGCTGCGTTCGATAAGCTTAAAGTGCTTGGATCACTTGTTCTTCTTCCGCATCATTTGTGATAAGCCGCTGGAGGAGCTGTTCATAGAGCAATTGGAATCACCGCCGCCACCTGGCCTCCAGCTTCAGACGGAATGAATGATCGATTAATCGATTAATCGTTCGATTTATCTATCTATTATAATATTGTAGCAGCTATCTCATGTGTTATCGTTAGCATCTATCTATGTATATCTGGGGCTATTATAGCCCATGTTATCGTTAGCATATGTACATAAACACACACACACTTACACATACACACGATAATCGATTGGATCGATATCGATTGTTTGTTTCATTGTGATTTGAGTTTGTTTGCATTTCTCTCGAACCCCCTTACCTCCCATTTTCCTTGGATCTTTATATTTTTTTTTAATTTGTAATATGAATATTTAATATAATAAATATATACAAAAAATATATATATATATGTAATACACTAAACAATTAAAATATATACAATATGTTAAAGGTTTTTTTTTTACTAGAAAATGTTCGAAACTAAGATTAGCTCCCCCTTCCCCCGTTAACCACCCGCTGTCTACCTTTGTCTCTGCGTTTATTGCCCTATAAACGATAAAAAAAAAAAAAAAATAAAAACGAAACAAAACAAAAACAACAAAAAGTTCAGCATTGTTGTGTTATATATATAACAAAGTATATATAAATACTTTTATATAGTACATCTATCTATCTATAATATATAAACAAGTTGTAATTATTTCTTAAAATAATTGTAATCCACCACACACACACAAAAGTTATAAAATACATGCGAATTAATATATGTATGTACAAATACACACACAAATATGATGTATGTATGTATGTACATATATATTATCTAGACGAATTGCTTAATATCTTTTAATTTCATTTGGATTTTCTTAGATCAAATAGGACAAAAACAACAAAAAAAAAAAAAAAAAAAAAAAAAAAAAAAAATACCGTTCATTCTGATCGTGGTGAAGTTATGCTCACCATGGCATGTGTACCATGTTCACCACATTTCAACTCTCCACTAAGAATGGAAGTTCCATCATGGAACTCATTGAAACTCCCCATAACAGTTATCTTGTGGTTAATTCGTATTGGTGAAAAGTTTAAATCTTTACTTACATAAGATGCAATCAAAAAAGAATATTTTTTCATTGAACACGTTGAAAACTGTAAACTTATGAATGAAATGGACTTTTAGGATTGTTTCATAGTTCAATATAAGAGAAAAAATATACGATTTCGATATTTAAATGTACATTAAAAACATTTTCAAAAGTATATTCCTCTGAAATATCGCTATAATACTCCTATAGGTAATTCCAGTTAGGAATAACTGAAGAGTAGGGCTTCAAAAAGGGATTAAAATTATTCTCATTCATTCTTATTCAAAGATTATTCAGTTATTAGATAAGAATCATACGAATTTCGAGGTGTTTCCATACATACATATATATGTTTTAATTGCAAAAATTCTCTATGCTTATTTCTGTCGCATTGAATTATTTTCAAAATTTGGTTCAAGTGCAATTTTTTGCTTCAAAATAGAATGGACTTATTTTTACCTTATGCCCCCCTACCGCCCCATCGCCCCATCGCCCGCTCACCCACCTCTCAATCGCAAACAACCTGTTCGTTGTTTCTAAATGGATCGGATATAATAAATTAACTGTTAACAGTTGTTCTTGGCGTCGTTGTGTTGTAAATGTCCCAATAAAAAAAATAGTTTTTCGGGCTTTAGTTTCTGCTTCTTCTTTATCTGCTGGGTTCCTTGGTAAATGTTATGCGTGTCTCTGTGTGTATTTCTTTCAATTTTTATTAAATTTATGTATGTTTTGCGTTCAAAATACATATTTGCAAAAAAAAATAGAAAATAAAAACTATGGTATTAACGCACAAAAAGCGCCTGCTAAAAATAGATATTGTTTTTGAAAAAAAATTTTGCCTACTGACGACGCACATTATGGGCCAAAAATAAAATGGATTTTTATCTGATTGGGCCGAGAGAGCAAAGAGATTTGGGACGACGTAATATATTCAGCCCACCAATAAATATATATATCTATGCTGCTTCCTCTTTCTATTCATTATCACTAACCATGCTCTTCTTCTAGCATGTCCAGTTAGCTTGTCGGCTGGAAAGCTGTGAGAGCGAGCTTTTTGTTTACTCTCTGCACGTCGTCATTCTTTGGAAAAACTTTTCTTTGCCATGGAACATTGGCAAATTTGTATGTTTAATAAATCTCATAAATAATTTGTCTATATGCATAATATACATATATACGTATTTAAAAAAAAATATGTGTACAAATGTTTAATATTACGGCATTCAGAGGCAGTTTTGCACGGAAAACCAAGTGGCATGCCAATAAAAATCATGTGTTTGCATATGTATGTACATATGTATATGTGTATTGGAAAAGAGTTTTTCGTAGCAAAATTAACAATTTTGCTATTTTTGTAGCCATGCGGGGGCGGCGGTATGATGCGACGACAGTCCGACCCCCAAAAACTGACAGACAAACAGACGGACAGAGTCCAACTGACAGACACACATTGACCATCAGGAATCGGCAGCAACATCAGCCTCAGCAGCCGTCGCAGCAGCAGCAGCAAACAACAAGTTGTTGTTTTTTTTTTCATACAGGGTTACCTCTTCTGGTGCGCTGATCTCTCTCTTGCGCTCTCTCTCTTTCGCTCTGTGTGCATTGCAATTCCAAAAGCTAACGGCATATGCTCAAGAACAGCTTCTACCTGTCTGTATGTGCATGTGTGTGCACTTCTTGTATTTGTATATGAATATCGATAATTATCGAACCTCAAATGAGAGCCACCAGACGGCACAGCATCTCACTTAACAACAACAACAGCAACAACATAATATGTCTGTTTGGTTGAATTCATACTTTCTTCTTTGCTTTTTGCTTTGCTGCTGCTGCTGCCACCCACTCCCACTGACTGCATATGTATGTGTGTGTGTGTATGCTTGTATTGCGGCGCAGCGCACGCTCGTTTGGGGATCTTCGTGTACATATATATGTCGACGATGGCGGCGGCGACGACGACAAGCGGCGATCGTTGTCGTGCATTTGTTGTTGTTGTTGCTGCTGCTGCTGCACAGTTTTCTTCGACTATTGGTGCTGCTGCTGCGGCTGCTGCTGGCACTTCTGGGTCGTCGCATACGTACGATATTCAGTTTTTGCTTGCGCGACATCAGTTTTGAGTTGGCTATCAACGCGAGCGGGTCTTTCTCTTTGCAAGCGACAAACGTAGATATTTCCACCAATTGTATATATTCCACACATATTGTTTTGTTGTTTTTTTGTTGCTGTTGTTGTTGGTTTAAATCCAAAAAAAAAAAAGTTTCAATATTATTTTTTTAAATTTTTTTTATAAAATATAATTTTGGATTTTTCGATGAAAAAAAAAATACAAAAAACTATAAAAATCATAAATAATTTTTTTTAGTTCAGATTTATTGAAATAATACGTTTATAAATATATATAGCTATAAAAAAAAGCTTTTTCAACGTAAAAATTACGAATGTGCTATATCTGTGTGCCACTGTGTGTGTGTGTGTGTATGTGAGTGTGTGTGTGTGTGTGTGTGTACGTGAGTTGGGTAAATATATAGATATATATGTATGTATATATAAGCATATATATATATAGAAAAGAACTGCTTAGATATCTGTGCTAAAATACTTTTTTTTTTTGTTTCTAAAACGGAACGGAACCCAATTATATATATATATACTATACATATACATATATATATATGAGGTACATACATATATACATATATATAACATTCGTACTCGATTCTGAATCTCAATCAAAGTCTTCTATACACACACACACACCCATACAAACACACATACAAATGTGCGTTATGTACGGTATTCTTTTTTTTCAAAATTATTTCAAATATGTTCTACACACACACACATCGACAATCCCTCAATCCGTCCCGAAATCGCCGTCTCGCACATTCCCCCCAAAAACCGTCCACCCCCCCGACCCGTTTCGGCCCGTTCGAAACGGTAAACGGCACATGCGTTGACGTTGACGCCGAAAATAAAAATCTTTTTCGAAAAAAACATACTATTTTTAAAACGATACCAATACGAAAACGGAACGACGTTGGGAACGAAACGGAATTTGGAACGAGCAAAGCAAAGCGCAAACGAAGATTGTGAACACAAAAAAAAAAAAAAAAACGAAAAATAATTAAGTAGCAAAATTATCGTGTTATACAACGGTATTTTTTCAGTTGTTTTTTTTTCCCACCCCCAACCCCTCAATGCCCCATGTCTCTTTATCGCATTTTTGTGCTATTTCCCTGATTTTGTAATCACCAACACATACATACATATGTACATATGTATATACCACCTGTGAAAGCACAAAAATAAAGAAGAAGAAGAAGGAGAAAAATTCGAGTTCGAGTTGGAACACAGCCACCTGTAGTAAATACATTTTTGTTGTTTGCCCCGAGAACTTCCGACTCGATTATTTCTCTTTCGTTTCCGTTTCCGTTTAAGAATCTTTTTCACAAATTTGTTGTTCTATATCTTTGTCTCTTTCTCTCTATCTATCTCTTTCTCTCCCTCTTGTGCATATTGCAGATTAAATATTAAGGATCATCTAAATTTTCACTTAATTTGAATGTCAAACAGCTTAAATTTTGCTTACAACTTTTAATAACTAGAATATAACAGTAAAATTCGAATTCGATATCGAAAAAATCATATACACACACACACACAGAGGCACAAACAGCAACGGCAAAAAAGAAATCTCTCAATAATTATAAGTTAAATTCAATAATAAACAAAAAAAGAAGTAAAGTTTATAATTCACAAAAAGTGCAAGAAGAAGAATCAAACCCTTAAATAAACACACTTCACCCCTCCTCAATCCGTAATCGACAGCAGCAACAGCAAACAGCACCACCAGCAACTGCACCTAAAAAAGAAACACAGCCACAAAATGATGATGGAGAACGGTATCTCCATGGAGTACGGCGATGGCTACATGGAGCAGGAGGAGGAATGGGAGCGCGAGGGATTGCTAGATCCGGCGTGGGAGAAGCAACAGAAGAAGGTGAGTAAACTTTTGTTTCTGATATTGTACACGAATATACCGTTATAGCCAGTGTTGCCAGACTCAATTTTGAGATCAAATCAAAGTTGAATTTTATTGATTATTTTGAGGTACAGTTGAGGGGAAATGAAGAATTGAACTTGATTTAAAGCAGATTGCCGTGTTGCCAGACTTTGCAAAAAAGGACAAATGTTTGCTTAACTCAAAAAGTTAACGACTTGGCATAAAACATTTGTCAGTTTGAATGACAAATACGCATATTCAAATATATATGTGTATATATTTAGTCTAGTTTATAGCCAAACGCTGACAGATATATCTATGTACATACAAATGTTTAATATATGTATATATATTTATATGTATTTGCGTTTAGATATATGTATATTTCTTCGATTATGTTTCAATATTTGTGTGTGAGGCGGGCAAAAAAAAAAAAAAGCAAAAAGCTCACATTTTAAAAATAGATTCATTTCATGGTTCTTTTTTTTAAAATGTTTGAAATATGTTGTACAAAAATAACGAATGTTGTTGTTGTTGTTGTTATGCATACACATTTGTGTGCCACAATCGTTTATCACTGGAAGAAGAACTATTTCAAAATGTTAAGGCCATCGTCTATCGATAACTAAAACACCCACGCAATTAACCTCCACCCCACACTGCACACGCATCTCTCGAGCTCATTTACGGTTGTTTGACAGGCTGCAGTTTGAAGGTTATTGACAAATGCTGTTGTTCCATTCCATTCAATTATGTTGCGCGAGCGCGCGCGCCTTTGTACTATTCACCTTAGCCCAACTCAACCCACCGCTCACGCGCGCTCTCTCTCTCACTCTCTTCATTTATTTACTTGTTCTGTTCAACGGAAGCGGGTGCCGTTAACTTTACAATAGCAATAACAAGGCAGGCAGGCAGGCAGCAGCCACTGTGTAAATAGTAGTTGTTGCTCAATTGATAGTTTTTGTTTTGTTGTTGTTATTTTTTTGGGTTGAGATATGAGTCAATGAGAATTGTGAACAGCTTCCAAGCAGTTAACCAAGTGTTCGTCGGTGCGTTTAATAACATAAACGAACCAATCAAACACCCAAAACATCCCATCCCCACCCACATAACATTGTTAAAGTTTTGCCAAATTGGCAACTGTATTAGCGGCATTTTGGCGCAAATGATGCATAGCAAACAATGAATCAACAATTGTTGTTATTTTCAATTGTTGTTGTTGTTGTTTATCTGAACAAGCAAAGAACAACAACAGCAACAAGAATGTCTGTGTATATACATATCCAAAACTATGCAGTTATTTATATACATATTTCTAAAAATTGTCTGTCAAAAAAAAAACACAAGAAGAAATCAAGAAAAATGTAGTGCAAGGTTGCGGTTTTGACACGCCGCGCTTCATAATAATATCTGCGTGTTTTGGTGGTGGGTGTAAGTGAGGTGAGGTGAGTTGTTATGAGAGATGGTGTGGTGTGCTGGGGAAGAAAGCTGTGAAAGAGGTTGATTCGCGCGCGCCTAAAGCAATTTACACATCAAAATAAAATAAATATAAATAGCCAAAAAGAAATGCAATTTACACACACACACACACCGAAAAAGAGAGAGAGGAAGAGTACGAAAGAGATGAATGCAATTGCAAATGACATATTGTGGATGAAACATTTAAATATGGCACACACGAAAAAAAAAACTGTTTAGATGCAAGAAGGTTATCACATGATTTGAAACAAACAGAAACACAAACACACACATGCATACACGTACGTTGTGTATTATGTGTATTATTGAGTTGATCTACATATAAATTTCGTAATCGACAATTACCGCACAGCAGCCAAGAGAGAATTTTCGTCGTGTCATTATAAAAGACGCATCAGTTGAAAATAATAATGAAAGCAACAAAAATCTTGTTGTTTTTTTGGCAAGCAATGAATGGCGGGAGGGGGTTGAAGGTGTTTATGTGGGCAGCTGAGCAGGTGGGCTGTGAGTGGTGGGGGCGTAGGCTGAAGGCAGGTTAATTGTTGTTGTTGTTGTTTATATGATGAATCTTTTGCGCCTGCTCCTCTCACTTATACACTCTCTCTTTCCCTCAGTGAGTATGATTCAGCAGCCTATGCGTCATCGTCAGTGCAGCTCGCACACACACACAGAGAGATATGCGCACCTCAGGTGTTAGACATTTGCCAGCTGGCAGGATTGCCATAGACAATGACTTTACTAAAAAAAAAAAAAAAAAAAACGCGAAGAAAAATCAGCGACATATTTTGACAGCCCTTTATCGATATGTAAAGACATATGCATACATATATAATGTTAACGCACAAACGTACATACATTTATTATGCTTATCGATTTTTGCACACTAATTTTTGTTGTTGTGTTGTGTTGTGTTTTTTTTTCGCCACACATCAGAGCATCACTTTGCTCTTCACCTCATTCCGTTTGTCTGTCTGTTTGTCTGCTCTTTGATTGTGTTGTTGCTGTTGTTGTGTGCGAATGGGTCCATGCTATGAGGCCGCTCAAATTACATTAAGCTAAAAATGGTGTGTGTGTGCGCGAGAGCGAGCGAGTGCGCAGCGCTCATAGAGCTTTAGCTGTTGTTTTTGTTTTTCTTTCACACACACACACGAAAAACAAAAAAAAATAAGTACAAAAAGCTCACGGCGTCTGTCTTTTGGCGCGTGCGCCTGGCGTCTGTTTAGTTCTTTTTTTTTATTTTTCTGGTTTAAAAAAAATAAAAAAAAAAAAAAACGCTATTGCTTAATCGATGGCGAGGAGATGAGCGACGGTGACGACAATCCAGGCAACAGGCTGTTGTGGTCCGATAACGGTAATCGCTGCTGCTGCTGCTAATGTTGAGCGCAGCTTTGTGTATTAAAAAGTAGTAGAAGCTACATAAATCAAACGGGTCGACGGCGGAATGCGGCAAACACACACACACACACTGTTGCTAACTAGCGGTAAGCGCCAACGACTCGTTTGGCAAACGCATTGCACACTTCAGCTTAACTAAACCACCCCTCTCCATCCCCCTGCCTCACTTCAACTGCAGCATCCCATTTTTACCCCCCCTTCTCAGTCCACCTTTCACTGCACATGCATGTATTTTTATATGGGTATATTGCTCTCTTTTTCTGCTGCGCGCTGCTGGCCTAGTTGAACATGTTATTGTTCGTGTGTGTGTGTGTGGGTAATGTAATGCAGAGGTAATCTGTCCCCAACGCCCGTTTTGATCGTCACAAGCACACACACACACACATACTGGTATAAAGTAAAAGTGGGAGGGAGAGAGAGAGGTGAGAGGCAGCCTAACAGCGATTTGCATTAACAGTTGCATTTCTTGTTCTTGTGCCCGGTTTTCCGTTTCGTCTTCACGAACTTAGATCGTCTTACTGAGCAACATAACAGCATCCAGAATACTACTTGTTGTTGTTGTTGTTGCTTCTGTCCCATTGTCTCATGCACGCACGTAACTGTAAGCAGCTAAATGGCCAATAAAGCAGCAGCCGGCTACGTTCCCATTCTTTTAATTTTTTTTTTTTTCTTTCTATTCCACTTTTCTATCACATTTTCCAGCAGCTGAATGCTGGAATGGTGTTTCCAGTATAACAAGTCCCTATATTTTCGTAGCTGTAATCCATTGTTATGCATATTGTTAATCGATTATCAATTGTTCGTATGTATGTGTGTGTGTGTGTATATGTTTGTGCTTTCCTTTTCACTGTTTGGCGATCATTGATCGAAAAAAAACCCATGTGAATGAACAATTTGCATACACATAACAGCTGCATTTCTTCTTGTTGTTGTTGTTGTTCTTTTTAGTGTTGTGGGCGTGCGGGCGTGCCGTTGTGTGCACTGACAACAACAACAACAATAATATTGTGTGCATTAAAGCTGTAAATTTTACAAGCAGCTCAAACAGAAACTCAGACGTCGGCGGCGGCAACTCCAAAATAATGTTGTGTGTGTGTGTGCAAAAAAACAACAACAACAACAACAACAAAAAGCAAACTGGTTTACGTACAAACATCCATACATTGTCTTTTTCTTGTTTTCTCTTTGTTCTTGCTGGCGCTGCTGCTGCTGCTGCTGGTCTGTCCCCATTCGGTGAAAAATAACTGCAACTGTCAGCCGCTGTCGCTGCATTCACAGCTGCAGTCGCAGTCGCAGCCTTGCCAGACCGTCTTGAGATTGATCTCAAAGCTTTCAGGTCTCTCTCGTTCTCTTTCTCGCTCTCGCTAATCTTAAGAATTAAAACTCTGCATTAATTAACCTAATTATGTGTTAGTTTGAACTTCTTTTCCACAACTTGAATTTTCTAAAAAAAAACTTTCGAAATAAATTAGTTGAAGGTTCTAGGGCTCGAATCAGTTATTAGACCTTCTTTATTAAAACCTTAAAAAAAATATATTTATTTATTCATTTGTTTTTTGTTTTGTTTTATTATCTCTCATAGACATTTACCGCGTGGTGTAACAGTCATTTGCGTAAAGCTGGCACCGCCATCGATAACATCGAGGAGGACTTCCGCAATGGCCTCAAGCTGATGCTGCTGCTGGAGGTGATCTCTGGTGAAACGTTGCCCAAGCCCGATCGCGGCAAGATGCGTTTCCACAAAATCGCCAATGTGAACAAGGCCCTCGATTTTATTGCATCGAAGGGTGTGCATCTAGTATCGATTGGCGCCGAAGAGATTGTCGATGGCAATCTGAAAATGACACTCGGCATGATCTGGACGATCATTTTGCGTTTTGCCATTCAGGATATCTCCGTTGAGGAGATGACCGCAAAGGAGGGTCTGCTCTTATGGTGTCAACGCAAGACGGCCCCATACAAGAATGTCAACGTACAGAACTTCCATCTGTCCTTCAAGGCAAGTCCGAGAAACGATCTTTGAAAAACTCTTTCATCTAATCGTTCGAATTTCTTTTCTCGTATATAGGATGGTTTGGCATTCTGTGCTCTGATCCATCGTCATCGTCCCGATCTGATCGATTATGCTAAGCTATCCAAAGACAATCCATTGGAGAATCTTAACACTGCCTTCGATGTTGCTGAGAAATATCTAGATATTCCAAGGATGTTGGATCCAGATGGTACGTATCTCCTGCAAATTTCAATACGTATTTTAGGATAGTTTCTTAAGGTTTAGGGCATTAATATTTAAACAAAGAAATAACTTTTTTTCTGGACACTACACAAAAAAACAGATTTAATCAACACTCCGAAACCGGATGAACGTGCCATAATGACGTACGTGTCCTGCTACTATCACGCCTTCCAGGGAGCCCAACAGGTTGGAAATGTGACGCATGTACCCGAACCCACAAGACAATACACCTACGTCCCGAATAATTACAATGTGACTAAACTTCACATCTCAAATACACTTAATTATATGATTATATATCTATTCCATTCTTTTTTTTGTCGTTCTATAAACTATATATACATATATATATTTTTTATATATTGTTTTTGACAAATCCCAAAGCTTTTGTTACATATACACATACTTCTGTATATGAAGCTTTGCTCTGCTTAGTCAAAGAATTTAAAATTTTGCTCGAAAAAACTTAAAAAGAACGCCGCATCGCATCACTAACAAACTCAATACTAACTCCTTGGAGAGTGTATCGGAGTGTATCCGCATTGTTGAGCTTTTAAAGCTCTCTCTCGCTCTCGCTCTCCTTCTTCACTCCTCCTGTGTCCATCCATTCGCCGTTGCGCTGCATGCTGCACTTCAAATTGTTTGCGAATTTTAAAACTTTCGCAATTTTGTTATTTAAAAAAAATTCTTATTTGATTTGGAAAAAAAAAAATCCCAAAATCGTGTGATCTTATCTCTAGGCATGCATTAAGTTACGAATGTTAAGCTACTAACCTATCGATAACTATCGATATACAAATCTAATGCATGCATGTACAGTGTTAATTATCCTCAAAAAACCATGAGATCCTGATTTCAATGTTATTTCATTGTACATGCATAAAAATACGTATTTATCGATAAACGATATATGATAATATTGCCTGCAACCGCAACCCGTTGAACAACTAACCGAACAAATAATTGATTTGTATGTTTTTTTTGTTGCTTTTTTCTCTCTCTCTTTCTCTGTCTCGCTCTCTCTCGCTCGCTCGTTCGCTCGCTCTGTTCTGCGCTCATCACAAAAATAAAATAAAACATCGCCAATTAACAACAACAACAACAACAAAAACTCTGCTGCTGCTATGCGCTACAACAACAACAATTCCCCCAACAACAACACCAAAACAACAACAACAACAAACAACGATCGATCATAACACAGATTTACAGAATACTGCATTACCCGATGAAAGAGCGGTCATGACCTATGTATCATCGTATTATCACTGCTTTAGTGGCGCCCAAAAGGTCTGTTACAACACACACACACATACACACACACACAAGCCAACCCACCTCACCAGCACCTCACCTTGTTCCTTTCCTTTGTTCCCACCATCTTTCAGTTCATGCATTCCCATTTACATTACTTTTTTGGGGGTGCTAATGAGTGTTTTCCAACACTAGTTTTATAACTCTGAGCAAAGTGTTTTAATTCCAAATCGTTCCTACGAAGAATATTAAGCTTTTCCTTAAAAGCTCAACAGTTTACCATGAAAGCTTATCCAAGAGCTTAGATCATGTTTCATTCCATGTAATTTCATTTACTAAAAACACAAAAAAACATATATACTACACACTCGTCGTCCCCAAGATGGAAATTCCCAACTATCTACGATACAAACCCGAATCCACGAGTGCTTAAATCGCGTGCTTGCCTGCCAGCCTGCTTTAAATGGGCTTTCCTGCAAAAAAAAAACTAATGCGAATTACTCGTTGGTTTTTCCCTTAACTCGTTTGTCTTGCTCTACGTTCGTTCGTTCGTCTTGTTATTTTTTTCTGAGTTGGTTTTGTGATGATCACACACACAGTCAGTCACACACAATTCAGAGTAATTGGCTGGCGAGTAAAATGTTGAAATTAACGTGTCCTTTTTTTTTAAACTTCACAATTGACAGGCGGAAACGGCGGCAAACCGTATTTGCAAGGTGCTCAAGGTCAATCAGGAGAATGAGCGTCTCATGGAGGAGTACGAGCGTCTGGCCAGCGATGTAAGTATATATACTAACGATTACTCGTTACGAGTATGACTCGTTGAAATTCGTAATCGTTGTGTTTCAAGCGATCACTTATTTTAACGAACTACTCGTTACAATAGTACTCGCTACTCGTTACAATATTACTCGCTACTCGTTACTTTACACATTTTTTCGTTCACTTGTTAATTTGTTTAGCTGCTGGAATGGATTCGTCGCACAATGCCATGGCTTAACTCGCGCCAGGCAGACAACTCGCTGGCCGGCGTACAGAAGAAGCTTGAGGAGTACCGGACGTACCGACGCAAGCACAAGCCACCACGTGTTGAGCAGAAGGCTAAACTCGAAACTAACTTTAACACGCTGCAGACCAAACTGCGTCTGTCCAATCGTCCAGCCTACTTGCCCACCGAGGGCAAGACCGTCGCTGATATCTCCAACAGCTGGAAGGGTCTGGAGCTTGCCGAGAAGGCGTTCGAAGAATGGCTGCTGGCCGAAACCATGCGCCTGGAGCGTCTCGAACATTTGGCTCAGAAGTTCAAGCATAAGGTGAGCTTTGAACACACATCCCAACCCAAATCTTAAAGCATTAACTCCAATAATCGTTTAGGCCGATGCCCATGAGGATTGGACACGTGGCAAGGAGGAGATGCTGCAGTCGCAGGACTTCCGTCAATGCAAGCTCAACGAGCTCAAAGCACTCAAGAAGAAGCACGAAGCCTTTGAATCGGATCTGGCCGCTCACCAAGATCGCGTCGAACAGATTGCCGCCATTGCCCAGGAGCTAAAGTGAGTTTTGAGTATACTTAGTTTCATACTTGTTAAATTGCGATTACAAATACTAATCAATTAAATTATTTTTGGAAAGTAGTCGTAGTGACTATATAGTTCGCTGGTAAAGATTTATGATTAAATAGTGATTACGATTACAAAAAAACAAAATCAAATTGTAGCAAATTTTCAAAATATTTAAATATAATCAAAAAAGAAGAAATAATCAAAAATAATCATGAATAATCAAAAATAATCAAAAATTTAATTATTTTTGATTATTTGTGAGTATTTTCCTTCCCTTGACGAATCGCTAAAATAAAATTTAAATTGCACTTTACATATTATACCTCAGCTTTGTTGCTGTAATTAACTTGTTGTTTGTTAGTGAAAAATAGTCACAATCGGTTGCAAATAGTAACAAATAGTCAAAAATATTCAAAAAATAAAAATAATCAGATTGATTATTTTTGATTATTTCTAATTATTTTTGATAATTTGCGATAATTGTAGATTATTTTTAATTTTTGTAATCGCAATCATTATATAATTGAGTAAAACCAAAAACAAAATCGTAATGTAATGAATAGTTCAACTTTTCAACTAAAATAATTTAACTACTAATGACTACAATTAGTAATCACTACCTAACAGGTGTGCTTAGTTCTAAGTTCCATCTTTCCTATACCCCAAAATTGTTAATTTAGTCTACTCTCTTGATCTAATTCGATTTCTAATATTATAATGCTTACCGCTTGGCGACAAAGTGTGAGGTTAGGCTGTGTTTTTTTATGAGATCCTTTTCGCAATCGTTTCCCATCACATTCAATCATGATTGATCTGCCCATCTCTTTATCCATTTGGTTATCTATCAATCAATCCAAATGTTTCAACTAATCCTTTACTTCTTGCAGCACTCTGGAGTATCACGATTGTGTGTCGGTGAATACACGTTGTCAACGCATCTGCGATCAATGGGATCGTTTGGGTGCACTGACTCAACGCCGTCGCACCGCATTGGATGAGGCTGAACGCATACTGGAGAAGATCGATATCTTGCATTTGGAGTTTGCGAAACGTGCGGCGCCATTCAACAACTGGTTGGATGGTACACGCGAGGATCTGGTCGATATGTTCATAGTGCACACCATGGAGGAGATTCAGGGCCTGATCCAAGCGCACGATCAATTCAAGGCAACACTCGGCGAGGCCGACAAGGAGTTCAATTTGATTGTGAATCTGGTGCGCGAAGTCGAATCGATTGTGAAGCAGCATCAGATACCCGGCGGTCTTGAGAATCCCTATACGACATTGACCGCCAACGATATGACACGCAAGTGGAGCGATGTGCGTCAATTGGTGCCACAGCGCGATCAAACGCTGGCCAACGAGCTGCGCAAGCAGCAGAACAACGAGATGCTGCGTCGCCAGTTTGCCGAGAAGGCCAACATTGTTGGACCCTGGATCGAGCGTCAGATGGATGCGGTGACAGCGATAGGCATGGGTATGCAGGGTTCGCTCGAGGATCAGCTGCATCGTCTCAAGGAATACGAACAGGCTGTGTATGCCTATAAGCCCAATATTGAGGAACTGGAGAAGATCCATCAGGCCGTGCAGGAATCGATGATCTTTGAGAATCGTTACACGAACTATACGATGGAAACGTTGCGTGTGGGCTGGGAGCAGCTGCTCACATCGATCAATCGTAATATTAACGAGGTGGAAAACCAGATACTGACACGCGACTCCAAGGGCATTAGTCAGGAGCAGCTGAATGAGTTCCGTTCCAGTTTCAATCATTTCGATAAGAATCGCACCGGTCGCTTGACGCCCGAAGAGTTCAAGTCGTGCCTGGTCTCGTTGGGCTATTCGATTGGCAAGGATCGTCAGGGTGACATGGATTTCCAGCGCATACTCGCTGTCGTTGATCCCAATAATACCGGCTATGTTCACTTTGATGCTTTCCTCGATTTCATGACACGCGAGAGCACCGATACCGATACCGCCGAACAAGTCATTGATTCCTTCCGAATCCTGGCTGCCGACAAGGTAAGTCTTTCAACTCGTTCTCGTTACTTTCAAACGATTGACGATTAACACTCTCTCGTTACTTTTCTTTTTGGCAGCCATACATATTGCCCGATGAGCTGCGCCGCGAATTGCCACCAGATCAGGCCGAGTACTGCATCCAGCGCATGCCGCCATATAAGGGACCCAACGGAGTGCCCGGCGCCCTCGATTACATGTCCTTCAGCACAGCTCTCTATGGCGAGACCGATTTGTAAACTCGTCGTCTTCCGCCCAATCACTTCCCAAAAACTGTACTCGCCAACACACACACACACACACATACACCAAAATTCACACACACACACAAGACTCACTCCACCAACAAAAAGGAAAGTAAGAGAGAGAGAGCGAGCGAGAGCGAGAAGAGAGCGCGCGCAAGCGAGTGAAGAGAGCGCCCCACCCCCCCAAAAAAAGCTCCCGGGATCATATAATAATTGATAAATTTTTATAATAATAATATTAAACATAGATTTATTATTATATACACTACACTCAAAAACAAAAATATTATAATTTTTTTCGCAAATTATATATATCTATATATATATTGTACTTACATATATATATAAATCTCGATGTATGCATAAATCATATGCATCACACACATATATATATACATACAAACATCTTCAAGCCGATTGTAAAACAGTGAGAAAAACAAAAAACATCCAAAACAACAAACAAATGCATATCGAATATCCAAAAACAAAAACAACAACATCTAAAAACATTATTTTTTGAAATTTATGTTAATAAAAACAAACAAAAAACAACAACAACAACAACTACATAATCTATAGAACAACAACAACAAAAAGAACCTTAAACCAAACAGAGAGAGATAGATAGATAGAGCGTTGAAGCAAACAGAGAGAGATGCATATATATACACACACACACACACATACGCTTGAAGATCACACAAATATAATGAGAGAGAGAGGGAGAGAGAGAGCGTGACCTTGAGAGCAAAAAGAATGTGACCAGAAGATGCTTAAGCAACAACAACATTTGGGGCAAAAAACAAGAAAAACGAACTAAAATCAAATAAACTATATATTTATAGCTATTTATTCATTCAAGAACTACTCGTCTAATAAAAACATTAAATACTATATTCATATACTCTAATTTTTACGTTTCAGCAAAAACATTGATTTAACCTCAAACAAGCACACACACACACATACATACAAACGAGAAAGTGAAATAAAGCGATTTTTTGGTGATATTGTGTTTTAATATACAATGCCAATTTCATCACTTTGGAAAATTCTGTTGCACAATATGATATCATATAATCAATGCGAATAGGCCGAAGGATTTTCAACCAAAAAACAAAATTTGTAGCCTATTTATAGGGTGCCATCACAGTAAAACTTTGTCTAATGTACCCTCGACCCATTAAAAGGGTTCGAAAAGGTTAGAAATAATTGTAAGAGACAGAAGAAAGCATCTCCGACACCATCAAGTATATATATATTCTTGATCAGCATCAACAGACGAGTCGATATAGCCTGGATCTCAGAGACTATACGAGTTAGAGACTCCCGATTTGGAACATAAGCTCGCCTAAGCCCTAGACAGTAAAAGTTTGCTTTGCATTACCGATAACTTTTCTGGTGTTCGATATACACATGTGATCGATAACAGAAAAAATATGAAATTTCAAAATTGTGAAAATAAGGTTTGTAACTATGGATAAAATAATGAACTTTGGAAATCAAATCGATTAAAATCGGTTAAGAAACACCAGAGATATTGCAGTTTGAAGTTTTGTCATTAAAACATTCACAAATGCCTGAATCCGTTACGTAACGGTTTCCTAGTCGGAATTTCTCGATAAGAACCTTTTCGCTTGGTTAATGCTTTTGGGATCAGGAACATTAGGAATATCTCGTCGCAAGTTGAAAACTATCTTGCCAAAGAATATTCTAGGGAAACGAAGGAAAACAACTTATCAAACCAAGGATTATTTAATTCTTTAAGGACATTCGACATGAACAATGGTTTGTTCAAAGCCAATCGTTGATTCAAAGGCAATGTTTCTTGAAGTCCTTGAAATACGGCAGGCGTTCCTTGGCTGTCCGCCCACGGGAGCTCTCACTGTATGTTGATTTCGTTCGTTATTTTTTTGAAAAATCTATGTTCTTTCATAGTCCTCTAAAAATAAATCTGAAATAAAAGCTCATACAAATTGTTTCTGAAAAAAATCAATGGAATAAAAGAGTTTTTTTTTTTTGTTTATAGTTTTACTTATCATATGGGATTTATATGTTTCGTTTTTTTTGTTGTTGTTTGTTTTTTGTTTTTTGAAATTGCTCTTTCGATAACAAAAGACTGTAAAAGGAGATCGCAGCTAGTTCGAATCCTTATTGCTTATATGGTAAAGAAGAACGAAAATGTAATGCATAAATAACTTAGAATAATTGGTATACAAGGTGTTTATTTTTTGTTGTTTTGTTGTTTTGAAATGTGCACACACACATACAGTGACGCACACACACATAGCATACAATTGTACGTGCACACACACATTTTTGTACGAAATCATGAGAAAAACATTTTGAAAAATTTGAAGGCAAATGTGCTTTAGTTTTGGTCAGTTTTTTGTTTTTTTTGGTACGTAGGATCTATGTTTTCCCCGATACGCGCAACATGGCATGCATATAATGCATGCATATAAATATATATATAAGTGTATGTATATACTCTATGTGTTTTGTAGCTCTATAAATAAATATGCATTTATTGCTTTTTCTTTCTTTCGTTTCTTTTGTGGGCAAAAAAATGATGGATAACCAAAAATATAATCTCAACAATTTGTGATTTGTTTTCGATTTTTCGATTCTACAAAATACATTTGAAATGTTTCTCTCCTTTTTTTTCATTAATCCTCTCAACAACAACAATTGAATTTCTAATTGTATATAAATATATATATATACTCTAATGCTTAACGAGCTAAATTCACAATTATATATCTGTTAAAATTGTATTTTTTTTTTTATGCAAAATATTTGTTTTGCATTTTTGAAAGCGTTTTTTGTTTTGTTTGTTTTTGTTCCTTGTTTCGATAACAATAAGTGATCTCAGCGATAACTGCAGCAAAGTGCAAGCCTGGCTTGGCTTTAAGGGCGAAAAGAGCCCCAAAAAACGAAAATCGAAACAAAAGTTTTTGGAAATGATGTTTAAAATATATATAAAGATATATATACTTGAATTGTATGATTTGTTTTTTATTGATTGTTTGTTTATGTTGTTGTTGTTGTTTGTGTTGTTTTTGTTGTGTTTTTGTATGTACATTTAAATTATAAGTTAGTTAAATACATTTAAATGTATGCGTATGATTAATATTTTTTATGTTTATAACCAATTAAATAATTATGTTTTTTTTAATGTATTTTGTTATATTTCTTCTTCTCTTTCGCGTAGTTCTTTTACCCACTTCAAAAAAAAAAAAAAAAAAAACAAAAGAAACTAAGAGCGTTTTTTGAATCGAAACTAGCTAAATGCCTAGCTACTTTTTTACAGTGTATGTTTGTATGTTTGTTTGATTGTGTGTGAAAAACACAGACAGGATAAAGCTGCACAAATTAAAACATGACCCCCCCCGCACCCCCTTCCACCCTAAAATTTTTAATCTGTGTGTGTGTGTGTGATCGCTTTTAGACAGGATAAAACTGCACAAACGATAACATGCCCCCTCCCAACCCCCAACCCCCTTTGAACAATCAAAAACAAAATGCAAAAAAAACTCAAATCGAAATGTTTTTCACCCAACGACTCCAACGTTATCTCTATCTCTGTCTCTGTCTATGTGTATGTGTTTGTGTGTGTGTGTAGAGCTTTTAGTTAGTAGTTATTACTAGCAAAATTTTGGTATATATATAATACACGAATGCCCCTATATCTTCTTCTTTGTGTGTTGTGTTTCGGTTTTTTGTTAAGTTGAAAAAAAAAAAAAATAATAATAATTAAAAAGCTAGATTCATATGTGTGTACGTTTCTGTGTGTGTGTGTGTTTGTATGTACGTGTGTGTTTGTATGTGTGTGTACGAGTGTGTGTGTGTTTTATAGTAATTAATAAGTATATGGGGTATGTATATAGTAATATATATATGTATATATGTATATATGTTTATGTATATGTGTATGTATATATGCGTGTGTTTTCTTTTGTTGCAACTTTAAAAACATTTTTCTTATCTTCTTCTTTAACATTCTTCGCATTCCCCTCATCTTCTTTTTTGTTTTGTTTTGTTAAATCCCGCCCCATAATCAACGATAACTAATCATAATACTAATCGACTACTAAGTATGTATATATATATATATAAAGGTTGTATGTGTGTGTGTGTGTGTGTTTGTGTAAATATGTATCAAGTAACTTATGTATTAAAGGTATCGATTTGTTTGTTTTGTTGAATGTTAAAAACTAATGCAAAAATTTTATAGAAAAAAATTTCGCTTTTTTTTTCGCACCCGAAATCTTTGTTTTTTTTTTTGTGTTTGTGTTTATCGGGCGCTCTTCTCTCTCTCTATCTCTATCTATCTCTATCTATCTCTTTCTTTCTCTTTTCATTCCATTTTTTGTTAGTGTGTGTTTGTATGTCTATATAGTTGTCAGCTCTAGCTGCATATGCTATATATATTTATATATAAATATTAGGAAGAAAAAAAAAAATATATAATTATGCAAAACTTAAAATATTCTCAAATGGAATATGCCATGTGTTCGTTATCGATTATATATGTATATATGTAAATCGTGTGTATAATCAATAGCGCTGACTTTTGATCTCTGATCCTTATCATCTAACTCTTTCTATCTCTCTCTCTCGCTCTTAAAGTAAAATGTTATATATATATGTGTGTTTTGTTTGTTTGAAATGCAAATGCTGCTCTTCCCCTCTCTTCTCTTCTTATCTTTCTTTTTGTTTCTTTGTTTCTTTGTAGTTTATGGTTTCTTTTCCCATCATCACTGGCAGGATTGTGTTTTTTTCTTTACTTTACTTTTTACTCCCTTAGTCCTTAGTTCCATCTGTACCCCCAGCACCACCATTACCATTGCCGCCGCCCATATGTTGTGGTATGACTGTGAGACTTTTGGGTATCTTGGACATGATGACCTCATCGATGAGCTTCTGTTGCTCCATCTGTTGCTGTTGTTGCTTAAGCGTAAATGTTATGCCCCCGCCCCCGCCGCCGCCTCCAGCTGTTGTTGTTGCTGTTGCGGTTGACGGTTTGGCCGTTAAGTGGGGCATCTTGTTGGCTGCCGCAGCGGCAGCAGCACCATTTAATAGATATTGATTGGCATCCGGAAAGTTTTTCCACAGCCAACAATTATCTGTGCTGTTGCTGTTGTTGCTGCTGCTGTTGTTGTTGCTATTGTTGCTGTTGCTGCTGCTGGCAGCAGCTGCTGCTGCAACCAATGCGCTGTTCAGCAATGGTTGAAATGAAGCGCTGGTGTTGTTGTTGTTGTTGCTGTTGGGATTGCTAAGCGGCGGCATTGCTTTGGGTTGGACGCGTGTAAAACGCAATGCACTGCCCCCAGGCAGCAATGTGGGCAACTGTTGCTGCTGCTGTGCTTGCTGTTGCTTGTGTTTGCGTATTTGTTGCTGCATTAGCATCAACTGTGATAGTTCATTGCGTGCTGTGCTTAGTCCGGATTCCAAATGGGACAACGATTGTTGTTGTTGCTGTTGTCCGCCGCCAATCTTTGGCTTGTTGTTGTTGCCCGTAGCAGTTGCATTGTTGTTGTTATTGTTGTTGTTGTTGGCAGCCTTGAGCGCCTGATCACGTTGCAATTTCTCACGTCGCAGTATGCACATGCGATTGTAATCAATAATGGAGATGAGATATGGCTTGCCACTGGATTGGACCTGAACCTGGGCGGGCAGACGTCGTCCGTCCGCGGTTTGGAATAGCGTGAGCGAACGATTTGGCACACGATGTGAATCCTTTAACGGTATCAACGTGGGTTTCCAGCTCTTGCTCTCATGTCGCTCCTGGGCGGACAATGTTTCCGGCAGCATGATCACACTGGGCGTATTATTATTATTATTGTTGTTATTACTATTATTAGTGTTATTGCTATTGCTACTATTTGTGGCACGTGGCAGCTGCAAACGTTTGCCAGCCAAACCAGCGGGCAACGATGCTGTTATCGATGACGACGACGAGGCAGCTGCTGCTGCCGCTGATGTTGATGCACCTCCACCTCCACTGGCGGCAGCTGCTGCTGCTGCTGTGCGACGACGTTGCAAGCTTATGAGCTCTGGTGGCGAGCTCAACAGCTGTGCCACATTGGTTTTGACTGGCTGACGCTGCTGCTGATGTGGCAGCAGGTGCATGGATGTTGTTGCAGCTGATGTTGCATGCAACATGGGCTTCATCTTGTTGTACGTCAACTTGTTGGCCATCTCCAATATCTTTTGCGACTTTTGTGGCGCCGCTGTTGTTGTTGTTGCTGCAGATGTTGTTGTTGCTGCTGGTGTTAGGGGCACAATTTCGACAGCTTTGTTGTTGTTGATGCTCAAGAGATTGGTTTTAAGTATGCTGCGATTATTGCCGACGCCAGCAGCTGTTGCTGCTGCACTGTTATTGCTGCTGCTGCTGCTGGTGGGCACCAATGGTGGCGCCTCCTTAGTCTTGGACTGTTGTTGCTGTGTATCAGCAGCAGTTGCAGTTGCAGTTGCAGCTGCTGCTGCTGCTGCTTTTTCTTTGGGACGTGCTATTATGGTAACGGCATTGGTGCTAAACTGTTTGGTCAACTTGTCCAGGGATGCAGCATTGCAGATGCGTGCCAGCTCCACTTCATCCTTCTTGGATATCAATTCGGTATCTCTAGCGTTCTCATCATAGTTAAACATGCGACTATTCTCATCCTCCTCCCCCTCGTCATCATCATCGTCATCATTGAGCTCGACGAGAGGAATGCTGCGCTCCGCCGCTGGAGGCGTCTGCTGCTGCGGAGGAGCTGGAGGAGCCTCGGAGCTGCTTGTGCTTGGCGAAACGGATGCGTCGCCATTTGTTGTTGTTGCCTTTGTCGAAGAAGCAGTCTGATGGCCACCGCAATGGCCATGATCATAGGAATTGAGACGCTGGCGCACCGTCTGCGTATAGACGCTAGCATTGTTGGAGGCATGTGGCGCCAGGATGAGATCACCCTTGCGATAATAATTCTCGAGCAGAATGAGATGACGCAGGAAGCTGCTCTGATTGCCATACGGTTTCTGCAACTCCTCCCATAGACGGCGCGTGGGCTCATCGTATTGAAGGAAGGTCTGGACGCGGGTCCAGCCTTCGGGTGTACGTTGGCTGCTGCTGCAACCGAACGGGACCTTAAACTGTACACCCAAATCCTCTTCGCCATGGAAGAGTTCACGCATCGAGATGTTTGGATTGCCGCGCAGCACATCCGATATGTCCGAGGAGGAGGATTTGCCGCCTTTGCTGCTGCCGCTGCTCTTATCCGGTGTGCTGATTGCAACAGCTGTTGTTGTTTCTTCGGTTTGCTGCTGCTGTTGCTGTTGCTGCTGTTGCTGTTGGAGTATGGCCTGCAGTTTGGATATTTGTTTGCTGATGGCATTGGGCGTATTGGATGGGCTATTCGAATTGGAATCCGTCGTTGGCGCATCATAGTCTACAACCATGGCATCATCATCGGCATCGGCAATGCTGACTGTTGTTGTTGTTGTTGCAACAGCAGCTGCAGCACGCGTTGAGCGTTGAGCTCCTGCTGCTGCTGCTGATGTTGTTGCTGTTTCTGTCGTGGTTGTTGTTGTTGTTGTTGAAGTCGTTGCATCCAGCTCGTCATCCAGCTCGGATACATCATTGCTAGCATCCTGCGGATTGTGCATCTTGAGCAGCCTGCAAGGATTAACATTTAATAGTGATATTAAAGATTATCGTAGATTCGAGCTTACCTCTTGCGATAGTTCTTAACGAATTCGGCTTTGTTGGACTTGGTGCTGTCTGGCGGCTTCATCAGGAGATTGGCAAAATAGCGGCACAGCTTGCAGACGGCAGTGCCAACGCCCAACTGCACCTGGATGCCCATCTCGGTGAGTGCCTTCTCCAGCCGATCCGTGTCCTGCTGCAAAATGATATCAATGATAAGGACTTGAAGTTAATGCCGTTTGTGAATACACTTACCGATGTGATATGATACATATTCTTGCCAAGACGACGCTTGCACAATACACAGCCTGAGGATTGTATCACTGTATTGTAGTGTGCCACACAAAGTGCCACATTAAGAGTGCCGGGCGGTATCTCGAAGCGTAGCAAACACTTTTTGACGCTCTTGCGTACGCTCTTACGCTTTAACGATTGCCCAGCGGGTTCGGCACAATCCTTGACAGCGCATATGCGCTGGGCAGCCGAACCGGATGATGTGGCGGCGCCAGCTGCTGCCGCCGATGTGGAAGCATATTCAGCATCGCCACCGCCACTCATATCCAGATTGCTCTGGCTGTTGCTTTGGCCCGATTCGAGATGTCCGGGCGCCGAAAGGCGTTTCTTATACGGTGCAGCATTGGCACGTCGATCCACATGACGAAAGCAAGCATCACACAAACAATTATCCACAGTCAATTTCTCTTCATCTGTATCAAAAACAAAAGTTTTATAACTTTGTTTATATATTTTCATAATTGTGTACACTTACTTGCGAGTATCCTTTGTTGGCGCTCCACGGATTTGATTTGGCCAACGTGACAGGGTGTATCATAGAGTCCAAATTTGCCGCTACAATAATAGCATTGATCATTGCACAAGCGACCCGGATGAAATTTGAATGAGGACGCCTTCTCCGGTATGAGTATCTTTTCTTTATCATCCTTCTTCACAGTCTGATAGAAGCCATGCGTATCAACGTGTCCACCACCACCGCTCTGGCCCTCCGAGTGTGATGAATCTATACAAGAAGAAGAATTAACATATATATTGTATTAAGAATATTCAGATAATTCCATAACAAATGTGATTTACACGAGGATGTTCTTTAATAAAGATTTTTTTATGCAGTTTTCGTTTGTAGGCCAGGGTTGTAGGAGGGGGGGGTAACAATTGCATGTCAAACTGCATGACTTTGAATGTCAACACAGAGTTGCACACAGAGTTGTACATATGGTTTTATGTGTGAGTAACTGAGCTATCGATATCACATAAATTTAAAAATTCAAAAAAATTCAAAACAGAGTTGCATCTTCGTGTCAATGCGACCAGATTTGCGAAAGGAATAAATAAAAGCTTCATTAACAAACATCCTCGTGTAAATCGGCTCTTAATAAACAAAAAAAAAAAAAAAATTTGAAAATTAAACAAAACCAACAAAAACAAAAACAAACAAACACGCAGGCAACAAAAGAAGCTTGGCAAAGTCGGGGTAACCAACCCAGGCAAGATCTGGAGGACGAAGACGTGGTTTGTTGTTGTTGCTGTTGCTGCTGCTGCTTGAGGTGATTATTGTTGTTAGTGTTGTTGTTGCTTAAACGATTAGCAGACGCTTTGCGTCCAGTCGTATTTATATTCCCACCTTCGTTCTGCAAAAGGAGAAGAAAAAGTAAAAGATTAGTATATGGCCGGAATGCAATAATAAACGCAATGCTTCTACCTCATTCTGTATGGTGTAGTAGGAATCATCGGCTTGCTGATCAGTGGCACGATCGGTTGCGCCATGACCACGTCCGCGTCCCTTTTGGAATGTCATCTTGAGCGATTGGCGACGCACACCGCTGTTGCTGCCGCTATTACTGCCACCAATCATTGCACCACCCGCTGCTGCTGCGCCACCAGCTCCTCCTCCAGCAATGCCTGCTTTGCGTGTGCTACTTGCACTGGCAACATAGCCAACAGTGCGTGCACTATCGCCCGTACCATGTATCACAGTGCCCGTGGGCACACCAGATGCTCCGCCGGAGCCACCATTGCTGCTACGATTCAGCTTAATGACAGTCTTGAGTGTGCCGCTGGATTCAACATGAGCTGCTGAAGCAGCAGCTGAAGCACCCGATTTGGAGGCGGAACGTTTGCTTTGTTGTTGGCGCGTCTGAGTGTGTATATACTCCTGACGCACCTGCTCCGCCGCCTGATGCGTCAGCAGGCCCAGATGCTGCAGATGTTGCTCCTGTTCGCGACGCATCTTATCACCATCGCCGCCGCCGCCACCGCCACCCTCAGGCTTCAGTTTGAGTTTGCGCAGGGCAGGTTGGGCATCGACATGGGGGGCATCGGCGCCACCACCATTCGATTGTTCGGCAACAATGGCAGCCAATGGTTTCTCCTCCTCCTCCTCCTCCTCGTCCGCGTCCTCATCCTTGGCGGGTAACAGTTTTGCTGCTGCTTCCTGCTTGGCGGCAGTGGCATCTCCTCCTCCATCAACCTTAAGCTCCAGCTCCAGCTCCAGCTCGAGACTGAGTGCATCGGCTTTGGCTGTGGCCAGGTTTTCTTTGTTCTCCTCTGGGTATTCGGAGCCATCTTCGCTTAGGATACCAATTTCGGCATCATCATCGGCAACGGCATTCGCCTCCGCCTCCTGCTCTTCGGTTAGGGTTGCAATCTCTCGCGTATAGTCTTCGGTTCCCTCCGAATCCGCTGCATCCACGAGCATCTCATCTTCTTCGTTGCCGGTTTCCAAAGCCTCCAACTCTTCCTCCTGCTCCGGCGGCTGCTGCTGCACCTGCTCCTGCTGCTCCACAGCCTGATCCTTGGAGATGGTATCACAACTTTCAATGTTTTCCACCAGCTGCAGCTGCTGCTGCTGCTGCTCCTCGCTCTGCTCCAGCAGATGGGGTTTGCTAGCGCTAACCGCATTACCGCTAGCATCGACGACGCCCTCTTTGGCCAGCTGTTCCATAATCTCGCTCTCAAAGTCATCATATTCATCGGGCTTTGTGGCGCTGCCTGCTGTCACCTCCTCCTCTTCTTCCTCCTCCTTTGGCTCCAGTTCACCATTTTGTGTCACCTCCTGCTCCACCACCAGCAGCTGCTCCGGCACCTTCTCCTCAACCGGCGGCTTCTCCTCATTGGCCATCAGATCCTCATCGTCACTTTCATAGACGCGCAGCTCAGCCATGCTGCAAATACTCGCTGCTTCCATGTCCTTGGGCGGCTCGGGCGATGACGATTCGTCCATTGCACGCACTGCCTCCAGATATAACAGCTTGGGATTTATTTGGCTAACTGAAGAATCAGAATCCTCGACGACGACACCGCTATCCGCCGCCGCTGCAATGGTGGACGTTGGAGCCGTTGTTGTTGTTGTTGTTGTCTCGCTGGCAATTTGCACAATCTCGCCCAGCTCCGGATCCTTCTCGATGCCCAGATTGTTGGCCAGAAATTCGGGTTTCTTGTAGAACTGTTGGACACAGATGACACTGACACCCTCACTGAACAGATCCGGACTGACGGAGGACGCCTTACCAGGCGATGCCTCTTTCTTTCCAATCGAATCTTCAGCTGGCTTAGGTGCATCATCTGTTTCGGTGTCCACGC
Organism: Scaptomyza pallida; assembly: GCA_018152965.1. Classification (NCBI taxonomy): domain Eukaryota; kingdom Metazoa; phylum Arthropoda; class Insecta; order Diptera; family Drosophilidae; genus Scaptomyza; species Scaptomyza pallida. The sequence goes on from JAECXP010000003.1 coordinate 4,587,054, forward strand.
TTAGCGGTTCAATACCATTGGAGGGGGATGTGGCCTCCTCTACCTGCTCCTCCGCCTTCGCAGGAATGGGTGCGGAAGCGGCAGCGGGCGCAATCCCGTCGAGCGTCTCATCAAAGTCCATTATTAGTTTCTCCTGCTTGATCTCGCCAGCGGACAGCAACAGATCATCCATTGATGTGGACGCCAAACTATCCTTGGAATCCTCGCTGGCTGCAACAGGGGCAGGAGCTGATGCTGCTGCTGTTGTTGTTGCTGCTGCCTGCTTGCCAGCTGCTAGCAGGGATTGACGATTGGTGGAGCCGACGCGACGACGCTTGGGTGGCGTTGGCTCAACCAGACTAGGTGAACCGGCTTTGGAGTGACGTGTGGCACGTGTACTGGTGCTCGCCGCCGTTGGAGGAGCACTAACTGGTGTCGTTTTATTGCCATGCGGTCGTCCGCGTCCACGACGATTAGTCGTCGTCGTCGATGATTGTGGTGTAGCTGTGGGTGTGGGTGTCTGTTGTGTTGGCGTGGGCGTTGCTGCCGATGCGGGTGAGCCAGATATTGATGGTTCCTCATCATCCATGGGCTCCAGTTTAATAAGTGTCGCTGCCGCCTCCTGCTGATCCTGCTGCTCATCCTCTTCCGTTTTGGGCTCTAGCTTTGGACACTTGAGTTGCAGTTCGTTGTCATCATCGGAACGCTTGCGTTTCGTTAGCAACAATTTTTGCTCCTTGAGCTCCGCAGCCGTTGGTTTTTTTCGTCGACCACGTGCCGGTGGCTGTGGCTGTGGCTCTGCCGTTGTCTTTGCCACTGAGGATTGACGTCGATTGCGGGTGACGCGTGTTGTGTTCTTGTTGTTGTTGTTGTTTTTATTGTTGTTATCGTTATTGTTGTTATTGGCCAGTGCAAGCTCCTGGGCATGTGCCTTCCGCGTGACACGATTACAAGTTGTTGTTGTTGTTGTTGGCGTTGTGGCTTCAACATCCAGCTCTGGCTCTGGCAACAGCTCGGGGGGCTCAGCCGCCTCTTTGGCCTCCTTCATATCCTTGATGGACTTGCGACCACGTATGGGCATCTGTCGCTCTGTGGAACAGCTTTTGCGGCCACGTTGGGTATGGCTGCTGGATGAGTTGCTGCCACTGCCACTGGGCAATTCCTCGCCATCACTCAGCGCCGAGGCAGATGATGCTTTTGTTACTGTTGTTGTTGTTGTTGGCGACCAGCCTTGCTGCAGGAGCAGCGGGGAGGAGTGACGCGTAACGCGCATCATCTTTGGGATGCTGCTAGTGGATGCTTCTACGGATTGCGCCTTGCGTGGCGAGGGTTCATCCGTTGTAGTCGTCGTCGTCTCTGTCTGATCTTGTTCCTTATCCTTGACATCCTTTTCTTTATCCTTCGGTTTCTCTGTCTCTTTATCCTTATCCATGTCTGTTTCTTTTTCTTTCTCGCATTGCTCCTCGTCTTCCTTTTCATTCAACTTTTCTTCTTTAGTGTCGTCATTTTTATCAGTTTCCTTATCCGGTTTAGCTTCATCATCAGCGGCTGGAGGAGCTGTTGGTTCGGTTGGAGCAGGTGTTGTTGTTGTTGTTGTTGATTCTGTTGCATCTGTGATGACAGCATCCTCGCTTGAGGTTGCCGCCGCTGGCGCCTCCGTTAGCTCAAGTGGCGGCGGCGGCGACGATGTGGCCTTATTGTCATCAGGCTTCGATCCTGCTCCCGCTCCGGCTCCATCTTCTCCTGCTACCGCCGTTTCGGCTGCAGCCATCTTCCGCGCCGACATCCTCGAGCCGTCACTGGACGATAATGCTGGTGACGCTGCTGTCGACGATGTCGACGCTCCTATTTTGGCGCTTTCGTTACGTTACGCTCCAGCATTAATTCCAACTCTGGCTGCTCCAGCTGCTTTAGCTCAAACTGAATCTTCTCACGAATCTCTAGCGGCACTTGTAGACACTTAGACGCCTTGTGATTTGGTCCCATTTGTTGATTACCTGGAAACACACACACAAGAATGCAATAAAAGTTTAATTCAATGTACTCAAAATCAAATATTACGTATACGCAATATATTCCACCAAATGTTGGTAATAGAAAATATAGGATTCAGGTAGAAAAACATTTTGAAATGCAAACAAAAACATTCCACACACACACATCCAACCTATTGTGACTGTCACATACACACACCCCCCCGATAACTTCGCAGTTGTTGCCCCCCAACCCCTCTCAAAGCAAATGGCAGCCAAAAAAACAAAACGAGTTTGAAAGCAACAGCCGCAGCAGCAACAACAACAGCAAAAGCAGCTGGGGCCGCCTGAAGAAACTACGTTATGTGTTCGTGTGTGTGTGTGAGGAGAGCAATGGCGTAAAACGCCATTCAAATTGTGAGAGCACACAGCAGCGACAAAAAATCATAGGCATTAGGCGAATTTGGAGCGTCGCTGCGGCAAATTAAAAGAGACAGCCAAAGACATAGAGAGAGAGAATGAGAGCACGCGCGAGACATCGTGAGCACATGCGAATAACACACAAAAAAAAAAGCAACAAAAAAAAACACAACACAAAACGGTTTGGAGTTCACAGCCTGCTGATCCTGTCACTTTTTATGTTCATGGCAAACGCAGCAGGCAACGCGTGCGCAAGTTGACAGACGCCATTTTTTTTTTTTTACGCTTTGAGCGAAAATAGAGAGACACAAACAGAGAAATCGGTTGTCAAATTTTTGTTGTTGTTGGCAAATGCATAAATGCAGTTGGCAAACGAACAAAAAAAAAATAAAACGAAACGAAAAAAAAGCGACCTTCGGCTAGTGAATGCAATTCATGGGTTGCAAATGCTGCAGCTGCAGCAACAGCAGCGCAGGAGAAAATCATTCTCAATTTCCCACTTCTACTTACACGAAAAAACAAAAAAAAATAACACAGAGCACAAAACGGATTTAATAACACTGACACCACTCTTCTTCTCCGCATACAAAACGCTGCTCGCAATCGCTCGCACACACACACACAGAGAGAGACTAGCGCAGCAAACCGTTCGCTCTTCTTCGACTAAAATGACAAGCCAAAGCCGCCACCACCCTCTGCAGCGAAGGCGGTGGAAGTAGAAACACAAATGACAGCGACAACAAACAGCGGATAAAGGAAACAAAAGCGAATCGCAAATAACAAAATCAAAATGAAGTACACACATACATTAATGCAAAGGCAACACACACACACACACACACTAAAAAAAGTATTGCCACACACACACACACACTTATGCATTTTATGCACTGCAATGGGTACGCAAAAAAAAAAAAAAAAAAAAATGTTGAGAAATTAAAAGAATTAATGCAGTTGTAAACACTTACACGCGCACGTAGCAAAAGTGTCCGCCGCGGTACACTTGATTTGTGCTTTGCACGTTAGCTTTCTTTATTTTCCGCTTTGCTTGTGTCACTTGCCAAATTTTACGAAACTCACTTTCGGTTGCGGTAAAATTAAACGACACCCGTTTACAATAGTTTCAAATGTTGCTGCTGCGTTTGATCAAATCTGGCTTCTAGTTTCGTGCTGCTCAGCAGCGTTGCCGCACGCAGGGATGTAAGGGTAAAAAATATCGATAGCCACCAAAAAGTATCGTGCGCATTGCACATCGATACAAACAATTCGAACATTGCGATGTTAATGTGGCCATGTCGGCCGCAATAAAAAGGCAACAATTTGCAAATATTAATTTAAACAAAGTATAATAACAACAAATTTACTTATGTGCAAAAAACTGATTTAATAAACTTAATTGTTGATGTGCACAGTGGTTAACCGCTCTAAAAATCATCTCTGTAACGGGTGGGTGACGTTTGAGCCGTGAGGGTTGAATGGCGCCGAATTTCAAAATTTATAAATGCATGTGCAAATATTCATATTCAATGTATATTTAGGCACATATTTTCATTAAAGTTATATGAAGTTGTTAATTATTAATAACTTTTTGCTGTATTTAACATGCACGCATTAAAAAAATATATATAAATGTTTTGATAGATTTGCCAATTGGCACGACTTTTACATTTGGTCACATTTAAACATGATGAGCGCGCAATGAAAAACTTTTTAAAATTGCAATGTCTCAGTATCGTTTTAATTAAAGTTGATTGAAAAACACTTATAAAATCAAAACACTCAATAAAAAATAAAAGAGATAATAAGGCCGGGTAAGGCTGGGTCGCAATAGCAACAAACACACACACACATACACCTGCCGCAGGGGTCACAATAGTAAACCAAGTAAAACTGTTTGTGTTAAATTCTACATGTTCACAAGAAAATTCTTCACTTTTAATAAAACATTTGGTTGAAATTTGAATAAATGTTTATGTTGCATGGATTGTCAATTGAATTTGTTGAACGGATTTGTAATAATTTCGATTTTTCTTTCAAATTATGCATGGAAGCATTTTTGTTTGCGAATGATTCCATACACACACGCATACTCGTAAAGATAAAAGCATTTAGGTATGTGTGTGTGTTTGCGTGTATTTTCATGCACATAAACAGACTCGTCGCACACATAAACCCACTCAGAAACAACTACACACACGCACACACCGCACACCAACACACAGGCAAAACAGTCACATAGCCACAACGACGACGACGATACTTACTTAATTCTCTTTTTTTTATATATTTTTCAGAGTCGCCTTCGCATCATTTGCGAATTTTCCGCATTTAATATATCTCGCATGGCCCGAAATCAATTCAAAATTGAATAAGAATTCAAAGACGTTTGGAAACGCGGTCAGTTTGAATATACGAATGTACAAATAAACTGCACAAGCCAAAGCAGAGAAAAACAAAAAGAAAAATAATAATAATAAAATAAAATGCAGAACCCGAACCGACAGAGTTGTGAACGCAAACACGGTACGAAGTGAAATAACAAGGCAAAATGGCAGCGTTAAACATGCCAAAGAGAGTGAGAGAGCGAGCACACACGAGAGAGCGAAGCGTCACAACGGCGAAATATGTATTCGCCTCGCCTCGCCGCCGACGACGACAACGACGACGACTGACTCTCGAACACGACTCAACTCGGCCACATGTGAGTGCTATATCCGATACACTTTTATGCCCTTACGACGACTTCGCCAGCGCCAAATACTAATTTGCATTAAAGGACACTTCAAAACGACAATAATAACTAAACACTTACTGCGTTTTGTAAAACGATTTCGTATCTTCAAACAATTGCACACAAGTTTTTTTCTTTTTTTTTTGGTTAGTTAACTTCTCAACCGCATTGCGCAGAAGCCGAAACAAAAATGGCAACTCCCGCAGGTTATATAGATCAGTTAGGTGGAATGGGGTGCACAGTAGGGTACAAACCTGTCGACCATTGAAAATGCTTACTTGTATTTATCAACTCCGACTGCCTTGCGTTGCGTTTGCGATGTTGTATTTGGCCAGGACTTTATGCTTCGTTGTCGTCGTCGTTGTCGGGTGGGGGTAGCACTAAAAACTAAAACTTAAAGACTTTTAAACAACACACACGCACACAAACACACAGTATGTATGTGTATTCGCCTGATGTGGCTGCTGCTGCTGTTGATTTTTCGCTGTGCTTTTTCGTATGCAAATTCATTTATTTCATATCGCTTTTGTTGCTGATTTTCTTCAACAGTTGCTGCTGCTGCTCTTACTTTTGCTCTTTTTTTGCCAATTGAAAAAAGGAAATGGAAATGACTATCGCTTATTTAAATATGGCGAAAATGTGAAAAAAGTCCCGAACACGTTTCTTTCACAACACTTGAAAAGAAATGAAATGAATTTAATGCCTTTTTACAGTTATGTTAGCAATACTATAGCCGTCACTCTCACTTGCTATTTCTATTCTTTTTTTTTTGTATTTCGTTTTGGGCTTGTGTTGTGACCAAGTTGGCAACACTAAATGAATTGTTAGGTCCTGCATGTAACAGACGGAGTCCCGTTCTTTTTTATTTTATTCTTTTGTATGTGTGTGTTTGTTTGTATGTATGTGGGTTATAAAGGCCAACTTAATCGGTAGTTGGACGCATGCTAAGGCCAAGTGGTAAAATAAATCAATAGGCCGCCGACGCCGACGTCAATTGTATGCAACATATGTGCATGTATATGTATGTATGTATGTATATGTACATTGGTTTATCATGCATAATGCAAAATTTATTGAAGCTTGGTGCTTGTTCAACTAGGTCAAGGTCAAAAGGACAATGTTACTATCAAGGACATCATGTTGCCATAACTCCAACATATTAGAATAAATGTACATTTGTTTTTGATATCAACTGTTGCATGATGAACTTAACATAAATCAAGGATGTAAGCTTTTTGGGGATAATAAAATAAATAAAATAATTAAAATAAATAAAATAAGTAAAATAAATAAATATCAATTAATTGTTGCACTCAAAGATATATGTATGTAAGTACATGAATGTACATATGTATATGCATACGTCATGTTGACACAGACATAAATACGTATGCATTGATGGCGCATGTGTGTGTGTGTGTGTGTAAGAAAAATTCGTCTTTTAATTGCTTTCTGCAGGCTTTCATAGTGCACCCACTCAATTAATTTCACCTTTGTATGGTTAGCATTTACTTAAATATGTACATTAACGAGTAATACACAAACTTCATACGCTCTGACAGCCACACATTCTGCAGACATGCCAACACATACATACATACGCATTCTCATATGTATGGATGTGTGTGTGTAAGCACTAAAGGCAATACAAAATTGGAAAACGCAATGGCCGACAAAACAAAACAAAATAATAAAAAAAACGCCACGCAGCTATCAGCCATGAAACTCAAGGCAAAGCAAAAGCGACAAAATTTGTATGTATATGCGAATAATAATGTGCAGCCATAATGTACAACAATAAAACGGATGAAAAATTTAAAAGAAAAACTTCCGGCAAAGCTCAAGCTCTTTGCAAAATAATAAATGAAAAACATACACACATACATGCATACATACATACATACGCCCAGAATAAGAGAAACCAAACCCATATTTATGCATACTGTGTTTTTTTTTTTTTTTTTTGAAAACCCACGTGAATCAGAGAGTGAGAATCATTAAGAACAGAAGAAAAAAAAAATGATGGGGAGACGAGTGTGAGAGAAAAAGAGAGTAGTGTGATCGCAATATTGTGAGATGTTTTTGCGGCGAATTCAGAGAGTTTTCATACGCATTGTTGTTGGTTCCCATTTTCTTTAGTTTTGCCATGAGAAAAGCCAAACGCTTTTGTATTTTGTACCACACACACACACACATACATTGACATTTACATTCATTTGTATGTGTACGAATTGCTTTCGGCTGACGTTTGTGTTTCTTGCTCCATTTCTCTCTTTTCGTCTTCGTTTGTTTGTTCGTTCGTCCGAGTTGCCAGCGTCATTTTTACGCCATATTGGATTGTCTCAAAGCGCCATTAGCAAATTTTCGTTGCCTTTTTTATGACCCTTACTGTTTATTTAAGCGGCATTATTAGCTGCCATTCGAAAGTTCAGATTGCGAACTATATGTTTTAGGTTCGAAATGGTTCATTAAGTTGCATTTTATATGCCAAAAATTGCAATGAAAATGTGCAACCTTTTGACGTTCTTGGTTGTCAAGTTGGTGTTAAGTGTTGCCAGAAAGTTAAACAGCTGTGCTGGCAGCACCACTGTTCGCTCTCTATCAGCTGTTGTTGTCAAAACACTCACACTCACACAGAGAAGAAGAACCATACGCTCAATGCCGGCAAATCGAAAACAAATATAAAAATTAAAAAAATGTTAAATAAAATATATTCATTGCTGCTGCTGCTTACGATAAGTTATTGCTGCAATGCTCAGCATGTAAGTAAGAATTAATAAAGTGTTTTTGTTGCTATAATTATTGTTGTTGTTTTGAAGGAGACTTCAATGCTGCCAGAGTCTTTTGTGGACGCCGCCCAACGCTCAACGCATACAAATAACTGGGCTGTGCTAGTGGATGCATCACGATTTTGGTTTAATTATCGTCATGTGGCCAATGTATTATCCATTTATCGTTCGGTTAAACGTTTGGGCATACCCGATTCCCAGATAATCCTGATGATTGCCGATGATATGGCCTGCAATGCACGCAATCCTCGTCCTGGCCAGGTCTACAATAATGCCAATCAGCATATCAATGTCTATGGCGATGATGTTGAGGTCGATTATCGTGGCTATGAAGTCACCGTGGAGAATTTTGTTCGTTTACTAACGGGACGCAACCAGAATGGAACAGCACGTTCCAAAAAATTGCTATCGGATGCCGGCAGCAATGTGTTAATCTATTTAACGGGACATGGTGGCGATGGTTTTTTGAAGTTTCAGGATTCCGAGGAGATAACCAGCCAGGAGCTCGCCGATGGCATACAACAAATGTGGGAGAAAAAACGGTTAGTGTGATTGGATTTGGTTATTTAGAAACTTTTAATATTTAACATTTAATTTGTTTCAGTTACAATGAGCTCTTCTTCATGGTGGATACTTGCCAGGCGGCATCGCTATATGAAAAGTTTACATCACCAAATGTTTTGGCCGTGGCAAGCAGTCTGGTGGGCGAGGATTCTCTATCTGTAAGTTCAAAAGTCTTCGAAATATTTTAGATTCTTTTCAAATTTTCAATTGTAGCACCATGTGGATCCCTCAATTGGAGTCTATATGATCGATCGGTATACGTATTATGCACTCGAATTCCTGGAGAAAGTGCAGCCATTTAGCAAGCGAACAATTGGCGAATTTGTAAGTATACAAAAAGTATTTAGAGTATTTGAAATACGAATTGCATTTAACACTTGCAGCTACAAGTTTGTCCAAAGCGTGTCTGCATCTCAACGGTGGGTGTGCGCAAGGATTTATATAGGCGGGATCCGCACAAGGTGCCCATCACTGATTTCTTTGGTGCCATTCGACCCACTCGCGTCTCCACCGATCGCATTAATGTAACCATTGCCAAGGAAGAGTATGTTATATGCTAGTTTTTATTTTGCTTACTTTATTTAAAATATTTTGTATACTCTATTTACAGAGACTTTATCAATGAGGTGTCCCATGTTCAACCAAAGAAACAATTTAGAATCGTTATGGAGCCACAATTCACAGCTAAAGTTGTAAATTAATATAAAAAAAGTATTCCTGCTGGCAATAAAATGAGTTCAAATCTGGTACACATTCTATGTGATAGTAAAAAATACATTTCATTTCAGTATTTGACATAAATCATGTTTAAAAAGCGTTTTATTTGTTAAGGATATCTGTGTAAAATGCTAAAAAAGATACAGAAAGAGCTAATGCATCTGTAAAAAATTAATTATTGCAGAGACATAAAAAAACAATAATCGTAACAAAAAAAAGCCGCCACATTTTAAACAAAAATTCAAACAAGTGCGTCAAAGCGCTCAAATACTCACTTATCGATGGTCGTTGGGTCAAGCCGAACATCGATAGTCGTGTCGATAGGCATTTTGAAAACAACCCAACACTACTCATTGGAACGGAGCATTTCAGCGTAGGCAAAGGCGATTTAATTGCAATTTATAGACAGTGTGCAGTGTAAAGAAAGTGCGCGTATAAATAGTGTTTAATCAAAGAATTGTTTTTTGTTTTATATTTTTTGAATTAAATTCATGCGTGCAGCTACAACGACACGACATATGTGCACAAATACAAGTTAAGCCCCACCGCTTAAATTGGACGCAAATGTAAGCCAAAGAAAATGGGAAAAAAGAAAATGTTTATGTTAAATGCCTGTGTGTGCGTGTGTACTGTGTAAATAAACAGAGCCCGGCTCTATATCTTAGCATTTAGCTCGCGCCTTTTAACACTCAAGCAAACGCCACCCAAAATAGTCTACCTAATTAATTAGTTGTGTTCATGAGCGGCTTTTCTGTTGATGTTTTTTTTTTTTTTTTCAACCCGTTATCAGACTTGGGTGCTCTTTGCAAAATTGCTGCTTGTATCTATTTAATGTATGTATGCAGAAATGTATGTATGAATGTGTGTGTGTGTGTGTGTATGAGTGCGCGAGTTTTCGTTTGTGTGTGTGGCTCAAAAGTTCTTGTGCAGCTTGTAAAAATCAATAATATGCACAGCGCAGCAGCGTCTCTTGTTTATTTTATGCTTCGTCTGCAATTTGTAGACCCCCTCCCCCCCTTCCACCACCCCCGCATCTACTATGCGCGCTGCGCTGTCCACCCTTGCACATATACACTCGCAGTGAAAAAAAAAACACTCACGCACACATACCAAGCACAGAGATATGAAAAACTATGATTTAAGCTTAGCTCTCAATTTAACACTTGTTCAACATGCGCTTCACCCCCCCGCTTGCCTCTCTTCAGATCCTGTTTACACTCGATCATTGACCGATAGTAAGAAAAAAAGAGAAGAGAAGAAAACAAAACGAAACGAAATGAAAAGTATTTCACTTGCATTTTTATATCTTCATATTTAGCATATTCTTTATTCTGGTTATTTATTTATTTATTTTTTTTCCACAATGAACAAATATTGAGGTTTCTTTTGGTTTTGTTTTTATTGAAAAAAGCAAACAACAGTTAATCCAATTAACAAAAAATATAAAAAAAAGGGGTGAAACGAACAAAGTTCAAGTCGACTTTTGTATGCTCTAATGCACATTTTTGAATTACTTGAATTTTTTGTTGGACAAATTTTTAGCCAAAAGTCTTAGTTATATTGATAAATATTTTATATTTATTAACTAAAGATCATATTTAAAACAAGAAAACAGAAAGAGTATCCAATAGTCACCTCTCTTAGGGTTTATTTTTGCTACGCTACACTTTTTGCCACTTGGTCGAAAGTACGCCTCAGTCTCGTGGCAAGCTCGTTAAGGCTTAGAACAAACAAAGTTGGGTTGTAGTTCATTTTGTTGCCATGCACTGAAAGAGAAATACTATAACAACTAACACAGAATGCCATTTGCAGCGCTACAATTAGCCAAAAATGTCTTCGGAAGCCCAAAAGCAGCAACAACAACAACAGCAGCAGCAGCGGGAACGGGAGCAGCCGCAACGTCCTTCATTGCATTTAACAGCGGATGCTGGCGGCGGCGGGGGGGATGTTGGAGCGGGAGCGGGAGCGGGAGCTGAAGGTGGTGGTGGTGGCTCACCGGCAACGACACCGTCGTCTGGTAGCGGTGCTGGATTTCTGCCGGATATGCCGCAGTGGAAAAAGGATTTAATACAGCGCCGCAAAACGAATGTGGCACGTACGAATGCAGCTGCCACCGCCGGCACAGCCAACTCCCCAACCAACATAACCACCTCACCCTGCTCAGCGTCATCGCCATTAGCTGATGGCAGCAGTATGAGTCTGGCGTACACTGAACCTGCAGGTACTTGTATAAGACTATTTTATAAGTACATACTTATACTTTTAGTATAAGACTTTTGTGATAACTGTAAAGGTGACTTCAGTTTTGGTTATTGATACAGCCTTAAAGCTAATAGACCCAATCACAAGTGAATTAACTGTTTTGATAACTAAAAACCAGCTTTTCTTATACACATATATGTATAAGACATGCGCTTAAACACACATACAGAGCAGCAACAACATTGATACACGTATTGGATTCCATGCAAATGTCTAATCAGAACACACCACACACAACATGTGTTGTTAAGGTGTATATCGATATTGATACATGAAATCGGATATGTGTGGAAAAACATGTGTAACGTTGCAGCTGGCATTCAATTAGCCACATCAATAACTAAAACAGATTACAAAACACACAAATGCAAATTATATTATTGATTTAAAATCTGTTTTGCGTTGTTAACCGTTACTTGCAATGGTGAATAAGTAGAAGTTATCAATAAGTTATGTCTATCGATGACAGGTGCAGCAAAAGCCGCAGTGTGCACAAAAAACAGGGTTGTTATTTTGTTTTCAACTTCCTTATCAAATGTTATCAATAGATAGTTGAACCACGAAAATTGACAAATATACTGACATTCCGTCTATTTTCGTCACAGTTTAAGAAGACAACTTGAACTGTTTAACGGTTTTTTTATTTTTGCATTATTTTTATGCGCCAATTATTATATTTCCAGATTCAGGTGCGACTGACGCCAGCGCAACCGCAACCATAACTAGTCAACAACAACAACAGCAGCATGTGAAGCGAAATGTAAGCCAAACACAACTACAACAACAACAACAACACCTACAACAAGCAGCATTTAAGACTTCACCAACTGAGGAAAAGTCTGAGAAATGTTTTATTGAAGCTGGAGGTCATCAGACGCTTCTAGCAACAACAACAGCAATATCCCAAAGTACACAACAACAAGGCAAAGACTTAGCCACCACGGCCTTTTCATCAGAATCGGCAGCATCAGCAACAGCAGCAGCAGCAGCAGCAACAACTGCTGGCAATGCACCAATGCCAAAGCAGCGATCAAGTTTATTTAACACAAGAAGTCAATCAACTGGCAAGGAGCAAGAGATTCTAAATTTGGATACCAGAGAGCGAGAGCGCGAACGTGAACGTGAACGAGCGTGCGGAGAGCGTGACGTTGAGTTGAATAGCGGCTCGACCATGGTGAATACAAGTGTGCGCTCTCGCAACGCTGGTGAAGTTGAAACTGGCACAACAGCGACAGCAGCAGCAACGACGACAACTGGAGCATTAACAGCGACAGGCGGCGTAAATGTGAAACAAACGACTTCGTCGTCGTCAGCAAATCAGTTGCAAACGAAATGCAAACAAGGCCAGAGCGCCAGTGCTGATGCAGCGCAAATACAATACAACATAAATAGTAGCAGCAGCAATACGCCAACAATATCATTAAATATTGATAAAAATTCCAAATCAAAAATATCCGATAAATTGCAAAACAACAAGTTCATTATAAATCAACAGCAGCAGCAGTTACAATTGGAACGCCGAACGGCCAACGCGTCGCCCACAGTAGCGGTAAAAACGACAATGGTCGCCATGCAAGAAATGAAAAAGACAACCACACAAAATGGCCAACATCGTCATCATCATCATCATTTGCAACAGAAGAGCGCCGAAGAGCAACAGTTGGACGTCGACGGCGACGTCAGCGTCGCCCAAGAGGATCTCAGCTATGGCCCTGGAATTGTGTCCAAGCTGCGCTGCCGCTACCTTAACTTAGCGCTGCGCTGCGAAACTCGCAATCAGCTCAGTCAAAATCAGCAGCGACTGCAGCGCTCCACCAGCCTAAATACGCTGCTTGATCGCAACGACGATGACGACGGCGACGCCGATGCTGACGCTGATGCCGATGTGTCGGCTCCCGTTACTGTTTCCATTCCCGCTGCAGCGACTGCAGCTTCAGTGCCTGCGCTGTCGACGCAGCCGCCGCCAATAGCAAGCGCCAAGCCTTTGTCCATAGCCACCACAGGCAGCGGCTATATCAAAAGTGTGCAGCAGCAGTCACAGTCGCAGTCGCAGCAGGCGGCAACCCAGCAGCATCAGCAACAGTCGTCGTCGTCTAACGGTACAGCGCTGCTGCGTTCGCGTCACATTAAGCGGGGTAACGAGGTAATGAAACGTGCGCGCTCGGTCGAAGCGCTGCTCTGCGAGAAATCACCCTGGAATACCCAACGCGCCAGCTATCAAGCATCATCATCAGCAGTAGCAGCAACAGCTGGATCTGGATCCGTCGCAGTCAACGCCAGCAGCACAGTTGCTGGCGCTGCCTCTGTCAGCATCGAGGATAAAATAAGTAATGCACGCGAACGACTACATAGCGGCACCGATACCTCACCACCCAAACGACTCACTTCGATAATCGATGATACCGAACGCCCACCGCCCGATTTGGTTAAACAAACATTGAAAATGTTTGAAGCCAGCGCCAATCGGCGACCGAGAGTTGCGCAGCGCAGTAACGGTGTTGGCGGCGTTGCCAGCAAGGTTGCCAACTACAAGTCAATCATTAAGGAGCAAAAGCCAAGTAACAGTAATAGCACCAACAACAACAACAACAACACTAACATTAAAAGAGAGCAACGAGAGCTTGTCGTTTCGGGCTTTGCTGCTTCGACACCCAAACAGCAGTCGCGTATTGTTAATTCCAATTCGCATGTGCCGGATATAATACCCAGACAGTTAGTGGAAGGAAGCGGCGTCGGCGCTCATTCCATTCCATTTGATTCGCCTGTGACAAATATGAGTAAAATGCTGGAACGCATGCAGCTGGAATCGCCAGCTGCTTCTGCCGCTGCCTCTGCTGCTGCCGCTGCTACTGTTGTGGTGGGTGGTGAAAATAGAGAGCGCTTAGTCAGCGATAAACGATCGCGAGTTGAAGACGATGCAGAAGAGGAAGAGAACAACGACGACGACGAAGGCAATGACGTCGATGACGACAACAACGACAGCGACAACAACGATGAGGGCGGCGGCGACAACTGCGACAGCGCTGTTTGCAATGGCGATAAGTTGGGCGCGGCAGGCGGCGGCGATAAGTTTAAAACGCTGGCAGCGCTGCCGCCGCCGCCGCCGTACGATGAGGCAACCGCCGTAGCAGTAGCAGGAGGCGGCGGCGGTGTGCAGCGTTCATTTGTTGCTGCCCTGCAAGAGAACGCGCACGTTTCGAGCGGTAGCAATAGCAACAGCATCAATTCATCCCTCAATACGGGAAGTCGTAGTAAGCAAATTGGTGTCATCAGGCCGTTGCTAAATAATTCCAATAATTCCAGTTGTGGAACACCGCTAACAAGTCGCGAAATTGAAAAGAATCGCATTAATGAAATGAAAAAATCAACTGCATTGGCTGCCGATGCCGCTGCTGCGGCCGCTGGTGGATGTGCATCCACCACTAGTCTTGATACCGTGATAAACACTAACACCAACAACATCAACAATAAGAATGTAAGCGAAACGGATGCAGCAGCCGCAGCAGCAGCCGGCGGCGGCGCTGGCATTTCGCCAATTTGGCCGCTGCGCAAGCGCCGCCAGCCGGCGACAGGTGGCGCCAGTGGCTTGGGCAATACAAGCAATTCAAGCATTAGTTCAATGCACACGGACAGCAATACATCGATGGTATTTAACTTTTCCAAGAGCAGCAAGGAGGTGCCGGATTATATTGAAAGCGACGTTGTGATCTACAGACGAAAACGGGAATTGCCAAAAGTGAGTTATGCCATATTTAACAAGTTATCCATGCCCACCTCCCCCCACCCAGTGTGTCTCATGGCCAGCTGTTTTTTTTTTTCTGTTTTGTGTTTTATTTTTGTTTGCTGTTGCTTTCATTTCTTATCAGGTAGCAATCGGAATGTGGCGCCGTTGCGCATTATTCATGCTTATTTTTTTTTGTTTTTTGTATGAATTATTATATTTCTTCTTAATCTTTTCAAGCCCCTGCCACCCCTCGTACCCATTCGTGCCCATACCAAATGGGTACACTCATTTTTGTTTGTGCTTTTCCACCGTCATATATAAACAAATACGAAACAAAGCGCCCACCAACAGAGAGTGCGAGACAAAGAGAGTGAGTGTGTGTGTGTGAGAGCGAAGCCGATCTCATTTCACATTTCGCATTGGTTTTTTCAACAAAAAACGTAAAGAATGTCAAGTCATGCAACTGTAACTGGGAATCAAGTGAAAATCCTTAACATTCTAATCAGAACAGTGTTGCCAACAGGCAAATGAAATTTAATTCCTTGTATATACAAGTGTACAAGTGTGCATACATGCATGTGTGTCTGTGTGTGCATATTACGCGTGACGACGACGCTCAAACGAAGCTCTCCCGAATGACCTTCTAAATGTGTGTTTGAAGCGAATAAGCAAAAATGTCTCCAGCTTGAGTTTGTGTGCGCGCATCACGGCGGGGGGGGGAATTGCTTAAATCGATCAATGCTAGTTATGCAAATCAATCGTTGATCAATTGCCAATATGCATACATATACATATATACATATTTATATGTTTCAAGTTGCTTTGTTTAACAAAAAAGAAAGATGTACGATTGGCAAATTCTTCCTCATTTTTCATTGTGGTAGCGTTCCTGCGATTGCATTGCAAAAACCAGTTTTCACTATACATACATAACTTGTATACATATTACGATATTTTCTTTGCTTGTTCTTTGCTTCCTGCTGCTTCATACATACATATTCGCATATGTACGTATGTACATACATACAAACATATGCATACATAGATTAAAGCAGACAAAGATATTTTATGACTTACGCAGGAGAGCAGTGAACGAGCGCCGCAACTCTCTTTGGAGCTGTGGTGAGTTCTTGCCGTTGTTGTTGTGGTTGTTGTTTTTATTGCCGATGGGTGTAGCGGGCGCGGGCACAGCAAAGCTACATATAGATGGCACAGCTGTTTTGTAGAGGCAGCTGTGTGTTGAATAAAAATGAATCGTTGCGCGCCGCTCTGGCCTCCGTCACAAAGCTTGGTACTGCGCTCTCTGTATCTCTGCCTCTCCCTTTCGCTCATTAAATTGTTGCGTGCAAACCACGCGACTGCTGCCTTGTCGCTCTCTCAATCTCTGCTATGGTAAACCCGTTTTCTGTGCTTTTTTGTTGCGGCTTTTGTTGTTTAGGTTTTTGTGTGCTGCCGCCGCCGCTGCTCTCCGGCACTGAACTCAATTTTGTCAATTCTTTTTTGACGTTCAAATTCTGTGTGGCTTTTGCTTTATGCCTTATGTTGTTCTTGTTGGTCTTTTTATGTACATAAACACAAACATATATGCATGCATATGCATGTATGTATGTTTATTATTTATCTGTTGCCTGAACCTTATTATCTTTTGCTGTTGTTGTTGTTGTTGCCGTTGTTATTGGGCTCTGGGTCCGATACAGCGCAAATTGGGACAGCTGTGATTCAGAGAACTACAGATATCGACCTCGATGCCCCCCACCCTTTACCTCTTTTCCCACTCAATATCAACAGCATCTTCCTGCTTTGTGTGAGTGTTTGTTGTCTCTTTCTCGTTTTCACTTTTTCCCGTTTAACCTCTTGGTTTTTTTGCTTTTTTCTTTGCAGCCAAATGAGCCAGGCTTTGTGCTGCTTGGCGACCTATCGGTGGAGACATCAACCGACACCGACTATGATGACTACTCTATGTGCCCGCCCTCACCATGCGACGTGGAGTTCGAGAATGCCAATATTGTGATCGATGGCAAGTCCAGCATACGCCAGAAACCCAAAGATTCATCGGTAAGTAATGCAATCCATACATATACCGTTAAATTCTCATATGGAACGAGTTTTCTATGTAACAAGCTTGAATGTAACGAATTTATGTAACGAGTTTATATGCAGAACGCTTGGAATTGTTTACATTTAAAAACTCTTCTATATAACGAATTTTTCCTATAGTATAGAGTATCTCTGGTTATAGCGAATCCCAAAGAACAATATTACTCGTTGTAGAGAAAACTTCTTTAACGGAAGTTTACAATAAAGAGTTTCAAGTGTTCTAGGTTCCCTATTAACACTCGTTAAACTAGTTTTGATTAAAATTCAATAATGTTTGGCCCTCAAAATGTTCGCTCGTTTGCGGAAATGAACGAATGAACAGGATTGTAAATACAATAAATAGTTTGCGTGCTTTTATTTGTATTTCCTTCTCATATGACTAACTAAATTTTATTATTATAGACTAGTACACGGCCCCATGACTAATAATAATACCACTTCAGGAATCAAAAATAGTACTTGCCCCGGGGAGTCAGATAGTGTTTTGTACTTTTTTTTTTTGTTTTTGGTCGTATTTTGGTTTGAAAAGGATAAGATAAGATTATTTATTGAATATAGTAGAGTATATGCGTATGTGTGTGTGTGTGTGTGTGGGGGGGGGGGGAAGGGAGGGTAAGGTTGGAATTGATTGTAACCAATGTTGTCGGTGACTTTTTAACAATCAAAGAATTTGTGGTATTGTAAAAAAAAAGAAGGGGGAACGATCTTATCGCTTCAAGATATCAACTTTCGTCTATGGTGTGGAACATTGTTTGACCAATGTGAAAGATACCTTAATATACTCTATATATGATGTATGTAACTTACCATATTGGCATTTTTAATTGCTGCAACAGCATTTTGGCCTACTTTTCACTTTCTTTAAGCCCAGCATTTAAAACAACAACAATAAACAATAAACTGTTGTGCGAAACAATTAATAGCAATTATTTCTATACATGCGGGGTCAGAATTTTGTTTGTTTTGTTGTTGTTTTTTGTTTTCTCAAGCTTTTGTCATCATTTGTTTTTTTTTTTGCGCTTCGCTTGAATATTAAGGGCATAAAGAAGCTTTTCCGTTTGGAGCCCACTTTCATTTGCTTTCTACAGTTTGTTGTTGTTGCGGATGTAGAAGACGCAAAAGAAGCTGGCAAATAAAGAAAAGTCGCGAGCTACGGCTACGACATACCCTAAACCCTTTACGCAACCAATAAACCGTTACGTAACGCCGTCAAAACTTCTATCTAACATATCTTCAGTGTTTTTTTTTAGTCGTTTTTGATTCAAATTTTAAAGATTTTCATTATGTTAATCATAGTTTTGAACCTTATATTCACAATTTGGAAATTCAATTTTTTTTTTTTATCGGTATCATGGGTATATGGGAAACCAGAAGTGTTATCGATAAATGGAAAAAAATTAGTACTGCCTAGGGCTTAGGTCTGGAGTTTTTAACGGATATGTTTCAAGGGCATTCCCATTGTCGAATATGTTGTGAGAAATGTTTTTTTTTTGAAAATATTCCCTGACCCTTATCTACTTACTTAATATTATTATTATTATATATTTGTTTGGTTTGTCATTAATCAAAATGCATTAAATATGGCTTATAGATATTATATACAAATATGCTTATGTATTTCTCTTTCTTTTGTTGTTGTTACAGTTCCGCGTACAATTTAACGATACGTTAACGTCAACGTTTGAATATCCCTCCGAGGCATCGCAAACGAATAATGTTGATGATCCACCGTATGCCGATCCCTATGGCAATGTTAATAAACATCATCAGCTGCGCTACGAGGAGCATCTCATGTTGCAGCAACAACAGCAGCAACAGCTGCAGCAGCAAATGCAACTACAACAACAACAGCAGCAGCAGCAACATCATCATGTGACAGTTGATGAGATAATTGAGCTGCCAACATCGACGTCGGCAGCAGCAGCAGCAGCAGCGGCCGCAGCATCATCCGCGGCGACGTCGTCGCATAAGGCGCCAGCCACCAGCGGTATGCTGGGGAATTTACCTTTGGGTAAGTGTGGCAACCCTTTTTGCCTTTTGCATGCGTTTTTTTTTTTTTTTGTTTCGTTTTAAGTTTTGCCTGCCATACAGCCTCTCTTCTTTCTTACTCTCTCCTCTCTCTTATACTCTCTGTGTCTATCTGTCACTCTGTCTCACTCTCTGTGTCTGTCTCTATCTGTCTTTTTGTTCTACATTTGAAAAATGTGTACGTTTTTTTTTTTTGTTGTCTTGTAGTGCTGTGCTCTCTTGAGTTTTATTCTCACCATCATGTCATATTCATTTGTGCAGAAAATATTAGAGATCAATCCACACACCCACACATACAAACACACGCATGCATACACTAAATACACTCGTCGCTCTAACTGCAATTTGCATGCGCAGCAGCAGCTGTTTAAGAATCACATTACAGTTAACAACTCAACATAGGCGCTCTCTCACTCTCACACATCCACCCACACATGCATTCCATTGTGCATTCTGCATGCCCTGTTATGTATAGAGTTACCAGACAAAAGAAAACAAAATACTTGACATACGCTCAAGTTACATTATTTCAACAGTAATAACAAAAGCCAACACCTCACATAGTTACATACTTCAGTTACAAAAACAAAATCACATAATCAAATATACAAACACACCACAAATAAACAATTAGAATTCGAAACCATACTCAACATACGATCCAATTGGAATTCTATGCAGCCGCAGCAGCAGCAGCAGCAGCCAATTTGCCCGAAAACAATAACAATATATCTGCTGCACATTTTACAGACAACGCCACTGTTACAGTTAACATAGCGATTAAGCACAGCGCCAATGTTGTTGATGTTGCCGCTGCCACAGCCACAGCCACAGCCACAGCCACTTCCGTCTCTGTTTTGAATACAACAACAAAAACTCGGGGCAGGGACGACTGCTGCTGCTGCTGCCGCTGTTTCAGCTGTTGTCCCTTGCCGCAGTCGCAGTCCTGGCGACAATTAGCGTTGCCACCTGGCAAACAGCTGCTGCTCAAAAGCTTTCGCAAACTAATTCAGCTCATCAGGTGGGTACAGGATGTGTACTCAAAAATGCAGTCAGTGAAAACCCCCCAAGGCCCCCACCGGCCAACCCACAAACAAACTATTACAAAATGCTATCTGACCCACGACCCATGACCCATGACCCATGACCTTTGACCATACGGTGTCCGGCCTTTCGAATTAAGCAATCCACGCATATTTTGCAGATTACCCAAGTTTAGGGAGGGGTATTATTTTGCAACAACAACAACAACAGCAACTGGAACAACAACAACAACAGCTGAAGACGCTGATCCCCAACCAGCACCACCACAACCACCTGCCCGACGCAGCAGCAGCTGCTGTGCCGCCGCCAAGCCAACGGCGTAGACCGTCCGTATTATTAAAGCCACAATATGCATGCTTCTTGCAACATGATAACAATAATGATGCACGACAGATGTTGCATCCTCAACCAGTCAAGCGGAAAGCTGCCTCCTTTACGCTGACAAAATCACAACAACCACAACGAGAACAACCACAACGAGAACGAGAACAACAGCAACTGAGTAAATATAAAACACCACCACCAAAACCAACAACAACAACAACAAGCGAATTACCAAAGTGCAGCGAAAGGATTAACATTGGCTCGTCGAATCGTTCCCGTCGCTCCAGTCTGCCCATAGCCACCCACTTGTCATCCATGTCGTCGTCGCTAGCGCTACCGAATGCCTCCACAACACTGTTGCAGACACGCATACCAGGCAACACGCTCTACTATGTCTGATCCAATATATCTATATATAAATGTAAACACACACACACATACAGCCAGAATCAGCAACAAAGAACCACCATCATCATAATGGATCCGCTTCAAGCTTCAAGAAAAAACTCCAAAAAAGTCTTGTTGTATTCCTGTCCTTCAATGAAACGTAGGCAAATGCTTTAAAATTTTGTATGTACTCGTCTCTCCTACTCGCTACACTGGTATGGATCCCACCGAGACTCTCAATTCCCCTACCAAAAACTGCCCTCTCGTTACCCAAAACACTATGGTACAGGCCAGGCTCCCCACTAGTTGTCTCCCGTATGCCCAAACCGCTCTCTTGTGAATACACATACTCGTTACTTGTTGCTACAGGTGTCCTGGCACACACATACTCCCTCTTGACTTTTACCAAGTTGGCTCTGTTCAATATACCCCAAAAATATACATGCTCAATACACGCTATGGTACAGGCCTGATTCCCACTAGTTTATCAACTCCCTTAAAATGTATGGTATAAAGCACTAAGCTCATAGGCTCTCTGCTGAAGACAAACACATTAAAAACTGTAAAATTTAATCGTTACTCGCTACTTGTTACTCGCTACCCGATACTTGCTTCTCGTTACTCGCTACTTTTTGTATAGCAGTAGCTGGAGGTTGTTGTAAATACTCGTTGCTTTCGGTCCAAATGGAAAACATGTTGAGGATCATTGTACACAACTCGAGTTTGATCTGGCAACACTGTCTGCTCCGCGTTAACTAAGCTTAAGATATTTGTGTGTTTGTGTGTAGAGTTTGTTACTTATTCCATATATTTATTAAACTTAGCTTTTGCACATTCGGTTAAAGTTTCTTCTTTCATATACTAACTAAATACTATACTATCTATACTTAAAACTTAATGCTATTTATGTACATTCTTCTAGATATTTAAACTATATGCGGTTTTTATTTAAACTATTCTTGTGTTTTTTCATTATCTTTTTTGTTTCTTCTTGTGTTTTTTTTTTTTTACTAATTTCTATTGCAGATATTATTTAAATCTAATAACAGACAATTCTAAGCAAAAGTACTTTGAAATAATATCTATATATTATAACTTATAACCATAATATCAAATACGATATCGATAACAACAACAACTACTACTACAACAACAACAACAACAACAACAACTAAAAATATATAGAACAACCAAACCAATCCAATGAAAATCCAAAACAAAACTGAACTCTGGCAAACAAGAACAAGTGCGCTCTCCTCTCTCTATCTATAACTCGCTCTCGCTCTCAATTAACCTGAAGCTGATGCAACGATCAGGCAACTCTAACAAAACCATCAAAACCACCACCAAATCTATATATGTATATGCACCGCTGCTGTTCGTTTGGCAACACTGTTTTCAATACTTTTGGTGTTGGTTAACAATATCCAAACAAAAAATAAAATATTAAAAACTACCAAAAAAACTAATCGCCAATTCATATTTATTTCTAAGGTAACTAACCTCCCCCCCAATCCCAACAATTAGAAAAACAAACACACACACATACACATGCATGGTTGCCAGATGTGTAAATATATTGTATATTCTTTTCATCATTGGAGTATTTTGAAACATTTTTAAATAATGTCTGCAACTAAATTTTAGACTTTTGTACGAATAGAGTAAAGTTTTTTTGGATGTTTTCCATTTGGCAACCGTGCACACACACACACACATACATACACACACTTTTTGATTTTTACATACATACTTCACAACACTGTTTTTTGGATATTCGAAACTTGCACCTTTGTTTTCTACTAAATTCTTGTACTAACCAAAAACACAAAACCAATCATCAAAATCCACAAAACAATTAAAAAATATTAAAAAATTTCTTGTTTTTGCAGGCTCTACGGCATTGGGCTTCTATACGCCCGTTAAGGCTTCGCCCATGGATAGCCTGTTTCAGCTGGGCGTTACGCGTTATACAACACCGGACAGCAGTGGCAACAGCGGCAACAGTAATAGCAACAGCAGCAATGGAAGTCCTGCGGGAGGTGCATCCTGTAATGGCAATGGTAGCATTGTTGGCATTGGCGAGGGTCTCCTCAAGGATGCGGCGGGCGATGGGGATGAGGACTATCTGGCAGCGGCGACATCAGCGTACAGTGAAGGCACCCAAAAGACGGATTTACTGTACTGAATCCTGTTCCGATGGGATCCGATCGGGAGCATAAACAAGCATACATATATATGCTTCAATATATACAGATATATATTATTCATAAGTTGTAGGGCTAACAAAAATACCGATATCTGTATGTGTGTGTGTTTGTGTGTACGATTTGCAAAAAAAAAACTATTTTTTTTATATATTTATATATATATACTTATACTTATATATATACATATATGATTGTAATGTATTTTTTGGCACTGAATACCCAATTTGGCAAGTGTGTTTGTATTCTGTATTTATATATATTTGTATTCCATTTATGGTATCTTTTTTTTTTTTTTTTTGATTACGTCTATACATAAACATAACTCTTTATATATATATATATATATATATATATATACATATATAAAACTTTCGATTGTGTACTTTATAAAAGAGAAAGAGAAAAAGATAAGATTGAAAACGAAAATTATTGTAAACACCGAGGTTGAGCCACTGGTAAATTTATTGTGGAGTATTAATAAAAACCTAAACCCTCTAAGCATTAAGCAAACAAAAAATCTACATGTTTTTCATGCCCTTCTTTCCTACCCCCAAGAAAAACCTGCTCCATTCAAAAACAAAAACAAAATTGTAAACATTTGCCTCATAATTATTACATACATACATACATTAGCGTCTATTTAATTATTTTACAATTGTATTCCAAAAAAAAAAAAAAAAACATTAATATATATACATATATGTCAATAAAAACGAAAAACATGAAATATTAGCGAGTTGCGAAAAATACAAAATTTCAAATTGTTTTCATTATTTTTTTCATGCACTGGCAACACTGTGTTTGGCGCTGCCATTATGTGTTCAACTATCGCACAGCTGCAGTCACGGCTGTAGCGATAGTACTCGCAGTTGCTTTGCATGTATTTATCGGTATTGCGCTGCAGCTGTGCAGTGTAGTTATCGATAGCTGCTTTATTTGTGGTACTTGTAGATGTTTCGGTAGTATTGTGATTGTGTTCCAAAATACAGGGTTTTGTTTGTGCATATTTAATTTGCTAAATTTAACGAGCAAGTTATGCCAGAAACATATCGACACACACGAGCAGCTGTCCGTGCGCCAAATGTATGTGCAATGTAAACTCTCTTCGCCAACTGTATTACTTTTAACCTTAGTTGACATTGAAATGTACCCGCTACTATAGGCGGAGACAGTGCGTCGGTGTCAGTCTCTGTGTTGTATTGTATTGTACTGTATTGTACTGTATTGTATATTGTGTGTGATAGCGCAGAAGAACGAACGCCAAAGACTGCATTTTAGAGATGCAACCAAAAGTGCATTTGCACTGGCACATGTGTTTTCGGCAACGCTTTCGACAAGTTCAAGCTGCTATCTAATGAATACAAACGCTTAGCAGCTGTATTAGCAGCAACAACAACAACAGCAATAATCTACGGCTGCAGGTGAAGGCAATACAAACAAAAAGAACAACAACAACAACATGCAAGCAAAGCAGTAGAAGCAGCGACGACAGAGCAGCAGCAGCAGGCAGGCAGGCAGGCAGAGGTCCAGTGCTAGTAAATGTGCACTACAAACTGATCAAAACAAACACTTCAAGAGAGAGAGCGCGACAGACACAGATAGTAAATAATAGGACGGCAGTGGGGGAGGGGAGGGGAGAGAGAACTGTCATTAGGAACGCATTTGTCGCCATTTATTAATTGGACCACTACGCGTTGTGTAATCATTCATAAGTACTAAACAAAACAGCGAATGCTAATTCTATTTCATTTGATTTTGATTTGATTTTTTTTTTGTTCTTTTTCAAATCGATTTGTTGTAGTTGGCATTCGTTATTAATTAAATCAGCAGCGGAGCCCGTAACATCAGCTGTGTGGGAATGAGAGAGCAACAGCGTCAGCGTCAGCAGCAACAGCACCAGCCCACATTTGACTTCTATAGCAAGCAAATAGCAACAACAACAATTGCTTCATCCTCTTCCTCTTCTTCATACAAAGAGTGAGCTGAGCGCACCAGCCAGAGCTGCAAAACACCGGCACAACATCAGCACAAACGGCAGCGAAGTCAACAGCGACTGCAACAGCAACAACGGCGACAGCGACGACAGTGACAGTGACAGCGGCAGCGGCAGCGACGCCAACGATTTGTTGGTAATTAAAAGCAAAGAAAATTCAACGGCAGTCGCACAACGTCGGCACATAACGGAACAGATTCAATTCGTGCACTGATCGCATCGCGTCGCGTCAATTCTTTTTTTTTTTCTTTCGTGTTTGTTTGTTTGTGTGCGAGTTTTATATAAAAATAGCATAACGCCTAAGAGCAAAACATAAGAGTGAGTGAGTGAGAGAGCAAGACAAGGAGATCAATCAAGCGAAAGAACAAAAAACCTACAGTGGGGGAGCGAGCGGTTACTACCACTTTGTCTTATTGGAGAATCTAACAACAACAACAACAACAACAACAAGGAAGTGTTCCCACAGCGAGTAAGGTAGAAGAGAAGCTGCTGCTGCTGAGCGCCGCCTGAGAACGCCGCCAAAATTTCACTAGATATAATGGCCAAGGATGAGGAGGATGATCTGCTGCCCGACAAGGATGCGGCCAAGGGCTTCTATGCCAAATATGAACCCAAAGAAATATTGGGCAGGTAAGAAATATATCTATACTATAAACAAAAGTTGTTAGAAAAATTGAATGCTGAGTTAGATTATATTTCAATGCTTGGGTAAAGTCTCAATTACCTTATAAACAAAGGGAAAATTGTTTATTTATTGATTTAAATTAAGTTTACTAGATAGAAATATGATAAATATCTTTCAAACCGTTATGCTCAACAAATTTTGTAAATATCTTTTATGTGATTTCGTATGATCTTTAGCTAGAGCTTAAACTAGTAAGAAGGCTCTATTCAAAAAATTGCCACTAGGACATACCCTTAAACCGTCACATAACAGGACTTTAAACTGTGATATCTACGTTGTTTTCTTATCGATTTTAATCAATTTAATTTCAGAAGTTTATTATTTTATCCATAGTTTCAAGCCTCATTTTCACAATCTCAGAATTAAAGTTAAAGTAAAGTTTCTGTTATCGATCCCATATGTACATCGAAAACTAGAAGAGTTATCGATAATTTGAAGCAAACTTGTTCTGTTGATGGTATAGGATAACTTAAGTTCCAAATCAGCTCTTATATCATCTGAGATCGACGAAATCATACAGACGGACAGAATTACATGGCTTTATTGACTCTTCTGTTGATGCTGATCAATAATATATATACTTTATAGCGTCAGAGATGCTTTCTTCCGTCTGTTTACCCATTTGTATAGTTTCGGGTATAAAAAATGTGTCAAAATTCCTGTTAAATACCCCTCCTTAGGACTAACCATTACTCAAACCTAACGAAAAAAAAAGAAAGAAGTCAAAGAATGCGTTTGGTTAGAGCATTTGTTGCTTCGGCTTTAAAACGATGATCATTAACTATATTTATTATTATTTATTGTTATTGTTGTTGTTGTTGCCACTTCAACTTGTGTTCTTGTGTTCCGCTGCGTTTGCAGAATTGTAAACTTTGTTTATTTCATTATTATTTTCTTGTATTTGCTTTTTTTTTTTTGCATTGCCTAATTATTGTGCTATGAGTCAGATGTGTTGTACGTGAGAAATGTCGCATGATACGATCAAAGAGATTCGATACAAACAGGAAATTAGGACTCAATTTTCAGGCAACTTGAGGGAGTAACTAGGGGTTAAGAAACCTTATACAGAGACTCTAAGATGAGCTGTGGGCCATCCTAAAATCAATGACTCGATATTAATAGGAAATTGTATTATATAATCCTAGAAGGTTAAGCATGATAGTGGGACTCCGTTTCGAGTCACCTTGAAGATACAAGTAGGTGCTAAGAAAGCAGAAAAGATACAGATACAGTTACTTTTACATGGGCTGTGGGCCATCTTAAGATCAAAGACTCGATATTAACAGAAAAAATGTATCATATAATCCTATAAATACCAACTTGGGGTTAAGCATGGTACGATCCTTAAATGGAACTCCATTTCTCGTCACCTTGAAGAAGTAACTAGGGGTTAAGCAAGCAGAAAAGATATAGATACAGATACAGATACTGTTACATGGGCTGTGGGCAAATATTATTAGTTGGGATCATAAAGATGATGTGTAAGCTGTTGTAAATGCGCATTTCTCAGAATATCTTACATCAAGGTCTTATCATAAGCGTGCAAGATAAATCAAATCTAACTAGTTTAGTTTAACTAACATGCCAAAACACAGTGTGCAACTAATAATTATGATGCATTGTTATTAGAGATGGAAAAACACAATAAAGAATATTCTTTGGTATAATTAGACGGAAAACATCTATTTTTGTAGGGGCATCAGTTCGACGGTGCGCCGTTGCATTGAGAAGGAGACGGGCAAAGAGTTTGCCGCTAAAATCATTGATTTGGGCGCCACAACAGAATCGGGCGAAACGAATCCATATCATATGCTTGAAGCAACCAGACAAGAAATCTCCATACTACGCCAAGTGATGGGCCATCCCTACATAAGTAAGTATTCCTAAAGGTTTTCAAATCATATCTATAAGTCAAATTTCTTTTTTTTCCCAGTTGATTTGCAGGACGTATTTGAATCGGATGCATTTGTATTCCTTGTATTCGAGCTGTGCCCCAAGGGTGAGCTCTTCGACTATCTGACATCGGTGGTAACACTGTCCGAGAAGAAGACACGCACCATAATGCGTCAGATCTTTGAGGGTGTCGAGTATATACATGCCAAATGCATCGTACATCGCGATCTTAAGCCAGAGAATATACTTCTGGACGAGAATCATAATGTCAAGATCACAGACTTTGGTTTCGCCCGGCAGCTGCATGACGGCGAGAAACTTACAGGTAAACACATAATTTTCCATTCAAACCCATCTTTAAACCTTTACCAAAGTGTATGGAAAATTCATTTAACAAATGAAAATTTTGTTTACACATCCATTTAGTTGGGTGTTAATTGAAAATCTTCCACTTTTCACCTAATTCAAACTTAATCGAATTGAAAATGTTTGTATATAGTTTGTCATTCATTTAACAAGAACATAACCAGGTTTATTTTATACCCTTAACCCATGAAATGTGTTAAAAAGGGTATAACAGTTTTGTAACAAACAGTAGGAAGCATGTTCGACCCTATAAAGTATATATGTACATATATTCTTGATTAGCATCAACAGACGAGTCGATAAAGCCATGTTCGTCCGTCGATCTTAGAGACTTGAAAAGCTAGAGACTCCAGATTTGAAACTGAGGCTCGCCTAAGCCCTAGGCAGTGCAAATTTGTTTAAATTTATCGATAACTTTTACAGTTTTCGATAAACACATGGAATCAATAACAGAATAAACTTAAATTCTAAGATTGCGAAATTGAGGTTTTAAAAAATGGATAAAATAATGAACATTTAAAAAAAATTATCAAAATCGGTTAAGAAACACCTGAGATATCGAAACTTCCGAAAAAAAAAACCAAATCAAAATGGGTTAAGAAACACCGGAGAAATCGTAAATTGAGGTGAAGTCGTTAACAGGTTAGGGATATGTCCTAGTCGGCATTTCTCAACTAGAATCAATTTATTCGTTCTCATACAATTTTGTTAACAATTTTAATAATTTACACAATTTTGCTTTTAGATTTATGTGGAACACCTGGATATTTGGCACCCGAAACGCTCAAGTGCAACATGTTTGAGGGTTCGCCCGGCTATTCACAGGAAGTGGACATGTAGGCTATCATAATTAAGAGATATATATATAAATATTATACAATATCAAATTCTCCTTATATATATGCAGTTGGGCTTGTGGTGTGATTATGTTTACGCTGCTCGTTGGATGTCCGCCATTTTGGCATCGCAAACAGATGGTGATGCTGCGCAATATAATGGAAGGCAAATACAGTTTTACATCGCCCGAATGGGCTGACATATCAGGTAAGTGAAATATGCAGTTATATATACAGTGGAACCTCGGATAACGAACGAATAGCGATCAACAAAAAAGGTGGCAACGCTAGTTCAGTCATCGATTTGGGGGAAACCCCGAATACACATTAAAACGCTTTTCAGTGTGACCGTTCACGCATTATTTTGCTGGCATTAATTGCGTTCGTTAGCTGAGGATCCATTGTATACATAGAGAGAAAATATTAAATTTGTATCTTTTGTTTTCGGTACAGAGGATCCCAAAGATCTGATACGCAAATGTCTAGTCGTTGATCCAGCGCAACGTATCACCGTCAAGGAAGTATTAAGACATCCGTTCTTCAATCAAATGGTAAGTTTTGGGCATAAATTGAACAAATTGTATTCAATAAGCATTATGTATATATAAACAGTTAGATATATGTATGTATATTTTAGCATTAAAGTTAGTTTAGTTACAGTCAGGTTTTAGCTTAAGTTTTATCCATTTCTATATATAAGCTTACGTTCTACAAACATTCAGCACGTTTTCAATCTTAGATTCCCTTTAAAAACTCAACTTGTAGTTGAACTTTGAATGCTTTTCTTATTAGTTTTATATTAATAACAAATATTGAGTTTTTTTTTTCATTTTCCAAGCGAAACTTTCTTAAAACACATTAAAACACACTTGATTAATACAACAAATGTCTCTAAAACAATATCGACACGCCCTTTTCCCCACATTTGGACACCTTCCCTTATTTGTGACTTACATTTTTTCACAAGCCTATTAACAGCTTTATTTTTTTTTAAATACTCTAAACAAAAGCACAATAATTATTTAAGCCTTTTTCAAGTACACAACAACTACAGTGAGCGCTCGAAAAGTTGAAAACTATATAATTATCATTATTTCCTTAGTCATATTGAGCTCTTATACTGATCGTATAAGACATTTTTTCGAGCTTTTGCTGCAGATTACAGCAATTTAAGTTTTTTCTCAGCTCTTATACTTTTCATATAAGATATTTTCCGAGCATTCGTTGTAGCCTACAAATATACACTCATTTAATTCCTTAGTTTTCTTAAGTATTCTATTTTCTATGATTTTCGTTTTAGTTAAGCATAGTTCTTAACACTATAGTGGACGCTCAGATATAGAAACTCTCAAAAATTAGAACTTTCAGAAATTAGACATATTTTTCGCATTAAATTCGAAAATTGACTTTTTTTCTGGAACCTCAAATTTTTGAGAGTTTTTATGTGTGAGCGTCCTCTGTACTTTTTTTGGTTTTTTTTCTTTCTCTTATAATTTAATTACTATACGTTACATTTTTCTCTTTTTTCTTACATATAAAAACATTTAAAAAAAATTATATAAAAATCCCGTTTTATTTTCTTACAAAAAAAAACACACGAATACGAATTCCGAACGAAATTCTTTAAAATCATTTCTGTAAATCACAAAAATATAACGATAATTATCGATAAAGTTGTTCGAGCAAAACATTGATGGCCTAAAGCGCAGCCTGTCGACCAAGTCCAGACGAATGAGTCGCATCACTGAAATCGCAATGGTAACGAATTATTTCTGGACTAACAACCAACTATTACAACAACAACAACTACTACTACTACTACTATTACTATTACTATCACAACAAAAACCAAAACAAATAAAAAATTCTCACATATGTCGCATTTTGTGTTATATACATAAATATTATTTGCATTGTGTTGCGATCTCAATTATTAACAATTATGTTCTATTTCTTGTTTGTGTTATTCTTATCGTTATCGTAATCGTGCTTGTTATCGTTTTTTTTCTTCTCCCTTCAACAAACCGATTAACCTCTTTATGATATTTTGTTTAATTTTTAATCCAACTTAATCCAAAACCTTGCTTGTCTATCAACACAATAAGTAACTGTTTCTTGTCCCGTTAGCTCGATAATAACGATTATTGGCATCAACAGGCGATCGTAGCATGCCATCTCTGTCTAGCATTTATAACACCTATCCAC
Organism: Scaptomyza pallida; assembly: GCA_018152965.1. Classification (NCBI taxonomy): domain Eukaryota; kingdom Metazoa; phylum Arthropoda; class Insecta; order Diptera; family Drosophilidae; genus Scaptomyza; species Scaptomyza pallida. Next base: position 4,618,281 of record JAECXP010000003.1, read on the forward strand.
CATTTGCATACGTACATAAGTGTCTTATACTTAGCATATAAGTGCTCTTATACATGTGCATGTGTGCGTCCCTTGACGTTCAGCGGGAAAGCTTGCTCAACAAAGACAACAACAAAAAAGGTGCATATAAAATGAAGAGAGAGATACACATACATATATATGTTCAGGCGCGTTTAAGATGTGTTAAGACTTTGATTTAAGTTGTTTTAGTTTTTATTATGATATTATAAGGTCGACTATTATGTTTATTGTTTCCTATAGTTATATACTACATATATGTTTATTGTGTGGACTTGTTTCATTTGATATAACCCTAACATATATATATTTACAATTTTTGATTCTTCATTATTATTCTCTTTGCGTTCTCCTTACCAAACAAAAAAAAAAAAAACCACCCACAAATCTGCACTCTCAATCCCTCTCTGTCTCTTCGCTCTGTGCCAATTGCCAACTCCTCTCTCAATATATCGAAACGTGTGTATGTGTGCAATTAGGTTTTAGTGAGCGAAAACACAAGAACATACCTCAACTATCCAGCTGCCGGTAGTAGCAGTATCAGCGGCAGCATCAGTGCACGCATCCGACTCATTCCGCCAGCCTTTCGCTATGATCAGCTGAACAGTGGCAACGCTGGCAGCAACAGCAGCGGCTCTGCTTCATCCTACATATACTGCAGGGCACCGCAAAGCTCGTATTCATCGAATCGTCTGCGCGACGTCGCTGCCAGTGTTAGCGGCAGCGCCAGCGCCATCTATGCGCCGGACTCTGATAAGCAGCAGCATCGGCAGCCGAAGGAGACAGCAGCGGCAGCAGCAGCATCGTCGTCGTCTTCGTCCACCTCTTCCATGACCCTAACAGCAACAGTTTACTATCAGCAGCAGCAGCTGAAGTTACAACAACAACAGCAGCAGCAAGAGCAGCACCAACATCAGCAGCAACAACAACAGCAGCAACAGAAGCAGCAAAAGCAAGCGGCCGACGATCACGTTAACGATAAATATGAGAGTGCGGCAAATGCAAATGCAAAACAATTAATAAATTCATCAGAGCAGGCAGGTTTTTCCTTTGTTTTGTTTTTATGTTCACGTATCTATTTAGTTGTACACCGTAATCTTTTTTTCCTTGGTTTTTTTTCTTAGAGCTTTTTAGTTTATTTGACTTCATTTGAGATGCAGCCATCAATCACATACACACACACACACGCATCCATAGATATACTTATTAGTGGAAGCGGTGCCAACACACACTCAAAAATACTCACCTCACTCACATTCCAACATTGCACATTCCATTCCACATTCTCTCTCTCAAGCACCGTACACTTTGTATCCATGTAGACAGGGTTCAATGAATCAATCTATCTCCTTCTCTCTCTCTCTCGCGCTTTTTTTTTTGATCATTTGTGAACCTGATACATACATATGTATATTTATTGCTACCTTGGTACACGGCACAAATATTTTATAACTATTATACTTATTTAATAACTTTAAAACTTTTATTTTAGCTTTTTCTAGTCGTATTATATGCACCTTTTTGGTATTGTAGTATTCATTTTTGATCCATGGTATATCCTTTTACCAAAAAAAATATTACTTTTTAGTCGTTGTGTGTGTGTGCGTATGTGTGTCTGGTATACAAGATCGTGTAGTATTTGCTATTTGTCACTAATTATTATAATTGTATTCCTGTCTCTCTCTATCTATCTTTCTCTGTCTATTTAAGTGTGTGTTAGAATATTTATATTTATATCTTATACATTTGCACGATTGTTGTTTTTTTTTTCGATTACATTCCAAACATATCTACACATATAATATGATAAAAAAAAATAAAAATTTAAAAAAAAAAAAAAAATTTAAGAAAACACTTACGCTTAACCGATATTCACTGACGATGTTCTTCTTCTTTTTTTTGTTTTGTTTTTAATTTCTCCTCTGTATGATTTTATATACACGTTTTGTTTTGTGTGTCATGTTCTCTATCTATATTGTCAGAGTCTCAACGCCCTTATAAGATGTGTGTCTATAAGTCGGTGTTGTGGAGACTCCCTTGTGAGTAAACCAAAGTCAAACTGCGAAAAGCATCAAATACAACAACATTTGCATTACAGTAGTACATATTCCATGCATACATACATACATTTAAGCCGTAGTTAAGCCATTGTAATTATCTATAAATGTATGTGTATTGTCCTTCGCACTCTCTCATTTACTTACGCTCTCAATTGCACGCTCACTAATTGCCTATTACAACAACTAACCCTAACAATATGATTTGCGTATTCCGTTAATTTGCTTACCAACACTTACACAAAAAGCTCTCTTTAACCTAAGCCTCTCACTAAATACACGTTAACAGTTACACAAATATACATCTGTACGTATTGTATTGTGCTCTTCTTTGATGTGTCTGTCAAATGTGATGTGCCTAATAGAGATCATAACATAAACATACACATAAATAATGTACATACATACATATACGACAGAGTTGTTTGTAATGAAGAGCTTGAGTATGAAGAAACATTTTAACTTGATTAACCCATAGATGGCGTATGAACTAAAATTTATAACCCAAAATGCAATAAAATAAAATTGTTCACTAATTTTTGCTTTCGTTTTCTGATTCTATTTATTTTGTTTTTGTTAAATATATATAGCTGCGGAAACAGAGTCGCTTTAATGCACGCAAAAAGTTCCAATTTGCCATATTAGTGATACGCGCTGTCATCAGGATACGACGGCTGCGCTATACAGCCGAACCGTTGCAGGTCGAGGAGGCAATTCGTGATCCATATCGCGTCAAGGTGCTGCGCAAGGTGAGTTCAGCAAACACACCACACTGCAAACGCAAACTTATCCGTTTTGTTATCCATTTTTGTTTACAGGTTATCGACGGCTGCGCCTTCCGCGTCTATGGTCATTGGGTAAAGAAGGGCGAAGGCCAGAATCGTGCCGCCCTATTCGAGAATACTCCGCGCACCGAATTGCACGCGCTCTACATAAACAATCTCAGTCGATAAAGAAGACGGATAGATCACGCACACACACACACACACACACACACACATGCCCATATACAAAATCCACAAACACACACACACATATGCAAGAATTAGCAAAAGTTACTAAAAAGAAGAAAACAAACTATAATAATAATACATACTATAAAAATAGAGACACCAAAACGACGTATCAAACGGTTTTTCTGTTGCTGTTTTTTTTTTCGATTCACACATAATATGTTCGGGCAGTCCCATCGTATGTATGTATGTACATATGTACATATACGTATAAGAGAGCAGCTGAAATTATTTGCGGTTCGTTGAACCCCATATGTTGCATAACGGAAAATACTAATTAAGAGCTTTTTTTCAATTATTGCCCATAACAAAAACAACAACAAACACAACGACACAACAGATAAAGGATAAGGCAAACACAACTACATACATACACATGATTGTCGTGTCGTAGTAGTTGTGTAGTGTAGTTAACCGTTAAGGCATTTTGGCCAATGAAAGCATAGATCCATACATAGGTGCATATGTATTTTCTGTTAATGATTTTATTAAATTATTTAATTGTATTGCTAAGCGTTTACTTTTTAATTGTTATGTTGTAGTATACAAAATAAATAAAGAAAAAAAAAATATCAAACAAATAAAAACAAAAAAATACACTCAAATCATCATTTAAATCATTTTGCTGCAATCGTAGGCGCGCTCACAGCATGCCGGATAAGGGCGATTAGTGTTGACAAAGTCGCGCTGCTTGCAGCCCTTGGGTGGCGCCACAGCGGCACAGGTGCGAAACTCAACATGACCGTTATCCATGCAGGTGACGCCAGCACAGGGATGATTTGGCGCCTTGCCCGTCTGTCCGGGCGACATGATCGAGTTCGAGGTCAGCACACACTTGCCCGGATAAGCTGCAAAACCAAAAAGTTATCGATTTATCGAAATGTTAGAGAGAGCATACTTACTGGGATTACTGAAGTTGGCGCGTGCAATGGCTGCCTGTGCATATTGGCTGGCGAACAGGAAGACAACGGCGCAGGCAAGCAGAGCGACAACATTAAAATGCGACATATTTGTTGGTATTGCGGGATGTTGTTTGTTGGGCTGGTAGTCCACAAGTGCTGCTGTTTGGGTTGAGGCCTCAATGTTTTATACACAATCTCTCAGTCTCGGCTTTGGCTGTGATAAGCCCGTGCGTTGAGTTTAGCTTGAGCTTGACCTTGTCCAATGCTCAAATACATACATACACACCTACATACATATGTATAGCGCTCCTTTTTGCGTCCATGCCGGTTTAACGGCACAGCTGCCTGTTTGGTCACTTTTTTTGCTGTTGTTGTTTATTTTGTTTGCGGCGACTTCCCTGCGGTTCATTGAGTACTTAATTACATTACGCATATAAATAATATTCTGATGTGCTTTAATTTATATAGTATGTACACAAAGCGCGTTCGCTTATCACGTTTTTCGTTTCGCATTGTTTTCGTTTTCGTTTTTTTTGGGAATTTTCGCAGTGGGAATTCTTGTTTAATAACGATTGTGTAGCATTCCTGTGGCGGGCTGCTGACTTCAGTTGACTCGAGTTGCGTGTTCGTCTGAGTCAGCTTGTTTTGCATCCGAATCATCTCATACGCTTGTGTGCACTTTCACCGGCTTGCTCAAGATCATGAACTTATTCATACCTGGCGCCTAAAGTTCACAGTTCCGCAAGTCAGTGTTTATTGATGCAGTTCAGTGACATTTGAAATAAGTTAAGTTCCATAACGGTATATAAGTGAAACTAGATCGGCGAACAGAACTAGCTCCTAAATGCTGCAACACTTTTTTTTGAGCGCTTCTGTGACCTTCGCTCTCTCACTCAGCTTCACTAATCCAATCAGAGAGCATAGCTTTGAGCTCATTAATTATGTTAAGCTGACAAAAGCTGCTTAGCATACAATGAAATAATAACGCATTTGCCGTTAAAACTTTACTATTTTTTATTATTTTTCTCATACGTTGTTTTGTGTGTTTGTGTTTTTTTGTTTTTGTTTCTGTTTCTTTTTGTCTATGTTACAAAGGATATTCTATATTGCGCGTATTTGAACCCCTCTACATGCAGGCTTAAACATACTATCTATTTATATATATTAGTCATAAATATACGATATATACACACATACACATACGTATGCATATAGTAGTTTTTTTTCTATATATGTATGTATATTCTTGTTGTCAACATATACTATATTTATTATATAATTTTTTTTGTGTGTAACTTCTTCGGCTTTTCGAAAATGCATAGAAATTTTTGTTGATTTGTTGTTGGCTTCGCGAGATTCGAGCTTTCGAGCATTTGAGATTCGAGCTATATATCTGGACGAGAGAATTTTAACAAGTGTGTCTGTGTGTGTGTGGGAGGGAAAGGGAAAGGGTGCTACAATCACTTGGAATGTGAGAGCGCCACTATATATATAGAGAGAGAGAGAGAGAGGATTAGACACCTTCGTAGATGGGCAACTTGACCGTTTCGACCTTGTCGACGACCTTGAACGATGGAAAGAGTCCACCCTGATTGGTGCGCGTATTCTTGCCCTTGGAATTGCCATCCCAATGATTGCCAGCAACCGATACCAGATCCCCGACTTTCAGCTGAAGATCCTCATGGGAACGCGGCTTGTGCGCCATCACAGCACGACGATTATGCGGATTCTGTCCGCCGTAGTAGTAGATGTCGTCCAGCGATTTGAAGCGATATGCGGCATCCGGATACATGGTCTGCATGATCTCGTAGGCGACGCGACACACTTGCGACGAGAATGTGCACACCAAGTAATCGGATATCGATAACAAGTGGATATCGAGTATGATGCCATTGAGTGCGGTGTCCGTATAGCGTGTGGACACTGCGGCCATGCGTGCCACCTCCGGATCCCCGACGATCTGATATTGTGGATAACTCTTTCGCGCCTCCTCTATGACGCGGGCATCGTCAGAGGCGAGGAAGATGCGACGCACAACGCTGCTGCCATTGATCTCCAGCGTGCGATAGTAATCCTCGACATGCGTCATATACTCCTCGATGCCATGGAATGCTGCTTCCGTGCCCACCTTATCCGTTCGACGCACGTGCACCCTACAAAATAACGGTTTAATAACCCTTGGATAAAAGTTTTTTTTTCTTACCCCACTATGGGACGCTCCCAGCCTAGCTTGCGCATGCCGGAGTTAAGGAAATCGCGTGTGCCCGATTGCGGACGCAGCAGATATTTGAGGAACTGTCCCACCCACCAGACAATGGGATCGCCGTGCAGTCGCTTCAAGCGTGGCGCCAAATCCTCTGGCACGGCCAGCGGCAGATAGGGTGGACGCGGCATCAGCGAATCAATGATGGGCAACACCAACACCTGGGTATTGGGCTTGCCGGGCCAATTGTAGGCATAGGATGTGCCCGTATCATGGCAGCTATCCGATACCGGACGGAACACCTCCTCCCAGCCACCCTTGTGGTAGCGCCAGCCGCGCGACTTCAAGATCAGGGTGCGCTCCGTGGCATAGGCCACAATGAAGCAGTAGACCACATGATGCAGCTGGCAGCCATAGCCACAACCCTGCAAGATCAGAGATGCATTAGTCTGGAATAAATCCAAGTGGAGAATCAAATGTTTACCTTGTTGAGCTTGCAGACTAGCTTGCGTGCATTGGCACAATCACTGGGATTCTGGAGATGATGCAAGCGGCGCTGCACCAGATCACTCAGATCCTGTGCCTCCTTGTGGCGCCACGCCTCATAGCCGTCGACGTGACGCAGCTGCTCCATGTCGCTGAGCAGGGAACGCTTGTGCTCCGCCCCCTGCAACAGCACCTGCTGTATGGACTCCTCCAGCTCCGCATTGCCGGGTCCCACGATTTTACGTATCTTGCCCAGCTCACTGCTAAAGTAGCTCCAGATCTCTGCAATGTTCGTTTGGATGCGTCGACGGGTCAGCTCATATTCCAGACTGGGCTCCACACCCGCCTGCCCCTTGAGCACTGTATTGTGACCCGCCCCCGCCGCCGCCTCCCCCTCCACGCCATTGGGCACCACCACCTCGAATAGGGAATCCTCTGGCATAGTTTCGCCTGGCATTGGATTCTCTAGCCTCTCAATTAGCTTCATTGAGCTCTGCTTGTCCAGCTGTTCACTAAGGAGATACAACAACAATCAATTTAGTACACAAAAAACAACAACATAAACAACGAGCGTGACCATGATACAATTAACGAGGTAGTGTTAACAGAGAGAGCGCTCTCTTTTTTGGGATACCAATCGACAGTCGCAAAGTGCTTGTCATTTGGGTGAGACGTTGATGGGGACGAGTTTTCTTCTGTTTATAAAAAATATATATGGTTTTTTTTATTAAAAAGTATTAAATTTGTTTAAAACTTGTAATTTTCTTTTCTTTTTACAACACAAAATACATTGGTATCCGACTCTCCTTGATGACACTACCCTGTTAATTATATCATGAGCGTGACGACGAATTCCAATTAAAGAATGAATACCCTAACAAAGAGGTGGGTTATATACATATGTTATCAAATATGTAACGCGACTTAGGCAAAGTGTATATATGTATTTTAAATCTGATTAATTTTTTTTAAAATCATTTATAATTATATACACCATAAAAATATATACAACATATTGCATATACACAAGTCTTGTGCAAGAGTATTTCAATTGCGACTTGCCTTCTCTCTCGTTTTTTTTTACAGTTTTGCATATGAATGGTCACATTAATGGGTTGAGGTGGATTATGGATATGGTAGGGGGCGGTTGTCAGAAAGGGACAGCAGCTTATGGTCTACTTGTGGCTATTTAGTTGGAAGTACGTTGAAGTACTTATACACACATGCATTGAGTACGTATGTGTGTGTGTATGTATGATAACTGTAACTCACCTCATTAGCTCATCAATGAGAAGCTTGAGCTCCTCGTTACGTCGCTCCGTATGCTCAAGGAGCTGCAGAGCCTGATTGATGCGACGGGCATTAAGCTCATTGTCGTTGCTGTTGGCAGTGTGGTGTGCTTGTGAGCTTTGATGTCCCGGCTGTGACTGGGTGCTGGTTAATTTGAGGACAAAGACGTAGACTAGAACGGCCCAGGCGAGCACAAAGATGATCAGAGCACGCACCCACGAATTGGAGGAGGAGCCGAACAGCTGACGCACCAGCAGCATGGCTAATATATATATATATGTATATATATATCTGATTAGCTGTATATATATATATAGATATATATTAGGTACGCTGCTCTCTTATCAGTGTCCTTGTCCTTGTTCCCCGCAATTTTGTTTGGCGTCGAAAACAAAATTTAGTGGGTGTAGTATGTGTATGTGTGTGTGCGTACGTGCGTTGCACACAGCTAAAAGGAGTTAATGGAGTGTTGTTGTTGTTGTTGGAACGTTTGTTTTCTGCCGTTTTTGTCGCATAGTCACATTGTCTAGCTGCAGTTGTGGCATCTGGTTAATATTACGCGGCACTTCATTGCTTTTGTAGAGCCTAGAGCAACAGCAAGATTCGTTTTCTCTCCCACTCTACTCAATTCAATAAATAAATAACAAAATACCAAAATAGGGATGTTGATATCGTTTTAATCTACCGATACATTTCAATGCGATAGTTCAATATTGACCATCGATATCCAATGGCATGCCAATTGGATGCGCTTTTATTCGATTAATCACTTTCGAGCTGCTTAAATGGTTTAATGGCGGTTGGTCGATAGCCTTTTCGGCGCGCTGCAGAAACATTCAAATTTTGTTCATAGCCCTGATTAGAGGATTTAATTAAGTATTCGAGGTTTCATTGGTATGCAATTTTATGGGGTATGTTCTTATTATTTCACAATTTATTTGGACTTATGCTATTAATTAAAATGATGATTATAATGTTGAGATGGATCGTTCTAGCCCTCAAACTGAAACGCAGCGTAAAAAAACGTATACTATGCTACATCCAACAGAAATTTTGTAATCAAAAGAATTTAAAAAAAATTTAGTTGTAAATCGAAAAAAAATATTATCATATAAATTATAAAAAAATCTGTATTAAATATATGGTATTTTAAAAAAATTCATACACATAAATTATAAATTATATTACTACAATTACGACCACAAAAAAAAATTTCGTTTTGTTCTTGTTTTTTGCGGCGTCTTATGCTCCATGAGTGTGCTGTGCGTGAATGTGGGAGATGTGCGAGTGTATATATGTGAGTGTGTGTGTGTAATAATAGATGGAGAATGAGAGAGCGCGTGTATGTGGTGAATACGCAATATGCCATTAAGGATGTGTAGGTGGGTGGGGGGAGAGCGGAGATGGGAGAGAGGGAGTTCCAATCCATCCAATTGATCATTATTCGCTTGTTTAATCGGCTTTTCGAGTTTCTTTTTTTGAGTTTATGCGACAAGTTTTGATTTATTGTTAATAATAATGTACTTATATAAATTACTTTTATTATAATTATTGTTTTTTTATCATCCATTTTTTTGTTTTTTGTTTTTTTTTTTGTTTGTATGTAGTGGGCAACTGCGGCATTTGTAAATTTTGTATATTTAAATGTTGATTTCTCATTTTGTTATTTATTTATTTTGTTTTTTTTTTTTTGTTTCATTTGACTGTGTAAAAATATGAATTTGCATCTGATTTGTTTTTAGTTACTATGTGTATTTGCGTTCACGTTCTCTCAATTGGGGACGACTCCATATGGCTATTTCTCATAATATATCATTTTTGCAATCATTTTATATATATCCAACGTTTTATGTCCATCGCTATAATTACTCAATTTTGCGCATCTTTAAAACTTCCATTTAAATCGCGCTCGCACTATGTCTCTAAGTATGTGTGTATTTGAGTGTGGGGGTGTTTGTGTGTGTTGGTGTTGATGTTAGATTTGGTGAAATGGTTGTTTCTCTCTTTGCTGCTATGGATCCTCCCGCTGCTGTTACTGTTACTGTTATGCCTATGTTAAGTGTTATGTTAGCATTATTAAGTGCTCCTGGTGCATTTTGCTTCTTCTTCGTTCTCCTTCTTTATTATGTTACGTTTTGTGTGTGTGTGTGTGTGAGTGTTTGTGTGGGTATGTATGTGTGTGTGTTTGTTTGTGTGCTGCTTTTCGTAATATGCTCTTTTTTATGTTTTTTGTTTGTTTTTTTTTTGTTGTTGTATATATATATTATATATTATAATGTATAATTAGTTTCCTTATTGCTAAAATTTCTTGAATGTTGTTGTGGCAAAGTGTAGGTAATGTTGCTCTCTCTCTATATATTTCGGACTCAACTGCACTACATACATTATGTCTTTCCACCAGATACGCAGATACGAGGGGGGGCGCACTCCTCTCCACCCACCCCCCTCCTCCTGTCTTCACCGCGGTAAGCGCAGCTTTAATCGCTGCGCAGCTTCTTTAGCTCCGGCGATTTGTCACCAGTATCTGAAGCAGCAGTAACACTAGCATTGTTTTTAGCAGCAACACCACTCGAAACATTCGAGTTCGAATTCGAATTCGTGTTTGTATCAATATCGCTTTGCAACGCCGTACGCTTCTGTCCGATAGATGGCGCGGCCGCTGTCGCTACAGCTGTCAATTGCTGCAGTTTGCTTGCTGCTCGCAAATTGCTGCTGTCACTGTTGCTTTCCTCAGCCTCAGCCTCTAGCTCATCATCATCCTCCTCATCGTCATCCTCATCCTCCTCCTCATCATCATCATCGACATCATCATCGGCGGCGGCTGGCACACCATTGCCAGCAGCAGTTCCATTCCCATTGCCAATGGCAGCAGCTGCTACTGATCCTGCTGCTGCTGCTGCAGCTCCATTGTTATTGTTATGTGCTGCTGTCTGTTCAGATGCGGATGCAGATGCCTCAGCAGACGCGGCTGCTGCTGTTGCCGCCGCCAAGCGACTCTTGACCGGCGCCTCGAGATTGCTTTCCGAATCGGAGGCGAGTGGAGTGCCATCACCACCACCGATCGGTTCACCATCCTCTGTCGATGTGGTTGTGGCCGTTGTCTGTGTGGTATTATCCTCAATGATCGGCTCCTGTGAGGTGGAATCGTTCGATACAAAGTTCGAGTCGCCATCTTGTTGCAAGGCGGCAGTATTGTTGCTGTTGTTGTTGTTCTTGGTCAAACCAATCGGCGGATTGGTATTTTCATTCTCTGTCTCTGACTCTGTTGCAGTGTTGCGTCCACCGCCTGCAAAGAAGAAAACAAAGAGACAAAAAACCAAGTGACAAAATATTACATAGAAATAGGTTTAAGGATTATGGGATTATGGGATCGTACCTGCACCGAGACTTTCATCATCAACATCAACGGCAACGCCGTCATTGGTATCATCGCCATCTAAAACCTTGCTGCTATTCTTGCTGCTGCCATTTGTATTGTTGGCGCCAGCCGATGCGCCGGGCGGAGGCATATCATCGAGGAGCTCGGGACTTAAATCATTGGCAACATAGTGTGCCCAGAGCGCAAGCTCAACGCGATGGGGCGACCAGTGCGGCGTATCGCCACCCACCTCGGCATTTAAACGTTCGACCGTCGATTGAATGTGCTGGACAAAGTTGAGGTACTCCTTGGTCGTATAATCAATGCCCTCGATCTCTGGTATGGCCATCAGGCACTCATCGGCCATAAATGGTGCGGAATTGGGGGCGGCGGCTGTTAGCAGGGCCGAGGCCATTGTGGTGCCAACACCCTTGAGGTTCGATAATGCTGTAATCGCCTGCTCCAGATTGGGCAGCTTGCGGAACGCCTTTTTTGTCTCCTGGATGACGGCGCGCGGTGTGTTTACCTTGACCAAATACGAGAGCTGCGGATAGAATTTGCCGCGCGACTGTTTCCATTTCATGGCCTGAACGAGCTCATCGTAGACGAGATGGGCGTCCTTCCCTCGCGCCTTGATCAGGCCGGGCAGCTCGTTTTGGAACCATTGATCCAAACGTATGAGCTCCTGTGGCTTCTTGCTGCGCTTCTCTGCCTTCATCTTGAGCACCTGCGGATATAGTTTGAAGCAGTATTCAAACTGTGTGGTGCTGCCGTTCTCAAAGAACGATGCCGTCGCCTTGCCGTTCGACATCTTTTATATACTCGGGTTATCGATATATATATATATGTATGATTTTGTATATTTTTATTTTGTTTGTTTGTTGTTATTTTTTTGCCAGATGCTTTTTGAGGATTTTGCCTCGCTTGTCGCTATTTAGCGTCTCGTAAGCTCAATCTATCGGTTCCTATCGATATCGATGCGGTTTTGATTTAATAGTGTTGTTGTTGTTATTATTATTGATGTAGCCATTGTTGATGTTGTTGTTGTGGTTCATCGCCGGCGAAACGTTGGCATGAAAGTAGAAGAAGAGGAGAGAAAGAGGTACATGTAGGTGTATATATTGAAGCCAAGCAGCGCGCAAGAACACAAATTAGCATTACAGTTAAATCGTTTTAGTATGAAAAAATGAGAGAGTTGCCGTATGCTTAACACTATGCACAGCCATATATATGTACGTATGTACAAGCATTTATACATACGTGTATATAATTGGAATTATTAATTAACAATTTTATTATTATTATTTCACTGTCTGTTTTTGTCAATTTGTCAGCATTTTTTTCAACAATACCGATAATCACATTTCGTTTGCAATTTGCAATTTTTCAGGGCACAGCCAAATCGAATTTTACTCTCCGCAGCAGTTGAGTCGCAGTCGCTGTCGTCCAACCAACCAACAGAGTCAGTCGGGTTCTTTTTAATAGTCGTCGTCGTTGCTGGCGTTGTCGGTCTTTCGCACACACACACACACATACAAACATTCATACAAACATGCACACAGACAAACGTACACACGCGACTCGCGTACACGCACACACATACAAGCTGACAGGCACACACACCACCATAAAGGCGAAACGGGGCAACGAAATTTCTTTTCATACACTGTATTTTGAGAAAATGGTAAAACAAAAAACAAAAAAAAAAAGAAGCAGAATTATACGATAACACGAAACGAATTTAAAATGTATTTGCACAACTAACAACTAAAACATAACATCATTGCAGCTGCAGTTTGAGTTTGAGAGCTGTCGGAGTCGTAGACGACGGTTGGTTGCCCAGAGGCCAGCGAAATGCGAATGCGAGTTCGAACGCGAACGAATATTCGTATTTCTCGTATGCGAGTGCAGCTGCTGCTGTGCTTACCTTTAGGTGTTTTTTTGTTGTTTTTTTTTTCTTAACAAAAAAGAAAAACGTTTCTGCGCTTGTTGTACCGCTCTCCGTCTTCGTTGATGTTTTATTATTATGTATATTATTCTTTATTATTATAGTTCTATAGCACGTCGACCGTCGCCTGCTGCTTGTATTTGTATTTAATTTGTATTAAACAATTTTGCTTGCGACTGCCGCTTTAGTTGCCGCCTGTCTTTCGTTCTGTCCACAGCGAGGCAGTCAGCCAAACAGCCAGAGCCAGAGCCAGCCAGCTATAAAGCTAGCAGTAGTCGCTGCCTCTGCCTTGAATCGCCAGTGGCGTCGTTAAACAGGGGACGTAACAAAACAACAGAAAAACACACATATGTATGTAGAAGGATGCAGCTGTGTGAGTGTGCTGCTACTGCTGGTGTGTGCGCCGCTACAAACAACTCCGAATTGGCAGGAACGGTCTATAGTTGACTCGCCCTGACTGACTATCTGTGAAACTGAAGTTGTATCTTTTTACCAGCCAGCCAGCAAGCAAGCAAGCAGCATACAGCTCACCCCCGATGCCGCGCGGCTATGTGCGCTCGCACCGCTTTATCGTCGTTTCCATTTTCGAACGTTCATTCGTATTCAATGCTTGTCGCTGTTCGTTGTGGCAGCGGCGTCGACGCCAGCTTTCATAGGGGTTGTTGCTTGGCCTCGTGTACGTACATACATACAATTCGTACTCGTGTTCATACCAACAGCAACAACAACAACACAAGCAGTGCTACCAAACTGACAGGGGATGTGCAAAAAAAAAAATAAAAATAATTGCTATCTGTCATGCTGACGAACGAATGCGCGCATTGTATGTCGCGTACATCCATTTATCAATGTACAAATCGTACAATCGTGCTGTGTCCCTCTTCTTCCCAACGCCCCTGACAGTTTATCGCTTGCATTCATACATACTCTCGAATGTACATTTTACACACACATACATTCATACATCTCTACGCTCGTTGTTATTTTTGTTGGTGTAGCGTTCGTGTTCGCATTCGTTCGTTCGTTTCGTTTTGCCATCTGCGTCTTTGTGTCGGTTTTATCGTTATTTTCGCTTTGCCGCATGATTCGTTGTTGTTGTTGTTGCTCTCTTCTCATTTTTTTTACTTACCCTATTCGTCGTCGTCGTCGTCGGCGACGCGTATAGCAGCTGCAATTTAGCTCTGTAGCTGTTGACTGTTTGTGGTTCGCTTATTTTTACCCTATGTTCGTTCGTTCATTTCACATACACACACAGATACACACACACGGCACATCTGTATCCGTCATGTTCATCGTGTATTCGTACTGCGACCGCTGCTGCTGCCGCTGCTGCTTTTGCTGGTTTCGCAGTTGAGGCACAGCGTTGCCACATCGTACACAAATTTCAACTTCAAACGAGTTTTTACATGCCTGAAATGTTAATATATGAATCTGAATCCAAATCTAGCTCTGTCATGCCCACAGCATATGCATTGTCGAAAACAATTCTGTTTTCTGTGACAGTCAATTTATTAATGACGCACTGTTATGCTGCTATATGTACATATAAGCATGTAGATACATGTACTTAAAAAAGCCCGTAGGTAAAATTTATTTTGTTTTTTTGAGAAGCCACAAAACATATCCCAGTGCTGCAAACAGCCTTTGTGGTAGGTCCAAACACCGACAATTTTTTATTTTTTTTCTCGGAAACCACATTTGTATTATGATAGAGGAAAGACTTCAATATGATTCGAACGAAATATCTATAAAAACTTTTAAAAGTATTTCATATCTCCAAATTATTGTTGGATCTTTTAATATGGTTTACCCCCGAATTTCGAGCCATGCGATCAAAAACTCCACTCCACTAAATTCTATTAAGGGGAAATAATTACCACTCAGATACATTTGTTTGTAAACATAATTAGTTTGTAAGGCAACGTAGATGGCGCTGGCAACGCCAACGTCGTCGTCGACGTCAATTATTATTTTGTCGTTGAGAGCTTGAGATTCGTTGTTTCACGCAAAAGATACCCTACAATAGCAAAAAAGTAAGTTGAGTTCTCGCAAAGCGCAGATACATACATACACAAATACACAGGCAAAAAAACTTACTTACGCACACAAACAACATGTACATACGCATACACAAAGAGAGCGTAACACACGGATGCACACAAAGAAGCGAAAGGGAGAAGCAACCGCTGTTGGCACTTGAAAAAAATAAAATTCAAAGTGCTGCAAAAGTAAAACAAAACCGAATTTTATTACAAAATGAACTTAATTATTTTTACAAGGACTTTATATATAAAGAAAATAGAAGCGTCATTATATTTATTAATATCTAGAAAAATTATATATTCTAAAATCTTGATCAGCATCAAAATAAGAGCGCACCTGTGCAGAAGTTAAAAAAGACGTTAGTTTAAGCGCGCAATCTTGAATTGTAGCAGAGTAATGGAGAGAGGGGGCTATTCACATGTTACTGTGCGATGCTGAGAGCAGGCATACTTAACTAGGTAGCCTCACCCTCTCTCGTTGCCTTACGAAAAATGAGACCATGCACATGTATAACACACACATATGCATTGCCTTCTAAGGCAACAGCAAAGAGGGCAGCAAAAAGTGAGCCTCCTAGTTAATATTTGCTGAGAGCACTTTAAGATGCATGTCTAAGGTTGGTTATGCAGGTAGTAATTGTTGTCATGTAAGTAGTTATTTCATCAGCCAAGCGCTAGTGCCCAGTACTGTTGGGTATTCGGTTATTTTTTGCTTGCACATGTTCTCACATTTGTTACAAATTTATGTTGGCAACTATTGCACGTTCCATGTCCATGAGTTCGTGTTACCGTTATACAAAACATGTGATGAAGCATTCACTTGGGGTCCATACATTGGTATTTATACGGAAATTTAAATGACATAAGTCGTTATGATTTAACCACCTTGATTCCCGCCGCTCTGTGGGGAGCTTCGTTATTTTTTCTAGAGACTACATAACAGATAAAAATCTTTGAAGTCGTTGTATAAAGTTGAAATTTATTGTTTCGCTTAACATATACTACAAATGTGTGTATAATTACAATTAGAAAAATTAAAGTATATGTCATTTAAAAATATTGCAATTTTGATGAATTCCTTCAGGGGGTTTCTTCCTAGCATTCGTGCCTCATTTGGTGGCGTAATTCGCGCATTGTTATCTGCAAGATATGTTGAGATTAGAGGTATTTTACAAAATTACATATATAGAGAATAGAAATCAATACATAATGATTGATTTGGTTAGATACATTTTGTAAACTACATATGAAATTGTGTATATTATTTACCTTCAACATCATTGAACATTCATTTGTGTAATTGTTACTGTCGGCTTAAGTAGTCTTTAACTGATAACAAAGTTATGTAGAAATATATATATATAATATATAAAAAAAAGTATTATTAACATAACAACGGATTACATCCAAGCAAATTCCATGAAAGATCCAAATCGATGTTTTTTTTGGGGGGTTTTCTTAGGGATTGAATCGATTCAGAAAAGGTTAGCAAGAGAATTTTTTCGGATGGGGACTGTAACGGCAAACTTAAAAAACTCTAGATTATATACAGAAAAAATTTAAATAAGGTAAAATGAAGAAAAGGATTAATTAATTTATCATTATGTTGTTGAGGTTAGACATAAATGCGAATGCGGGCAGTATTGGGTTGATATCAATTCATATCTATATCTTCCAATCGTACTGGCTGCGTATACGGTATAACCGATTTCTTGTTAACATCTCGAGACAGCGCCTTTCTCATATCTATAAAAGAGGGATTTTTAAAGAATAGATATCGCATATGGGTTTTTATTCAATTTACCATACGCATCCTCATCCTGATCGCCTGAATAGTACTCGAGTATTGTCCGGTATATTATATAGCCAAGATTTGTATACATATTGATTGCCACCTTATTGCTTTTTCTAACGAACAGATCCACAAAATAGGCTCGCTTCCTAAAAAAAGCCCGCGCATTAGTAATGAAATTAACTTTTGGTTCAGGTTTGTAAACTTACTTTTCCGATATGTCTTCGAGGAAGTTCATGAGCAAAGCCGCAAGGCCCAGTCGCCTGTAGTCAGGTGAAACTGTTAGTGCCGTTACATGACCATGCCAATTGTCCATATGGCCCTCAACCTTACCCATGACTGTAGGGAGAACAAGAGATGAGTGGAAGCAAGGCGTATTTAACAAGGTGGCAGCGACGTCGACGTCACCCTCTTTGCTGTTGCCTTATGCAAGGCAATGCATATGTGTGTGTGTGTGTATGCATGTGCATGCTCTCATTTTCCGAAAGGCAACGGGACGTCGACGCTGCTGCCACCTTGTTAAATACGCCTTGAGTGGAAGATTGATTTAATGGTAATCACTTACTGTATCCCATTATGTGTCCGCTGGGCGATTCAGCCAGTTGAAAGTATTCCGGCCATTTAGCCAGATATTGTGTGTAGAAGGACAGTCCGTATGTTTCCGTGAGCGGGTCAAAATTCCTTAATTAGACACATGCCAGTTAGTGGGGTTTGCAATTAACACAATAGACTTAGCTGTATACCTACACATTATTAAATTTAAAGAGGTCGTCACATGTAAATGGCCTCAGCGTAGTCATTTCTATATATTTGGTAGCAGATATTTTCAAATATATTTAAAATAAAAATAAACACCGGTTTTGCGTCACGGTCCGCTAATTAGAACTAAAAATATACTCATATCGTATCGATAACACACGGTGTGAAACACGCGCGCGTTGGCTTATATCGATAGCACATGGCTTAGTGTAATGAGCAGGTTGCTTAGCTGCCGTTTGTGTGTTGTGGCGTCAGAATAGTAAAATTTTAAAGAATTAGGCGGCAGCTAACGTCATTTGTTATTAGTTTAAAGGCACGCTTAGTTACTGTTTGAGTATACTTCGTCAAAATATCCTTTATTTGGCAAAGAATTTGCTTTGTGTGAACGAAATGTTAGTGTATGACGTCATGCGCAATGTGTGCTTGGAAACCTGTGTATTGCGTATTAACGTCATCTGTGACCCTCGTCACGCTTTGGATCAGGGCAGCAGAAAACTGTTCTGCAAGCAAAATACACACGCACACACATACATACACACGCAAACAATCAACAGCAACAGAAATGCCATTAGAATTCCTGCGGGCGCAGAGTGTGCAGAAGTGCTGCTAAATAAAAGGAGCCAAGCAGTAAGTAATGTAAATCCATACAAATCAAACAATTTGTTCGATTACAAATTCGAACAACAGTGCACAAGTTGTGAGCGCGCGCCCCATCCGCAATCGAAGAGCGCAACAGTTGAATGTCTCGCAGCACGGATATGCAGCCTGGGGCTGCAGGGAGCCGCAGGGGCAAGCCCCAGGATTGTGGCACATTGTCGCGCGAGGATTTCGATGGTGGTCCCGTTAGTATAGATGAAGTGGAAACGTGCCTGTTTCTTGGTAAGTTGAAGTTATGCTTCTAAAAAGATTTTTTTGTCCTTTTATGCTGTTATTTTTTTTTTTTGCCCTTTTCAGGCAACCTGTCGGCAGCAACACATATGGAGACGTTAAAATCCTTTAAAATTACACACATACTAACGCTGGATTCAGTGCCACTGCCTCAGCATATTCTCGAGGCAAGCTTCTTGACCACAAAATATGTGCAGAGTAAGTTTTACAGGATTGCCACCTAGTTGTTTAAGAAATGCCATATGGCAAAATTACTGTAAACCATGCTTAATGTATATCAGTGGTGGGCATCCCTTTGCTCACGTTACTCAGACTACTTAATCCGTTATTTATGACCTCAAAATCATTTTTTACACTGTGTGAAAAAGTGCAGTTTGTTTTGATGTGATTAATACGTAAAGAAACAGTAGATTTTGAAAATCTAATGAATTTCTCTTAGTGTATAATTTTTTTTCTCATTGAAAGAAACAACAAAAATACCGATTTTTTTGTGGTGACGAACAGAGTAATAAATGTTTTCATTTTCCTTTAATTTATTACTTCAGAAGTTGTGTTTTTTTTTTGTAAATGTTGTTGTAGTGCTTACAATTGCAAATTCTGTGCCCATCGCTGATATATATCATGTTTTTGTTAAACAGTTGCCGATATGCCACGTGAGGATATTTTGCAGCATTTAGAGGCCTGTGTGGAATTTATAGCCAACGCCGTTGACCAACAAAACAATGTCCTTGTGCACTGGTAAGATTACTGCAGTTTCTAGCATTTCGAACCCTTTAATCAAAATCCATTTCCAGTTACTTTGGCGTTAGTCGCAGCTCATCCGCTGTCATTGCGTATATAATGAAGCGCCACAATCTGGATTATCAGGCGGCCTATGAGCTGGTGCTGGCCAAGCGTCGCTTTGTCCAACCAAATGCTGGATTTGTGGCCCAACTCAAACTCTTTCGTCGCATGGGCTATAAAATTGATCCAGGCTATCAGCGTTATAAGATGCATCGTCTACGACTTGCGGGCGAGCAGATGCGCAAAGCAAAAATATTGCCACAGAGCTTCCATAGTGTTGTGCGCCCGGATCCGGATATAACACGCGAGAATCCCGAACCTATTAGCTTTCGTTGTCGTCGCTGTCGCCGTGTGCTTGCCTCCAAGTCGCATGTCCTGGAGCATCGACCACGAAATGGCCAAGCGCCACCTGCCACCGAATCAACAACGGAGCCACGTATGTTGGATCAGCTGTCGGAGCGTTTGCGCAAGGCATCGCTGGGCTCACCTAGTCATGAGAATCGAGAGACGGCTCAATGTCGCAGCCTGTTGTTCATTGAGCCCATTGCCTGGATGCATCGCATAATGCTCAATACCCAGGGACGACTCTATTGTCCCAAATGCGAACAAAAGCTGGGCAACTTTAGCTGGATTAATGGTGAATATGCAGTTTCTTCTTTTGATTTATAATATTTTATATTGTTTGCTTGCAGCCTGCCAGTGTCCTTGTGGCGAGACAATGACGCCTGCATTTTATTTGATACCTTCCAAGGTGGAGCTCTCCAAGACCGTACAAAATGTTCAGACAACTGTCTAAAAAAAACGCTAAATTAATTTCTTGCAGTTGCCACGCACGTAGATAAATGCATGATTCCTATCATGGATAAATATATTTGTTAACAAATCGAATCAAATGTTATAACTTAGCTAATGAAATTCGCTAATGCTGTTTTAACAATATATAAATATATATATATGAATGTATATAGTTTTAAGGCCATGCTGATTCGAATTGAAATCGATTTTGTTCATTTGGCATTTTGTGTATCGCTTATTGCATTAAATGTTAATTATTATAAATGTATTTACATGATAGACAATTTTTTGGACAAGTATTTTGCGCATTTGTTGTGTGTGAACTTAAGCCAAAAAAAAAAAAACAAATAAAGAAAAAAAAAATTCCACAAAAAGATGTGAAAAATGTTTCGGTGACAATATTACAAAAAAAAATATTTGAAAAACTACAAATTAAAATGCTATGAATGTTGTACTATATGATATATCTATAGTAATCCGCTGTTATCAATGTTGTACTATAATGATATTGTTATCCGATCTGCCAAGCAAATACTATTTATCAACAACAACAACCAAAGCCATATGAGCTAAACTATTGTATTTAAGGATCGGAAACGTTTCTTCCTATTCGATAATTGTTAAATATAATTAAATTCAATCTCTTCCATGAGCATTAAAATATGTGAATTTTGTTTTTTATACACTTAAGGGTATATAACAGACAGAGGGAGGCTTCTCCGACACCATAAAGTATATACATACATATATTAGTCAGCCGAGTCGATATAGCTGGGTCCACGTGTAAGAGCCCCTGAATAGACTTTAGGAGCTAGACTCTTAAGATTTGGAACTTAAGCTCGCCTAAGCTCTGGGCAGTACAAGTTGGGTTTGAATTATCGATAACTTTACCGGTTTTCGAGATACAAAAAAAAAAAACACTTGAATTTTAAAATTATGAAAATGTGGTTTGAAACTTTGATTGAAAAAAAGAACATTTAAAAGAAATTTGATAAAAATCGGCTAAGAATCAACAGAGATATATCAGATTGTAGTTTAGCCTTTATACAAAAAGCGCAAGCCCACACAATAGACTGTTCACGTTACGTAACGGGTTATCGTTATGTCGTAGTCAGGATTTCTCAACTAGAGCCTTGTTGAATTTTCATGTCAATCTTTTATGACCGATAACCAACTTGGGCGTGGGACGGAGCTTCCGATTGCCATAACTTCCTCAATATAAGCTCGATTTTTATTTGCAAAACACCAAAAGTCTTGTTTTACACTCTAGATTAATACTTCATTTAAATTAATACAAAATAAAGATACATACTTAATTTTTAGTCGATTTTCATGTCAATTTTTTATGACGTATAACCAACTTGTGCGTAAAACGGAAATTCCGATTGCCATAACTTCCTCAAAATAAGCTCGATTTTCATATGCAATACACCAAAAGTCTGTTTAGGCTGTGGGTCTCTCAACAATTAGGACAAACTCTTTTATATATATATATAGATTTACAATTTGAATTTATTGCACCAATTATATTGACATTAACATGGATTACAAAAATAGTTGATAATTATTTCTTTTTAAATATACAATTGCTATATTGTTGAAGGCAAGGGGAATGCGATGCACTTTGTCGGAAGCTCTTCAGAAGAAGCCATCCTCAGCATCCGAATCGATCAAATATGGACTGTCCAGAGCACCCAAGCCAGCGGCAACGCCGCCCTCATTCGCCGTCGATAGCTTTGTGCGTAGCATGTGTCCTGCCTGATAGTTGTGCACAATGTGATCGGCATCGCCGATGACAACGCCAAAGATGCCCAGCTCGGAGACCATGTCGACAATCTGGGGTGGATCATCGCCACCCGGACGCACCATATAGCCCTGGGAGAGTGGGGGATGTATCAGATCCATGAGTATCCAAGCGGAACGCTCCACACGAGCCATGCGCTGCAGATTTGGTTATTAATAAGCAATGGAACACTATGTTTATATATGTTTATCTAACCTTGAGCGCATCCGGAATGTCCAAGCCGTATACATTGTTGCCGCCGCCTTCGCGCTGCGGCTTAAGTACAAATTTTTCGGGTGTGCGCAAAGCCATTTCATAGTTAGCATTGCCCGCCTCGTTGTCATCGAGTGAATAGAGACCGGTGAAGATTTTACCCACGGCCTTGATCTCCTCGGGATCATTGATGAAACGCTCCAATACGGCCGGCTGGGCCAATGCCTGTTGCACTTTCTTTGTGCCCGCCAAATGATATTGGATCGAGGGGCATTTAATGGCCAAAGATGTCTCCATCAGATAGCGTGCATCCCATTCGCCCTGGGACGGATAATGACCGGGCTCATAGCCGGCACGGAAATATATAACACCCACTTCTGTGCCGTTGCTGCAAGGCAAAAAAACAGTTAATCCAAATGAGATCGGACATGAGTATATACATACAGAAGGAGCTCCTTTCTCTGGCCCAGTTTGCCCTCGCGATGCACCTCGGTGAGGGTGCGACGGAGAACTTTAATGTGCGGATACGTCTCACGGATGTAGAACTCGTGGAAACGCTGATCGCAAATGTTGTAGGAGACATCCTCAATGATGAACAGAATAACCGCCTGCTGTTTTCCATATATATCCCAAGCCTTAACCATGCCATCGCATAAGCCAGCTAGGGCCTCATTCTTTGGCATCTACATACGAAAGAAAAGGATAGAATTACTTTCGGGAAATCTTAAATTTTATAACGTTTACTTACGTGCTGCAGCTTTTCGGAATGTCCAAGTTCACGTAGAACAAAACTGTGGGCACATTAATAAAGAAAGAAAGAGAGAGAGAGAGAAAGCGAAGAGAGTGGTACGACGCACGTTGGCAAGGAAGAAAGAGAAAAAGATTAGTAACTTATATAATAAAAAAGTCGAAGTAATAAATATACAAAAATACACACGAACAACCAACAACAAAATGCAGTTAGATTAAAAAGTTTATGTACACAAATATTATTATTACAAATAAGTAAGCAAGCAATAATAATTTGAGCAGGAGTTACGGGAGTTACGTTTTAGTAGAGTGCGTGGGTGGCTCACAGAGACAATAAGAGAGAGGAAGCTCAAGTCAAAGCCATAACCAAAATCAACAAAAAAAGTTGTATGTACATATGTAAATGTGAGATAGAAAAATTGAGACAGGGTGCAATGCATGCCGTTAACATTGAGAGCGTGAGAGAGTTCGAAAAAAGAGTGCAGATCAGATGTGAGTTTAATGGACAACAGGTGAACGACAATATGTATGTATGTATGTGTATGTGGATGTGCTTTTGTGCTATTTACAGGCTTTTAGGACACTGTTTCAAATTCGAAACGTTTCGCAATTGAGAATGAGAAACAGGCCTTGGAATGGAACTATGTTAAGGTGGTGTGCATTTTAATATACATAACTGTGTATTATTTGTGATGAGAGAAAATTTACAGAAAATGTGTGAAAGTGATGTGAGAGATAGAGTGAGTGAGTGAGAGAGTGAGAGAGAGAAGAGCTCTTAATACTTTTGCAGAGGCACCAAGTGTGTAGCAATGCCACCGAAACTGGAGGCAATCGTGTTGATTTCAACCTGCTTTATTGCACAGCCCTCGTACACGTGAGCCAAATAGTCAGAACGTAATAGACCGACGCTATAAGCCTGCAATTATGATCGGTTATAATATATATATTTATATTTATACATCCATATGTTGTAACGGCTTTATCATTTTCGATAGCAGCCAGCAGCCCTTAGCCTAAAACTAAACTTTAAGCCTAAGCTAAATATTTTTTTTGTGTAAGCGATATTCGGTATTTAAATTTGATTTTAAAATAATACTAAAGAAAATTATATATTACTGATATGCTTTTAAAGTGAGGGAGAGAGAGCGAGTGGACAACGCGGCGAGAAAATGAGTGTGTGTGTGTGACAGAGAGAGGGGGAAATAGCAAGGACTTAAAAGATAGCGAGAGAGAGATGAGAGCGAAGCAATGGAAATTGATTTATTGATATTGATTGTTTGATTTTGTGATAAGATATTGATTGCATTAACGCACGTTATTGCAATTGCGAATATGATTTCTGAGGAACCTGAGAATTAACTTTCCTAACGCAGAATTCGCAGACTGATATCAAATTCATTTTGCTGCTGCTGCTAATATTATATGGAAAATGAGATTTAATTACATGATGGAGAACTTTTTGGAAATCTGACGACTCTCAAAGCGGACTCATCGTGTATGAGTGTGTGTGTGTGGGTGCGTGTGTAGGTGTGTTTCGTTGTGGTATGCATATCACATTTCTGGCAAATTTTGTATTATTTTTATTTTTTTTTAGCGATAAGGCTGAATGACAAAGCTATTCTGAAATTTGTTATAAGTATGGTTTGCACATGTTTTTTTTTTCTCTTTGCAGCTGTAAACACAAAGTAAATGTAATAAGAAGCAGCAGCTCAGTTCAAGATCTGCACATACATACATACATACACATACATATTTAAAGAGCGTAGAAACAGTTAATTGTAGTATAAGCATACTTATTAGTTTATAGGAGAGAAAGAGAAAAAAGCATTTCAGTTTTTCAGGGTTGCATAGACAAGCAGGCATTAAACAAAAAGGGAAAAGGGGAGGGTATTGGGGGCCGATTTATTGTTTTGTGGTCAGTGTTGTATCAAGCAACTAAGAACTACAAAAAAAAAAAAACAAACATTCCAAGACTTAAACAAAAAACAAGCGTTACATATTGCATGTAAGTAGGATGTACATAAAGTATATAAGCTATGTATAAATATGCATGTATTATAAAAACTATAATCATTATTAGCTGTACATGAATCATGGCCGCCATGTAGCTAATATATCATTCAAGCCGGCCAAAGCAAGGATATTAGAAGAGAATCATAAAACCAAGCACACACACATATATGTACAATACATATTCGAAAAGGAAAGATGGGTTTTCAAAAATTAATTCCAAAATTTTTTGTTAGATTCGGACAAAGGTTTTATATCGTATGTGTGTATGTAAGTTACTTTGTCATGTGTGTGTGTGTGTGTGTGTGTGAAAATGGCTTTTGTTAGGCTTTGAGGCATGTACAGGCAATGCAAGTAAGTATACATAACAGCAAGAGCAGGATAAGAAATACACAGTTATGGAGATAGAGAAATAGAGAAAGAGAGGGAAATGAAGGCAGCACCTTTGTATGGTTTTACTTGCTGGTCCCAAATGGCCAAAACCCGATGCTATCGTATTGATCTCGACTTGTTTCCAGCAGCAATACGCCGATGATGTACTAGCGCTACGCGCCACACCCCCTTCTTTTGTTGCCTCCTGTTGATCCTTCGACGTCGACAGCTCCTGACAGCGGGACTCCAGCATCAGATCGCTGCGCAGCATGCCCAATGAAATGCGCTTTGGTTTTTAAACATACGTGTACGTGTGTGTGTGTGTGTGGGTGTTTGTGTGTATTTTCATGTGTAAGTTTTCGAGTGCGTGCGAATTCGAATTCGATATCGAAATGCAAATGCGTTAACGTTGTTGGTGGATAACGATAACGATTACACGAGAGCAGCACAGCACAAATTGTGATCATCGAGGATTTGATTCGTGATTTTTTGTTACGTTTATTTCGAATTATTTTTGATTTTTGTTGTTGAACAAGGAAAGCAGAAAATGTCAAATCAATGCGTGAGTTATTTTTTTATAGCTTGGATAAAGATAAAAAACATTAAGCTGGGTTTATCGAGCTGCATTAACAAC
Organism: Scaptomyza pallida; assembly: GCA_018152965.1. Lineage (NCBI taxonomy): Eukaryota > Metazoa > Arthropoda > Insecta > Diptera > Drosophilidae > Scaptomyza > Scaptomyza pallida. The sequence goes on from JAECXP010000003.1 coordinate 4,644,377, forward strand.
AACAACGCAAACACTAGGAGCAGCGCCACAAAAGAGAGAGAAAGAGAAACTTTTGAAAAAAAAAAACAGCTAACAAAAACAAAAATTGTGAAGAAAAAAAAACAACTACATAATTTGTTGCATCAGCGAAAAGCAGCAGCAGCAAATATCAAATAGTTTGGTCGGGTCCAGGATGTGAGCGTAAATCAAATGTAAAAAAAAACTCTTGAGATTAACTAGATTGCCTATGAGATTTATGATATGACGATAAGATAACAAACGCTACACATTGTCGATTATGAATACAGCGTTCACTTGCTAATTAAGTTTCTTAACTTCTTGAATTCAATTTTGAATTTGAAAGAAAACTAGAAGCATTTTAATTAGCATGCGATCAATGTCTTAAGGTAGTTACTACTAGGGAGAGCGGGGAAAGAAAAAGTTTGAGAGAGAGGAAAGAGAGAGAGAGAGAGTAAAATAGAATCCACTAAGCTGTCCACCAATTCAATCACCTGCACTAAAAACAGCCTGACACCCATCAGCTGGAGTTGAGGGGAAATGTGGATGGCAAGTTATGGATGTAAATGAAAATGAAGCTGATGAATGACTAATAATGAGAATTCAGTGATTTGGGGTGGGGTTAAAATGCTGATGTGGTTGGGGGGTTTGGGGTGGGGTGGGGTGAGGTGGGCATATAAGTAAGTTTTAAATGCAAAACAAACACAAGCTGTCTTACCTGGGTGAAGCCATGGGCAAGAACCTTGCGATATATGTTAAACAAATTGGCAGTGAACTCATCCACTTTGATTGTCTCTGCTAATGTGGTTGTAATAAATTCCTCATCGTGGGCAACATTGTGCATCAGACGATTGATAATCGGCTGCAAGGCGATCGCCTTCTCGAACTCCTTGCGTGGAAAGGACGATGGCATCAGCACAAAGGGAGCAAACTGCACGAGGCAACAAAAATGCACCAAAAGTATTAAAAAAAATTAGTTCTAGAAAATGCTATCAAAAACTTACATTAAGCGAATCTGGACTAAAGTTGGTCTTGGAGCGCATGGCGGCTCCATGCATGATGGCATAATCCTTTGCCTTGGCTGTCACCTCCAACAGCTCCTGCTTGGACAGCGGCAATTTAATGCAGCCGCGCAATACGGGCGTATTATCATCAACCGACATTGCTTGCAAACTAACGATTACTGTTCACAATTTTGTATGGGGGTATTGTGCTGTGTGTTGCTATCGTCAGCTGTTGCTGCTGCCGATGCCGACGCTGCTGCTGCGCTGATGCGGTTGTAAATGTCACGCTGTGTGTGATCGGTAATTGCGGTGTCTTTGTGGCTACAACTTGTTGCCACCGCTGCTGCTGCTTGAATACATGTACTGTATGTGTATTTTAATTTCTAGGGGGCGTCTGACAAACAACTGCAAAGAATGCTGCCAAAACTATATTGCCTTATATCAAAATGTTCACTTCGATTTTTAATGTATGTATGTATATTTATTTAGTGACGAGTGAATGCTGTCAAGCGGAGCGACAGCTCATAACGATATATCGATTAAAGACGTTGTCGCTGCAGGGCTGCAAAAGCTTTGTTCTGAATCGATTAAAGCTATTTTCAAGTGTATTTGCCGCGACTCAAAAAAAAAAACAGCTGTTTGGCAAAGCAAAGAAGCATCTTTAAGACCAATAAGTGCATCAACATCAAAGAAATGGAAGGAAAAACTTTAAAACGCATGCGCTCCGAGGAAGATGAGAGTAACAACAATGTTACCCAAACCAAAATCTTTGTCAACCAAAAAATGAGCGATTCTCGTGACCCAGCAAAAATGAAAGCCGTTCATGGTGCGTATAATTGAAATGCAATTTTATCAAATTCTGACAGAATCTCTTTCAGAGAAAACCAGCAAGATAATGACTCTTGGCGCCGCCAACTTGAATGCCGCTTCAAAATGCCAAGCACCCGAAATGTTGTGTGACCTCTATCATCTGATTGGCGATGGCAGTATTATAATGCGCAACCTCAAACCCGACGCCATTAATCCAACCCTAACGCCTCAAGTTGCCACTTGCTGCCGGCGTTTGCGCATCATACGCGACAAGTGCACAAATTGTTTGTTCGACTTGTGCGAGGATTGCGGCTATTCGTGCCTCGAGTGCCATCGCTTTGTTTGCCACACTTGTGTCACCTTGTTGTACGTACATACATACATATATTACAGCAATGATAGACTCCATAACAGAAATCCTCTTTATTTTTGCAGTGGCAATCATCCAGAAGCAGCCGATAATCCATTGTGCGAAGCTTGCCAAATGTATGAACATTAAATACCTTATAGTATAAGGTGATCAAATAATAGTTAAATCACAAACAAGTACAAAAAAAAGTTATACACAAATTGTAAATGAAGAAAGTGCATAAAACACATCAGTAATCATTCATAAAAATTATTGTAAATATGTTAAGATCTCCCACCAAATGCCTTAATACTGTGACCAATACTGGGCGCAGTTTTCGAGAGCTTTAAAAAACCCCCACAAAACATTTTATGTAAACGATACAATTAATTTATTAAAAAAAACTAATTTGTAAAAAAATACAATTGTTTGGTTTTAGAATGAGGCACATGTGCATCTATTTAACATGTATTTATTCATAAAAAAAACGACTTAATTATAATTATTATAACATCTAAACTTTGCCACGGAACTTGTGGTATTTGTCGTGCTCCTTGACCAGCGTTTGATACATTCGGGCGCCGGCTTCACTGCTGGCACGTAGTATAAAATGTCCAGCGCGATGATCACAGATGCCAATCAGCTCATGACATATGCGATCCATGTGAACCTTAACCTGTAAAACATAAGGAACGTAAGTGTTTGCGGTTTAAGGATCAATATAGGATTATACCTTTTCAAAGAGTGTGGTGGGTCGTTCGGTGTCCACCATTTGCTTGATGGTGAAGATGAGCAGGAAGGGCGCAACACGTTTAATGGCCAACGCTTGTGGTCCAGCTGCAATGGCAGCCATCAGAGTAACCAGTTTCAGTGCCAGCTCCGACAAGCCATCGAGCTCGTCTTCCGTTAGACTCTGAGCCTGTTTGCGTTCACTGCGATAGCATACAATCGATTGCACCAAATCCTGACACAGAGCAGTCAATTGGGCGGCACGATCCGACATGAGCGACGAATGCTGACGCAACAGCAACAAAGCATTCTCGGAGAGAGCGGCATGAAGCTGTACAAAATCCTGCCAACTGCCGCCGGCAATGATGAAACGTTTGATATTAATATCAAGCATGCTGCCCAGTATGGAATCCAGAGTTTCACCGGTGAGTGGAACGGTACGATTGCTGGCCAATGCGCTCTGTGCCTCAAGCAGACGCAGCACATGTTGACGATAGCTGGCATCAACCACAGGAGGCAGACGCAATGCCACATTGCCGCTAATCAGCTCAAAGTGTTCGTTGAGCATCTAATCAAAGCAAGAAAGAGATTTAAACGAATTTTCAGATAAGAAAAAGTCCTAGATAACTTACGGCACCCTTGATGCTGCTGAGCGAACATTTGGCGAACAGCGTCAGCAGTATGAGTACATTCTGCAGACTTGTATGCTGAGCTGGTGTCTCTGGACGCTGCATGCCATCCAGCTGGGTGATCAGTTGGCGCAACAGCAGCAGAAAATCCTCATTGGTCTTGTAGCCAATAATGAGTTTAATTGCGGGCTCAATGCATTGGATGTCCAATGTCGATGCGGATGAAATGTCTGCATTCAATTGACGCCAATAGCTATCCAGCACAAAGACAATCTCATCCTGATCCAGACACAAAACCTGGCGATGCGTCAAGGCCACATTCAGCAGGCGAATCGCATGCGCATTGCGATAGTTTAGCTAAAATTGGAGAACGATAATTATATATTTCTTTTTCGTGGTTTTTATACCCTTAACCCATAAAATGAGCAAATAAGGGAATCATGGTTTTGTGCTAATGTATGTAACAGACAGAAGGAAGCATCTCCGATCCTATAAAGTATATATGTATTCATGATCAGCATCAACAGCCGAGACGATATGAAATGTCCGCCTGTCTGTATGAACGCGCCGATCTCAGAGATTATAAGAGCTTGAGACTTCAAACTTGATACTTAAGTTCTCCTATACCATGAGAAGATCAATTTTGTTGTCAAATTATCGATAACATTTCTGGCTATCGATATACACATGTTATCGATAACAAAAAGGTTTGAATTTTAAAATTGTGAAAATGAGGTTTGAAAATATGGATGAAATAATAAACATTTACAAAAAAATTTGATCAAAATCGCTTAACGAACACCAAAAATATCGCAGTTTGAAATTTGGTCATTTTGGGTACTAGGTAAAATCACACAAATAACTGTACGGATTACATATGGGGTTAAGGATATGTCCTAGTCGGAATTTCTCGACTAGAGCCTTCTTACTTGTTTAAAAAGTTATCCTTACCGAATGTCCAATGTAAATCTTGCAAATGCGTCGAAAATTATCATCGATGGGCTGCAGCGATCGATTGATGCAGCTGCTCAGATAGATGGCATAACCACTAATCGTTTGCTGCACAAAATCCTTGTAGACAGCTGGTGGCTTCTTCTTGGAACGGAATTTGTGTGTCACAAATTCACCATAGATCTCGAGCAGCGGCTGCAAATGCTTTTGCATGCGTCTGCCCTGAACACCCGTGCCACTCGATAGCGTCTCAATGGCGAGCAGTAGGAGCTGACGGCACTCCAGGCTCATATGCGATTCCGAGGCCAACTGGTTGCGAAAGTGTTCGGCACAGCTGGTTAGGAAAATGTCGCTGCCGGGCGTCAGGCGGCGAATGCAGCAGGAAAAGAGCATCTCATAGAAGCGCCAGGAGGAGCTCATGGCTGCCGCATTAATGGGCACCAGTTGCAAAAGCTCAACGAGCTGCGGGAAATAGCTAAAAATGGCCAAGGGCTGACCGAAATGTAAAAGATCTGCGGAAAGAGAAGATTTAGAATCTTAAATCTGGTTTATGGGAATCTGGAGCATACCTGTTAAATATTGATTATTAATTGTAGTCATTATTAATTAGATTATATTTGTTTAAAAGTTGAATTAATGATTAAATTGCAATTATTCTAGGTTTCACACAATTATTCAATGATTACGATTACAAATAATCAAAAATAATGGAAAATTACCATACATTATTAAAAATTATTACAAATAATTGAAAATAATCGTTTTGATATTTTCCATTATTTTCAATAAATAATTTGAAAATAATTTGTTTCTCTCAAAATAGTCTCAAATAGTCGAAATAATGGAAAATATTAAAACGATTATTTTTCATTATTTTCAATTATTTTGAATAATTTATGGTAATTTTCCATTATTTTTGATTATTTATAATCGTAATTATTAAATAATCATAAATTTTTCACCAGCCAACTATATAATCACTACGACTATTTTTCAAAAATAATTTAATTGATTAGTAATTCTAATGGCAACTTAACAGGTATGATCTGGAGTAATTACCTATGAGCAGCTCCAGCAACTCGTTCGCTTGCTGCTCCAACTTGGGGGCGCGTCTCACATCGTTGTAAAGGGAGAAGAGCAGAAGCCAGAGGCGTGACTTGATGCCACTGACCAGATGTGCAAGTGGCAGTTGCTGCAGTGACTCCACCAGTTGCAACGTCGCATCCAGTGGCAATGCCGGCTGCTTGCTGCTGTCCGCATGTTGCCTCAAGGCATTCGCCAAAGCGGCGTCAACATCATTACCCTCGCGCAGCAGCTGCAATTGCTTGTACAACAATGTGCCCTTGATCTTGGCCAGCTTAACGCCATCAGCGTACTCCTGCAGCAATTGTAGCGTCAATAGCTCCACGCATTCCGCATCCAGCAACATGGATGATCGCTCCGCCGCCTGCTTGGTGGCATGTTGCAGGCGCACTTGTTTCTGCTCCCGCGTCAAATGGCCAAGTTGCTGGGCAGGCACCAGCTCCACAAGTGCATCCGGACAGGGCTGCCGACGCTGCTCGGGCAACAGTAGCCAATGGCTTTGGGCCTGCTGCAGCTCCAGACGCTGCAAGCGTTGACGGCACGTGGCCTTGCCAAAATTATGAACACGCTGCTGAATCAACTCCCATTCATCGCCAGATAGGAACTTCTGATCCAGATCCAGTTTCATCTGGGGTAAGCCATCTGGCCAATAGTAGGCGAGCAGCAGATCAAAGCTATTGGCACGTTCCACACACTCCAGGAACACATTCATGGTGCTGCGACTGTGCTCGCGTCCGAGGAGATAGCGTCCAAATTGCTGGAGCACCTGGGCCGTATGCTGACGCTGCTCCTCCAGCTGTCGCTGATGTTGTTGCGCCTGCTCCGCCAGGCGTGTGCCCAACAAATACTGACTCAGAAGCGTTGCTTGCAACTCAATGGCAAATTGTGTATTGGCGGGCAGAATGCTCAGAGCCTTGGGATCTGACCGCAGCGAGGGATCCAACAGTTCGGCAAAGCTGTGCAGGAGCATGCGCCAAATGACAATCGATGGCTTGGACATCAGATGACTGACAAGACGGGTGAAGGCAACGCCCGCTGTCTGACTTGGCCAGACCTGCACCAGGCGATCCTTCGAGCAGAGTTCCGTTATTGCCACATTGGATTTTAACAATAGTTGCACGTAGATATTCTGTTCCGGATCCTGCTCCAGTTGCTGCTCCTTCTCGAGGCGTTGACGTTTTGATTCCTGCTGGTGAAACGGAGGCAACTCCAATTGGTATTTGGAGAGCCATTCGCGCAGTGACTTCAGCAGCTGCATAATGAAGCGTTCGGTGCCGCTCATGCGACGACACATGTCCAACAGTAGAACCAAGTACTCCGAGTACAGATGCAGTTCCTCGTCGTTGCGCTTCAGATCGCACATCATCCAAACTGTGATTTGATGCACTTGCTTCTCGATGAGCAGCGGATTGAGACGCAGTGCAGCACATAGCAGCAACAAGACATCACGACGCTCCTCACGGTACTCGCTAACCAATTTATATATACAACTCGCAACATACTCCACGGCATTCATACCTTTCTTGGTTTCAAAGTGCAGCGTTATATTATGCTTGCGCAAGGCATCCAACGTAAAGGTCAGGAGTGTGAGGACGAGTTTCGGTGATCCATTGCACTCTTCCGTCCATTTGGTGTCCCATCGCACGATATGACCTATCAATGCATACTGTTTTACCGTATCGTAGCGTTGATTAAGCAATGATGTTTCCAGCACTAGGAGATGCACATGTAATGGGAGTTTGGACATGCGTTGTGTCAGCTCCTTGATGGTTAGATGATCGGTTAGTTGCATCTCGAGTGCGGCAAGTTGGTCGAAACAATCCAAATTGTGTTCACGCAACTGCAACAGAAGCTCACAGAGTGGCTGCAGCGTCAGCTCCGTGTACGCCTGGAGCAGACGTGGATAGTTTTGGGCACGCTGCACATAGTCGCGCAGCTGTTGCAGCACGGGCAGCATAAAGTCCGCATGCCGCAGGTCTTTACTCAGCTGGGTTTTGTAGCAGTTAAAGAGTGTAGCATAGCTGGACATAAGCAGATCATAGTCGGCACGCAGTGCATCCTGCACGAGCTCAAAGTTTAGCAGGCTCTGCAGCAATGCTGGATGTGTCTGGGCCTCGTTGGGTGAAGCTTCTTTGATGCGTTGGATAAGCGCTTGTATAAGCGACGATTTTGTAGATACACTTACGAGACCGGGTTGAGCGCGTAAGCTGAACAGTTGTTGTAGTTGTGCCACCGGCAGCTGCTCTGCCGCCACATTGGACGACAGCGTGTTGGCGAGCCATTGACAAATGACTTCATATTTATTGATATAGACAAAGTCGAGAGATTGCCAAGCTTTGATTGCAAATTCTAGGCGCGATGTATACTCTTTGCTCGCGTCATCTAGCCACGTACGTAGCTCTGCAATACAAAATATTATTATATGAATTTATTTTCGGTTTTTCTTGGCGGGTTGACTTACCTTCGCCGATTTCCATGTTGCAAATCAAATGAAAAGGCAAATACACAAATATCGATAACGATTGCGTGTGCGCACGTGTTGTTCAAAAGTTTCAAAAAACATCGACGTATCGCATCGATGCTTTCGTGCCTCAGTTGTCCTTTTCGATTAATCGAAAAAGAGTGCTTGAGAAGCCCTGAAATTTGTGTCATTCGTTAAAGGAGCGCTTCACGCAACGTATAGCAGTTTTAGTTTTTCTTTTTCTGTCGAATTGCCAACAAACTAAAATTATTGAAATGGCCTCGAATCAGAAAATCAACTATGAGGCTGATTTGCTTGCTCACCAGCAGGAAATGCGTTTAGTCGACAACTATTGGGAGTCCACTTTAAAACCCAAAATGGTTGCTGAAGATTTGGCTAAGAGTGTTCAGGCATTGGAGCAAATTCAGATGATGGCCGGTACAAGACCGTTGGACAAGCCTGCTTGCTTGGCCGATTTGGATGACACAAGCAACATCGAACAGGAGGCAGTTGGTTTGATGCGCCACCTTGGCTTCAAGTCCTTGGCCGACGGATCACTTGGACCGCCGCCCACTGAGCCAATGAACGTACCCGAGGGAGGTATTTTATGGCTAGAAGAAGATAACCCAAACAGACCTTTTCCAGTCATTATGGATCCAGCATATTTTGAGCCTGGCCGAAAGAGGCGCCCACGTAACTCAAATATCGGTGTCGGGGGTGGCAATCCTGCCATTGCCGAGGATGATTGCGAATTAAAAGGGTTTACAATGGCCGAATATATATATAACAACCCATAAAAATCCAAAGATCGATTAAAATGAAACATTGTGATATTTGTACCTCGGGGCTTTTGCAATTTAATCAATAAAACGCTTTAACTTATTTATGTACGCATTATATTTTTAATCACACAGATTAATTAAAACAAACATGGCGTCTTTAATTACTGTTTAAAATTTTGTAAACACAAATATTCTGTTTAACCGACAGCTCAAGCTGTCAGTGCTGTAAAGTGCTAAAAAAAAAAACTGCCCTAATGTCACATTTGAGTGGAAACTCTGTGCTAGCGATGGGGCAACTCGCCATAAATATGAAACACATTAACAAACAGCTGTTTTAAATTATTCTTTTTACCGGTTGGCAAGGTGGTCAAAATTTACAATAAAAATTGTTTTTTTTCGTTATTTTTAGTCGCGTTGCATCTTGATTCTTCTTTTGGTTTTTCAACAAATTGATTTATGTAAAATTGACGAAGGTTTTTTGTTTTTAATATCTGATCACAACAATGCTGCTAAACTGCACACGAGTGAATCATGTGAGGACCGCACTGCAAATATGTCAAATAACTCGCGCTGGCTCGCGATCAACACATAATCCGCTGCTCCTCCTGCGGCGGCCCTTCAATCAGCTATGTAAGATGCGAACGCCGTCAGTAGCTCCCGTTGCTATACGTTCGAGCGCTGGACGAACCACCAAATTGGCAGCCTATATGCTGAACTTGAGACGCAGTCTGCATACCATACAGAGGCCGGGGGAGGTGAGTAACTTCTTCAAAACCTTCAAATCGGAGTACAAACGTCTTCTCTCAATGACACGTGACGAAATTTGGATATTGTTGGGTAAATGCGCCACACCCCTTCTCGCCTTCTCCACGAAAATCATTTCATAAACAATTCTTATCGCTCTTTGGTTTTTAGGTGGTTTTCTCTGTTTGATTGTCTCCTCGGGCATCACAATGAGTGTTCCCTACTTTTTGGGCCTTGTCGTCGATATTGTCTTCAACAAGAATGGCCTGGACTCGGAGGCCTTGGCCAGTTTACGTCGCTTCTCCCTGCAATTACTCGCCTTATTCATGCTCGGCGGATTGGCCAACTGTGCCCGTGTCTACCTCTTCGGCTCGGCAAGTATGTATCACCATAAGCCTGCGAGTGGTGTTTCAATAATTCTGTCTTCAATCCCTTACAGCCTTGCGCATGGTGCGCAAACTGCGTTCCCGGCTATATCGTGCCATATTGTCGCAGGAGGTGGCCTGGTTTGATACTCGCGGCACCGGCGAACTCATCAATCGTCTGAGCAATGATACCTTCTTGGTGGGCACTTCAATTAGCTACAATCTTTCCGATGGTTTGCGTTCGTTGGCCATGATTTTTGTTGGCTCCGGCATGATGGTAAGTCCAGTGGCCTTTTGGGAACAGTTTTATCTCTTTCATATTGGTTTTTATAACCTTCACCCATAAAATGGGTAAATAACGGTATAATGTTTTTGTGCAAAAGTATGTAACAAACAGGTGGAAGCATCTCCGACCCCATAAAGTATATATATTCTTGATCAGCATCAACAGCCGAGTCGATCTAGCCATGTCCGTCTGTCCGTCTGTCTGTCCGTCTGTATGAACGCGCCGATCTCAGAGACTATATGAGCTAGAGACTTCAAATTTGAAACTTAGGCTTTCCTATACCATGAGAAAATCAAGTTTGTTTCTAATTATCGATCAAATTTCTGGTTATCGATATACACGTGTTATCGATAACAAAAAAAGCTAGAATTTCAAAATTGTGAAAATGAACATTTACAAAAAATTTGATCAAAATCGGTTAATGAACACCGAAGATATCGTAGATTTAAATTTTGTCATATTGGACACCAGGTAAACAGAAATAACGGATTACATATGGGATTAAGTCCTAATCGGAATTTCTCGACTAGAGCCTTCTAACTTGTTTATGTAATCATAGGCAGTAACATCGCCCGAACTGGCAATGGTTAGTGCATTGGTGGTGCCAGCACTTGGTGGCATGGCCATTGTATATGGCCGTTATGTGCGTCAAATAACCAAAATGGAGCTGGATGAGTATGCCGAGGTGATGAAGCATGCAGAGGAACGTTTTGGCAATGTCCGAACTGTAAAGATATTCAATCATGAGCTCAAGGAGTTTGAGGAGTACGACGTTAAACTGGATCACGCCAAGGCCATTGGCTACAGGGAGGCTAAAGCGAAAGCCATATTCTTTGGCCTGGTAAGTGCGACTGCAACTCCAAGATAAAGCATTTAATCATTCTTATCCCACTTGATAGACGGGCTTTTCGGGCAACTTTGTGATGATCTCTGTGCTGTATTATGGTGGAACTTTGGTGTTGAGCGATGAGCTGACCATTGGCGCCATGACCGCCTTTATGATGTATGCGGGTTACGTGGGTGTCGCCATGAATGGCCTATCCAATTTCTATAGTATGCTGAACAAGGGCATTGGCGCATCCGAGCGCATTTGGGAGATATTTGAACGACAGTATACCATACCGCTGGACGAAGGCATTGTGCCCACAAAGGATCCCATTGGCGAGATACGTTTTCATAATGTTGATTTTAATTATCCCACGCGTACGGATAGCAAGGTCCTCTCGAATTTATCATTAACATTATCGCCCCATCAGACGACAGCAGTCGTTGGTCGTTCCGGCTCGGGCAAGTCGACAATGGCCTTGCTCCTGATGCGCCTGTATGATCCGGATCGTGGCACCGTCTTTCTGGATAATATGGATATCAAAACGTTAAATCCTCTGTGGTTGCGGCACAATGTGGCCGCCGTTAGCCAGGAGCCCGTGCTCTTCTCCGGCTCCATACGCTCCAACATTTTGTATGGCCTGAATCCGGGTGATCCTGTGGACGAGGATCGCTTTAATCAGGTCGTTCAGGACTCCAATGTCATTGAGTTTAGCAGTAAGCTGCCCCAAGGCCTGGAAACCATTGTGGGACAACGTGGCGTACTCCTCAGTGGTGGACAAAAGCAACGTGTCGCCATTGCGCGGGCATTAATTAAGGTGCGATCTATATTATCTGTACTATATATGTTATATAATACTCTTGTTCTCCATTAGAATCCAACTATATTGGTGTTGGATGAGGCAACAAGTGCCTTGGATTCAGTGTCCGAGCAACTGGTACAGGCAGCACTGGATCGTTTGATACGTGGTCGCACCGTCATGACCATAGCCCATCGTTTGAGCACCGTGCACAAAGCGCATAAGATTGCAGTGCTCGAAGGCGGACGGATTGTGGAGGCGGGCACCTTCAAGGAGCTGATGGCCATGCCGGATGGTGTGTTCAGAGAGCTGGTGTCCAAGCAGGCATTCGGCGGTAGTGGGCCGGGCTTTGAGAGGCATCCATAGACGAGGTCGACGAGGAGTCAAAGCCGCTGTATCATGTGTTCAAAAATAGTTCGCTCTTTTAACAACCTGATTTAGTCAAAATTCTTAGCGTAAAATTAACTACAGATGTAAGTCTTAATGGTTGATGGTTGATGGTCAGACATTAGAGAGCCACTCGAGTAACGTTGTTGGCCGGGTGTTATGTAATTCTTAGATACTTATAACAAAATCCCAAATCTGTGGTTTAAATTAAATGAAATGAAATCAAAATATACATTTTTCATTGTCATAAAATTCCTTTTTGTTTGAATTATAACCTCTTAAAAGCTCATTGATATAACACTAAGAGACATTTGAAATGTACCTGAGGGAAATTCCTCGCTGATCGTTTGTGAGTAAATTATGAAATCGACCTATCGATAGTTTTTTTTTTATTTAACAATTTATTGTGATTGTTAGGTTTTCAGTATAACATTTAGCTTAATTCTAATTAACAGGCACAGAAAATAAATGCAGCAATTCCTAAACTCCTCCTTCTTCTTGCAGGATATATGTGTTACTTCATGGTTGGCATAGCCACCGCCGCCTGGGTGTGGGTGACATCAGTTTCGCGCCACAGCTGTGTGACCGTCTTGGTCTGTGTATAGAACTTGATGCCCTGCTTGCCGTAGAAGTGATGATCACCCCGGAATGAGCCACGGGTGCCGGTGAACGAGAACATGGGCAATGGCACCGGGATGGGCACATTGACGCCCACCTGGCCGGCATCGATCTCATTGACAAACTTGCGGGCAGCAGCGCCATTGGTGGTGAAGACAGCCGTGCCATTGCCATAGGGATTGGCATTCACAATTGAGATGGCATCGTCCAGAGTGTCAGCATTCAAGATGACGAGCACGGGGCCAAAGATCTCCTCGGTGTAGCACTTCATGTGGGGCTTGACATCGCTCAGAATGGTTGGACCCACAAAGTAGCCATCCTCAAAGCCGGGCACCGTGATCTTGCGACCATCGAGAACAAGCTTGGCGCCCTCCTTCACACCCGACTCGATGAGATCGTTGATGCGTTGACGGGATGCGGCACTGATCACTGGTCCCACATCAGTGCCGGGCACATGGCCGGCATTGACCTTCAGTTTCTGGGCACGATCAACCAGATCGGGTATCCATTTCTGTGCATCACCCACAAACACGGCCGTGGACAGCGCCATGCAACGTTGACCGGCAGCGCCAAAGGCGGCGCCCGCAAGCTGATTCAATGTGTTCTCCTTGTTGGCATCGCTTAGGACGACACCATGGTTCTTGGCACCCATGTTGCTCTGGACACGCTTGCCATTCTTGCCGGCACGCTCGTAAATATACTTGCCGGCCGTATCGGAGCCCACAAAGGACACGGCTCTGATCTCGGGCGCATCGCAAATGAAGTTGACGGCATCGTGCGCGCCATGGATGACATTGACCACACCAGGTGGGCAGCCTGCTTCGTTGAGGAGCTCCATCAGCAGCATGGTGGCGCCGGGCACACGTTCCGATGGCTTCAGCAGCATTGTGTTGCCCGTGGTAATGGCCACGGGGAACATCCACAAGGGAATCATCGCAGGGAAATTGAATGGTGCAATGCCAGCGGTAACGCCCAATGGCATCACCAGCGAATAGGTGTCCATGTCGCGTGCAACATTGGCCACCGTTTCACCCATCTGCAGCGATGGAATGCTGCAGCAGTGCTCCACCACTTGGAGACCACGGAGTACATCGCCTTCGGCATCGGCCAATGTTTTGCCCTGCTCCTTGGTTATGTTCTTGGCCAGCTCGCCCATGTTGTCCTTGATCAGGGCCTGCAGCTTGAACATGACCTGTTGGCGCGATAGAACCGATTGATTGCTCCACGATTTGAAGGCCTTCTTGTTTGATTCCAGGGCGGTCTTCATCTCCTCCTGGGTGGCCTTGGGCACACGTGTCACCACCTGATTGGTGGCTGGATCGTGCACATCGATCCATTCCTTTGTCTTGGACTCCACAAACTTGCCATCAATGAAAAGTTTTGTCGTTGGAGCTGCCGACGAGTAACTACGCTTGGCGATCAGGCGTGCCTACAAATAAAAACAGGGTATGGTTTTATAAGTTTATCGATATATCGATGGTAGGGACAAACGAATTGCTAATTGATTTTGTGACGTCACCAATGACCACAAAGCATATCGCTGAGCGTTCAATAATGTTTATTGTTTTTCAAATTTCTGCAGCAGCTAAATGGTATGATCTGTTGCTAGCTTTGGCATGTTTAAAAAAAAAACGCATACATATGTACTTATGTACTATTTATCTCCTGATTCAAGTGCTTTACTACTTTGCTTGTCAACAGGTGTGGAAATTGCCTGGCAACATGATAATACCCATACATACATACATATATACATATGTGCTTATGTATTTACAAGGGGCAGCTGTGTGCCACGCCCACGCTTATCAGTGGGGGGCAGCAGCAGCGTGCCGCTTAATTAAAATACAATTGTTTCACATCCATATAAAAAATATTATCACACACTTCATAACGCGCATGCTTAGAAGGTGTGTGTAAGCGAATATGCATCTGTGTGCGTGTGTGTGTGTGGCCAGTTGTTGTGATCGTCGTATTATCTGAATCGCAACTAAGCAAAGCAGAGCAAAAAATTACGTAACATGTGTTTGTTCTATCAATTGCCATTTCTTGTGCTCGTTTTTACCGTTTAATTGACCAATTTATGACCGCACGCGCAAATGAAGCGAAATGTGCATTAAACAGTTGTAATTTGCATTTACACACACACACAGACATGCTTACAGACTTATTTACATATGGCAATGCACTTTAAATTAAAAGGGCTTCCACAAAAGCTTTTCAAGCACTGCGTCTTTTCCTACTCTTTGTTATCGATAATTAAGTTATTTAAATAAACTTACCTCAGCACCAATAAGACGCACTAAGGACATCTTGAACGGTTCAGGTATAACGGATTATGGATACAATGGACAATCGGGTCTGGAAACGCGTGTTGCTGCTGCTGCTGATTTTTGCTGCGGCTGGCCAAAACGGTGGTTTCACTAGAACTGAAAGCAAAAGCTGAGGCTGTGCCAAGTTGGGGCCCGACGCGTGTGTGTGGTGTGATTGTTGTTGATGTATGTATGTATGTATGTACGACAAGGCAGCGGGAACCGAACCGGCGAACGACAACGACGAAGGCGACGTTAATAGATAGACCTATGTGTGTATGTATGTTTGTATGTGCAGCCGAGAACTTGAAAAACAGCTGTTGTTGTTCTTGTTATTGCTTTAATTCGTTGGGGGCTCGTTTAATTGTGTGTGTGTTTATGTTTTTTGCGACGTTTGCTTATATGTGCGTGTGTGTGTTGTATGTGTACACTGTACATACAAGCATGTTATATATATTTATTTATCTTTTCACTTGTATGTACTTTTGTTTGTCGACACGTGGACATTTTTTAATCAAGTGCCATAACATAATAATAATTATTTTCATACATATACAAAAATGTTATTTGCACAAAATAAATTGCTGTATATTAACGCATATACTAGTGTGCATATTACGCAAACTTTTGCGTTCTGAAAACATCAATAACAAAAATTATATTTATAAATACTGCAAGTACAACGGTGTATATATGTATATATTATGTTCATATTTGTTGTTTATTCTTTTCGCAGCAATAAGCAAAAATAAACAACTCGTTTGAAAATGTTGTTGCCAGCTTTTGAGCGCGATCAAAAATGCATTGCATACTCTTAGGCATAAATTGTAATAGGTCAACAAATCGCAGTTGCACCTATCGCTAACTATCGATAGAACGTATTTGTGAAAAAATAACCGTTTTCGCTTACCAACTTTAAACATAACCGTAATAAAAGAAAAATCTATTAAATATTTTTAATCGCAACTGTTTTTATATTTTTATTTGCATTGTCATATTCATAATTGTTTTTTGTCGTAAATAATTAAATTAATACATTATTAAGTACATAAACGCTAAGTACATAATTTAATTTGTTCAATAATAATTTGTTGTTCTTCTCAAGTAAAATTGATTTAAACTCGCAATTGTTGAAATGCTTTGGTTATTGCTGTAAAATTTTCCAACTACTTTTCATAATAATTATGATTTGCTCTAAGTATATAATATGTATGTATGTTTGTATGTATGTATGTATGTGTGATATTATGCATATAAAGTTGATCAATTTTAAATTTAGTTTAGGCTACAGCAATAAATTTCGCTTTTCCAGTGAGTTTTTTTCATATCGTAATATTTATGTATGTATATAAGTAATAGGTTTAAGTGTAGATTATTGTGTATTAAAAAAAAAAGTATTACTTAACCTAAACGACTATAGTTAATATGGAATGCTTTTAATGCATTTAATATATTTAATTAATTAATCATATAGATTTAAGCCACGATGCGGTTAAAGGCCTCATTTAATGTACATTTCTCAGTTAACTATGACATAATCATATAAGTATATATATTAAAAATAGTTATAATAAAATTAAGTAGAAGAGCACTACGAAGGCAAACATTTCTTGTACAATTTTTTTTGTATTTTTTTTTTTTAGAACTTAAGTCATGGATTTTTCTCTTTTTTTTAAATTAATCTTAAGTGTTGTCTTATTTTTATTACTATAACCTAACAAAAAAAAAAAACTCCTAGTTTTGATTATATTTTGTATAATGTAAATATTGTGAATATGTTTTCTATGTGTTTCAGTTACAATTTCGGTTGTACCGTTTCTCAAAATTACACAAAAAGCTCTTACACTAACAAAAAAAAAAGATTGTAAGATTAAACTTGAGTTTACAGTAACTAGATTGATGACAAAAAAAAATCTATTTAAGCTTTGGTATATGTAAGGCGAGCAATATATATATATACAGATATATATATATATATATATATGTACTACGCATACAGTTCAAAATTCTCATCAACTAAATGCCGTTCCACACAAAGTCGTTAGAACGGAATCGGTTATGAAATTTCCTTATGTTTTGTTTGGTATATATTTCAACACATATATTGAGTGTTGGTTAAGCGGAAAATCTACTGACTACTACGATTACTACTGAGCTGAGCTGTGTTCATACCACTCCCCACCCCCTCTCACTACTTACATTGTTTTGTTTTTGTTTTATGTCTGGCATCCTTGTTATGTGCCATACATACATGCTTGTTAAGTTGGCTGCACTTGCTCTTCCACGCTGACATGAGAGAGCAAGTGCCGTTACCACAGTGTATGTATGTATATGTACCTTGCTATATATGTATTTGACTAGCTCGTTGTATTTGTTTTTGTTGTTTCGCTTGTTCGTTTTTCGAATTTACTTCTCGACGCCGAGCAGCTTGGCAGCTTCGTCGGGTGAAGAGAGCAACTTATTGAGTATGCCCTGATCACTGATACCCAATAGATTACCAATCAAATCACTGCTGGCAACGGCTGCTGTTGCTGCTGCTGCTGCCGCTGAGGCCGAGATTGTTGCTGCTGCTTCGGCATTGTTCTCCTTGTGCTCTCCGCCGCCCAAACGATTGATCCGCCATTCGTTGGCTTTGCCCAAAAGTTCTCTCAGTACTTGTTTTGTATTAGTGTTGTTGTTGTTGTTGTTGTTGTTGCTGGTGTTGTTGTTGTTGTTCTGGCAAGTGTTGCTGTTGTTGTTGTTGGTGGGTGTTGGCGTTGTGGGCGGTGAGCATGACATCAATTGCTCATCATCGGAGCAATCCGACTGATGATCCAATTCACCACCATTATGACTGCGTCCATTGTGCTTCTTCATGTGCCGCAACATGCTGTGCTTCAACGTGAACTTCCTCAAACAGATGTCGCACTGAAAGGGACGTTCCCCCGAATGGGTGCGCATATGACGACGCAAATCCTCCGTGGACCAAAAGCGACGCACACAGAAGGCGCAGATCACCTTGCGATTACTGTAGTCGGGATACTTGCCGCCGGTTCGGACAGTTGATGCCGCCCCCCCCGCTGATGCCGACGACTCATCTTCCGAATGCGGATTAGCTGGCAGCTGTTGTGGCTGCTGTGCATCCGATGTTTCAATGGCACCCTTGGCCAGCAGCAGGGCAAACTCATGGGCATGCAGCTGCTTGATATGCTCCAGGCACTGCAGACGCTCGCCGAAGGAGAACTCGCACAGATGACACTTGTAGGGCAGATCACTGCTTGCCTCCAGGGCGCCACCAGCTGGTGGAGATTGGGCTGGTGCGGGTGCAACGACAGCGACGGAGGCGGCGGCAGCAGCTGCAGCTGCAGCAGCGGCAGCCATTTGTTGACGCAGCTGTTGGATCAATTGTTGTTGTTCCCTCTCACGTTCCCTCTCCCGCTCCTTCTCCCTCTCGCGCTCTCGCTCCCTTTCGCGTTCGGCCTGTTCCGCCTCGGCAGCTTGACGGCGTCGCTGCTCCTCCAGCTCAATCTCCTCCACTGACTTGGGCACGGGTATGGGTTCACTCACATCCTCCGTCGGCACATACACGGACATGGCGGACTCCACATTGCCATGCTTCCTCAACAGATGGCGATCGCAGTTGCTCTTCGTGGTGAAGAGCAAAGGGCAATGGGAGCACTTGAAGGGCTTCTGTCCCGTATGGGTGAGGATGTGACGACGCAAGGAGCTGCTCCACGGGAACATGCGCTGGCAATACGGACAGCTCACGCGATTGGGCGCCAAACTGTAGGCGGACTTCTTTTTGGTATCATTGCCACAGCTGCTGCTGGAGCTGGTGACGTCCTCGGTGCCGGAATTGTTGCTCTCGCTGGCACTGCCGCTGGCCACAAGGCCTTCCTCATCGCTCTGCTCCATGTGATTGGCGACATCGCTGGGCCGGAAATAGCTGTTGAAGGACACCTGATTGCTGGTGGCATTATCCACCAGTTTGGCCACCGGCACCAGATCCTGAGATTCATCCTTGAATGGTGAGCTCGCGACCTCTTTCAGGGACTTAGCGACCGATTCAGCTTGGGCAATCATTGTTTTCATTGTTGTTGGAGGCGTCACTTGTTGCGGGGGCTTCTCCAATGGTGCGGGAGTTGGAGTTGGCTCCTGCTCCTTGATCGCTTGCTCCAGGATGATATCGGCGACCTTCTTGGCTGCCTCCATGGGCGGTTTGGTGGTGGCGGCGGTGGCCTGCTGCTCCTGCTCCATCTCCTCCGCTCCATCCTGCTCATCTTCCTCGTCCATATCAAAATCTTGCTCCTCTTCCTCCTCCTCGCCATCTTCATCGTCCACACCACAGCCCTCCTCCACATCATCATCATCTTCATCGATGATCAGCTTTGGCGGCTCATCATCATCCAGCACCAACGGTTGCTGCTGCTGTTTACTGTTGTTGTTGTTGTTGCTGTTGTTGTAGCCAAAATGCAGTAGAGGATTGGCGACAACACTGCTCGAGCCATGTGCCAATGCCTGCTGCAACAGATCCGTATCCTTGCGCGCCTTCAACTGCTGGGCCAGGATCGCATACTTCACCTGCTCCGAAATGGGAGCATGCACATGATGATGTCCATGGGGATGTTGCTGCTGTTGCTGTTGCATGGCTGCTGCTGCTGCCGCGGCTGCTGCTGCCGCCTGAGCATGAGCCTGAGCCTGACTGGATGCAGCACGTCCACGCATCACATGGTGTCCACTGCGCTGACGTGTGGCATAGTATTGGGGATGTTGCTGCTTCACATGGCGCTCCATGTTGGAGCGGAGCGTGAAGCGCGCCGAGCAATGCTCACAGGCAAAGGGACGTTCGGTGCGGTAGCGACGTTGCTTCTGTTTCGGCATCAGAACGCCATTCTTGATGACCATCTTGACGGGACCGCCGCCGGCGCCGGCCAGGGGCAGGGGCAACGGCACGGGCAGTGACAAGGGCAATGCTGCAGTTGGAGCTGTTGTTGAGGATGATTTCTCGGCGGCAACTGTTGCTGCTGCTGCTGCTGCGGGGGGTGGTGGGGCCATGAAGGGAAAGAAGGGAAAACCGGGTGATTGTTGCAGCATAAAGTTGCGCAACAGCTGTTGCATGTACTGTGTGGCAGCATCACCCGCGGCGCCAAACAATTGTTGCTGTTGCTGCTGTTGTTGTTGCTGTTGTTGTTGGAGCAGCAATTCATGCCGTTCGAGCTGTTCCCGCTGCTCCCTTTGCTCTGTGAGCAGCTGTGCCGCCGGCTTCTTGCTCAAGTCTAGGACATCCATGCTAAGATCCAATGCTGGCATCGGCATTGGCTTATCCACCAGCTGATCCAAGCTCTTGACTTGAATCTTCAAAGGTGGTGCAACTGTTGCTGCTGCTGCTGGTGTTGTTGTTGTCGTCGTGGGCGTCGTTGCATCCGCCAGCAACATGTGCTTCAGCTGGGACTGGGACGAACTCGCCGAGGAGCTATGCTCCGTGGGTGTGGCACAACGATATGTTCCACTCACCTCGTTCAACAGATCCACATCGGAACGTGATCGGTTGTTGTTGTCCTCACAGCTAGCATCCTCGGCCGGATGATAGACAATGGCACGCTTCACATCCTCCCGACTGGTCTTGCCATGACGATTGCGCAGATGTCGCTCACAGTTGGCCTTGGTGGTGAAGGCATAATTGCACACGGCACACTCGTACGGACGATCCCCGTTGTGGGTGCGCATGTGACGTACCAGGGCGGCCTTGTCGCAGACAGCATAGGGACACATGTTGCAACGAAAGGGTCCGGAGGCGCCGACTTCTGAGAGATGATAGCGATTGTGTCCCTTGAGAGCGCGCAGATTGGGAAAGACGGCGGTGCAGAGTTTGCAGGGGAATTCCCCGCGAAGCTTCATGCGTCGGAATTCACTGGTGAAGGCATCCTGGGCTTCCTCTTCGCCCTCGCGGCCATCGACGCTGTACTGGCTGGAGCAGGGTGTGTTCACGGATTGCTCGAAGTTGCGCAGGAAACTGGAGGTGCAGCTGGAGCTGGTCATGTTGAGGATGCTTTGGATATCGGCTAGATCCTGACGCTGATCCGTCGGCTCATGTTTGATGGGGGAGGGCAGTAGGGTTGTCGACGCTGCTGTTGTGGAGGCTTTGTTCTTGAGATAGAGTTGTTGGAAGAAGTCTTCACATTCGCGCTGCTCCGACAACTCCTTCACCTCCTCCTCCTCCTCGTCCTCCTGTTGGTTATCCTCCTCCTCCTCTTCTTCCTCCTGCTTGTGCAGCGGCGAGGAACTGGCACCCAGTAGAGGCGGCAAGCCCCGACAGCTGTGTGACTGGAGCTGTCGATGTGTCGCAAAGATGACCTCACACTCCCGACACTTGGCTGGGATGTCCGCATGCTCGGCATCCAGATGGGCGCATAACGCTGGCACGGATTCAAATTCACCCATGTTGCAGGCGGGGCAACTCTGCAGCCGGAGGCTGGGCGAGGGCGATTGGGAGTGGTGGCTGGGCGAGGTGCCGCCCGAGGCGAGCAGGGTTGCCACATCTGGTGTGGATGTTATGACCTGGGCAACGCTATCAACGCTATCCACATCCGAATCATCATCGCGATCCTGATCCTCGTCTTCCCTTATGATGTTGTTGTTGTTGTTCAGGGTTGTCTTGCGACGTCGCTGCTTCATCTCCTCCACCATTTCCAGTTCCATTTCATCCTCATTGTTATTGTTGTTGTTCGTTTTGTGGCTATTGTTGTTGTTGTTGTTGTGATTACTGTTGCTGCTGTTGTGACTGTTGGCCTCACTGGACACATCTGTGGAGCAGCTGGCATCACTCTCATAGCTCTCCGCCCGCACGGGCAACAACTGTCCCGAGCCCGTTGCACCTGCAACATGTTGCTGTCGTCGCGGTTGCGTCTGTTGCGGCGACTGTTGCTGCTGGGTTGGCTGCTGCTGCTGTTGGGTTTGCTGCTGCTGTTGCGATTGCTGCTGCTGCTGCTGTTGATGTTGCTTGTGTGTGCGCATATGACGATGCATATTGCCATTTGTGGTGAAGGTCAAATGGCAATAGCGACAGTTGAAGGGACGTTCTCCCGTATGAACAAGGACATGACGATCAAGGGAGGATGCCGATGAGAGAACCTACAAAAAGATGGGGAGAGAGAGAGGGTAGGAGAAAGATAAATTAAGTCTGGGGTCTAATATTATATATTCAAAGCTTAACAAATAGGATGACTCTAGTCGAGAAATCCCGACTAGGAAATACCCATAATCCCATATGTGGGGAAGAATATCCTGCGACCAATTTGACCAAACTTCAAACTGCGAAATATTTTCGCTGTTTTTTAACCGATTTTGATCAAATTTTTTGTAAATGTTCATAATTTTATCCAGAATTTCAAACCTAATTTTCACAATTTTGAAATTCTAGCTTTTTTGTTATCGATCACATGTGTATATCGGAAACCAAGTGTTATCGATAATTTGAATGTCTAGCTCTTATAGTCTCTGAGATCGGCGCGTTCATACAGAAAGACGAACAGACAGACGAACATGGCTATATCGTCTCGACTGTTGATGCTGATCAAGAATATATATAATTTATAGGATCGGAGATGCTTTCTTTTGTCTGTAACATAATTCTGCACAAATCCATTATACCCTTTTTTATGCATTTTATGGGTTAAGGGTATAAAAAGGGACTATCGATAACATATCGATCAACAGAGAGGGATGATATTCCGTTTCGCACTTACCTTGGAGCAGATGCGGCAGGTGAAGTTCTCGGTGTCGCCGTTGGCATAATTGTGACAGCGTATATGATTGGTGAATTCGTGGGGCGTGGCCGAGACGACCTCACAGATGGGACACAGATATTTCATGTGCTCATCGCCGGCACCGATGCCCGATTCGGCGCTCGATAGACACGACGACGACAGGCCCTGAGGCGATGAGCCGCCCGAACTGCTAACGCTTGACGCTTGCTGCGCTGCCGACTGCGCGGTCACAGCGCTGCTGCTGTTATTCGTGTTGTTGTTGTTGCTGTTGGTTAGCAGATAGCCGCTGTGAGCGCTGCCATCAACGAAACCCGATTCGGATAAATCACCGTTGGCGGCGGCGCTGGCGCTGGCGCTGGCGGCGCTGTTGCTGCTGCGATTCAGGCGAAACTTTTTGCGCAGCGAACTGGCGTCGCCGCTGGCGCTGTAGTCGACAACGATGCTGGCGCTGGCAGCGGCTGCAACTGCGCTGCGTCGCTGCTTATGACGTTGTTGTTGCTTCTGCTGCTGCAATTGCTGCTCCTCATCGGACAGCGGCAATTGTTGTTGTTGTTGTTGCAGTCGCAATTTGCGTTTGCGCGACGAAGCTGCTGTCGCTGCTGCTGCTGCGGCGCCGCCATCATGCGGCGTCGACGTTGGCTGCGGTGCACCGCTGCTGCTGCTTAGCTTTTTGGGTGTTCGACCCAAGTCTAAATGTTCTAGCGATGATTCTGAGGTGCTTGAATCACGTCGCTGTCGATCCAAATCTCTAGCAACATTATCATGTGTTACTGTTGTTGTTGTTGCTGCTGCTGTTGGCTGTTGTTGTTGTTGTTGGTGTGTGGCCAGCATTTTTGCTGCTGGTATCGTTGTATTAGTTGGCGAATTGAGATCGTAAACGCTTCTTCGGCTGCTGTTAGCTGTAACAGAGGTTTAACATGATCGTGTTAACATACGAATTAGCATAACATAATGATGTAAAAGAATGTTAAATGGATTTTTCTAAGCATTAAATGATGACCATAAAATAAAGATCAAAATTTCGACGAATTTTGTGTAACAAATGCTTTAACCATAAATATTTACGTTTAAATACACCCTTTTTTTTCCTTAAGCACATTTTCTATGGGTGGATACACACAGAGTAAATTGATACATGAAAGTAAATCTTTGTCGTTTGTTTAAAACTTAACATCGCGTATAACAATTGCAAATGTTTACAAGCCATATTCAATATCTTACAGATCATGTCTCCATTTCTATTGAACGAAATCATCTAAACACAGCTGATCGCAAAGATCAACAAATAAAAAGGAGATTTCTGTGCTATTACGAGTTTTTTTTCTGCTTGTTCAATCTTTAGCTGGAACACGAACACAATTGCATTTCAACAGAATCGTTCCAATAAGAGACGCAGACGCATAGAAAGAGGGGGGCGGAAGACAGAGAGAGCGAGTGTCAGTGTCACCTGCTAAGGCAAACCGCGCGCGCTCAATTTTCTCTCTCTTTCAGTATCGATTTGTTATCGGTTGCTCCGTCTCTGACCAACGTATGTATGTATGTGTTCGTATTTGTATTTGTTGCATTTCCATTCGCTGTGCTATGCGCGGACATTTGCTCATTAACATTCACCGTTATCAATTGGCGATTGCTCTTAGGATTTCGAATTGGCGACGATGGCGATCCAACAACAGCAACAACAACAACAACTTGACAATTTCAAAAGAAAACTTTGCAAGCGATAACGAGCGACCACTGTGCGTGTGTGTGTGTTTGTGTCGATTTGTTGTTGTTGCTTTTGTTATTTGTATATTATTGGGGGGGCTTTGGTCTTTGATTTTGGTTGGCTGCTTTCAACCTTCTTTTTTTCGTGTTCGTTTTCGAATATGACTCATTCGCATGCAAAATTATTGCGAGATAAAGACACTGTATCCCCTTTCCTCTCCCACCGACAACCTAAACGCCATGTTTATCAAATGAATCGATGCTATTGGTTGGGATTTTCAAAAGGTTCTTCTTTAAGTTATTTTGGGTATTGTGAAACTTTTTTTTTATATTTTTAAAAATGCTTTAAGAATATATTTGATATAAAAATACTTTTTAAAGTTAATTTGAACCCAGAAAATTAAGTTTCAGAGACTTTAAACATACTTGAATGTTTTTTTTTTTTTACAAAACTGATTGAAATAAATGTTGAGAAACTTGTGAAAATCTGAGTAAAACTTGGCTTGAGTAAAGATATTTAATAATTGATATTTTACAAGGTTCTTATGAGGGTTTTTTTTTCAAAATAAAGTTCTACTTTTACTAAACGTAATGCTTTAAAGATCACTTTAATAATCAACCCATAATAATAAAGAGCTAAGAATCACGTTAATTGTTGTCATATTAGGGAATCAGATCGGGCATCAACAACCCTTTTTTACCCCGGATGAGTTCAAAAGTTCAGAAGGCAGACGAAAAATCACAAAATGTTTGAACCATGAACCAAAATTAAGAGATCGCAGGGTCAATTCAATTTTGCAGTTAAAAGAGGGTTAATTTAACACATAAAAAAAAAACATCTTTAATCCATTAAAATCAGATGACGAGAGCAGGAAAAAACAAACATTTTGCAGTTGCATATATCATATTATTATTATAATAATAATGTATAAATATTTAAAAACACTTGAACAAAAAATTTGTTGATGACACATGAAAAAAAAGGTTTTGTTTATTTTTGTGTTTTTACCTTTGTTTTGTTTTGGTTTTTGGAACAGTTTAGCGGCGGCATTCGAATATTTGTAGCTTGTTGTAGTTGTTGTTGGCTTGTTTTGTTTGTTTATAACTCTATTGTTGTTGTTAATTTTTGGCTTAAGTTTTTTTATTTTTTTTTTTTTGTCACTTGGTCACTTTTGGTATTCAGTCACTTGTGATTTGCACTCCAATTATTATTTAATTATAATAATAATTAACTTTTTTCAGAAGCACGTTTCTTTGGTTTTAATTTATTGGTTGTTTAAAAAAAAAGTAAAAATAAATTAAGTATCCAAATTTTGCACCGTTAAGTGTTTATTTTATTAAGTGTTTTTTAAGTAAGTATCCCGTTACGGTAATTCTTTTATTTCTTTTCGTCGCAGCGCGCCGCAGATGCTTTCACGTTGACGCGCACACGAGTTCTGAGCGCAGCCGCAGCGCAAGGCATTCAGTTTAACGTTTATCTAATTTTGCAGCTCTCTGCTCTCTGCTCAGGCTCTGCTCGTGTTGACCGAAAAAAAAAAAAACAAAAATGAAGAATGCACAGACGACACACAGAGTGCGAGACGAACGAAAAAAAAAAATATATGTGTGTGTATGGATGTATGTAATAAGAAGTGGAAATATCAAATTCAAGACGTCTTTTCGGTTCGACTTCTGAATTGTATTTGAACGCATCAATAAAGTTGTATTTATAAAAGCGCACAGCGCAAAGAGACCAGACCAGACCAGAGCAGAGCAGAGGCAGCGACGCAGCAGCTGACGCGACATCGACATCGACATCTGAGCGAACAGCAGCAACAACAAAAATGAGAGAGAACGCAATGGCTGACTCTGCTCTGCTCAGCACAGCTTAGTGTGCGTGCTTTAGTCGAGTGCTCGGGTGTGTGTGTGTGTGAGTGTGCGAGAGAAGCGCGCGCTGGCTGTGGCTGCTGTTATGGTGTTGGTGGTTAGCTGTGTCTCTTGCACTGGTATTGGTTAGATAAAACTGCAGAGTAACGACGACGACGACGACGACGCTGACGCCAACGTCGTGACATCGCTGTCGTTCGCTGCGCTGCTCGTTAAATCTTTGGCGCGAAGGAAGCAGCAGCAGCAGCAGCAGCTTTACCGCTTCTTTGTTGGATTTTTCTTTCGTTTCATTTTATTTTTGGACGCAAATAGGATTACACTTGGGTCTTTCTGTATTTTGTATCTGTGTGAGTGTGTGTGTATGTTTTTCTGTGTGCACGCATGTCGTTTGCGTGCGTTGTGGGTGCGTGCTAGAGCGAGAGCGCACTATATGCTAAGCTTGCACGTATGTATGGATATCTGTATGTATGTACTCTGCCCAGCCACCAGGAGCTAAGAGTATACTCTCTCTCTCTCACTCAGACCTCCCCCCCAACACTAGAAGTGCTCTGCTTGAAGCATGCAAGTATGTGTTTGTTATGTAAATAGTATATACAGGGCATCTCCCTTTTGGAGCACTCTCAAATCTATATGTATTATGTATAACAAATAGTTCACTCTGTATGTATGTGTGTGTGTGTGCGTTCTGCTCTTGTGTTGTGTCTGTAGAGAATATGCATTTGGGATTTTGGGTAAATCTCGTTGCCATTGGCTACTTAATGTTGTTATGTATCTACTTTTGAGGCTTATTTACTTAGTAAGCACCACTAAGGACAAAGCATTAAGCATTATGGAAAGTAAGTTTTGTTAATTTTTAATTGATTAGTTTTTGGTTTTTAAGCATAAAGTGGAGCACAGATTGCAGTTTGATGATTTTTGTGACATTTTTTCATGGAATCCTTGCTGTGATTTACCGTTTCTCTGTCGCATTGGTACACTTGCGATGTTAAAATGGCGGCTCTGTTATGATGTAGCTTTCGGGTCCCTTGCAAACAACCGTTATGTACAGCTCATCTTGTTAATTACAAACTAATTTAATTTATTTGATATATTCATGATCACGCACATCAAAAAACCCAAAAGAAAACCAACATATGCAAATGCGATCGATCATAAAATATACTCCCTTGACCCCTCTCTTCCGAGCATACTCACATTCTTATAAAATGCGCTTCCTCCCTCAACGTTAACCTCAAACTTGAAAAGTCATCAGAAACGGAAGTAAAAGACGTTTGTTTAAGCGTTAACTTTGTCGCTGTTGTTGTTGTTGCTGCCTTGGCTATTCGTCACAGTTGACCGCCTCATAAAGGTGTGCACACTCACGCACACACACACACACACATGCATACATATGCTCAAAGTGTCAGCTGCCGAAATATGCAAATAAATGTGTGAGAGAGGCTGGGGCTGCTGCTAAAAGGTATGTTCTTATTAGAATAAATTAAAATGCTTGAGTCTGTGTGTGTGTGTGTGTGGGAGGAGTAACGTTGTCGATCGCACGATCGATTGCGGCGGGCAAAGAACGAGAGCGAGATTACCAACAATTATCAATGCAAAGCAAGAATGCGCAAGAAAACAAGTGAAACAGAAAGAAAAACAAAAATAATAAAAGCAGCAGCCATCAGAAAAAAAAAAAAAAAAGGTCGAGCATATTGTGCAAAAAATGCAGCAAGAGTTCAATACACTCAGCTACACACACACATACATACAAACACGCATGGAACACGCGCGCTTTAACATACACCCACACACATACATACATACACGCACGCCGAAAACAGAGACAGCGAAAGTAAAACACACGTGAAACAACAGCAGCAACAACAACAACAGCAACGTTGAAGCGCAATGTTTGTATAAATTTAATAATATTTACGTTTTATTTATAATGAACTTGAAATAAGTGTGTGTATGGGTGTGTATGGTGTTTCGGCTGCACCGTGGTGCACAATCACAATATTCGTCTATCAATTTCGCCCACGCACGCACAGTGGCGCTAACTAACTAACTAACAACGACAACAACAACAACAACCGTAACAGCGCGTGTGGCAATGCGTGTTAAATAAACATTAATGGCAAACAGAAGCAGCAACAACAACAACAACGGCACAGTGCAATTGCTGTATACCCTGCACATATTGAACATTTCGTATAAGGTATATACAGTTACGCCATTTTTGTTTGAACAGTTGAATGCTTTTAAGCAGGTGTCAACCTGTTAACAGGGTGTCTTGTGATCGGGCTGCATTAACATAATCCTTATTCTCTCATTCGCTTTTGCGAACAGCTGAGAAAGAAAACCGTTTCAATTTCGCTTTTCAATGAGACCGAAAGTGATAATAATAACAATAATGAGGCGAGGTGAGGAGCGCAAAAAATAGTTAACAACAAACAGCAACAAACAGTCAACAACAAACAATAACATAACACAATAATAATAGTAACAAGAGTGTGCGACATTAACATTTAATTGCAAGCATTTAGTCAGCATTTAACTTTGCATAATAACAAATGGCAGCACCAACAACACTAACAACAACAACAATGAACACCACTCTCACACATACATACATAGTGCCGCTATGCTGCACTCCCACGCGATCTGTTGCTCTCTCGCTTCAACTTTGACTGCAGCCGCCGCCGCTGTTCAGCATTAACATAAACATTAACAGTTTGGCATCGCATTATATATTGCATCTCGCTCTAGCACTTGCATTTGGCGGGTGTACAGTGAGTGAGTGCCCTTAATGCAATGCATGAAATTCACTTTCGATTTGTATTGTTTGTTTAATGCTTTGCATTTTGTTTGCCATTTTAAATAGCAAATATATCAAATAAAATAATTGCTATAATTTGCGTGCTACAACTATTGTTATTGTTATTGTTATGGTTATGTTGTGTTAATGGATTTAATTGGCTCACTGCGTTGACATGTCAAGGTGAATAGGCGCTAAACACACACACACTCACACACACACACACCCATACTTATTCATAGTCATATTCGAACGCGTTTGTCCGTCATTGTTGCTGATAAAAACAACAATTATTGTGTTTAGTATCGTAAAACAATTGAATATGCGAGCGCGCGCCTTGTTTTTTTTTTTTGTTTTTTTTTGTTGTTCTTCTTTAAACTTTGCACCACCCGCAATAACAACAACAAACGTTATGTTAAACACTTTCGCACAAATGCCGTTACCATGATTCAGTTTACAGTTTTTCGACGAAATACCACCTTGAGCACTAGCGAGAGAGAAAGAGAGAGGGAGAGTGGACGAGGGAGTTAAACCAAACAAAACAAGCAAATATAAACGTCATTGAGCTAACATTCAACAAGTTAAATAACAGTCGGGCCTCCCGATTATTACACGTATTATACTTAAACACACGGTAAGTATATGTTTGTATGTGGGGCTTACATTTAGGGCCCCCAACCATTGAGACTCATTGCAAATAGTAGCGTGCTCCGTTTTTGCACATTTTTTGGGGCACTTTACAAAAAAAGTATGTACGTACAGTGGGGAGCAAAAGTGAGTACATGTTAAAGAAATTGACTTTCGTCGACAATAAATTGTTGATGAGAAGAGGGTTATTTTCATCAAAAATTTTAATTTTTAGTCATTTTAAGCAATTTCAAAAAATCATAAAAAATACATACGAAGAGATTTTTGAAAAAAAATTTTTTTCAGTCACTATTAGAAATTTTTGAATCAAAAAATTTTTTTGTTTAAGCCCGGCAAAACAGGGCTTAAAAATAGACCTTTACAAAAATTGAAAACTTTCAATGGGTACTTAATGGGTTAAGAAGAGTATTGTATCATTAAAACGGAATTTAAATAACCTATTCTACCTATAAATTTGTTTGTGTGATTAATTTTTTATTGTCGACGAAAGTTAATTTCTTTAACGTGTACTCACTTTTGCTCCCCACTGTATGTATGTATATGTATCTATTCTCACTTCGTCGTCAATGTCAATACGGTAGCTAAGCTCATTACAAACCAATTGACTTTTCAGGATAAACGACACCAGTCTGCCCGAGCCGACGACGACTATCTGTCGTTGAGTCGTAGTCGGGAGTCGTGAGTCTGGCCATCATTTGTGCATTGTTTGCACACACGATGATTAGGACACGAGTCCTACGAGCAGGTAGTTTCGTCTTAGGTTTTTCTCTTTTTTTATGACATTGTCTGATGCAATTTTAAAGGTTATGTCCAACTTTCTCTCTCTCTCTCTTTCTCTCTAAGTGAGTTTCTTCTTCTTGCGTGGCTGATAAACAGTAAAGAATTTTGTAAATCCAATTTCGATTCGTTTTTTTCTTCTTTTGTCACTGATAAGCGACAACTTAAGCATTTCGTATCTGTAGCTGTATCTGGCTTCTAATATTTTCAGGGCAAGGGGGCAAGGGGGGGCTTTTCCTGCAATTTCGTCAACTGATCAGGCTGGCGAATCAGACATCATGTGAACAACCGCCAACACCGCCCCATACATCATGTTTAGCTTGTCGCCAAGTTGTTCAGATATTATGCATCATCATCATGCTCAATGCGATTCCGTTTTCATTCTGTTCGGTTAATGCTACACTGAGAGAAACTACGAAAAAGACAATTTGTAAAGTTTGTACTCAAGATTGTTAATGAAAATTTAATTTTTGGATGAAATATTTGTTCCAAGAAACTTTTTTGTGTAAGGAACTTTGATTTTTTATGGATATATCTTTGATTTTTGTTCGAAGAAGAAACCTTTAGGCTTAATTTTTAAAATCTTAAGAAAATTTAAATTTAAAACTCCTTAAAAATATCCTAAATAAAATTATTTGCAATTTAAAACTAGCTTAAAAAATATTGTTAATTTTCACTTAACTTTCTTCATATAAAATTTTAATTTTTCCAAGTGTAGTCTACGCAAGTAAATATATATCTCATAACTGTATCTGCGTATGAATCAGACGACGGCAAGTACACCATGCACATGTATGTGTGTGTGTGTATTCTGTGTTCGATTCGAGTTCGACTTCGAAGGCATTCATCGTCATCAGTAACCGTTCATTGAATATCGGCCGCCCCACCCACCTCACCCACCTCATAAACGATAAGCAGCAAACAGCTGTATGTATATGTGTGTGTGTGTTTGGCTTTTGGTCTTCGTTAGAAATAATCGTCGCACTCATTTTACAACCCGTTTTATTTTTTTTTCTTGTTTTCTGTTAACTCGTTTGTGCTTTTGCATTATCTCAGATCATTTTCAATTTCTAAAATGGTATCGAATGGTATTTGCCGCATTCTGTCTTTTTCTCTCTCTCTCTCGGCATCCATAAATGCAAGGTGTGTGTGTGTGTTTGTGGGAGGTTAATCTGAGGGGTGTGTGTAATGCTTCTAGGAATATTGTGAAATCTTCAAAAAGAATAATTAAGATTGTTGTTGAACAAAAGATGTCTTACTTGTATACCCTTAAAAAAAATAATAAATAAATAATAAAAGACCTCATATATCTCGAGTTCAAGTTTAATTTAAGCTATCAACAACTTTTCTGGTCTGATACACACATTGCAATCGATAACCAAAAAATCTTGATTTTTGGACACAAATTTTTGGGGATGGAAATTGAAGTAAAAATCGCGTCTCGAGATTTAAATGCAGTATTATCAGTATCAAACCAAAACTTTTGATGCATTGTACTTAAAAATCGGTTAAATTTTGATGAAGTTATGACACTTTGAAGTTTTTGAAATGAAAATCGAGAAAATATTGCATTGATAGATTTAAATACAGTTTTATTTTAAAGTTCAAACCATGACTTTTGAGGTATAACATTTGTAAATCGGTTAAGTTTTGAGGAAGTTATGATAAACTAAAGATTTTTTTCAAGCTCCAAGTACATTTCCTGTCACCAATCTTTCGGATGGGCTTAGCATATTTTCTATTCGTGAGCCACAGAGCCTCCTCACTTATTTTCTTAGCTATGTTTGAAGCTTAGCTCCTATATAACATGTTTAAACTAAATATATTTTATTGAAAAAATCCTTGATTTAGATAAAAAATAATCTGTCAAATTTCTTTTCTTCATACAGAGTCCAAAAGTTATTCAATTTTTCCATGCAACACAGACAATTGCAAAGGCTCAGCGAATAATTTGCAGATCATTCGATATTTGATTTGTTTTATTTATAATTTTTCGTGAAATCTCTAAACACCGATTTTTTTAAATGATTTTTTCCCACGCAGCTTCAAATGAGGATTCCGCACACAACAAAAACAAACAAATAGTTATATGCATGCCACATTAGACGTACGTATGTATGTGTGTGTGTACTGGATACTGCATATCATATCTCATTATCAGCCATAAAACACAAAAAAAAAAAAACTGTTAGCGTCGCCGTCTTTTTTGTTTTTCTCGCTTGTCAATTTGCTCAGATTTATTACATGGCATCCGAATCGGAATCGGAGACGATGACGATGGAGACGGAGACTGCGTAGACTGTCTGGGAATGCTGCTTGCCTTAAGGCCTCAAACCCCACTTTCTTCCCCTCGAAGCTGTGCCAAAAAAAACAAAATAGAAAACATTGCTCATTAGGTTTTTTTTTTTCGGTTGTCAGCTCGACTCGGTTTTCAGTCTCTCTCTCTCTCTTCATCTCCAGCTCCATCTTTCGTTGTTGTCAATTCGGTGTGTGTTGTCGTTGTTGCTGTTGCTGTTGCTGTTGATATTTACTCAAGTGTAATTGCAAATTGTAAATGCGACAACACAGATGCTCCGTAATGATTGTGCCTCATTCACAGAGCAGCTCTGCTCGCTCGCTCGCTCTGTTGCCTCTAAACTCGTGAGACTTCATCATCATCAGCAACAAAAATTTGATCATCAACGATCAAGTCTTTTCAGCTTCATACTATACCCAAAAAAACAAAAAAAAAAGCCAACGAGCTCTACGTGAATCGTATAAAGTTATGCGTGGGTTTGATTCGTGGCGAGAGATCAACGCTTAATTGATCCAAGTTTGTAGTTAAAGTTAGGACAGAAGGTTTTCAATATGTTAAGATACTTTTAGTTTAGTTTTCGGTTGGATTGGGTTTGATTTTCTTGGAAACTTTACAAAGCTCAAGATCTAAAACTCCAGAAGATTTTTCTCCAGGAAAGATTTTTCTCTAGGTAAGGATAGAAAGTTTTATTAAGCGTTGATCCTTCGGTAGAGAAAGTTTGGATGAAAAGTTACCTTAAAGCACAGTCGAACTTCCCCATAACGGACTTCAAGGAGACACTCTAAAGTACACTCGAACTTCTATTTAACGAATCTCAAGGGAATACAAAAAACTTATTTTTTTAAGGAAAAAAATCGTTACAAAGAATAGTTTTTGACAGCGTTTTGGATTCGAGTTCGTTATATAAAAAACTTCGTTATATGGTTGTTCGTTATCAGGAAATTTGACTGTATCTGAATCTGTATCTTTAAAAACTAGTTCATCTGCATCTGAATCTGTATCTTCAACTATGCAACTCAATATGTTTGTGCTTCAATTTTGATGATTTTTTAAAAGAATCGAAAATTTTGTTCGACTTCCAAGTCGATTTTTGAGATGAAAGTCGAGTAAAAATGGTATAAAGTTGTTCGCTATTTGTAAGTTTGACCGTATCTGTATCTTCAACTATGCAACTCAACATGCAAGATAATCAACAAAGAAATTGCAAAAAAGCTATTCCCATTACTCTGTATCTCTATCTTAAGCTGTTTTCATATCGATCTTTGAGCATTATCTACAAACATTGTGAAAACTCAAAACCTCAGCTGATTGGCAACTGTGTGTGTGTGTGTGTGTGTATCAATAAATAGGATACTCGGCGCGATTCTGCAATTGTTGCAACAGCTTGTTAGCTAAGTATTTGTTTGTGTTTTGCTTGTATCTTGTATCTTTAGCTGTTTGTATCTGGGCTAAATGAGTGCGCCACGGGCTCGGATTGCGAATCGAACATGAAACTACAACAACAACAACAACTGTATCTGTATCTTTAGCTGACTCGACTGTATCTGTATCTGAATCTGACTAGTGTGTGTGTTTGTGTGCTATTTGTATCTTTTATCTGAGAAAATAAACGTCTTTTATTGTTTGAACGCTGATTGTCAACTGATCGACATTTACCCCCCCCCCTCCCCCCACCCTAACACTCCACCTCCCGCCGCCTAAACACATCAGTAAGTCAGGCTGTTAAACTAGGCAGCAGGTGGATGGAGGGTGAGGGGGGGGGACGGTTGGTGTTGGAAGTTTTCAATTTCAATCGCATTGAGCTACACTTAAGCAAATAATCGTGTGTGTTGCGCACCGTCTGCATCTGTATCTGTATCTGTATGTGTGTCTGCATCTCTAGCTATAGCTGTTTGCTGTATCTGTATCTGTATCTCTAGCTGTATCCGTATCTTTTGGTTATTTTTATTTGTGTTTTCTTAAGACGCGTTGAATTTCTCTTCTTGACTTTTGTTATTGTTGCTGTTGCGTGTTCCCTTTCCTATTATCGATTATTGCATCTTTTGCCACACAAACACAACAAATACATAACGCATACGTATATTTCCCTTACATTTTGTTTTCTCAACGCCAATAATACACACAGAGAAAATGAGACCCAAATGGACCTGATAACAATATTTGCTAATAAGCATGGCAAACAAATACATATATCTGTTCGCTCTTCCTCTCTCTTCTCCTCTTGTTTGTCCACTCATCATTTGTCAACACACACACACACACATACACACGTATAGTAGAGATATGCGCAACATCATCATTATGATTTCATCTGATTGCTTTAAATACAACAAGTTAAAGATGCGGCGCATCTGTTTTGTTTATTTTGTATTCTCATCAAAGTGTTATTCTTTCTTTGGCTAAAGAACAAACAAAGAGCTGCAAAAAATTCAAGTGAATGGAACTAACTTTAGCACACAGGGTATTATGTAGTCGTTTTTTTACTATTTGACAGTTATAAAAATGTTTAAAATACTTTTGTATCCATGTTTTTGATAACTTTTTTGTCCTAAGATTAGTTAACTTTTGTTCATTTTATTTATATTGAAGTACTTTGGCCCGGGTTTTTCCTGTCGGGTTTTTACCATTTTTTAATATTTAAAAACTTTTGAATGTTTTGGTATCCATATTTTCGATAACTTATTCGTCCTAAGTTTAGTTAACATTTAATTTTTTTGCTTCTAAACTTTAAATACAGGGTATTTTCTGGTCTGTTTCTTTTACCATTTTCGATAACTTCTTCGTCTTAAGTTAAGTTAACTTTGCATTTATTTTACTTCTTTTAAAGGACTTTGGACACTGGGTTTTTTTCTAGTCTATTTGTTAAAATTCTAATAATAATAAAGCTTTTTAATCGTTAGTACTTTATAATATAAAACACTTATTTGTCTTAAGTTTAGTTTCTATTTATTTATTTCACTTTCATTGAAGAATAACTTTTTAACCTGCAGTTAAGTTCACCATAATTTTATATACAGTTCCAGCTCCAGCTCCAGTTACTTGTTACCAGTTCCAGTTTCATATCAAAGAAGCCGCCGTTTAATATTGGCTGCTGATAATGGATATAGATACTAGATGGATGGGCTGGATGTGGGTTTGTGTGTGGTGGTAAGGGGGTTAGTACGGTTAAAGTATTTGCTCAGGTTTTTCACAACTTTTGGGCGTAGGTGTGTTGGCCACAGATCGTGTGTCATCGCCGCAGAGCTCATTAACAGATAATGCCAAACGGGGTGCATAGTCATCATATCTTGCAACTTTGTCTTGCTTTCGGGTGGGTTTTTTTTGCTGTGTTTATCGTTAGGTTTGTGCTACAAATTTGTTCATGGGCATATCAATCAATTTGAGCAACGGGCTCAAAGATTTGAGAATTCAAATGGACATAACAATGAATCAAACTGATATTGGGAGTTTTTTTTTTTTAAATAAACTTTGCAGAAAACTTATGTGAAATGTTTTCCAAGGCATCATTAACATTTACACTCATAAAAATCTCTGTTGTTATCGTTATCGATAACTTTACAAATGCTATTATGCATGAGGTTAGGTGGATTATGACTAAAAAGAAGAGAAAAATGTTTTTTAGAGCAGTATAAGTTAAGGTTAGGGCTAAGGTTAAGATATCTAAAAAAGGAAGAGGAAAAGAAGAGAAAATTGTTTCTTAGAGCAGTTAGAGTTAGGGTTAAGGTTAAGGTATCTAAGAGAAAAAAGAAGAAGAAGAGAAGACTGTTTCTTAGAGCAGTTAGGGTTAAGATTAGGGTTAAGGTTAATGTATCTAAAAGAAGAAGAAAGTCTCTAGGCAATGTTCCTTTATGACAGTTATCGATACACTAACTATGCTCTGATCTTAAACTCTGATAAGCTAAGAGACCAATAGACGATTAGTTTGGGTTCGCAATCTCCTCGTTTTACTTTTCGGTTAACTTAACCCAAATGTAATGACTGTACAGATAGATAGTTGGATACATATGTTTATGTATTTATTGAGTGGCATAATCAGTTGACACGCCTGGCGCCTCGCAAATTCAATGGAAAAGCCAACGCGACTTTGTTTCGACTTTGATAGCGTCAAAAATCTTCCCCTAAAAAACGTTCGTTGCTGTTGTTTGTTTCTTGGTACTAAGTGCGACTTGACTCGCCGAGACGATGACTTGTTTCTCCAAAAGCTCATCAGTTGATGTTATTGCTGTTGTTGTTGTTGTTGGGTTCTTTAAACAAATTGTTGAACATCTAAAGGCGAATGCCGACGATGATGACGCCTACAAAAAAAAAAAAACTTTACGGCCACAAAGCACATAGAGAAAATATAGAGCAAAACGCATTACAAATTATCGGTGCAAGCAACAAACTTGCTCAAATATCTATCTCGTCATAAGTTATTGGCAAATACACTCACACACACACACACATAAAGCCCAAACGAGCCCCATCAATGAGACGCCTCGCGTAAGTCCCCTTTGGAAATGGACAGAGTATGCCTAGAGATACAGATATACCTACACACACACACACACACACACACACACACACACACTTACACACACAGATATTTTTCTACACCGTTAGAAGTGATTTGTTAGCTACGCGCCTTTGGACACGATTTTCGCCATGATTTTTCCCCAATGCACTTTGTTCGATTCCTCAATACACTGCCCTTCCCCCCTTCTGATCAGTCATCTTTTCTCCCCTCTATCGCTCTGGTTGTATGTCTGATAAGATATTTTGAATGATGATGTGCTGTTGTCATATGTCTATATAAAGTTTAATACAGTTGCACACCCATCCATGCTTTACACTTAACAAAATTTCAAGTATTTTTCTACTAAGATCTTTTTTTTAGTTTAATTAAGATTCAAATCAACTTTTTCAATTAGAGAGTTATGAACAAAAAGTTATAGTTTAGATCGAAAATATACTTGGAAAACATTTACTTAGTTTTTTTTTTCAAGTGTAACAATGTGTACCCACATACACACATACAAGGTAGAGATAGCATACGTGAGCACCGTCCCCTATTAAGCATGGGGGATTTGTCGAGGCGTTAGATAATATCTCCCCAGTGTGCGGGCTCGTCGCGTAACTTGGTTAGCGACAAGGCCTTCGTTCTGCTTGTTGTATTTTCGGACCAAAACAACAGAAACTTTTGTGAGCTGAAAGAGAGAATAGAACCTCAATTAGGTCAAATATAAATTTCAAACGTTTTGGTACTTGTTTAAGCCAAGGTTTTGTCCCACAAATATGTTCAGTTTAGCTTAACTTTGCTGACTGTAGGTTAAGTTTAGCTCTTAGCAACAATACTTATCCCAGGGAATTTCAGACAGCTCTAACAAATAAATGGATGTATGGCCAAAAAGACTTATCGGTTCAGATTTTCGTAGTAAGGAACTGTATGTTCTGGGTCAGGATCTAAGGTTGGTCGATAAGTAATCTTCAGACTGCCCATGGCTTAGCCGGATGAAGCAAAGAGAGCATAATATTTGATGAGTGAGGATTCATCATTACCTGATCCGCCAATCGATGATCAATTGCTGAAGTACCGGTACAGCAAACTTAAAGGTCTTAAAGGTAACTTATCTGAATTGATTTTACTTTTCCTACCCATTTACTATATATACAGTAGTAAATCTGTTGTTGCTGTTGCCCTTTAATAAAGTATATAAAGGTTTTTTTTTGTGGATCCAATGAACAATCGATGCCATTGAGTTGCTGTCTGCCTCAAGTGCCTCATTATAAATGGGATATGGACAAGGGGCAGGGCGGTCTCTAAAGGGTGGCTAGGCGCCAAAAATAATAACTTGACACCCCACAAATGGACAAGCTGAGTAAGAGAAGAAGAGCAATACCCGAAACTTAAAGCATTTTATCTTTATTTTTTTTTGGTTTTTGACTTGCCTTTGGTCTCATGCTATATGACAAATGCCCGAAGTATTTGACGCCAACGAAATATGACGCAAAAAAACTGATGTTTGTTGATCGATTTCAAATGATAAAGACTTGAAATTCCTAAAAAAACCATAAGTTATCAAAAATCGTTAAGATAGAAAGAAGATTTTCACCTTTCTTCTAGTTTAAAATACTTTTTGTGTTGTTTATCTATCGATAATTTTATAATATTCAAGCTTAAACATTTTGATAGTGCATTTCAATAACTTATCTAAATGTTAAACATTTTGTAAGCTTATCGAACAAATCAATTTTGCATTCCGATAACTTATCGAACTTATCGATAGCATATTAATGTTAACACTTTTATTGAGTTTGACTATTTTAAATATAATCTTTATTTGTTTCGAATACTTATCAAAATTTCGATACCTTATCAAATTAATATTTTCCATTTCTTACATCATTTTTATTTGTTTCATATACTTTATTAACAGAACTCAATGAAAAAATCAATCTAAATTACATCTTAAACTGCATTTGAAAATAAACTTGCCAAAAAAAGAAAAAAACACCTCAGCATTAATAAATTTTCAGACACATTTTGTGTTTGCATTCTCTCGATTTGCACAGAATCAGCGTATTTCGTACACTCGAGACCCATCCAAGTTGTGTCTGTGTCTGTAATATGATATGAATCCGATATTTAAGTATCAAAAAATTGCATTCGCAAGATAAAATTCAGGCCAAAAAAACAACCGAAAAGCCCGAAAATGCCCGAAAACGGAACGCGCAGAAAAATAAAACTGAAATATGAAAATCTTATTGGCTCTGTGTTCAATGACATCAGAATCACAATATTGCAACATGCACATATGAAATCGTATGCAGGTGCATAAACATACAAACATAATATCATGAACAGCGATCATTGTCAGTGCTCGTGAGTGCATGTACATATATAGCTGATCATTCGACATACATTCATACTCCCAAAAGCCGCATGATCAGCTCCAAAGGGCTGTATTCTTCGGTAATAAGATATATGTATTGTTCTGGATACAGTCAGACAACAGTTGATGACAACAACTTAGTCATATTTTTTGGTTGTAGAATTTGTTTACCTAGGTGAATGACACTTGCAGTTTCCAGCATTTTATGCATACTACTCAGATCCAAGCTATGCATATACATACATATATATTTGAGTTTCTCTAGTTACATCCCCTACTGCAACTACGTTTTATTAATTTGTTTTTGATTATGCTTGTGTTTCGCATTTCTTATATGTATGTAGATCAATGCTCGCACGTCGTCGCTGCCAGACTTAACCATATCATATCGTTAATATGTTTAAGCTGTCATTCACATTATAATAATAATATTCACAATACCAATTATAATCGTAATCGCTGCTGGATTCATGTTTAGTTTTGGTTCCCATGCTAACAAGATGACCGCAAATTTTTGGTCTTATCTTAACACAATACAAAAACACAAAAAGAAAACAAGTTGAAATAATCATGATATTTATTTATTTCTTATTTTCATATATATGTTTATTTTATGCCAATCGTTGACCAAAAACCGCAAAAGACTTTAAAAAACACTCAAACAACGTGACAATCTGTAAAGGGTTAAACTTATAATCTACTTAACCAAACTGATGCTCTACAAATTATATACTCCTTCATGTGGTTAAGTTATTTCTGAACTGATTGGAAGTTTGAGATCTTCAGACTTGCCTCAGCTTCTTTTAGTTATGAAATTCTTTCATCTAAGCTACCTTGCTTCCCAAGTTATATGCCTTCATTAGGTTAGCTTATCTGCAGGTTAAATGCTTTGGTTATTTATCATGTGGATAAGCTTTTTCTGAACCCTTGAAAGTATCAGATTTTTCAGACTTGCCTAAGCTCCATTTAGTTATGAAATTCTTCCTTCTAAGCTAACTCTCAACCCCAGTTGTATACCCTTTCTTTAGGTAAGCTAAACTGCAGGTTAAATGCTTTGGGTTTTTCTCTTCCTGTTTCGTTTTTATCACTCATGTAGCGCCATGTGGTTGGCAGTTGAATGTTATCGATCAGCTTTCGACTCGGAACACCCATTTAATTTGAACGCTGTGCCTGCCAGCGGTAACCGCAAAATCCAGTGGCTAAGTGTAGCATTAAAAATGTCTGTGGGATAAAATTGAATGCGGTTTGTTGAGTATTTGTGCTCGTGTAAATATGATAATGAATGCTGCTGTCCCATTAGCAGCATCTGTGTCAGGCAGATGTCCGAAACACTTGACAGCTAACTGCCACGAAAATGGGGCAAAACGGGCTGAGAGCAGGAGGTTTTGAGCTTAAGAGCATTAACTTATCGATCAGAGAGATAGAACTACAGATACAGTTACGACCTTCGGCTGTTTGGCATTCGATCGGGTTTAATTTGTGATGTTTACATAAACTCGCACAAAAGTGCTTCCTTATGGTCGGCCATAATCTGCGCACTCCAATAGAATCGATTGCCAGCCAATAGCGAGCAGATACTTGAACTGCGATCACGTCGTCTCACTCTCTTTCACTTTATGTATACCCTGTAATTGATTGCTTTCAGAGGTATTACAAATAAGAGTCTAGATATATTCGTACAGCATTGCAATTTTTTTCGGATAGCATAACATGTAGCTTAACAGAATTTGTCATATATCGACAGATTCGATAACTTTTCAATAACTTCGACAGCTTGACAAAAAGCTTAATCAATTTGTTCAGGCCTTAAAGTAGGCAGTTTGTTTGAATAGCACATTGATCATTTTAATAGCTTATCGAACATATCGATAATATTTTTCGATAACATATCGAACATTTCGTAAGTGTGTTTAATTAGCTTAGTGAACATTTTTTAGCTTTTCGAACAAATTGATTTTATATTCCGATAACTTATCGAACCTATCGATAACAATTCAATGTTAACACTGTTTTCGATTTTGACTATTTCAAACATAATTTTTATTAGTTTCGAATACTTATCGATATTTCGATAACTTATCAAGGGTAGACTTTTACTTTTCTCTATTTTTAAATGTTTTTAATGGGCATCTTCATCCTTTTAAAGCTGTTTCATAGCCCACTTAGCATTTCGATAGATCTTTACAGAGTATTCAAATGTTTGTGTTGTCACAAATTGTCAACTTCTTAAGTTGTTGCTGTTCCCTGTGTGTGTATTCGTGTGTGTGTGTGTTTCACTTAAATCTTTGCTCGCATTATTTACAACTGTCGTCGTTTGGCGTCAAAATGCAATTAGCTGCAGATTGCAGCGTCGCTATCATCGACATGTGCGCCCACTATGCCACCCTTGCCCTGCCCGCACATCGATCGTAGCGCCAATCAGTCGGATGAGCTTTAGAGCTGCATGTTGCATAATTTCCCCCCCCCCCATTCGCATCGATAACATACATATCGACCACAATATCGATGTTTGTGTGTCTTCAAGATGCTTCTTCTTCTTCTTCGTCTTTGCTCTTGGATGATAGATCGATATTCGAACTGGACTACGGGCCTACGTGATCTAGACAGTCTTCCATATCTCTCCCACTGCTGACTGCTTACTTAACAGATGTTCTTGCTTATCGGAGGGGTTTCGGTCGTTGTCGTTGTCGTTGCTGTTGCTGATACGAACGCAATACATCACTTTCAGTTCTTGTTGTTGTTGTTGTAGTAGTTGGTACTCTCTGTATGTTATTCTTTTATTGGTTAACACTTTAACCGTCGCCCATAAAAAAAGCAAAATGCCAATCTGCAATTCATTGGAAGTTGCCCATCACCACCTCCCTTAATCAAATGACTCATACGTAAGTTCCACCCTATATATATGTGATTATTTCACAATTGATGTTACTCTCCGATTAGGCTGGGGGATTTTCAAGTAAATTCCTCATAATCAATGGATGAGACATTTTTGGATGTTAGTCGAATCTATTCTAAGAAAGTTCCCTAAGAATTTGTTAACTTAATCTAACCTCAATCTCAAACTTACATCGTTTAACTCGCATCCCCAAAGTACAGTCTGCAACTTCGAAGTTCTATATAGCATATATATATACATATGTATATACATATATATATTATTCTCTGTTCATCCATATTGATTTTTTTCTTTCTATTCTTCTTCTTTCAGAAAATGCTGCACAAGCTGGAGGCAACGCTTTTGGCATTGGCCAGAAAAACTTAACTCTCTGTCAGCAGAGGATACAAACACACAAACACACACACTCACACTCACACACATACATACACACACAAGTACATATATACATAGAGAGCACACTCCAATGGCGCAGTAAAGAATTTATCAGAACAACATCAGAAATTCAGAAGAACTTTTGCCTTTGCCTTCTCGTCCTCCTCCTCCTCCTCCTTCTCCTCCTCCTCCTCCTTCCCCCACTCTGCTCTGGTCTCTGCTCTGTGCCTGCACATGGCCATGATGTGTATACACATACATACATACATACATATATAGTGTACATATGCAGAGAATCGGCCAAGGCAACAACAGCAACAATGAGCATGGAAACGATGGCAAAACAACAACAACAAGAAAGCGACGACGTCATTGCCGTAGGAAGGGAGGTAGGAAGAGCGGGCTCGGATGACGTTCTGTGTCAGGTGGGAAAA
Source organism: Scaptomyza pallida (assembly GCA_018152965.1). NCBI lineage: Eukaryota > Metazoa > Arthropoda > Insecta > Diptera > Drosophilidae > Scaptomyza > Scaptomyza pallida. Next base: position 4,687,916 of record JAECXP010000003.1, read on the forward strand.
AAAGGTGGCTTTTGCTCAGTGGGTGGTTTTGGTGTCGTGTGGGGTGTGGGGTGCGGTGTAGAGGTCACACAGAGGGTAGCTGAGCTGCTGTGGCAGCCATCTAATAGGGGTGGGTGCTGCTGCTGCTGCTGGGGGTGGTTTTCCTCTTTTTTCCTGGGGGTAGTTCTGCTCTGCTCTGCTGAGAGCACTGAGCCGAGAGCGCAAAGTGTAGAAGAAGGTCGAAATGTATATATATGTATATATATACATATATTTCATAGATTTTTTCTTAGAACTTGGGAAAATCCAATTAGAAATGCGCACAGAGGAAAATAATTCACCTGTCAGTCAGCGAGAGAGAGAGACAGAGAGAGAGCAAGATAAAGAGCGAGCGAGAGAGAGAGAGTGATGGGGGATGGAAACTGAAACTGACGAGAGCTGACAAGGCCTTAACTGAACTGAAGGTTTTTTTGCGTACTTGGAGGAGGATGAGGAGGAGGTCGACCTGGGGGGCAGGGGTAGGGGCAGGGTATTAACAACTTCTAGCAGGTAAAATTAATGACAGGCGAGGGTGGCTGCCCTGGAGTTAAGCTGAAGTGAGAGTGAAGAGGAGAGAGGGGAGGAGAGGGACGAGAGGCATTGAGGGTGCTGCTGTTAAAGTCGACGCCAAAGGCAGCCAGACGTTAAATGATGGCGCGTCGCATTTTGTTTGTATCTAAGTGTGTGCAGGTGTGTGTGTGTGTGTGTGTGTGTGTGTGCAACGGAAATGAGTAAACAGCAAATACACAAGAATAAAAGAAAATAAAACCAATGCCATGAATTTGAAATTGTTGGCCAGCTTTTTTTTTTTTTTTTTTTTTTTCGTCGAAACTGAAATGACATGCGGCGCCTGATGAAGTGGCCGCCACGTTGGCTCCTTCTACCCCCCTCTCCCTCCTCTATCTTTAGCTTGTAGTTTGTCTGAGGGTTTGTGGCCTGGCTTTCGAACTGGACATTGTGTTCCTTACTTTTCCTTATTGCGCATTGATTCTTGCTTTGCATTGCGTGTGGTGGCAGGTGGATGAAATTCTGAGAAGACCAAACACAAATGTTGAAGCTGAAGATCAGCTCGACTGAGGCGGAAACCAAATCGGCTTGAAGTCATTTCCATTGGTTGTTGTCGAGATGTTTGCAAACATCCCCATAATCATTTATTCGTCCATCTGGCGCCATTTTGTGCTCTCTGGCAGAGATGACAACCCCCAAAAAGGCAAACAAAGACACCCACACAACAAATCACAGTCTGAAAGAGAAGGAGAAGAGGCAGCAGCAGGGGTACATGCTTTTGGGGTGGTTGCAAAATTGATTTAGAATACAGATTTGGCCAACCAAAGAGGCGAACAACAAAATAGACAAAAATATTTGCAAGAAACCAAAAGCAATAAGCATTAATTACACACATAAACACACATAGACAGCTAAGAAGGGGGATGGGGATTGGCCTGGGTTTGGCTAACCCTTGAATGGGCTTAAGCCAAACGTGAGGCATGCGACACGCAGCAACAACAACAAAAAAAAAAGGGCAAAGTCATCGCCTGGGGTTTCGCTGTGCGGATGCAGACACAAACAACATGTGTGGAGACGCAAGGGGGGGAGGAGGATAAGAAGAAGGAGGAGGAGGAGAAGTGTAGGATCAACCCCAAAAATAGAGAAGAGAACAGTCCGGAGACCAAAACCCTACACGTGTCCTCGTCAATGTCCTCCGCAACCCTCCCCCACCCCCATCCCAGACACACACCTGGCATTCATCGTCCATGTCGACGTCGACGTCATCGTGTCGACCCCGGCTCCGTGTATCTGCAAAGCAACATTTTTTTTTGAGCTGAAAACGGAAAAATCTATTAAATCAACGTTGCTGCGGCAACCAATTGCGGACAAAACGAAACGAAACCACCAAAAAAAAAAAGCCCAGAGGGGGGAGGGTTAGTGATTGGGCTTAAGGGTTGTGCCACCCCCATTGGTGCTCGCATTGGTGTATCTAAGTAGCGCACAGATACAATTTACAGCTCGCATTTCGTATGCAAAAAAAACAAAAAAAAAACACAAAATACATCGCAGAACATAGCAACTTTTTGCCGCACGCCAACCGCAGGTTGCTGCTGCTTGACAAAAAAAGGGTTGCAAACGAAGGGTGGGGGGGTTTGAGCAAAGGGGTGGTGACGACAATCGTCAGATACATTTCGCTCGAATTTATTGCTGCTGTAACTTTTGCCACAATTTGGATAAAGTTTTGTGTGCGGCGGCAGGAAATTGTCGCATAGAGACGACGAGGGAGAGAGAGAGAGGGAGAAAAATAGAGAGGGGGTGGGAGAGAAAAAGAGAGAGAGAGAGAGGAGATGTTATGCCCATTCAACTTGTGTTAGATCTCCCTGCAGCCCAAAGGGATAGACAGGTCCTCTATGTGCTACTAGTAGTCAGTCCTGGGACTAGTCACAGCATGTCCTATCCGACGTCAATGTCTCACGGCCCCATTTAGTGCGATCCTTGAAGCAGCAAAAAGGATTTCACTGCATTGCTATGCAAATTTGTAAGTGCTTGCAACTTGCAACCACAATGGGCAAAACCACAAAATATTCACATGGAGCTTGTGAGTCAGCGTTAAATGGATTTATGTGTGTGGCATTGCTGGCTGCCATATGCAATGCGCCACGTGGCAATGGGATACAGTTTTTAGGGTCATGTCCCGAAAAGTGCAGAGAGAGTGCAGCAAGTGCAGAGAGAATGCAGTCAAATGCCAAAAACGTAAATCATGTCCTCCGTCTAGGCTGAGTTTTTTTCCTCTTCTTCCAAATGTCCAGGCTAGATGCCTTGACGAACCATGTCGCCATTTGGCTTGTTTTTTTTGTTGTTGTTAGCTTGTTCGCTTGGCCAAAGGGCAATGACAATCATCATTACTCACATGGCCCAAAAGTGCCATCATAAAGCAGTCATGAAACTGTACGTCATTGTCATAGCCATGTAGAGGTGGGAGTGTAGGGGTGGAAGTGGGGATGGGAGTAGTGTAGGAGTCTCCAAGGATTTCACCTTAATGAGCTTGAGTCCATGTCCATGTTCATGTCCATGTTCACAGCCAGATAATCAACGGCACACAACCACACTTCGTTCCCAGGTAAAAGGACTTTGCTCTTTTCGATAGAGTTCAACTCTGATATAGGGCTGAAAACCCTCTTTTGGGTCGTGACACGAACATCGGGAGATTTGAGGAAAAAGCAAATTTAGGCAGGTTTTCAGAAAGCAAAAGGTTCAACTTTTTATACCCTTAACCCATAAAATGGTTAAATAAGGATATAATGTTTTTGTGCAAAAGTATGTAACGGACAAAAGGAAGCATCTCCGATCCCATAAAGTATATATATTCTTGATCAGCATCAATAGCCGGGTCGATATAGCCATGTCCGTCCGTCCGTCTGTCTGTATGAAGAGCAAGAGACTTCAAACTTGAAACCTAAGCTCTCCTATACCATGAGAAGAACATGTTTGTTTCAAATTATCGATAACACTTTTGGCTATCGATATACACCAGAAATCGATAACAAAAAAAGCTAGACTTTTAAAATTGTGACAATGAGGTTTAAAACTATGGATAAAATAATGAATATTTATAAAAAATTTGATCAAAATCGGCTTAGAAACATTGGAGATATCATAGTCTGAAGTTTGGTCATATTAGTCACGGGAAGAATACACACATATGGGGTTAAGGGTATGTCCTAGTCGGAATTTCTCGACTAGAGCCTGGTTTCCTTTTTAAGTTTCCATCGCTAGTTGCCTGCTGCTGGAGTTGGGTCTCATTAGCTTCACATAGCCTAAGCTTATTGCCCATGCCACTCCATGCCTTGAAGCTAGTTCCATTAGCAGCATTAATGCTCTCTCTCAAGTGTTTGTGTGTGTGTGCTGGAAATGTGCGTGGCTTATTTTTATGGTGCTTTGTGTGTGCTCAGGGGACAGGGACCAAACAATGTGTGTGTGTGTGTGTGCCACGATGCGCACTTCGAATGCAACTTTAACATGAAGTTTAATTTTCTCGGTCGAAAGAAAGAAAAAACTTTGCTTCCTTGCCAACCCGCCGCCATAATATTTGTCTAAGGTGTGTCATTGACACTCGGGTGGACGCTGTTTGGTTGGTTGCTGGGTGTGGCATGCAACAACGACCATCAACCGCCAACGCAGTCAGCAGTCAGCAGCATCTGGCTTTGGCCAAAAAGCTCGCCTTCCTTACTTCCTTCCTTATTTATTTTTGGCTATTGATTTTCAACTTTTGCACGCGATCAAATAAAAAACGCACGCATGCCACACTCTATCTCCCTGCCCCTCTACCCTGCCGCGTTTGCGTTGTGTGCACTGAAACGTAACACGAAAAAAATACAGGGAGAATCGGTTAAAGACTTCCTCGCTTTTGCTTAAGATTAATGCGTCTCGACTCCTCCAGAACGAACACACAATGACAAACGTAGTCAGCTATGTAGATTTGTTTGTTTGTTTAACTCCCTCGTCCCAAGTCATTTGATTAATGCCCATTTGTTATCTGGAATCTTGGAATCTTTACTTTTAGTTGATGAAGTTTCTTAGTTACATTTTTAAGGTCTTTTGTGGGTTAAGGGAGGGTGTGAGACTATTGAATCCACTTTATACTTACTTGTAATACCTTGATTCAGGCCATATCCATACCATTTTGAATCATATCACACCGTTCCCTATCGTAGCATATCAACCTTACCTTAAAACACCATCCGCACCTTACCACAACTCCCTTTTTCACAACTCACCATACCACAGTTCACCTTACCATATCTCACCATACCAAACCTAACCTTATATACCATACCTATACACACCATACACATCTTACCACAACTTACCTTTTCACAACACACCATACCATATCTCACCATACCAAACCTAACCTTAGCTTTCCTCACCATATCGCATCATACGCATCTTACCACAGCTCACCTTACCATACCTCACCATAGCGAAACTCACCTTACCTTAGCTTTCCTCATCAAACCTTGCCATACCATAACCTATCATATACATTATTTAATACTAATGCCACATATAATTAAAATGTCTGCAAGAAATGAATCAAGCACAAACTCTTAGTCTGTATGTATGTGTTTGTGTGTGTGTGTAAAGCCAATCACATCGAAGATGAAAGATGGAATCCAATAAAACAAACACACAAAATTCACAAAACAAGACAAAGAGTCAAGAGTCCAACACAAGATGAAGTCCAATGAAGTGGCAATGCTTGGGGGCCATTGTTGTCTGTATGAGGAGGGGTGGGTGGGGGGAGCATAAAATCAAAGCTAACCACAGACGCCAGATACACACAAACACACAGATACAGATACAGATACATTCATCTACAAAAAGAAACGAAAAACCATTCGCTGGAGAATTGACAAAGGGGGGAGAAAGAGCAAAAGCAGCAGCAGCAGCAGCGCTGACAGAGATTAATGAAGCACTTATGGGTGAACGAGACGCGCGCACAACTATATGTATGTGTGTGCTTGTGTGTGTGTGTGTATCTGTAACTGGTGGCTGGGGCGCTGATCGCGTTGATCATCATCATCATCATCAACAGTTGTTGTTGCTGCTGCCGTTGAGATTTTAACGCCTACACACATGAGTGTGTGTGTGTATCTGTATTTGTTGCTGCTTGTATGGGAATGGCTGAAGATACACACACATGCACAGATTGAGCAAAGATCAAGGCGAGTCAAAGCAAAGCTATTTATAGCAAACAGCAGCAGCAGCAGCAGCAGCAGCAACAACTCTCTCTCTTTCTCTCTCTCTGTCTTTGCGTGTGTGTATGATGGCGTTTAGAGAAGGAGGAGCTGTAAGTTGACCAAAAATAAAAATGAAAATAAGTACAGTGCAACTTCCATATAACGAAACGAAGTTTACCAAAATGTGAACTCTGTTATAGAGAAAAGTTTGTCTGGAACTGAAAACATTGTTATATAAAAGTTCGTCATATGGAAATTCCACTGTATCTCTATGCTATGCAGATGAGTCGAGCAGCTTGACTAACTTAATCCACTTTAGGATTGTATCTTTTTCTTGTCTTCTTGTGTTCACACGATGTTCCTTACACTCCCCTTTGTAGGCACCCAAATGGGTAGTGATGTCCAACCTTGGCCACAACTTGGCGGTCATCTTTTTGCAATTTGCATTTTTCCAACGTATCCGCATCTGCATCCGTCATGTGTGCCTTGTGTGTATCTCTTAATTTGGCCATTGTCTGCGAAATTCTGTTCTGTGAAAAATGCCCAGACAACGTTTTAAAACCATTCATCGTCTGGCGCGCTCAATACACTCGAAGAAAATATGAGTTAATTGGTGTGAATCGTTAAAAAACACAACGTTAAGGAGAGAAAATTCCCCTAAAACTCCAAACATATTGGGTTTTTATTTACGATATTTTAAACATTTTTGATAAGAAAACTTTCGAAAGTTGCAGGAAATAGTTTAATTTTTAATTTATAAGGCAAAGATTTAGTTGAAAAGGTTTTAAAATACAATAACAACATTTTTGGCCAAAAAGATTCCCTAAAAATGCAAAACAAAATTAAAAAACTTTTTCATAAAAAATTTCAAGAAAAAAATTTAAAAAATTTCTTTAACAATTTTTTTTTAATATTTATCCTTGGACAAAATATTCCAGGGTTTTTTTTTTCAAGTGTATAGCTTGCTTTGTGTATTTTCAAAGTGTTTTAAACTTAACAGATAATTTTAGCAAATTGCCAAAAACAAACCTAAAAAAACGTTAAGCAGAAGAGTTCGAAGAAGATGAAAAAGAACAATTAACTCTATTGACAACTAACTTAATTTCTTAGCGTGTTGATTATATAGATCTGTTTTTGTTGCTGTTGCTTTATGATTTCCTCACAATTTGCATTTTACTGCGCCAGCCGCCGCTACACCCCATCTCTACCCGCAACCTTACCTTAGATTCAGCTCATCTAAGAAGAAGGCAAATCAAGATTTTAGCAGAATCACAGCTTAGTTGATCATTAATGTTGCACACACACACAGCATTGTATCTGCAACAAAATGTATCTGTATCTGTGAAAGTGGGAAGCTTTGGAGGCATTTAACCAAAGAGGAAAAAAATGCTGAAATGTTAGTGACGATGGCAATGTTGATGGCGGTGGCGATGGCGATGGTGATGTTGTTGATGTTGATGTGTGATGACGACGCAGATGTAGACGCACTGAAAGCAAACGTTACGCTTGGTTAAAGATCATTACCGGCAGCAACATCAGCAGCAACAACATCAACACTGAAAAGACGACAACAACGTCGTCGACGGGGCGTCGTCAGCATTGCCAAGGGGCACACCAAACATAAACACATACACAGAGAGATAGAGAGACCCCAGACCAAGACCAAGACCCAGACCCAGACCCAAACTGAAACCCAGGTGCCCAGAAAGAGACACAGAGAGAGAGAGAGAGATAAAGAGCGGGAGATGACTACCATCAACATTTTATGCTGTTGTTTTAACCCGGCAAACGAAAATGGTTAACAAAAAAACCATGTAATCATAAAGTGGGGAATAGAGTAAAAAATGGGGAAGATATAAGTGTAAATGATCTTTAACCATAGGTCACAATCCGACTGTATATAGGGAGAAGAAGTTTGCCCCAAACCCCATCAATTAGTTTTTTTTAAAGAAATTTCAACTTCAATAAAGTTAAAGTAAACTTGAACTAAGATAATGAGAGTATTAAAAACTTTTCTTGATAGCAAATGCTTCGTAATATATATAAAAAATAGGAAAATGTTTTAAATTCAACTTAAACTAAGCCTAAACTAAGCATAAACACGCTTAATAGAAGAAAAACCTTTGTTTTCAAGTTAAACTCTTCTTAATTTTAGTCAAACTGTGCTGAAACTAAGCACAAACACACTGAATATAAGAGAAAAATACCTTTTTCCAAGTTAAACTTTATTAAATTCAACTCAAACTCAGCTCCAACTAAGTATAAACACGCTCAATATAAGAAAAAAACTTTTTTCAAGTTAAGCTCTACTTAATTCAAGTCAAACTCTGCTTTAATCAAGCATACAAGCACTGAATATAAGAGAAAATTAACTTTTTCCAAGTTAAACTCTACCTAAAACAAATTAAAACATTTAAGTACTCTTATTAATCAAGTTGAACTCAACTTTAATCAAGTTAAACTTTACTTGTATAAAGATTCTCATACTTAGTACTGCAAAAATATTTTAAGCTAAAATACGACTAAGTTTTAAGAGTTTTTCTACTAATATAGAGCATTAGCTAGTCGACTTATTGTTTCATTTGTGCTATTGTTGCTGCTGCTGCTTTAATGGCGGCCTTTTTTTCTCGATCTGATCCCAAACTAAAAACAAAAAACAAAAAACCGTCAAAAAGCAATAAAGATTGCAGCAGCTAAGCAAAGCTGCACAGCTGACTGACGTTTACCAACACTGCGTTTTATATGCATTGCAAGAGGCAGATAAGCAGCAAGGAGGAGGGGGGAATGGTAAATGGGCTGCTGTTGACTGCTTCTCTCAACGGCTCAACGATTTTTGACCAAGACCAAAAGCAAAAGCAAAAGCTAAAGTTAAATTCACAGCAAGAGCAGAAGGAAGGAAGGAGGAAGTTGAAGTCGACCTCTTGGCGGCGGCTGGGGCGGCTGGGAAGCAGTCAGGCAGATCAGCGCGCACGCCACACAGACAGACGAACAGACAGAGAGAGAGAGAGAGAGGGAGAGTGAGGGAGAGAGAGAGAGTCGAGAGCCCGTATAGACCCCTATATCATTCATTGTTTTGTACCCATGTACTTGGGATATTATGTGGCATGCCATCCATGCTCATCCTCTGGCACAAGATGACGGATGTTCTGCTCTCTCACTCACTCTCTCTCTCTCCCTCTTCATTCCTCCCCCTCCATTGTCAGTCATTATCTGCAGCTTCTGCTTTCTGTTGTTATTGTTGTTGTTTTTTTTTTCCTTGTCTGTTTTGCGCTTCTGACTGTCGTTTCTCCCAGTTCTGTTTTTAGATTCTGGCTCCGTATTTTTTTTTTTTTTCAGTTTTCTTGTTTTACATCAATGATCACTGAACCGTTTACGTTTTTGAACTGTTTCAAGGTCTGCTCCAGTCGCTTGTTTTTTTCCCCTCTCTCCCTCCAACAACTTCTTTCTCTCTCTCTTCGCATTTCCTTTATATTTGCCTTTACTACTTGACAGAGTCTGCATTCTTTGATTGGGAATCTGTTCGGAACGCCATTTTTATATTCTTTAGGATTCATATGAGAAGGAAACAGATTTTGTTGAAGTTTTTACTGAAGAGTAATAAAAAAACCTTTTGCAAAATTGCCAAAAAAATTTATTTTGGTTTATAAAGCTTTATTAAACTTTAGTTTTAATTAAGAAAAGGCTTTGAAATGGATTTTAATTTTTGATAAAAATATATATATATTATATATATATTTTCTTTTTTTTTCCAAAATTTTTGTACTTTTTCTAATGGCGTATGGCACTTTTTCTTCGTTTCAGAACTCTTTGCTATCTCTCTCTTTCTTTTACTTCATCGTTTTCTGTCTCTCTCATTCTTTTAAAGACTCTCTTTGCACGCAACTTTCTTTGGTTAAGTGGAAAGTGGCACTTGCTGAACCGTGTTAAACTGTGTTAAACGCTCCACGCAAAAAGTTCAAACGCACTGAATTCATGTTGCAAGTTGTGGTCATGTGTGTGCACCATGATCGATTAACAGTACTCCATTGACCAGCATAGAAAATGCACTCGAAGAAAACTCTAAGATGAGATTTAAAAAAAAAATTCTTAAATCAAAATTAAAATAAATTGTTTTATAACGTAGAAACTAAACAAGGTTTTTTCAGTGTAGTTCGATAGGGCTAATAGGTGGGTGGTTGGGTTGTTAGATGCGTGTGCGCGGACAACATGGCGTATGTGCAATTTATTAATGTGTGGCATGTCTTCTGTATAGAACCTGAACTAACAACAACAACAACAAATGCAACTGCTGCAGCTGCCACATTTAGTGTTAACCCCGCCCCCCCCCCCGCGCTTGTTGCACAAACCGTTGCAGTTACAGAAATGTGTGGTTGTGTGGCAGGTGTTGCAACTGTCTCAATGTGTTTCTCTCTCTCTCTCTCTCTTGCTTTCTCTGTCTTAGCTAGTAGTAAGAGCGTCCCTTATTGTCCGACTCGTGCTGATAGTTGTTCAAAATACTTAGCTATGTTTCCTCATCTCCCCCTCAACCTTGCCCTTCACCTTCCCCTCAGCACAACACACATACAACATCTTTTCACTTCGTCTGCATTTTTTTTTCTTTTTTTAAGCATGGCATGCGATCACGAAATTAATGAGCAGCAACGTAATTACTTCTTAATGGAAATTGGCCAAAGGAATGAAATGAAAATGAAAATAAAAGAAAAAAAAAAAACACAATGCTTAACGTTACCTGAAACAAGTTACAACCAAAACTCATTGCAACGACAATTTTTGGCCAGAAATTTTGCCTGTAAAAACGAAAGTGAATTCAGAATTAATCGCATGAATCTCTTATATCTGTGAATCTCTTGATTGTGGTTGGCATTTAAATGAGTAATGTGTAATATTCTTGTGAAAAAAACATCTTAAAACAAATCGTTTTTGTTTTCGAGATACCCTTTAAACCTAAAAACTTATTTTAAGTTTTAAGTTTTCTTATCTTCCATGGTTCGATGATATGATCTTCAAAAAATGTTTACATTTTGGTAATATTATGTCAGAGCTCATAAAGCGAACACAAAACATGTAAAATTGTCACTTTTATTGTTATCGATGAGCGATATAAATCGTAGGAGCCATCGAAATTCATTTAGTTTGTGCTTGGATAACTTGAGAAATTATGTTTCTTATTCAAAGTCTAAAGTGAAATGTTTTCTATATAAAATGTAATGTTATCGACCAAACTTATCGATAATTAATAAACTTGTTCTGTCCCTAAAGTTAATAAGGTGCTGTAAGCTATTATCGATAGTCAAGAAGACGATTTAAGCTGTTATCGGTAATTATCGATTGACTTATAAGAAGATAATAATTATAGATTTATCGTGAACTTGTTTTGCCTTTAAAGTTAATAAGAGACTCTAAGCTGTTATCGAAAAGATTTATCGATATTAAGTAAACTTGTTCTGCCTTTAAAGTTAAGAAGAGGTACTAATTGACACGCATGGAATGTCTAAATCAGGTCGACTTTCATTCAAGTATTGAATTTTTTTCGCAAGTACAGAGTATTTTCAAGTTGTGCACACCTTAAACAAGCTCTCATCCTTTGTGTTTTGCATTATGCAAGATGTTGTGTTGAGGGATGAGTTTTCTACGCTACTCGTGTCAATTGGCATGTGATGAAAAGCAGCTTTATGTATGAACGAACCCGTATAGGGTATGACACGTAGCTTCAGATATATGTAGCTCGTAAAAATTGGGTAACTCTATTGAGTAAGAGACGAGATGAGCAAAGACGAGAACGAGACGAGACGCGACGCAACGAGTAGAATGAATATGAAAACAATTCCGAGCACAGAATGAAATTGGGTTGGATTGATTGAAGAAAAAATTGTGTTTGGGGTGTTCCAATTACGTGTCTTCTTTGGCGCCACATGAGGCTGCAACAACGTAACGGAAATCGGAGACAGGTGCGATAGAGGGGCGGTGAGGTGAGGTGTATGTGGTAAACTCTTCATTTTTCATTACTTTTGTTGTTGTTGTTGTTGTTCACGTTTCGTATTCGTAAGCCAAAATGTGCTGCACCGTCATGAGATACATTTAATGGGGCCCCCAACCGATTACATTCTATGACTTTTTATGAGTTTCAGTTTCTCCACATGTGTGCAAACACACAAACACACACACATATATATGTGTATATAGACCATAGACTATGGGCAATCGATCGCTTATCATCATCGGTATAACGCACTCAGACAAGGCACCAGCCAGGGATTACCAACTTCAAATACCTGGCATGAATGTACATACATACATATATACTCTCTTATGTGTGTTTGTGCCGATAAGCAGAGAGTGTGCAGCATGCCTGCCTTTTTATTTTGTGGAGCTGAGGCAAGGGCGGGGGGGCATACGTACGTAAGGCACGATTTGTTGACTTGCATTTTATTGCGAACACAAATTGCAAAATCGACAAAATAGAATTTGAACACGTCTTCCTGTTTTTCTCAGTCTTTCGTTCTCGTTCTCTCTCTCTTTCGCTTTTGTTGCTTCATTGCGTTACGTAACGCAACAAAAGTTTCTGAATTTGTCATGCGCCATCGTAAAGGCAAGCTTTCATACTAAGTTTCAGATACTTACTAAAAAGTACGAGTCAACAAACAATGCTTCTAGTTTTTATTGTGATTTTTGTGATTTTTTTCATTAAGATTCTTTAAAAGATTGGTGATAGATTTATAAAGTTCTCCACCTTCCGGTCTCTGTCTCTCTCTTTCTCTTAATGTCTGCCTATCTCTCATTCTCTTTCTTTGATTCTCGACACCATTTCATTAATTTGCCCTCTTTCCCTTTTAGGGGAGCTCTTGTTCCTCTATCTTTCCTTCTTTTTCTGATCCTACCTTTTTCCTTAATTCTTCCTCGCGAATTTCTTCTCTGCTGCTCTAGTCAAATTTCCCTGGCTTATACCCCTTCTTCTTCACTTAATCTTTCCTTCGCTCTTTCTCTCTCCCCCGTTGAATACATCATTCGATCTTTTTCTTTCCTCTTTCTTCTCTATCTCAAGTATTCTTTTCTTGATTTTCTTTCCTCTTCCTATCTTTCTCTCTGTCTACATCTCTTATTTCCTTTTTCCTATTGATCTCTAACTTTCCTCTTTCTTCTACATCTTTTTCTCTCTCACACTCTATCTATCTCTCTTTGTTCCTTCTCTTTCTAGCTCTCTCCCCATTACTCTCTCATTCTCTTTTCATGTTTCATCATCTTTTTTATCTGCAGACGTCAAGTTTGACAAGATTAGAGCGTTATGCTAATGCGTCTGAACGTCCGTACACCTCGATAGAGTTAACAATAACCGTTATCAGCAAAACAGTTTCATTGATTACACACACACACACACAATAGCACACGCACACACACACGCACACGCATTGACTTGTGCTTTATGATTGAATCTTGCGCAAGATGTGCGTCCAGCTGAAAAAGTACAGTTGAGTTGGACGTTCATATGTATGTGTTTATGAATAATACCGGATGGAACTTAAAAACAGTCGAGCTTCCATATAACAAACTTTCGGATAATTATATTTTCGGAACACTTGCGTTTTGGTTCCTTCAAAAAACTCTTTTGTTTTAAGAATTTTCCCTTCAGAAAAGTTTGTTTCTTGTCCCCTTTAGATTTGTTACATGGAAGCTTATGAATATGAAGTTTCCTAAGAATCTTTCGATATTCAAACTATCGATAATCAAGATTACAGTCCCCTTCAGCTGGGTTATTTCCGCTTCGCATTGTAACACATTTTCTTCTCATTTCTATCGAGCTGTAGCTTTACTTAACTTTTCGTGCTTTAACGATAAATAATCGTATGTCTGTATGTATGAGCCCCACCCTATCACAAGGTGTCAAACCCACACACATATGCCATAAAAACAGATACAAACATAAAAAAAAGAAATACCAAATATCAAAATATAATATATCAAATATCAAATACCAGAAGCCAATACCAGAACAGAACAACAAGCAACAACATTCACAGCAGCAACAGCAACAGTTGCTGCGCAGCTTCGCTAATCTTGGAAAGGGGGGGCGGGAGAGCCGGCTGGATGGATGGATGGGTGGTGGTGGTGTTGTCGAAGTGGAACTGCGACGACGACGGCGACGACGGTTTGATTAGATAAGCGCCATACATCAAAGGCGCAACACAAAACCAACAGCCACGGAGCAACCAACAACAACAACAACAACAACAAGCAGCAACAACAACAAGCAGCAGCAGCAACAGCAGCCGTTCAATCATTTGCGGATGATAAGCGACAAAGGAGGTCAAATCGAAATCGTTGACCAAAAGCAACAGAAAGCCAGGTGCAAGATGGGTGGGGGTGGAGCGGGGAGGGGAGAAGGGTAAAAAGTATTGCAGCTATGAGTAAGACTTGTATTTAGTGTTATCGATTAAGTTTATCGACATACATTTATTGACATAATGACCTTGGCCTTGATGACCATACACAACATTTAATTTCTCTCAGTGTACGACTATGCCACAAACAAACTAGAAATAATATTTTTAACTATTTATGATTATTACGCGTCTTGTGTGTGTGTTAGCCGTGTTTTATTTTTAAACGCAAGCGACGCCGACAGCGACGCCAACAGCGACTGCGACGCAGACATCAATGACGTATTTACTATATAATTATTGTTTTATTTATTATATTCTCGGTTCGTTGGAGGAGCAAGTGTCAAGGAAAACAAATGGCAAACGGCAAGTGGCAAACTGGCAAGTGGCAAAATGTAAACTGTAAAAAGAAAATAATATATGCATGTGAATATGGGAAATTAGCTGCAATTAGCCAGGTGAGCCACGACAACGGTCGAGGATAAGACTAAAAATGTGGCATCAATTATTGATTCCATGATGGTCTAAAGTAAAGAATTTATTTAATCGATAAGCGTTTAAGCTGTCGTGAGCTCAAAAGATATGCTTTCGTTTAACTAACGGTAATTTTATTCAATGACTATCGATAACATTGTCGATTATAGCACCCTAATGTGCTTATCATTGTTTAAAAGTTGATTTTCAAGCTGAAATCGATTCGATAAATGTCGAAATTATGTTTATATTTCGTTTATTTATCGATACTTTAAGTCAGAGACTATCGATAACATGGTCTCTGATGATAGCCTTATGTGCTTAAATTTGTTTTTGAAGTTGATAATAAAATGTTTAACCGATTCGATAATTATCGATAACTTATAAGGACAACTATTATGGATAATACCTAAAAAATCTAGTACCAAATCAAAAACCATTCAATTGTAGGTCTTAAAAACATATCGATAACACAGATCAGTTGCAACGATAACACAAATCGATGAACTAGAAGTACCTTTAATCCAAAATCTATGCAACAGAAGAAAAATCCAATAAAAAAGAAGCATCAAGCTTCTCTAAATTGAAAGTCATTTGAATATTTCTTGACTTTCAAAATCTGAACAATTTCCCCACTATAATCAACTTTCCCTACAGCTTCATTATGGCCCAAAGCAACATTATCATCTCAGAACCAGAAAAAGAAACTCGACAACAACAACAACTAAAACAAAACCATCCGAAAACAATGAAAAAATGAAAATGTCACTGATAGTTAATTAAAAAACAATTTAAACAAATTAGAGTTGAAAATGGAGAGAAGGCAAAGACACAAGAAAAAAGCAGACGACAACAAACACCAAAGCCAGCCCCCAAAATATAATATGTGTAAACAACAAGTACAACAAGCAAGCGGTAGCAGCAGCAGCAGCAGCAACAATTGCTGTTACCAACAGCAACAAAAGCAACATGAAAGAGAACAAAAGATGACAACGACAACAACAACATTAAATAATACGTAAAACGCATTAACAGCGACAACAAAACGCAAAAAACCGTAAAGCTGGCGACGAAAATTTAACAAATTTTCCAAAAAAAAAAACAAAAAACCAGCAGCAGCAGCAACAACAACAAGAACAACAACAACGAGCCCCGCCACACGCTCATTACAATTCAATTGAAGTAGCGTCAACGTCAGCGTCGACAAAACTCACGACACGACACGACACAGCACAGCACGACGCACACACACGAAGCGCGGGCGCGCGTTCAACGACTTTGCCGAAGAAGAAAAACCAAACAGCAGCAGCAGCAGCAGCAACAACAACAACATCAACTCAGGTGTAATCAAAGCGCATAGAGCCAGCCGCCGCCGCCGTTACAGCAGCAGAGAAACAGTCCGATGTCAGCAGCAGCAGAATGAGAGAGCGCACACACAGAGCCATAACAGAGCTTACACAGATAAGTCACATAGATACACGCGCGCAGCCAGAGTGACAGAGAGAGAGAGAGAGAGGCAGAGCGTGAGCGCCAGAGAGCATGTTAGCGCGTGCAAATTGCATGAGAGGCGCTAGCGGCAGCGCAGCGACGTCGCATCTTGCGCAGCAGGAACGCTGATAAATTGCCGCCTGGCAATTGGGCAAAACGAGCAGCAGCAGCAGCAGCGTTGAAGTTGACGTCGACGTCGACGCTGGCAGCGAGCGTCTGTACACAGCTTTTGGCTGCTGTTGTTTCCTTCTCGTTTCATTTTGCTTTTTACACTTCCTTTTTTTTTTGGAACGCGATGAGATTTGTTCTCTCGCTATATGCTATGCTTGTTTGTCTCTTTGTCTGTCTGTCTGCGAGTGTGTATGTGTGTGAACCAACCACAGCAGCCTCTCGGCTGCTGCTGCTGCTATCTCTGTCTCAGTTTTCTGCTGCTGCTGCGCAGGACCGACCATTTACAACTATGTACATATATATGTATGTATGCATGTATCTATGTGTGTTTGTACATATACATCTCTTGTATTGCGCCGCGTGACTTGCGTTTTTGTGATTCGTTTGCTCTTTGCTTCTTCTCTGGCCTTTTCTGCTTCTGCTTCTGCCTCTGCGCATTGATTTTTCTGCCCAGCCACAGAGATACACAGCATAATAATGGGCGGCTTAGTCATAGCCTAATGTTTACATAGAGATGTAGTACATACATAGGGTGTATGTGTGTGTGTGTGTGTATACACACACGCCCGCATTTAGTCAACGAACCACAAAACAGTCGCAGCCACAGCCGCAGCCACAAGCTGCAGATACATTTGCCATTTGCCCATTGTCAGATACATTTTATCGATTTTGGCCTAGACATGGCCATTGTTGTTGTTGCATCCCAGCAGCAGGTTAAACAAGGTTGCTGCGCGCTGTTGTTGTTGTTGTTGCCAGATGAAATCATGCGGGTTGCGGCAGCAGCAGCAGCAGCAAAACTGGCCAATGACAACATCAGCAAGCAGCAACAACAACAACAAAAATTGGGAGCAGCACCCGCAGAGCAGCAAACAGCAAATGCAGCATTGGTCTGGATCTGCGTTGGGTTGGGGGGTGGGGGTGTATGGGGGGATGGTTGATTCACCCCTATAAAATATACAATTGAGCGAGCAGCCCATCCAAAACAGTTTTGGTTTGTTATGTACAATTCTTATGCCTTTTTATTTGGTTACCTGGCAACGCAACACACTTGTGTATCTGTATCCGCAAAAGATACACACACACACACACACACTTACAGAGAGAGCTGAAAAAAGCAACCCCCAGACAAAACGATGTTATCCCCCCACAAGCCAGCCACCCCATGCTACGCTACCCCACAGTCCCCACACCCAACTTTTGTTACAAGTCTTCTTTTTCGACTCTTTGGTCAGACCGGGAATAATACACTGAAAGTTTTTTTAACCTATGTAGATATCGATTTAATTATCAGTTCATATTGATAGCCATAGAAAATGTTTATCGATAACAGTTAAACCATTATTTTGGTAGTTATCGATATGCGATTATCGATATTTACCGGTCGATTATTCATCATTGATCTTAAATTTTGACTAGGCTTGTCGATAAAATCGTAAAAATTCGATAAGATTAGATTGTTATCGATATATTGATATCGATTATTTCTTTATCGAATATTTTAAACTATAAAATGAATCTCTCATCAATTTTTCTGCCTTAAAATTCATAATTCAATAATTTTTCGCACAGTTCATAACCAATAGATAGACAATACATATTGTATCTATGTATGTTGGGGTTCGGGATGAGGGTGATGATGACAGTAAAGGTAGTGGTGAGGAGGTTGACTTCACAGTCAGTCAGTCAGTTCGTCTCCTGAGGTTGTGCCTATAAATTATGCGTTAGCTTGTTATTGATTCCAGGATGATTACAGGTAAGGGAATGGGTAAGGTATGTGAACGAATTAAGAAGGATACCAAAGAAGTAGGACTATGAATTGACAATGCTATGGTTATAGGGAAAGCACACACACACACACATATAGTCATATTTGAGCGATGTATACGTGGAATGTGCTCAATTACATAATGGGTTTAACGAGAAGCGATTTACGAGCAACGAAAAAAAGCTAAGAAAAGGGCCAAACATAACTTATTGATAGCGTCATTTAGTCAATGGACAAGAAAATGGAACTCTCGTTAACCGATTACGAACATATATATAGAGTACAGTCCATAGATATAGCTAAGTTTTAGTTGTATGTATTTTTGGCACCTGATATGGCAAACGCGTAGAGCTCACCCTTTCTAATAATATTGTGACTCATTGCAGGCGGAGGGGGATTTGAGAGTTGAGTCAGCAGCAACAGGAAGAGTATTTAAGTGTGTGTGCGTTTGTGATCCCCATTATACACCATGATCAGTGTGATGCAATCTATTGACAAAGAATAAGAACTGAAAACTTTTGTTGTTGATCACGCGGCACCGAAGCTTCGGTTCCAAGGTGGTTTTTGGAGGTATGGGGGCTTAAAAATCGTTTACAGCGTCTTTAGTGCTAAAACCCCATTGAGACCAGAGACCTTAACAAAAAATCGACATATGTACAAAAAACGTAACCAAAGATAGATAGATAGACAGACAGACAGACAGATAAATAGATAGATAGATAGACACATGTAGAGAGATACTTTTGTCGTTGTTTTCTTGAGCTTTAAAAGGCTCAATGCTTGGCGTCAGGTTTATAAGTTTGTCAAAGACTTTGTTTATACCCATTCTCTATATAGTATTGCCTATCTTGGTCAGTATAATATCTCTTATCTCAGTGCAATAGATCGATAGATCGCTTTTTTGTCGCTTTATGCCAGCTGCCCTCTTACAATATACAGATAATCGCCTCAAGTACACTGCACAAAATTGATTCAAAACTGAATTATTGTAGAGCCGAAAGTTGTAAAATAAATTTAAATAAAGTTCTACTTGAATACAATTTGTATTTTGACTAATTTTACTTGATTTAAGATAAATTTCATTTGATTTTTGATAATGTTTTCTTGTTTTAAGACTGATTGTGCTTAATTTCAATATGTTTATCTCCCATTATATAAAAATTTTTAATGCAAATAATTTTAACTAAAATACAAAATGAATTTCAAGTTCATCAAAACTTTTTTTTTAACACAAACTCAAACACTTTTTGTTCTTTAACTATTAATTTTGTGTTGAAACACTCTTCTTTGTCAAGTTTTTCCTTCAGTGTAGCTCCATAAATGTTCGTCTAGGTTGAAAATAGTGCGGACCTCATAAAATTGGCAAAAAAAACTGATTGAGAGCAAAACACGAAACGCATTTACTTAAAGTGCATTCGAAATTGTTTATTTGTTTACAATGTCGATCATATATCTTGGTCTATACTCTATAAAATCGGATCGGGCACGTGACATTATTGAACGTAACGTCCAAGACGAAAAGACCTGTATAAGGCCATGTGGGAGCCGCACAATAAAGATAAAAGCGAATAGGTGGCCCCGAATCCATTATATGATTCCAGCAACCATGATCTGAAAGAACGAATATGATACGATATCGTTGGGTTGCATTTAAGTTCAGCTTACGATATGGATAACCCAATCTAGACCCCGGATTTTAGCTAAAAAGTTTCAATCTTCAGTTCATCTTGATAAAAAAAAACTTTTTGCATGAGAAGATATACGAAATCTTAAAGTATTTTAGGTATTTATAGATAAAACATATCGAACTGAATCTAATCTCTTAGACCGACATTCCTCTAACATTTTCCTGCAACTTTTTCTACATACCCAAAATATTTTTTCAGTCCGATCGCTACAATGGATCACTTAAATTGATTTCTTGGTCTTGTCAAGATCTACGCCGTACATTTTGCTGCCTCCTCCAAAAAACCTTAGCGTGACCTCGAGTGTGGGTGGTGATTGGGGGGGGGTGGGGTGCAAGAAGATTCGGCGCTACTTCAAGCGTATTTCCAATGGGTCTTATCGCTAATGATGATGGATCGTGAATTTGAGATGATCGATGATTTTGCCAAGCGATAAGAAAACTGAACAAAACATCCGAACAAAACACGAAACTAACTGTTTGTACTGTCGTCGTTGGGGTGCTGGAGGGGGTGATGGTTGGTTTCTGGGAGCGCTTGCGAGTGTGTTTTTGGTGCTCTTGAGATTTAAGCCGACAACAACAGCAACAACAATGATGATTTTAGACATTGCCTGATATCGCTTAGGTAGGAAGGAAGGGGGGATAGGTGGTGGTGGAGGAAGGAAGGTGCCAAGGTGTATTGAATTCCGTACACAGTTTTTTTTTATTAGTTGTTGTATTTTATGTGTGGGATTGCTTTGAGAAAGCGACAGAGAGAGAGAGACGTTTGCTCAATCGTTATCTATTTATTCTTGATAATACTTACCTACTTATACACACACACACACACACACACATAGACATTATGTGCCTCGACTTTGGCTCATTGCCTGATATTTGGGATACGATTTGAGTTATTGCCACAAACAAAATGCTCTAGATATAGTATATATTGTAGATCTGTCTCCGATATCGGAATCGTTAATTCAATTTTGTAAGCAAGCATGAGGCAAGGTCGAAAGCTATATTGTTTCCCGTTTTTGCGGAAGTAATGAGTTCTATTTTTAAATACATTACTTCAATTATCATTTGGCCTTTAATCGTTAATGTTGGTTTAAAGGTTTAGGGGGGGGTTAGGTACGGTGTTTCTTGAGTCCTTATGGAACCATTGGGGCTTAACTGCAAATTCTGTTTCTAAATCCATTAGTCGCTTTATTTTCATTCATATTTTCCTTTCTTAGACAGGATTTTTGATTATTCTTAAGATTTCTTGTTTACATACAGGTCCACCCTGATCTAAGTTCACTTTAAAGTTGTTCCATCTTAAATTTCTTTAAGTAAAACTAAACTTCTTTTTTCTCGCTTTTCTTTTACTTTCTAGTATCAAAACCTCTTTTTAGAGTTTTTTCATCCCAACCTCCTTGAATCGAACCGGTTGCAAGCTCCTCCACCCTATCATTTCCTTATCCTTCTTCTTTGCTTTCGACTCAAAATTGTTCCCATAATTCGTTTGCTTAGTCTCATTTGCGTTTTGCGCTTTCTCCCCCACCCGGCTCCTGTGTGCCTTGTGGCCCGTGCCTTGAACCCCTCGGTCCTAACGGTCGGTTTGGTTGGGAACCGGGGAACCGGGGAACCACCCTCGCCTCACATTGCGAACCCAACTGATTGAATATTCATGTGTTTTTCTTGTGTGTGTTCGTTGTCAATAGTCATGGCAACTATCTGCTCTTATGTATACACATTTATATATATATATATATTGTGTGTGTATCTTTATCTGTATCTACACACACTTATGTATCTCTCCCGCGCCATAGGGACACATCAGGAACAATGGACAAACACGAGTTCTCTCCTTCTCTCTCTCTCTCTTCTGAAAATAAATACAAATAAATGCATCTGCGTGCGCTTTTTATTATTTTACCCGTCCGCTTGCATTTCCCGCTTTTTCCCTTGCTTTTCTTCCTGCTTTTCCTCTGCATTTTTTACATATTTTTTGGTTTTTTTTATCAGTTAACAATAATATTTATTCAGCGCGTGTGACAAACTCGAGTCTGATTCGAGATCTCAATTCTCAATCCCAAAATGCGGTTGGCCTGGCCAGAGGAAGTGGCAAAACTGTTGTTGTTGTTGTTGCAGCGAAATTATAGTCGAAGTTTAATGTACTCTCGGGAAGATCTCATCTTTATGGTCTCTCTGCCTTGGTCAAAAAGTTAATGAAGTCTTTAGGCAAGAGTATCTTTTTGCAAGCTTATTCGGAGTTAAGTAAGAGTTATCTGAGCTGTGGCTGCTGCTTGTTGGTTGTCTCTGTATCTGGTGATGACAAACACACACACACATACATACATATAGTCAAATGTAACCGAAACTTGAGAATTCATAGTAAGGCGAGCTGTGCTGTGAGTAGTATCTGCTATATCCGGCTGTTGTATCTCTTGTGTGTGTTTGAACTGATTAAATTGTTGACACAGCACCGATTGACGACTGTTGACGTTGAGCAACAACAACAACCGCCGCACACCTTGTTGCCAATGCTGTTGTTGGCCAGGTAATCAATACCCAAATGAGCATATGAGTTAACGTTTTTGTAGTATCCGCACCTCTATTTGCACACAGATGATGAGTTATTATCTTTTATTATCATATTTTTTTGTTGTTGTTGTCGTATCGTCGCGAACATCTTTAGGAAAATTTCTACAAAATAAGTTATTATTAACATAATTTTCTTAATAAGTTTTTTATTTTGGAGGAGCTCTATGCATGCCAAACTATAAGATCTTGTATGATCTTCTTCTAAGTTAAGTATTCTTATGATTCTTTGGCTTACATTATACCTAACTTCTTGGCCTACGATGACCTTTCGAAGGAAGCCAACGAGTTTTTCTTGTGAGCTAATTATTTTTGTTGCTCTCGCTCAACAGCTGAAGAAGAAGGACTATGAACTTGATCATTTTATAGTTCAATAAACTGAGTTGAGTTGAGGAAGACAGCAGACAACAGCAGACGGGCCGGCATGTCCTCATTTCGTCCTGGCAACAGTTGAATGAACGCAGCGCAGCACAACAGGGATGAGGTGGCTGTGGCAGTGGCAGTGGCAACAGCAGCTTCTTGCTTCCTTTTGTACCTGTTTCTGTGTCTGTGTCTGTGTCTGTTTCGGTTTCGTTTCGTTTCGGTTTTCCTCATGACGCCGCGGCGACACACGTTTTGCATTCCACTTGAGCGCACATCATCGTCAGCCGTCGGAGAGCAACCCCTAATAAAGAAAGAGAGCGCTGCAGTTGCAGCAAGGTGCATCCTTGATCATCATCCTGTTGTATCGTCATCATCATCATCAACATCATTAGTCAACTGCACCTGTCATTTTGTGGTAAGAGAGCGTCGCTCGCTGCAGGACTTAGAACTCAGCAGCCGTTGGCCTGGCCAAGATCAAGCGTCCAGCGGATCATTGTCTGGCATCAAATTACCTCCAGGACCTGCTCCTGACACATTTCACAGAATCGCCCCAAACGTACGCATTGAGGAGGGTCGTCGATCGATCGCTTCGCTCAGCGTTTTTTCGGATAAAAGTGTTTAATCAAGTGGAAGGCGACAGTTAAACTTCGCTTCGCTTCGGTCAGACACAGAGAGACACACATGCAACAGAAAGGGGGAACGGCGGGGGCTTTACTCACATTTCGGGCCGGGTAATATGAGCCTTGCATCGGAAGTCGGAAACGTGGCGTTCGTTCTTGTAATGCTTGATTGGACTTTGACGGGACGCAACGGGATGGGACTGTTTCCTTCCAACGAAAGCCAAACTGGCTGACAAAAGGAAGCTTTACAAGGCACAACACACATATCCCATGTCACACACCAGCTGAAGATGCTCCCTCCAACAAAGTTTCGCACATTTTACAACATGAATTGAATGCATTTTTCCCTTAAGAATCTCAAAGTTTGGCTTAGAAAAACATGATATACTTAAGACTCAAGAGTCTCGATTTATTGTCAAGCTTCTTGGCCAGCTAAAGTGCCAGTTTCAGACGAAAAATACTTTGTGTCCATTCGTTGTCAATCATTTATTGGCTAATTTCTATAATTATCATAATGAAACCACATTGAAGCGTTCATGGTATTTTCTTCTTGTTTAGTTTTTTGGATTTTTGGGTCAGAATCGTGTGCAGACAACTTTCACGGTCCACCAGTTCGTTGACCATAGCCTCATTGGCCTCTCCATACCATAATGGAGACCATACTGTATCCATACCCATACCTCATACCCATATATTTGTTGTACCCATACATATCTCTATGCATGCTTAATTTCACCGACTTCGTCTCGCATAATGAATTTATTATTAAACAAATCTTCAACGCGCCACACACCACCACAAGTACATATAATTTTTTAATAATGCATAGTTTGTCAATAAATTTCTTTTATGATGATGGGACAACTGTTCGTTTGGCCAAAAAAAAAACAAAAAACTTTTGGAGTATTTTGACTTTGTCATCATGTTTGTGAGTGGAAATAGCAATTCGATTGCTTCGAGAGAAGAGATAAAGGCATTTTATATGGAAAAGTTTCCTAATGTTTCCTTAGGTTTCTAATGAGTTTATCTCTTAGTTTAAATTCTTTTACATTTAAATTTCGTTATTCAAATTTTTTTTTAAAGTTTATTTAACCTAAAACTTTAATAAATAGTACATTTTTTCCAAAATATTTATTTTATTACTTTTTATTTAGATTGAACCTAAAACGATGTTATCGATAACTTTTACTTTTTTTCGATAAATTTGAAAGTTACGCAATTTCAATTCTAGAAAATCTTTTACTCTCAAGAAAGATACCCCAAAACTCTTGAGACATGTATATTGAATATGGATTTTTTGATTAAACTCCTTTAACCATAGCAGTTATCGATATATTTAAAGCAACAACTTGCCATGTAATCACAAAACCTATCGATAGCTGTCGATAAAGCAAAGCAACTATTGGCAGCTTATATACTTCATTTTTTGATACTTATCGGCAGAGAAAAGAAACACTCTTTGATAGTTATCGAAGTGAAGAGCATATGCGTTTCGGTATTTCCAATTGCCTTAGCTTTCCATTCTGGTTTTCTCAATGAGAGACGCGTCGGGCACGATTTCCAAATACATTAACATTGCGATGGGTGCACGATGATGGGTCTCTGTGGTCGGTCTGTGGTCTCTCCTCCTACTACACCTTTCCACCTCTCTCACGATCGACCATCGACAATGGGCTTTGGTAGCTATGGCTGCTGCTGCTGCTGCTGTTGCTGCTGTTGGTCGCCGGTCTTCAAACGCCGCGCCAAATACGAAATCACATCCAAAAAATACCAACAACAACAACGAATATTTGAATCTTACGGCTCAATAAAAGAAAATGTGCGGCAACGTTTATGGTCGTGCCTCGAGTGCCATCGTTGCCCCCAGGTGTCGTCTACCCCCCTCCCCAACCAACCCAACCGACCCAAACTTGGTGATTCTCTTCATTAAAGATTCATGATGTGTGTTTTCTTTTTCTTTCTTTCTTTCAAAAACGCAAAACGTACGCCATGACAACGCCAAACGATGGCGTACCAAAGCCAACCATTAACCAAACAGCTCCAACTGCAGCCACTTCTCGCCCTCCCCTTGGTTTCGCCTCTTCAAACACGATGTCTCGATGTTGATTCGTTGACGACGGTGGCTGCTGCTGCTGTTGCTGTTGCTGCTGCTGCGACGACGCCAATCTTCAA
Source organism: Scaptomyza pallida (assembly GCA_018152965.1). Taxonomy (NCBI): domain Eukaryota; kingdom Metazoa; phylum Arthropoda; class Insecta; order Diptera; family Drosophilidae; genus Scaptomyza; species Scaptomyza pallida. Next base: position 4,713,346 of record JAECXP010000003.1, read on the forward strand.
TAAGTGATGGGGGCTCTGTGTGGCGATCGGTGATCGACGAGTCGATCGGCGTCGAAAGCCAACCAAAATCCAAAAGCTGTTGTTGGAAAACTAACTACAGCAGGAGTGGAGTAGTTAAACGCTAAGATACCCATTAAAAACGTTTTGGGAGTTTTTAAAGTCTAACTCTTAAACAACAAATCTCAAAGGGACAAGAATAAAGTTCTTTATTGGGAAAACTAATAGTTTAGAATAATTTTTTTTGCAGTATTCTGTAAAGCAATTCGCAGTAAAGAAAACTTTTTCCTATGGAAACTTTTCAAAAACTCATAGTTTTTACCATAATTATCTATCTTATGATCGTACGCTGCCTGAACTCAATAATCTTTGATAAAAACTCGTTACTTTTTCTTATGTTTATATGAAAACTTTTCAAAAACTCATAGTTTTTACCTTATTCAACTATCGTATGATCTTACGAACCCTGAACTCAATGATCTATAGAGAAAATTCGTTTCTTTTTCTTATGTTTAGGTCTAGTATACCCTCTCGTATACCCTTTCGCATAAAATGTTTCGTTGCATGGTATGTTTTGTACACATATTTACATACATATGTATAAAAGCAGCGACAATCCGACTTTCTTTTTGACCAAATTGTCGCCACTGTCAAGACTCCAACAATATGTATTCATGCACACCAATGGAGTTAAAAGGATGGGTGGTTAAGGGGAGGGAGCCCATCTATGGTCTGACTGTCTGCGTCTTAGCTGGGAGTGGAAAAGACAAACAGACAGACAAACAGACAGATGGATGGACGGATGGACAATCCAACTGTCGATGGTCGTCGATGTTCGTCGATGCCTTTTCAATGGCTGCAGAGTTGAGAGAAGTTAACTGAGAGCTGAGCTGAGCTATGGCTTTGGCTTTTGTCTGATTGGCTTTTGGCTATGGCTGTGTTGAAAACGGAATTTGGAATTGGATGTTTGTTGATGTTGCTTGGCACTCGAGACATAAGAGACAGAGATAGATATAGAGATTGGAGGCCTTTTGGGGCCGTTGTAGGCCGTTGGCCTAAAATAATAAGAAAATTTCTATATTAAAATGCTTAGCCATGCCTCAGCCTCGCAGCAACTGTTGCTGCTGTTGTTGTCAACAACAAATGTTGTTGTTGTCTTTTGGAAATCTTTTCGTGTGTGTGTGTGTGTGTTATTGCTTAGAGATCTTTTGTGAGTGCGCACATTACCTAATTGCCCGCTTTGAATGCATAATGTTATGGTTGTTTTTGCTGTTGGGCCAACATTAAGATAGGCCTGAAACTGGACAAAGATATCTCAACGGAAGTCCAAAACACTCGCAGCTGACTAATGAGACAAGCTCAGGTAAAGACACCGAAGCTGGCTCAAATCCTTGCGGTTGACATCTTTATCGAAGGTCAACACCAAAACCCACATTTACATTTCTCTCGAAACATTTCTCGATGCATTTCGGACAATAATAATAATGCACAACAGGAAGCACTTCCCTAGCACGAGCACTTAACGCGGACATTAAATCCAACAAAAAACAAAAAAAAAGATAAATAAACTCAACGGAAATTCGATTAGCTTCAGACAATTGGCAATTTTACATACCATATAGATTATTTCTCGTCTACGTTCACGTTCTCATTTTCATTTTCATTCTTGTTCTCATTCTCGTTCTGGCTTTTTTGCATTCATTAAATGTTCATACAACCTTACACACAAAGGAGCGCAGCGGTGGGTATAGTGGCTGCAGGGGGGGGGGGGATAGAGGGCAGCGAGGGGTGGTCAAATTGAGTGCGTATCTCCATAGGCCAAAGTGTCGCCGCTGCTCATTTGCATATAGATCAGCAAGAAGCAACACGCGAAAGCGTTTCAACACCAAACGATCACCGATCGCCGGCCCTTCCCTACCCCATCGACTACTTTTGATGGGGTGCCATGGGTGTGGTGAAGGGGGGACTTTAAAGATGGGGACGTAAAAACTTCTAATAGGAGTGTGAAGACTACAATTCGCTTATAAAAATTGCTCGCAAAGTTTTATTCATAAGATTTTTGAATGGGAAACCCGTATTTTATGATCCATACTTTTTTAACTTCTTTAACGAACTTCTTACTGAGGTACTTTTTGATGGTATTTGAAGGATATTTATCATTTCAGCTGGATAGTTTTAGTCAAGGAAAAGGAAACACATTACATTCAAACCTTTCAACGAAATTCAAATTTTCCACTTTAATCGTTTTAATCAGTTTTGATTAGGTTTTTCCTGCATATAGTCTTATCCCATACCAAATGGAAACCTTTAAGATATAACCATCATTAACTAAGATATCCCAAAGAAACAATTTTCTATGGATATGTTAAATATTTTTTTTTGCTTTTTTCTAGTTAAATTAAAATCTTATAATCTGTTTCTTGTTTAGTTATACTTTCTATCGTTTTTCCAAGGTCTATATAATATAGAATCAGAATTTGATCGCATTCATTTCACTTTTTATTTGAATTGATTGATTTTGTCTTGTGCCTACGTTTTGAAGTGTTTCGAGGTCCAAAGAACAAAAAAAGAGAGCGACACGCGCATTTCTTGTATGCAGATTAAAAGGCACTTTAGACGCAGCTTGTCAAACACCAATGAGACTTGGTCTCAACACTTCTCTATCCTCTATATCTGTGTGTTTGTGTAAAGTCTCATCAATATTCAACGCATTACAATTGCAATAAGTTGCCACATTTGCCAGTGCGCCCAGCCAGCCAGCCGGCCCGTCAGTCGTTCCGATCCGTTCAAATCACCCGGCCATCACATACGGATTTTTATGCTGATTTTGACCCAATTTGAACCCAACAACTTTGTAAGCCCAAAACCCCAACCAAAGCCATTAATACGCAGTGTAATGCGTCTGTCTTTCAGTATTTATCGTTTGATGTTTGTTTTTGTTGTGGATTGCTAACGACACGCGACATGCGATCACACATTAATTCTCATAGCAAAGCAAAGTAGAATCTTTGGGTGGTGTTTATTAATTGAATCTTGCCCATCGTTATTCTCGTTTTGATTATGGTTCTTTATAATTTTCATACTGCAAAATATGATAAAAATGAGGCCAGAGGCTTATCATTAACCCCATCGTAAAGGTAGTGCTTTGTGTTATTTCCTACCATATGAAATTTTAATTCATCGATTTAAATCGATTTCGAATCTTATGCATACTAAAAACTGTTGATTAATCAATCAAAGATGATGAAAATTTGGCGAGAAGCTCATCGATAGCATGTATTAAGCGACTAAGTCGATTTCCTATGCTATTCATACAGCATAATGTTGATTGATCAATCAAAGATGATAAAAATTAAGCGATAAGCTTAGCGATAACTATATTTGCTTTTTGATTCATTGATATATATCGATCGATTTAAATCGATTAAATATTCATACTGAAAAATATTGATTGATCAATCAAAAGCTTATCGATAACCTATATGCCATTTCATTCATCGATTTAAATCGATTAAATATTCATACTGAAAAATATTGATTGATCAATCAAAAGCTTATCGATAACCTATATGCCATTTCATTCATCGATTTAAATCGATAGCTAATGTCCTTGAAAGTTCATCTTATCACCAGATTTAATCATACCCGTTCGCTGTAATTAATCAAAACTGATCTTACCCAAGTAATATTGAAAATCTCCAACCACAACTGATCTTCACACTTGTCAAAACTATTGTTATGATATCACATATATGGTGATTAAACTATTAGCAAAATGTGATCTTTTGTGTGTTGTGGTTGTTGTATATTGTTGCGATTGTTTGTTGCTAAACAGGAACCAACAGGCCATAAAAATAATGAGACAACATCGACACGCAATCCACTTTGGCATGTGACAAGTTCCGGCCATAATGATGAACATCTTTACGATTATGATGATGAATATGGAGCATCACAATGCGCACACAAGAGATAAAGATGACAACAAAAAAAGCCGCCAAAGTCAAACAGAGAGAGATGTTTAATATTTGCTTAACAGAGATGTGATAACCAGAGCAAGAGTTTCTTTCCTCTAAACCCTTTGGGAGGGCGAAGACGACGCAAGCGACGAGTGATCTTTTAACTGATACTTATCTGATTTTTTGGGCCACCCGTTTAGGCCGGGCCAGCTCGTTGTCTCGCTTAACGCTTTGTGAAGCCGCCGAAGTTGTTTAGTGTGTTTGTCTTTTTATTTTTATGCTCTTGTGCAGCGAGCCTAATATTTAATCATCTTCATAAGTCGGCGCATCATTAAAAATATATGTGACATGAACAAATGTCACCAGCTACCGGACCAGTTCCCATTCCTTCATTTATTGGGAACTTGTTACAACTTGGTGTCCTCTTTCCTCCGAACTCTCTCCTGGTGGTCCTCCTCAAGCACTCTCGTTTTCGATTTCGCCCCCAATTGCTGGGCAAAAAAACAAATCAAAGCTGCAATCAAATTGGTATGCAAAGTGCGCATTCCGTCACAGCTACTTGGCTTAATTTGAAGCCGTTTCGTTTAATTGCTGGGCCACATTATGTGACAAGAAGCAGAGCACACACAGGCCCAATTTGTCTACCCCCCCTCCCAGCCCCATACACCATCGCTGTTCTTTGAGTTTTGTGTTGATAATACGTCGGCCGAGGCAAATAACTCATGTAATAAAATGCCAAACTCAACAAGAAAGTCAACACAACGACTTGTTATATACACTTACGAGTTATAACATGATTCTTGTTGAGTTTCACATGATTTTAGCTGTTTATACCGTGATATTATACTAAAAAAAATATCAGCTAGAATGAAAACTTTTGGGACTTAGGACAAAAGTAATTTTCCTAACCTGCTTAATCGAAAATGTTGCATAGTTTTGCCTTACATTCAGCATAATAAATGATAAATTGTCGTTTTCTCTACCCCTTCAAACCCAAAAAAGAAGATAGTGTATATGAAGCCGCAGCCGCAGACGCTGACAAAGTCACAGAGCCGCAAACGTTTTGTGATAAAATAATTAAAATAAAATTAATCTTGCCGTTTCCCACGGTCTCACTCACACACACACACACACAGAGAGTATATTTGCTCCAGTTTTATGTGCTTAGAGTTGTATTTTGGGGGGGGGGGGGGTTAGGGTTTCCATAAAGGTTTCTTTGAGAGATTGTCGCAGTTGTCGCACAATGATTATAAGTTAATTTTATGCTAATTAACCAAAAGCGCAAAACGTCAGTATGAAAAAAGTTTAAACTGGGCTGAGCTTTTTTTTGGGGAGGGAGGGGGGCTGGCTGTGGCATACCATTTTCCATTTTCCCCAATTAGCATGCAGCGTGTCAATTGTCTTGTGGACATTTCTACATAAATACCTAGGCATAGATAGTCACAATTGGGTTTGAGTCGGTTTTTGGGGTCGTAGCTTATCGACTCGACTTGGTTTTGCTCCAATTGCTTAAAGATATTGTTTCATGGCACTTGAATGCATTTGCGGTGGAATATTAAGTGGCTAAACCATTCTTTGGACTAACAAACTAAAGCACGACAACTATACGATAGCAATTCTGTAGTAAGCTCAAAAAAACCTTCAAAAAGATTTAAAGAAACAAAAAACTCTCATGCAATTTTTTTTTCCTTTTTTAGAGGATCCCACAATCCTGCACACCTGAACTTCAACTAGTGAAACCCTATGCTTGCAGATTCCCAAGCGCAATACCATGTCAAAAGGTTAAGAGACGAGCGAGAGAGAGAGAAAGAGAGAGATGAAGTAGTGAGAAGAATCCTGAATTTATCAATTGAGATCGGGTGTCGATTACTAACCGCATACATATACAGAGACCGAAATCAATAAGTCAGAAAAGAAGAAGGCGAGAAAAACTGTAAAACGGGCGACAATAAACGGAAACAATTAGGCACCTGACTTCCTCAGGATGAGCACGTCTCTCCAATGAAACTGAGCACGTCTCTCGGTCGGTCTGAGGGATTCGGATGCATTTCGGGGGATGTTTGAACTCTTGCTTCTTGCTTGATCAGTCAACGATCCGATTGTTGTTGTTGTTGTTGTCTTCGTCAACAAGCTGCTCTGATGACAATGGACAATCGCTTGGACATGAAGATGGTTAACATCGAACGTTGGCTGGGGGTCTAGGAGGGGGGCACACAGACGATCATCCGTACGATCATGCATACACAATGTGTATCATATTTCAACAACGGCGACAACAACGCACCTGATGAGAAAACACAATGAGATACTTACTTGCTTACACATATACCCTAACAAAGTCAAGAAAAAACGAGGCAATGAGAGTGTTGGCAGCAGCATTGGGCAATCACTTGACCTCTTTCAGGATGTTGTTGTTGCTGTTGCTGTTGCTGTTAGTGTTGCTGTTGCAGCACCAGCAGCAGCAACAACGGTACTCGCAAGGTTCAAGTGCGTTGTTGCTGAGCTCAACGACGAGTGTGTGTGAGTTTGTAGATACCCTGTAAACGAGTGGAAGTATCTTTTACTTAAACTGAGTATAAATCTTAATTCTTCTATGTATCTTTGTATATCTATATCTATATATCGTCATATATCGATATCCATAATTTTGAGCCTAGATTCTAGAGAAGCCTTTCTAAGCAACCTTAAGCTTCATCCAACCCTGCGAACCATGACTTAAACTCTACTATCCAATAGTTAAACCCTTTAAACTACAGTTAGCTCACATATTCCCAAGTAGTATGTTTTGGTTTCACAAAAGTTTTTAAAACCTTTCGGTTATGTCACATGGGCAATGCGAAAAACTCCGTATCTGTATCCGAAAATCGTCACCGAATCTGGATTCAAGTTGGAATTAAAATCCGAGCGGTGAATGTCAGTTTGGCATTATGTGCATTATGAGGGCCATTGATGATCCGGCTGGCATATAAATAAGCCTCCCCCTGACAACGAGAGAGAGAGATGGCAATGAAGAGGCTTGAGGCATCCTCACGTTTAACACATAAAATACATTTTCGACCGAAATTTAGTTGACTTTTTGGTAGCTGTTTTGCCTCTTTAAGTGATTCCCACGTTAAGAGACAAACCCGCTACCGCTGAGCGTAGGCGTACATACATACATACATACATCGTACATATACATACATCTTGTGAAGGCCTCTGGGCCTTGCCTAACGCATAAGCATCGCCACGCATCAGATCAGTGTGGATCGGATCGGAATCGGATGCACAGACACAGATCATACACACACACACACACATGCAATTACAATTAGTATGCAGCACAGGCAAAACGCCTCGCTGGCCATTAAATTTGTTTGTTTCTGACGACGACGACGACGACGCAACCGAGAGCGACCTCAAAAATGGCAACAACAACAAACAACATCATCATATTCTTCTCCTGCCTCACATCAAGTACCAATTTAATGGCACAGACTCAAGACGTCTTTTCAAGTCTTAAGAAGAATCCAAAATATCACAATTAGTATGCCACATGCAGCGTCAAGTTGGCTAAAAGGAAATGGCTATTGCAGAGGATCATCTCTCTCTCTCTCTCTCTCTCTTTCTCTATCTCGTTTTCTGCCCACACCTTAACTGGATTCTAAGCTTTATGTTTGACACGTTTGACACTTCGTTGGCTTAAAGAAACATCTTTAGATTCTTGGAATTCAGTTTGCACTTGATGCAAGCCAAAGTGTTTGACCCTAGAGCCTAAGAGCTGTGATTTACTTAAGGAAAAACATAAGGAAAGCAATCTTTGGGCTCGTTTTTTTCCAGCAAAAGAAAGTTTCCAAAGTTTCCTCCGTAAACTTTGTTGGGCAAACTGCCAGCCACAAATACAAAATGCTTCGATACTCGATAGACTCGTTGAAGCCGTGCCTAATCTGAAGAGCCTATTTAAAATTCTAAGAGCAAATCCCAGAGAAAAAGAGAGACACACAAAGACTTTGGGTTATGGGTAATGCTTAATGGTTAATGGATAATGGCTTGCCGCCAAAGTGCGGGAGAAATTATCAAAGTGAAAGACGACATCGAAGACAGAAAGACAAGGAGAAGAACGTAGTTACGAGCTACAAACTTGGACATTGTAAGAGAGAGAGAGAGAGTGAGTGTGTGCGAGTGAGTGGACATTGCGACAGGAAATGCTCTTTCGCCTCGATCAATTTCCATAATTAAACGGACGCAGTCAAGAAGACAGAAGAAGAAAGACATTGGGTTTTCGTATTGTAGGTTAAATGGGTTTGTTGGCCCCCCCTCAACACTAAGTAGATATTAGCTATTACTTTTATACATATATATTGTTTATAATTGTTTTAATTGAATTGTCTTGTTTAGCAGCTTTTAGCAATGACTTCGATTTACTTCTGCACTCATAAGCGCTCTAATAACTTTAACATTGATTCTTATGAATTGACTTTTAATTGAACTAAAAATGTATATACTACGTGTAAGAATGTTCTATGGATGTTTGAGAGTGTGTGCTGGACGAAAAGATACTCTTTTTGGCGGGATTTATAGAAGAAATTTCTTATTTTCCCCAAGATTATTGATAAATAATGCAAAATGCTGTGCTTAAGATAGTATCTAGGAAGTTTTCACGCATCTTCCATATTTCTTCCTTCGAAAATTCAACTTTTACTGTTCGATTTTATCCTACAAAGATTCCTTTAAAGCGAAACCCAAGGAAATTCATTATTTTTTCATCATTGTTTTCTTCACATCATATAAAATCTTAAACCTTTCGAACAAGCCCAACCCAAAATCCATCTCCAGCTCACTTTAAATTTCTTAAAAACACATTTTCTTTCATATTTTACAGGGTATACATTATTATATGGGGGTGTTAGCCCTTGACTTGAGCTGCAATAAAAAAAAACATCCATCGATTGCTTCGTTGGTTTTAACCAAGGTGCCGACAATGATTTACTTAAGTATAGATACTTTTGGCGGCTGCAGCTTTTCAAAGTCTTTATTCTCAGTGGGTGGTTGGGTGGGCGGATGTCGTCTATACACACACACACACATAGCTTTGCTTGTTGGCATTGCATGTGCAAATGCGAAACGCGTTCAAGGCGAACTTCGAACTCGAATTCGAATTCTGTGAGAACCAATAAACCAAGAACAAAGAACATTCGACTTCTGGCCAATTAGAATTGGAGTTGTGTGGAATTATTGGAACCAGATTCTACAATGACTTTAAATGAAGTTCGAAGCATTATTTTGTGTTAGGGGAGTATTGTTATCTTTGATTCTACTCTTTGCATCTGCTCATTTCGACCATCTGCATATATAGTATCTATATAGCACACCCATTGAAAGGTTTAGCTATCCCCTCTCCCCCACCTTTAACTCCACAAGCCGTATAGACAAATGTTGATCTATGATTCGAAATTTTTTATTGACAATTTAACCCAGTTGGGACTGTATTTGTGTCTGTGTGTGGGTGCTCGATAAGCTGGCCAAATATTGAATCAACTGAGTTGAGTCCCGGGATCGGATGGGATCGGATCGGGTTGGGTTGGGTCTTCGTTCCTCTCTGGAACACCTGCATGTTGTGTTATCTCTTATCTCAGCGAGTGCCAGAAACGTAAAAAACATTCGAATCGAATTTGTTTGATGTCTGTCTTTATTATTATTATCTATGTATCCATGCTGCAAAGGCATCGAGGCATCGAGAAGGCATCCCAGGTATATAACATCAGATCCGTGTGAATATATGTTTATGGTCCGTTATCTTATCGCTTTTATTTTGTTATTTCTTTTTTTCGTATTTATGACGCCTTGAGAAACGAAAGTGTTGAAGACTCTCAGTCCCTCTCGCTCTCTCCCTTTCCCAGTTTTTTTTTTTTTTGTAATCTTTAAAGATCACAGCACACGAACACAGAGCATATCATCCGGACGGATGTGAGCATTACTTTTATGGATATTTATGTGGGGAACGTGACAGTCGTTTGACGCTAACAACAACAACAACAACAACGAGAAGCTACCAAAAACCATTTCGAAACCAGTTAAAATAAAAAGAACTCTTTGCTGTTTGAAGAGTTCTTTCATTGATGTTGTCGTTGGTGTTGTCGAACGCCAGTCGATTTTTAATTTCCAGTCCAGGAAATCCTCAACCCCAATCCACCCAACAAATGTTGGGGGAATTTGTTAGCTCAGATCAATCATAATGCTAACTGTAAAGAGTTCCTCATGGTAACAAGCGTGTGCACACCAAACTACAGAGCTTCCCACCAAGCAACCTTAGCTTCATCACCGAACGTCCCTTATCCAATTACTATATATAAAAAAAAGCCCCAAAAAAGTATTAAACGAGCAAAGAGAAACACAATGAAAACATATCTCGACACAATTATCTTAAGCACACTCAAATTTGAATGCCCTTAAGGGATTCAATGATATAAGATGATATAAAAAAATAATATATCATTTCTTAGGGATTTTTTTCTAGATTACAAACTTAATGTATTTTAAAACATAAGCTATGGATGTTTGGGAAAACTCTATGAAAAGAAAGCTTTGGTTTTTTATGGAAATTAATCGATTTTTGTTTAATACATATCGATATTTGGATAACCCTACACTGTATAGTTACATTTCAAGCTCCATTTTTGCTTTAAACACTTTCTTCAGCATTTTTCACAAACTCATTTATCACCTATGCCTTTTAAACTACCTTTTTCGTTAAGTGTATGCAGCCTCCTGACGTAATATTTCAGCATCGTCTTACCATAGCGTGTGTGTGTTTGGAGAAATCCGAGTTCTTGAGTTCCAAAAGTCTACAGCCAAAGTCAGAAAGCGCAAGCTTAGCAAAAATCAAATCAAATAAAAACGTTTTGCACACACGAAAGGAAACCTCTTTTAGTAATGAGCTCTGTGGCATTGAAAACGATCGCTTTACCACAGCGACAAGGTCACTTATAATATACACATGCATATACAGAAATACTATATTTATTTTGCCTTGGGTTATAATAAAACAGTTTTTGAATCAAGAAGTTTGATATAACAAAAATTAAAAAAGTTCTGAAAGTTAGTATTTTGTATTTAAGAGATAAAAAGTGCAGAGAACATTCCCATCCAACTTTATCTACCTATCACTGAAGATTCTTACCCCAAAGATGTTAACCTAAAAACTGTGGAAAGTCTGTCGATTATTAGTTAACTAAAGCCAGATATTCCATAAAAGAAAACCTTAAGTTTGAAGACAATAGAATCTGGTAGATACTAAATTTCTTAAACTGAATATATTATATGAAATTTGCATGTGTTTCTTGGATATCTCAAGATGTTTTAGGGAAACTCCAAGAAGTTTTCTAGAACGAATAATTATACGTTAATAATCCTTTGTTCCATTGTCGAACCTTTTTTTAAGGGTTTAACATTCTTAATTTAATAGCGCCTTCGTGATTACATATGTATAATTCAACTTATCTGCTTTGATCACTGATCATACTTTGTTGTTGTTGTTGTTGTTGCAATCTGCTGTTGTTGTTGTTGTTGTTGTAAGACAAAGTAGCCCAATCCAAATGAAAATGAAAATGAAAACTTAACTCGAAATCATAATAAAAATCTTGGCGTAAATGCAAAAAATTTGTGGCGCATGCGCAACCAGACACAGCAACAACAACAACAACAACAAAATGCAACGAAGCTGCTGCCACCCATTCACCCCACCCTTCCTGCCCCCCTTGCCACCCCCTCTCATCAGCACTTTCCGCAGCTGCCGTGTGTAATTAATAAAAACAACAGGCAGGCAGTGAGCAACGCCTCCCCGCCCCCCGCCCCACTTCCCCTCGCCCTCTTGATTTAGCCACATTGTTGCCGCCTTCACAGTCGCGCGATGAGCCAACACAATTGTTGCTGGATTTTTTTTAACTGCCGTTTGGCGCGCACGACGCCGGCACGCGCTGCAAAACTCTGCCGGCGTCGACGTCGCTGTCAGCATTTGTATCTTGTAGATACAAAAAAATTGCATCGCATTGACGCTTCTGTTTATGTGTGTGTGTTTTTATGATTAACGCTCGTTTCGCTTTATATAATCACAACAATCACTGCACATGGGCGCGCACTCCAAAACCAGCTCCAAATTTACAGCGAAAACAACAACAGCAACAACATTTCATAATTGAAAAATGGCGCAACTATGATTTTGGCTGCTCTTTTTGGTGCACCCTCCTCCCCTACCCCAACTTCGTCACTTACACATCCAATCCATCCATCCATCTGTCCGTCTTTTTAGTACGTCTTTCAGTCCGTGTTGCATGTTTGATTTTCGTTAATGCAATGCAACATCTTTTAGTAGTTGCTGCTGTTGCTGTTGTTGTTGCTGCTGTTGTTGTTGCTGCTATTGTAATTAAACAGAAATGCAGCAACTCAAACCTTTTAAGAGGAAGTATACCACACAAACGACGAGGCATTAAAAACTATGAAATATGTATATATAAAAGTTTTTTACAATATTTGACTACCGGCATCGGAGTCTGGAAAATGAAGTAACTGAAAATGGGGAAATGCTTAAGCGTTCAAGATAAAATATTAAGAAAAAAATATGGTTATTGAAAATGCTTAAAAATGTTTGAAACTGGAAGTTCGAAACGAATGCATTATGTTTTCAAGAATTTTATACTATACAAATCAAATAAATAATATAATATCTCAATTTAGATAAACTTTGTTAGGATTGAGAGATCAAGAATATTAAAATATTTTTAAAGACTTCTTAAAGGGCTCTTTTCGATATCGAAAATATGTCGCTTTCTGTTTTTAAGTTCGTTCCAATAATAAAATGATAAAAAAAATATTCTATTTTAAGGATCATAACTTTATTTTAGATTCTTGAGATAGATTTATGGCATTTTAATGTTTAATCCTTTATGATTTTACAGCCTAGATACTAGAACGATGAACTTATTAGTTTGTATTATTATTTCTACACTTTTATAACTACATCATAGACAAATCGATAACCTTACCACTAAATACAATAAGCAATATGACCATGAAACATAACATATCAACAATTGAATTAGAAAGATTTATATCTCTTTTGCTTAATATGGTCAAAAATTAAGCCACATTTATGTAGTGATGACAGCTTCTGGTTATTCTCTTGATTTATCCACAGTTTATTTTGTGTTCTGGGTGTGGTGACCTTCACTTTGAAGATGGTTAAAGATATAATCATGCAAGGTTCCCAGCATTGGCGCTCAGTTCAAAAGCCTGGCAAAATGGAAAATACACAAAAGACAAACTGAAATACATCTGACACATAATTAAAAGTTTCTTTGTTAAATGTTGTTGTTTTTTAAGTTGTTTTGAGTTATGGCTAAACGAGACGAGCTACAAGCTTGGACAAGTTGGAGAGTGTACTAACGGAAACTGTTGACCAAGCGACCAAATGACCGCTTGTTGCTGTTGGCCAGTTTTCTCAATTTTTTCGGTAGCTGTTTGGGGTTTGGGGTCAGCTCGGCTAGCTTTCATCTAAACCATGTACATTATGGTGTATCTCTTTATTTCTTTATGGCTATAAAAACTGTGTGTGTGTGTGTGTGTGTGGAGTGTGGGGCGCAGTTTAAGCGAAATGACAAACACATTGGGTGGGTCAAAAGGTGCTGAGAAAGAACTCGGAAAGTCTGTGAAGATGCTGAAATTTGTAGACCCCAAAACTTGTTTCGTTTTTAGCGATTTTTTCTTTTGGGTTTTTTGTGGAAATGAGAATGAGAAGAGTTTGAGTTAACTAATTGGGTGACAGCTGTGTTGTATATGTAGCTGACCTTTTGGGAACGGCAGGAGTTTGGCGCGGTAACCCAATTAATCGCATGAAAATCCGTATAAGCCACCACCCCAAACAAGACAAGACACTTTTTATAACACGCAGCATCTTGTGGCCAAAGCTAAAAACAATCCATCGTCCAGCATCTTGATCTACTTTCACGGCAGGCGACCCTAAGGCTTCCTTACTTGAATGTTCCCTGAGTCAAAGGGTTGCGAACTCATAAATCAACAATGAACTATAACAAAACAAGTAAGAAGGCTCTAGTCGAGAAATCCCGACTAGGACATACCCTTAACCCGATACTTAACGCTTACAGTTACTTATGTGTGTTAAATCAGTGACCAATATGACCAAACTTCAATCTGCGATATCTCCGGTGTTTCTGAACCGATTTTGATCAAATTTTTTTAATGTTCATTATTTTATCCGTAGTTTCAAACCTCATTTTCACAATTTTGAAATTCAAGATTTTTTTGTTATCGATCACATGTGTATATCGAGAACCAGAAGTGTTATCGAAAATTTGAAGCAAACTTGATCTTCTCATGGTATAGGAGAGCTTAAGTTTTAAGTTTAAAGTCTCTAGCTTTTATAGTCTCTGAGATCGGCGCGTTCATACAGACGGACAGACGGACAGACGGACGGACGGACAGACGGACATGGCTAGATCGACTCGGCTGTTGATGCTGATCAAGAATATATATACTTTATGGGGTCGGAGATGTTTCCTTCTGTCTGTTACATACATTTGCACAAAACCATTATACCCTTATTTACCCATTTTATGGGTTAAGGGTATAAAAAAACCAGTTTAGCGGCTTAATCCTACCTTCCTTACAACCTTTACTTACGTGCAACGACTTCTGGCATCAAGGGTTGTTCCTCTGCCTTTCGTCACGCTGGACTGACGCTGACCAATGTCGAGGCGAAAAAAGATGAACTTTCTAGCTCGAAATTAATTGAATATGTTTTGCAGTTGAACTCTTGATCTAGAATCTTGATCTTCGAAGAGCATTTCATTAAAAATGTCCATCGGTCATCATCCCTGTGAACTTTTGCAACCTTCAGGCACTAGAGGGTTGCTGCCCCTGCCCCTACACCTAAGAAACACAATAAAACATGGCACATTTTGGGTTAGAAAATGTCAGTTTTTTCAACCATTTACCATTTGCCCTTTGTGTTTATTAAGAGATGATACTCTAGAGTCTGGACCAATGCGATTGTCGGATGCAGAAAAATGGCGATCTATGGTCTTGGTCTTAGTCTTGATTACTTCAACTATATCGGATGTAACAGATACTTTCTACTCTCTTTGTTTTTCTTTTCTTTCAAACTGACCGTTAGATATTTTTGTTGTTTTCCCTTAATCCTAAAGCAAACCTGTCCTAGCCTGGACGGGCTTGATCTAATTTTGGACACGTCTCGTTTTTTGTGAACGCTAAGAAAACCGTTACTTCTTCACACAATGCCCCAGGGAGGAACTAACTGCCGTTGCCCTTGTTATTCTACTTATTTGCCTGTGTCTCGTGTGTGTGTGTGTGTGTGTGTCCTGCATACCTGCCTGAGTGTCCTGTGCCAGCTTGTATGTCCTGTCTATTCCGCGCTCTTCTTTCTCTTATTCTTCTTCTTCTGCTGCTCAGTCACTGACCTTATTTCGATCGAAGCCAAGCGAACTTTGTATTAAAACTAAAAAAGGCTTGCTAAAGTCCAAGAGAGAGATAGAGAGAGAGGAAGAGAGATGAGGATGAAAAAGAGAAAGTAAAAGGATAACTTGAGTCTTAAAGAAATCAATTGGAATATAATGCAAGCATCGAATATTTATGATTTAAGACTTTATTAAAGAAATCCTGAATCAATCCCAAAAAATTTAACTAGTGAGTTCTATAAAACTTCTGTTTGTCATAACTTTGTTCAATTCTAAACGATTTTCTTGTAACACTACCTTGAAAGACTTGGTTTGACCTCTTAAATAATACTGCATTAACATCTCAAAAGGCGATTTTACTTGTTATCATCTTAAAGATTTGTTACAGGAATTCAATCGATTCTGAAATGCGTAACAACAAAAGTCATGGTTTGACCTCTTTAATTATTCTGCATTCAAATCTAAAAAAATAATTTTTTCTCGATTTTCATCCCAAATCTGGTGACCAAACTTAAACAAAAATCTACTTAGAACTGTAAAAAGCTTTTAGTTGTTTTACTCGATTTTTAAAAACAAAACGTCAAAAGTTTTGGCTCGGGCTGTATAAAAAATACTGCATTTAAATCTGTATATGAGTCTTTTCTTGATACTCATTCCGAAAAAGTTACCTAAAATCGAGCTGGGACTCGGACAATACTTCCGATTACCATGATTTTTTTAAAACTAATCCGATTTTTAAATGCAATACTATAAGGGTCTTGGCTCGAGTCCTTAAATCAAACTGTACAAAAGTCTGGAAACTCGATTTTTATTGATTTTCATTGAATTTGCTTACATTTTCTCAAGATCGTATGTGCATCGTTATCATATATGCTAGTTCCTAAATGCATTACCATTTTCACCTTACTGATCCCAAGTATCTTAACTCTGGCTAATCAAGCGGAATTAAGATGCGATAAACCAAAGCTAAAATATAACCAAGGTTCAAACACTCATTAACCCAAAAGGTAGGGATCAGGCAGAGGCCCATCATCAGCGAACTCGCTTCGACCGATCCATAAATTATCATTTTAACGGCTACACACTCACTCACACACACGCACACACACATTGGCCGAAAAATTACGCAGTCATAAAACAAATTTAAATCAAGTAAAGAAGATTCGAGCGGGATCAAATTGTAATACGCATGTTGACCAAACGCTACGCATTCAAACTGGACATTTGCCATGAAATATGAGTTCAAGACGGGTGAGAGGGTGAGAGGGTCGGGGGGTAGTCGGGGCTTGGTCAAGCGTGTAATGCCAAAGGATGTGAGAATGTTAGCTAGACCAGTTCCTTAGCATAGTATAGAATATATATGTATATGCATCGGCAATTTCACAGCAGCAAATCAAGATGATCATTGACCAACCCAACTAATATTCAAATGAGGTCAGGACCGGATCAGTTCCGAGTAGCAAGAGCTGGCAGCCGTAAATTAACAGGCAACTGACCATCGAATGCAACTTGGCTTGGCAAAAGGGTTCCGCGAAACGAGCGCAACTCATTACAATGGGAGCAAACGGGGCAGAGGGCACGGCACAGAGGACGGCCAGAGTGCAAAAGAGGGTGCAAGAGGGGACTCAACTCTAAGATGGGATAATTCAATACAAGAGAATTGCATTGACCCAAAGACGGACGGATGGCAAAACCACCCTAAGACGCTGAAGCTGCCTTCTGCTGGACACTGGTCAGTGGCACCGAATGACCCTCTCTCTCTCTCTCTCTCTCTCTTTCACAGCTACTTAGTGGCAGCCGCCGAATGGCAAAGGTTCGAGGAGTTCGAGGTTCATTTGCATTTGAGCGCCTTCGTCTATTTATTTATTATTATTATTTTAGTTTTGCGATGGGAACCTTTTCTCGACCGTTGGTCAGTTCATCTATTCTTCTTCTTGATCTCTATCTCTATCTCTTTCGTGTGTGTGTGAGTGTGTGTGTGGCTCAAGTGCGCATTGTTTGGGCGCCGCCTTTTGTTTTCATATGTCATGTTGGACAGGACACTGGAGCGGGACACTCTGGACAGCAGGAGCAGCGAACTCGTTTTGACCATCATCAACCAAAAATATTATAATAAGACATCGTATTTCGCGGCAATCAAGAGTCACAGCTGTATGCATGAGGTTGTACTTTCCCCTTCTTCTCATTTTTCTTGTGTGTGCCTCCTTACTAATTATATGCTTTGATTTTGCATTTTTGGCGCCAAATATGATACATTTGTTAACTTACGATAGCTAGAAACATTTTCTTAGGGATATCACAACGAAACTTTATAAGTTGCAGTCTATTGTCGAATAGATTTTACATTCAAGATATTAAAGGATCGTTTTTTTTCGGAAGACGAAGAGCATGAAATGATAAACATTCTAGTCTTGGGAACTGCTGAGCAATCTTTGAGGAAATATAATAGGAAATACAACCCAGTAGTAAGAAATGTTTAACAATCTTAAAGGAAATATTCCAGGCTATCCCACATCCAACGATTTGGAGATATGAAATCGTGCATAATTTTGTTTAATTTATGTTACCAGCTTCAGAAAATATGTGCATCATTAGGATACGTATTGGGCTTTGATAAATCATGATGACTTTTCGCCACATGATGTGACCTGAACTTTATCCGCACACAAATGCCAAGTTAATTGCTTCATTTCACGCAGTTGATGTTCCAAAAGACGAAGGTAGTCAGAGCCCAACCCAAAAACAAAACACCCCAAAACACATCGAAGTCAACAAACTGAAACTGAAAAAATGAAACTGAAACTGAAGCGTCGTCTGGTCTGGGATGCAGCATAGGAGAGGGTGGAAGTGAGGGCGTTGGATGCATTATATTATGCTTAATCGTGACTTTTAACGCTCGCTCGCCAAGGGGTTGGCATTAGGGTGGACCAAAACAGGGTGTGGCAAACAAAAAAGCATCTGCCGGCAACAACTAAATAACCAACTACTTAACAAACTAACTGAGTGGAATAGAGTCTGGGTTTGGGTTTGTCTGTCTCGTCAGACGAAGTAAAAAATCCCCGAGGTGCTGGCATTTAAAAATGCAGACTTTGCATTTGTGGTAATTGCATTTATCACGGCAGCTGAGCTCTGCTTCTACTTCTTCTTCTTCTTTAGTTATCTGTGGCACTCCATCTTAAAGAGTATGCCTCCCATTCTAAACATGGGGGATGTGCCAGACAGACAGACATGGCTACACTACACACATGGATGGGGAAGTGGATCTTTCGTTCAGCCGATAAACCCACAAGTCGACCAGGAAACGGTTTCTTCTCTTCTCTTCACTTTTTTATATGTTTGTTTCGCATTTTTTACGCTACAGAGCATTTCTATATATCTTAAAGCAAACATATATATACTATTATATATATACATAATAATGAAAATGAAAACGAGATAAAACGCAGCACTAAAAAGAGGAACAACAACAACAACGAAAAATCACATACAATAAATGCAAGCAGGCGGCAATTATCACGTGCAAGCCATGAAACTGGTGCACACAAGGAGAGAGAGAGATCCAAAAACATATATGGGGTAAGGAAGGGGAGACGCAGCGGCAGAAGATGGTTAATGTTTACGGCAAGAAAGGAAAAGTAATTGTTGCTCGTCGTAATAATAAGTAAGCAAATTACCAAACCAAACCAAACCAAACCGAAAGCAACTCTGATTTTTTGTCTGTTACTCGACCAAACCAATTGGGGAGATTCAAGTTTAATGATCCATTGAAATGGTGCTACAAAAGGAATAAAACTTCATTGAATGGAGCTTAAGGATGTTGTCTTTATATATAGAAAATCTGTAAGAAGTTTAAGTAAGAGCTAAAAGGGTTTTCGGATGTTTGGAAATTCCAAGTTGGAATCTATATTCATAAGGGATTAAAGAGTTTATGTTGTTGTCTTTAAAGTTCCAAGATCTGCTTTACATAATGGATAATAGATAAAAGAGCTTCCATGACCTGCTTAACTTAGTATAAAAGACCTTATGTTGTTCTCCTAAAGGTTCCAAGATCTGTTTAACATAATTTTAGATACTTGAAGAGAGATCCAAGTTAAATAACCCATTGAAATACAACTACAAACGGTTTAAAGGTCTTAATCTTGTCTTCTTATGTAGAAGGTCTAAAAAATTGTTCAGATGTAAGAATCCCAAAAAAAAATAAGGGATTAAAGGCCTCATACTGTCGTCTTAAAGCCTCCATAATCTATTTTTCAGTAGTTAGTTAAAGTTTTCAAGACCGATCGGGATTTTCCCACAAATTTGGCGTCTAGTTTTCCCACGCGCCGCTTAGCTCTAGCCCCAAAAAAAAAAAAACAGAAAACAGAAAACTTATCATTCAAAGCTTTTCACTCCCGCATAAGCGCGACTCCACAGACTAGCCAGACCTGGACTGAAGAAGCGCCTTTCTTGTCCTCTTTCACTTCTTCTCCTCTTTTTTCTGTCTTGCTACAAAAAAAAAAGGTGCTGCTTTTGGATTTTTCCCGCCAATTGCGCAACGAAGCGAAGACAACTGCCAAGATATGTATGTACATATGCCTTTGCCTGCCCTCGCTTACATTCAGACTGCCTGTCACTAGGTCTGTCTGTCTGTCTGTCTGTCTGTCCATTCGGTTGATAAGACCTAGTGCCTTGTGTAACGGCTGGATTGTTGTTGGGTTGTGCGCCTGTGGCTTACTCGGCTACTCTGGACAGACCAGAACAGAACTCTTTCACAGCTGACGCATTGGCTCGTTCCACAATGCCAGATTATGGTAGAGAAGAAGCATGCCCTGACAAATCAACTGGATCACTCAAGCGTTCCTACCTCCTCCCCCAACCACCAGCACCACCTTGATCAAAGTTGATGAAGAAGCACCACAAATGACCCTACTTCAAGTTGACCAGCTGCAAGTACGGCTCCTTGCAACTTGAACTCATTTCTGGTAAGGCGACAGTATTTATTTTGTCATCTTGATAATTAAAGAACAACATTGCATGTGGGTTGCACTTCTACCCTATCTAAAAAGAGGGTAGGGTCTTATGTGGGCTTGCAACTCTTGTCAATGTCTCCTAGCGAAAGACGCACACCTGACCTCTGGTCGCGCACCACAGCACCACCACCACCACCAGCACCATCTCGATCGTGATCTTGATCTTGATCAGGGGTCGCACAAACAGCAGCAGTACCAAAACTGCATCACAACAAAATGCAGCAAGAACATCTGTGTGTGTAGATATTTCTTTAGTTTAGGGACAACGGAAGAACAGCAAGAAATGTCATGTGGGTTCATCGTGATGATGATGATGATGATCAAGGGCCAAGGGGCAGGGCACGTGCCCTCTCAAGCGAGAAATGCAGCTACGAAACGAATGACTAGCCAAATGACGAAGATGCCTCAACGATGCAGCAACGATGGGCCTTCTGTTTTTTTCTTTTTTTTATGTTTTGGTTGCCGCCGTTTCGGCATATCGGGCCAACATTAAGAGTTCTTCTTGCCGCTCTCCAAATGTGTGTGTGTTGAGCACGTGTCGTGACACGAACACGAACACGAACGAAAAGATAGAGCTAAATCTAGAGGGATCTTAAGTTAAAGGTAGATAAAGGTTTCATTAGCTAGCTCAATTTCACAGAGACGTCGAATACTAGGTAAGGTCCGTATATAGTCGGAATAGGATAAGAAGAGCAATGGAATGGGATAGGATACCTAATAGAAATTTCCTATCATAGGAAAAGGATAGGAAAAGGATAGGAAAAGGATAGGAATAGGATAGGAATAGGATAGGAATAGGATAGAAATAGGATAGAAATAGGATAGAAATAGGATAGAAATAGGATAGAAATAGGATAGAAAGAGGATAGAAATAGGATAGAAATAGGATAGAAATAGGATAGGAATGGCATAGGAAGGGTTAAGAATATGATAGGAATATAATAGGAATAGGATAGGAATAAGATGTAATTGGGTAGAAATGGAATAGGAATAGGATTGCAACTGGATAGAAAAAGGCTAGAATAAGGAAAGGAATAGGAAAGAAATAGTATAGAAATGGGATAAGAATATGATGGGATTAGGAACGCAGCATAGTAAAGTTTCTCCTTGAAGTATTCTAGCACGAATTATTTTATTTTTTATTTATTATTTTTCCTCGTGAGTTTCAATGTCTGCTCATCTCTAACCTTGCATCATTCATTGGTATTATGTACAATATATATAAAAGTATACCTTTTTTTGTGCCCCCCTCCTACTACAAGCAACAACTTCTTCTTGGCTAACTTCTGCACTCAGCGCCTGCACTTCCGGCGCTGCGGTTCACTGTCTTCCTCAACCTTATTCTCTCTCTCTCTCTCATCATCATTATCATCATCATAGTATGTAGTGTAGCATTTTCTCGTTGTTGTACTTAACTTCGTTTTCTTTAATTGCTATACACAAACACACACATATATAGTTTCCTCCATGGACTATCCTGTTTTGGTCATTTTGTTCCCGTAGGTTTTTCCCTTATTTTTCTTATGGCATCGCCTTGTCGCTGTTGTCTTCTTTATTACAATTGGGGTTTCATCGTTGTTTCTTCTTTCGCCTTTTTTTATTATTTCTTCTTCGTTTTCCTATTAAAACGTACCCGGGACATTGCAGCTAAATTAGATTAAGCAGTCATGCACATGTCTCGAGTTGCATTCGATGGGGACACTTTGAGCCAACAGCAGGCTAACAACAACAACAACAGACTGCAACAAGACCTATAACTACATGCACAGTAGTTGGTTGGCTAAAAGGGTTCTTAGACACTATTCGATTGATTAATTCTAAGGCTCCTACTGTATTTTGATGACAGCGCGGCAACAACAGAAGTTTTAATTGCGTCAAGGTGATGAAATGTTTAGCTCTAAGCCAGTGATAACCAACAATGCAGCATATGGACATATAGAAGATTAGCAGACGTTAGTTCAAGGCAAAGGACTCGATTAATACAGAGATATCCATCTAAGCGAAGGGAGGGAACTCGTGCTACATAAGGAATCAAGCTCTATTGAGAGGGGCTTGAGCATGTTATCTTTATCATTAGAAGATCTGTTAAAAGTTTTAGTAAAAGCAAGAAGAGTTTTCGGATATTAGAAATCTATAATAATGGATTAAAGTGTTTATGTTGTTGTCTTAAAGGTTCCAAGATCTGTTCAGAATATTCTCAGGCAGAAGAGATCCAATTTTAGTAAAAGCTAGATGCTAGGAATCCATAGTTATATAGGATAAAAGCCCTAATCTTGTTATCTTAAAGGTTCCAAGATCTGTTAAACATAATTAAAGATACTTTAAGATAGATCCAAGTTAAATTACCCATTTTAAAAGTACTACAAACGGTATCAAGAATAGCTCTTAACCCTGTCTTCATATAAAAAAGATTTTGGTTAGGATAAAATTTTTACAGAAACGAATTGAAGCTAGATTTCGTTAATTCTACAGGCATGACTATTCCACAAGAAACTATCATAGATAAATAGTTCATGCTCCTAGTTAAAGTCCCTCTCGCCCTTCCCTCTGTATGCAGTCTAGCCGAATAACAGATGCTCTTCTTCTACTATCACAACTCTTCTCAGTACAATGAACCTAATCGATAAACAGACTTTATTTGTGTGTGTGTGTGTGTTGGCCCTCTTTAATAGGCCTAACAGGTGCATTGAGGACCCTCGATGTTGCTTGTGCGCGCTCTCGGATGTTGCAGTCCTTTTTGCATCCTTGCAGCAACAACCAAACAAAATAACAACAATAAACGACGCCTCGCATCGTAAATAAAGACGAGGCAAAAGGCACAGGTCGAGAGCGCGGCAAAACTGTGCTGTGGCACGTGCCCCTCATTCTTATGCGCTGCCCTCCCCCCTCCCACCACTCGTCGCTGCCTACGGTTTTCCCTTTTTGGGTTTCTTCTTTTGGTCTGCGCGTGAAGATCTTGAAACTGCAACATCATGTGTCTGCGTTTTGTTGCAGGAGGCATCTTCTTCGCTCTCTCATCCTATTACCTGTTACGGCCCGTTCCGTCTTACCTGTTACCAGTTAACTGTTTCGTTCAGCAAGCTGCACTCAAGCAAGCTGCATTTCGATCCATCCCCTTCTCATCCCTTGCCTTCCCACATCTTGTGTGTTTGGGGAATCGGGAGCTTCAATTAAGCGCGTGGCAGGATCAACTAAGTACGAACAAGGACAGCCAGTATGTATGTATGTGTGTGTGTGGGTTTCTTTGCCGCTTTATAATTAACTTGATGGTCGGTTTGCTTCTTCTTCTTTGTCTCCTGCAGCATCCAGCAGTAGCAGCTGCTGTCCTCTTGTTCGAAAAGATGAGGCCAAAAAACCAAACCACAAATTAATTGAAATAAAACAAGAAGAAACAAAATATATCTAAGGCATTGCACATGGATTGTGTGTAGAGAAAGCGAAATGAAAGCATCTTCATAAAATTTGTATGTATACAGTGATGAGCAAAAGTTAGCACATGTTTGAACTCAACTTCAGTTTAACTTCCATATAACAAACTTTGCGGTTTTGCGAACCCCATTTGAGACATGCTTTACGCACGCATTCCAAGGCTTGAAAGCATTTGTTTTATGATTATTCGTCCTTAACCTTAACAAATAAAGCATTCCATTGATCAACTTCAAGGACACAAAACAAAAGTGCTGCTTATGACCTTAATCGACAACAAAACCGCGAAAAGATTCTCAAAAACAAATTTAATAAACTGAAATAGCTGCTCTAAGCACCATTCGACCGAAATATAAACAAATCATGCAAGATTTTTTAGCTCCTAAACCAACGCCCCGAAATATAAACAAACCATGGGCAGTCTAAAGATCATTTATCCACTAGCATTCCCAAATATACACAAACCATGACCAACCTCAATTCTGATAAGCGCACACCCCCCCCCCCACACACACACACTCACTTTTCGGGTATAAGCGACCTTGACTTTAGGCGACCTTATCCTTTCCCACGTTCACTTTCGCCTTATCTCACTTCTGTTGAACTGTTTGTTCTGGACCAGGAAATCACGTCACTTCCATACAGTTCCCCCCCACTACTGATAGGGTTTTTAGTCCCCTTGAGATTCGTTATATGGAAGATTGACTGAAATATTCACAAAAATGCAAAATTAAGTACATTTTGGTGTTTCTTTTAAACTTTTTTGGAATCAACTTAACTTTAACTTTTTCAACCTTTAGAGCATCATTCTTCGTTTTCGTTATGTTTGACTTAAATGTAGAATAATTGGTTACATTGAAGAAATGTTTGTACTTGTGTTTAGTTAGGATCTACTAAATATCGTCAAGATTAGGACCTTTTATAAGCTATTAATTTAAAATTTACTTCAAGGTCACTTTATTTTCTTTCCTTCGACATAGTTATAGAATACTCAAAATCCAGTGTTTGATCTTTTCTACTATAAAGGATTTAAAGTTTCCACAAACAAACAGCTATAACTGATCATCAAAGTAGCACATGCTAAAAGGTCTTGAGTGTTGTTTCGAGTATCGTTAACCAAATTATTCACACCTTTTGATACGCATTAATTTCCAAATCAAGTTGAGAGCTCATAAAACGCCTGATGAGCCATATAAACAATCTTAATCTCTCTCTCTCTCTATACATCTGCATTATCATCGTCATCATCAGTTGGCCAATTACGCATCCAATTATGACTAAATAGACGCACCTTTTTTTTGTCCTTTTCTTGTGGTCTGTATACCTGGCGCGAGCACACGCCCACACCACTCCGAACTCTGAACCACTCAGTCCACTGAGTCCTGAACCAGACCAAATCATTGCGTAACTAGGCGAGTCAGCGAGAGAGAGCTGAAGGGGAGTCGAGGGGGAAGAAATAAAGGAGCAGCACGCTGAACACAAAAAACATCTGCTTTTTAAAACATACACATCTCTCATGCCCCAGACACACACACACACACAAACCCTTCGGCAATCTGTCGACAGCAACTGGCGTTAAGAAAGAACAACAATAACAACAACAATATCGCGGCGAGGGTTGCGTCTCACACCTTGAAAGAAGAAGGGATCTATTAGGTGAGAGAGAGAGAGAGAGACGAGCTCCGATGCTTAATCAATACGTTCACCATAAATCAGTAGAAACTAACAGACTGTGCCGAAAGTAAGATCGTCCTCGCCTGCGCCCTCGTCCTCGTCCTTTTGTGTTGTTGACTTTTTGGCTCGTGCTGCTTGCTCCTCATACTCTTTAGGCAATGTGGGGCACAACCGCAAAAACTGAATAAATGAGGACCCGTTTCAACTTCTACTTCTTCTTCATGCCAATGACCTGGTTTGCGAATAAATGAAAAAATACAAAACACAGCTGCGCGATGCTAAAATGAACCACATCGAGAACACACTAAGGAGCTTAAGAAACTCTGTTTCCCATTATTTCAGTTATTAATTACATCAAGTAAAGCGTTAACAAACATCATGCCACGGCCTCTTAGATAAACATACAAAATTCCGCAAAAAAAAAATGTGCGTAAATATTTACGTGAAACAAAAAACTAAAGAATAATAGAAAAAAGTAACGAATCATCAACATTATCATTGTCGCACGATATCAATGACGCAAACAAACTTCCCGCTCAATACGTACACCCCCAAGGTCTAGTAACAGCCCACAACAATACACAGTAGCACCCCCCTGGCGGAGAGACTGTAAAGCGTGAGAAAGGCAAAGTTTTTATTTTTATTAGTATCCGATTTCCCAAAGAACAAGATGAGCATACTTTTTAAAGGGCAAACAGAAAGGGTATACAAAATATGATACTATATGTAACGATATGGTAAGTTTGTAATGCATTAAGTAAGGGCTTACAATCTATTTGGTACTGTAGGGATCGGCAATCTTATAAGATCTAACAAAGCCCATGGACTTCATCGTTATGCTTTTTGTTAGTGATTTCGATGTCTTTTTGTCCAACTATCTCCCAACTATTTCGAAAGTTTATTGAAGTCCTGTACATTTTGTAGCTTTTTTCCTTCTTTTCTCTATCCCAACTCTAAGCAACTTCGTCCATGCAACCATCCCCATTTATCCCAATCCCCATCCTTTGCTGGCTTTCTGCCCTTTTGTGTCCTGTGCGCGCACGCTTTTTTATTATTTATACAGCAAACAAATAAACAAACAACAAACTGAACTAAAACAACAACTAAAGCGACAACAACATTAAACTCAAAATGGGCGGAAGCCAAACTAAATGCGACTGGCATTGCGCTAGCATTTACTTTATACATGTGTGTGTGTGCGCTTCTGCTGTGTATCTTGTAGATACTTTTTTTGTGTCGTGTTCTAGCCACAACTTGCACGTTATGTGACTGCCTGGATTCTGCTACTGCTGCTGCTGCTGCTACTGCTGCTGGACACCAAATATCGATCGACTCCAATTTTACACCTACAACATGTGCATAGAACAAGTTATAGGTCTCTTATGTATGCACACTTACAGTTTTTGATAAAAGTATTTTTCACTTCAAGAGTAGTTCTCAAATTTAAGTTCTTAACTAAAAACAGTATAAGAATAGTAAGAAAAAAAAAATTAAAAATAAAAAAACAACTAGTCTTGTTCTTATAGTTTGTGCTTGAAGTTAATTTTTTTTTTTAGGTAATTTAAAGCTTTACTTCAAGCATTTTTTTTCTTAGTAATCAATAATCGTTTAAGTCATATTCATTTTTATAGTCATTTTTTTTTATGTGTCCGCAAGATCTATTCTTGTTATTGACAAACCTATGAACTAGAATTTTTTATAGGCAGAAGATATTTCTTACCAAGCCTATAAACTTCGGTAAGATTTTGTTATTACTTTTTTTAGACAAGTTTTTTTATGATTGCTATAAAACAGCAACAGTTATCCATATTTATTCATCCATACCTTTTATAACATCAGGAACAAAATTCGAGATCATTAATAAATAAACATTGAAAATTTACAGTAGCTTCACTTTTGCGCATACTTTTCTTACCCACTGTTAAATATGTGCACATACATATGTAAATAGGGGGGAGGTAAGGTAGTGAATTGCTGCTTCTGCCTTGAACCTCACACACACACACACACACACACACATACAGCAACAAAGTTAACACAGGAAATGCCGCAGCGTCAGGCAGCGATTGTTCCAATCCGTTGACATTTCAAATTCCGATTGCTGGCGCCATCTAACGGCGGAAATCATAAACAAGCGCGCACATACACAACACTCACATCCATTACACATACACTCCCTCTCCCTCTCTCTCTCATAGGGCGCACTCATGCATATATCCTGCGCCTGACCACCCTCCCCACACATTCGGACTTTCCCCTCCTCCCACAGGTATTCTCGGCTTCAGGGGTTAGCTTTTCGTTGGCCACGTCAGGCTCTCGGCTCGGAGAGACGTGGGAAGGACTCGTGTTACAGACACCTGCACACATGTGTGTGTGTGTATGCGGATTAGGGTTGGAGTAGGTGAAAAAACGGAGTACGGCGCTCGGTGGCAGGATGTACAATGGAGGCGCTTGTGTCGCACATTTTAGATAAGTTTTGGCGACAAAAACCCAAAAAATCAATAAACTTGACATGCGTTAAGCCGCCCTCTACATTAACCTTTTCTGCCTTTGGCAACAACTTCCTTAGCCACTGCAATTGGCAACGTGGCCCAAACGAATATGAAAAATTTATTCGATCAATATGAACGATAAGATATAATTTGCATTTGCAATATTAAAACCCAATTGATGGGGAATCAAGTGTGAAATTTTTACAGTTGATCAACTTTGTGTCAAGGTAAAATAGGGAGAAAGCTATACTATTGCTCCAATTTGTAAATTAAATTTTATCGATAGTCAGTTAATCGATATTTTTCACACAAAAACACACATTTTACCAACAAGCTTTGCTCAAGTTCAGTTGGTAATATCAAGATCGCTTAAGATCTATCGATAAATTTGTTATCGATAACAGCTAAAACACTTTTTTATTCAATTGCTCAAACTGCATCAGACTTTTTCATCGATATTTGTACTCTCTGATTTATCGTTCATCGATAAATCGATTGTTTCTAGGTATATATTTAAAAAAATGTTTTATTACCAAATAGAATACAAAAAAAAAGTTTTAAATAAATAAATAAATACAAAGCTAATCCGAAGAAAAAAAAAATCATACTAAATTTATCGAATATATCGATTATATCGTTTCTTTCGTAGATTCATTCAAATTAGGCCACAAATTTGAGATTTGCGCGTTTGCGTTGCCCAAAGTCTCCATTGCGTCGTATGGCCTGAAGCAGCGCCTTCTCCGTCTCCGCATCATGACCGCCCGGATGCAGTGAATCCTTCACATCACCCTCATCACTCACCGCACTGGCATCGCGTCCCAGTATGTTCCAGAAGGGACGCGCTGTAGTCGTCGTTGTCGTCACCGGATCCTTATTAATGTAAATGCAATTGATGATGGGCTCATCGCCAAAGTAATCCATACGATTGCCCTGCTGCTGGCGATTCTTGTTGCGGCGACGGCGACGTCGCTGCTGCTCCTGACGGCGACGTTTCTGCTGCTGCTGCTGCTTCAAGCGGCGACGTCGCTGCTGCTGTCGCTGTCGCTGCAGCCACTGTTCGTCGGTCAGCTGTGGACGGCGACGTCGATAGCCGCCCAAGGGACGAACGCCCGAACCGGAACCGGAACTGGAATTGGAGCTGGGACGACGACGTTTGTTCACGTTCGAGTTGGAGTTGTTCTTCCTCTTCTTTTTGTTCTTTTTCTTTTGTTGCTTTTTGCTGGGTTTACCAGCAACTGTTGCTGACACTGCAGCCGCCGACTGTTGCTGTTGTTGCTTATCGTTGTTGTTGGCCAGACTTTGATCCTGCTGCTGCTGTTCCTTCTGATCCTCCAGCTCTGCATTCTGCACAGGACGACGCTTCTTCTTCTGCTGCTGCTGCTTTTGTTGTTGTTGTTGCTTTCGTTTCTTGTTTTGCTTGCGACGATTTAGCTGCTGCTGTTGCTGTTGCTTCTTTCTCTTGTTCTTGTTCTGGTTGTTGTTGTTGTTGTTTGTGGGCCGTTGATCCTCATCCTCATCGCCAGTGCTCCAAATGGCAGTGGTGCTAACGGGACTGTCTTCCGTCACGAATTGTTCCTGCTCATCAAAGAGTCCCACCTGCTGATAGCGATCACCATAATAGAACACATCATCATCCTCCTCCTCCAAGTCCTCCTCTGGCTCCACCTCATGTGCGGGCCAAAAGGCAAAGTTGGGCAAGTGGAGCTGTGGTGTCACCTGCTGCTGCTGCTGTGGCTGTGGTGACAGCGGTTTCAGCTCAAAGACCGCATGTGTGCTGGGATTAACCTTGGGTGGCTGCTGGGATTCGACGACCACAATGCCCGCCTCACCGCCCACATTGGCAGCGGTGGCAGCACTGGCCACCACTGAGACACCCTGTTGCAGCTGCTGGGTACTGTGACCCTTCTGCTCCTGCTGCTCCTGTTCCTCATCAGCATTCATCTCATCATCTTCCTCATCATCATCCTCCATCTCCTCCTCATCCTCCTCCTGATTATGCAGCTGGACAGCTGCCAATGCCACATAGCGTCGCTTGCCAGCATCCATATTCATGGGGGAAAGCGCCACACCCTCAACGGCGGGACTCAGGCTCAACTGTTGCGAACTAACACTGACGCTGGCGGGTGCGCCACCCGGAGCACCAGGAGCTGCCAAGCCGCGACTGGCACGCTTGCGTCTGGTGACCACACACTGGGATTTGCTGCCCTGGCCATTGAGCTGACGTCCCTGGATGTAGAAACGTTTTAGTTCGTATTCGTCGCCATGCTCGTCCACCTCGATCCTCGTCTCGCCGGCAACGCTCGAGGCGATTGTTAGCCAGCAGCAGATGGCCAAACCAACTACGAATAGCGGCGGCAAGAAGCAGCGTTTAACCATCTTGCCGTTAGAATCTCTTCTCTGTAGAATCTCTGTTCGAATCCGTTCGAATCTCGCGACTTAACTGAGCTGGTCAAGCGTTTGGATGCGGCTTATATTAGTTCGCCGCAGACCTATTGACCCACAGTTAATTGCTCTGAATTATTCATCAGCTTAGCTTTATTCTTTCTTCCTCTTATTTTGGCCAAAATCGAACAAAACGCACAAGTTCTACACTGGAAAAAAATTTACTTAA
This sequence comes from Scaptomyza pallida, assembly GCA_018152965.1. NCBI lineage: Eukaryota > Metazoa > Arthropoda > Insecta > Diptera > Drosophilidae > Scaptomyza > Scaptomyza pallida. Next base: position 4,743,982 of record JAECXP010000003.1, read on the forward strand.
GAAATTTGGAAAAAAAAAGTAAGAGAAAAACATTGAAAATCTTACTTCAAGTGTTTCTTAACTCTGAGAAAATGAAATGTAGTCAACAAAACACACTTTAATTTCTCTCAGTGTATATGTCTCTGCCATTTAGCTATTCATAATTTGCTTTCTCACTTCTGCTCGTTTCCCAAGAACTTGTTTTTTTGGCAAACTTTCGGCCTGTCGATGGAACCGTCGGTCGATCCATCGATTCATGGGGTCAATGGTCAACTAATAACCCCAAACAACAGCAACAACAACAACAACAACACAGTTTAGCTGCCAAATACGGCGGAAGAAAGTTTTTGGTCAAAGGGCTTAAAACGAAGCCAACAAATATTTCTTAAAAAAAAAAATCACCGATGGGAAATCAATTTGCTAAAAAACAACTTCAAAAGTTCCTAAGTGATTTAGATTGAAGAAATATATTTTTAAAGTTTGAGTTTTAAGCAAAGCTTAGCTTAGGCAAAGTTTTCCCCTTCCTCCCTTTAAGAAATTTTAATGTAAAAGATGTCTATTTTGTCTGTTCAACAATTTGTTAATACCTCTTTTAAGGTGTGTCTCATAAATAGAAAATATTTACCTCCTGTTGTTCTTGCAAAAAAAAAAAATCGAAGAGAAGAAAGAAAGCGAATTTGACCTATGACAGCAAATTAATTACAATATTCAAGATTTCTATGGCAATAACAAAGCACTAAATTCATACAAAAAACCAATAAATGTCCAACTATATACATATCTATATATGAATATGCATACATATACATATTTATGTGATTTTTGTGATATTAGCAACTTTTTAGTAAAGTTTTATAACAAAAGCTTCAGAAAAAGAAACAAGAAACGAAAGACTTGACCCCGCTTAAAAAGGCGGGTGCTGTGACACCTTCCCCCCCTCCCTTCCCCTTCGCCAGCTCCAGACTTACATGTATGTATGTGTGGTTACATACATGACTCGTTTTGGTCGTGGCCATTTGGTGTCCACTCTTTTTGCATGCTAATGATACATCATAAATTTTCATGCAGTCAAAGAAGCCTTTATTTTATCAAATACACTCAAAGAAATAACTATGCTACAAAGAATAATATGTTACAAGATCATTTTGAAGTTAGGGAAACCTTAAGAACTGGTTTCGATTAATGAAAAAATAAACAAAATTGTAAAAACTGGTTTTAGTTAATGGAAATTCCATAAATTTAAAGACCTAAAAATATCTATATATTATAAAAATATTAGTTTTAGTACATTTTTATAAGTAAGAGTCTTAGAACTAAGAAAACAAGTTCGAACTAAAAAAGGTTCAATCGCCCATTATCTTTGCTAAAAAAAATTATCTAAAAATTTTTGAAAATATTTTATTTTAAATCAGGTTTTTTAAGGCTTCACCAAGATATTTTCTAAAAAGAGATTCCCAATTTCGTTGTCAAATGATTTCTCTCAGTGCATAAAGTCAGAAATAGTGGACAAGCCCTGCGTTGACGCTGTAACAGAAGAGACAACAGCAGCCCAGGCCCTAGAAAGAGAGAGAGAGAGAGAGAGAGAGAGAGAGAGAGAGAGCGAGAGAGAGAGGGAGCGCGAATAATATTATCAAGAAAAGTGAACAAAAGATCAATTGACAGAGAGAAATGTTGGCCGTTGGTTGGCGGCTGCGCGAACACTTGTGAATAATAATAATGTAAAGAAAATAAAGAGGCCATTAAATTACAACACATCTTCCAACACAGCAGCAGCAGTGGCAACAACAAACGGCAACAGCAGCAGCAGCTTCTATTTGGAGTCGCCACCACATCAAGAGTTGATTTCGTATGGAGAAGGTGTCGCTTTGGTCGTCATTCAAGAATGGCCACCACAAGCAGGCAACACACAGTGGCAACAGTCAAGTGCGTTGCGCGTGCAGACATGCAACAAATAACCAACAACAGCAACAACAACAACAACCAACAGCAGCAGCAGCAGCCGCATAAAAAAACTTTTCTCGTCAATTTAGTGACGATCGTATCTGTTTAATGTGTATGTAAGTAGAAGAGGGGGGCGGTAAGCACATTCGTACATTAGATACACACAAAGAAAATAGGGATTTCTTTTGAGGTTAGATACGTTTGCATAGTGCATTTGGCCCTTTCCACTCTATTGAAGAATTGTCTAAATGTGGGAATAAATTGTGCATTACGTACTGTGTGTGTGTGTGTGTGTGTGTGTTTGGGTTGAGAAAATCTTGACTTGCTTTATGGAAATTGATGCACGCCCCATAGGTGCTGGAAGGTGGAATAAAGTACAACTTTAATCAAATGCTAAGCATAAATGCGCATTTAAAGTTAAGTATGTGTGCGTGCTTGTATATATGTATGCATGTAACCAGGGGCGGATTGCTGCATTTAACTAGAGGTCAGAATTTGCCGCCCTCGGTCTAAGCAAAAGAGCACAAGAGCACCCACTGTTTATCCAACCCTGCATGTAACACAGATTTGCATAGGAGCAGCATCCTTTTTCGATCGATTTCGATGAATACGATGAGTGTTCGATAAATAGTAAGAGTTGCCAAAAGAAACCAAAACATAATTTAAGAACTTTCATTAATTTTGATCATAAATGTGAACAAAGGTAAAAGACGGACAACAAAGCGATGGACTAGACTTGGATATTGTTGGTTGCTGCTGTTTTATCAGCGCTTGCTTATGCTGACCACTTTCGCGTAGCGGGCACCAACGGAATTTTTAATTAATTCATGCGTTCAACTTTTGCGTGCATGTGTGTCGTCTGTGTGTGTGTGTGTGCGTGTGTGTATTTTCTACTTATTCACAAATCAATAAGTTGCTGCTGCTGACAAAGTTTCTTTTCAACAAAAAAAAAAAACAAAAACAAAAAATATGCATGATTTGTTGAAATGCCTTTGGTATGCGGCACGCAACGGTAGTAGGCAAAAAATCATGGTTAGCTGCGATCGTCTGACTGTAACAAGAAAAAAGTAATCAATACCATCGCATCCAATAGGAATAGAAAGAACTGCACACTGACACACGCACAATTGTATTGGGATGCTGGAAATGCAAGTATGCTGCTTGCTCGCTCACTCGCATAGACAACACTGCACTGCACATTGCAGCCTTCTATAAAATGGCGGCTATGCACAATGAAAATGCATTTCAAGTTTTGCAGTGATTTTTTTTTGTTTCTGGTGATTGCTGCCGAATTTACAGTTGTGTGAACATATTTTACACTTGCAATTTGTGTAATTTGGTCAGCATTAATATGCTGAGCACGTTTCATTTAATTTATCTGATTATTTTGCTGCCTTGCAGTCAAATCAGCAGCAGTATGCAGCTGCAAACCGTTATTGGTTTTATAAGACAAATCCAATGGGATTTCATTGAATTCGTGTTTATTTTATTAAAGTCTTAAATCGGTGGATATGATTATTGATAAACGTGTACTAAAATATCCCGACTGACGCCGTTTGAATGCCGCGCCAAGCAACAAGCATAAAATGTAGCGCCATCTACATGCCATTGTAGAAAACAAACAACTGGCAGTTGCTGGGCTGCCACCGATTCATTTTTGAACAAAGATTTGTCAATATCGTTGCACATGCGATATATCGCAAAGGAAGTGTACGATAAGCTGAGTACATCGATAGTTTTCACCATCCCTAGTCCAAGGAACTATTGGGGTGTTTGGAAATGTTCGATATTTGCTTAAAAATTGTAAAGTTAAACGACAAACAATGTATTAAAGAACTACTTAGTTCGCGTTAGAGAAGTGGCAATATAAATTGTAAAGAGTGCCTAATCGAATCAAGTGCATAGGCATCTTAACTTCTGTACCAAAAACCAAAGAAAGAAAAGAGACTCCCCGAAGATGTGTCTATACTACGGCCTAAATGAATGAAACTTTGTGTGTATATGTAGGCGAAGGCGACCAAGGCACACCAGCTAACTGTGCATGTGCATGTGTATGTGTTAGTATGTGTATGCGTATGCGTATTCGCCTGCCCCTGTGCCTGTGTGTGTGTGCACACTGAAAGAATCAATAAAGGATGTGCTGTAGGTTTTTTTGCAGCTGAAACATCAGCACAAGCAGCAGCAGCGAAAAGCAACAAAAACCTTTAAATCAACAAAAATCTGCAATTGCAACTAACAAATTGCATACACACATACATGTATAAACATTCGGTATAGGTTTCTGCTAAAATCGTAACGGTAAACGGTGTGCAAAATTTATAACTGTAATAGTGCGTGTGCAAAACAATTTGTGAACTTTAACTGCGAAAAAAAAATATCAAAAACAACCAAAGAAAACTGCAAAAAAAGTGTTTACAAAAATCAAGTGAAAATTAACTATAAACTTCCAATAATTAATTTAATCACACACGCATCAAAGAACTAAAGCAAAAAACAAGTGTGTACACAAACCAAAGCAAAAAGCAAAAAAAAAAACTATCCTTAAACTGATTTCAATCAACACACACACACACACACTTCAAAAAGGAGGAGTCGTCGAGTCCAATCAATCAGTAAACAAACGAGCGCAGGCGTCATTCAATTTACACCATGAAGTGCTGCGTAATAATTACGACGCTGATGCTGCTGTCAATTGCACGTAAGTTGTAAAACTAATTAAACGCAATGGGTGCGAAGGTGGGGGTGGGGGGCTAAGTGGGTGAAACACATACAAATCTCTTGCTCTCTCGCTTTCTCTCATTCCATTTAAACGACCTCTACGAATCTATGAAAAGTTGTGATTGATTTCATTACATTATCGATTACCGATTCTTTTATTTTTTTTTTTTTTTTGTAGAGCACATCGCCACCGTCGAAGTGCACTTTGAGGCGCCCGATAGCGGTTTCTTTTTGAAGCATGCGAGACAACCACCTGTGACGCCCGAGATAGCCAATGTGCAGCCATCTTTGTCCTCGTCGTCGTCTTCATCGTCATCGGTGGCGCCAGTTAAGGCCCGCTCCTCATATGACTCGGTTCTGTCGCTGGATCGGTTTACGGTTGTGGAGACAACACAGCCCGTCTCCATACGTGCCAGCTACGGTCCGTTCTCGACTAAACAAACCGTGCCCGCACGCTACATTGTGCCGGACACAATGGACAACAACAACAACAACAACAATGGACAGTCAAATGACTATGTGAATGTAAGTCGAGAAGAACTCAATACAAAGGGAAAGAGTATATAGTAATAAAAATTCATTTATAGAACTCCACGGCAACACTGCTGGAACTGCAACAGCCCAATATGCATCTGGACATATCGGCCCATTTGGTACGTGGTACCGTGTCGCAGGATTCACCCGTGCTACGTGTGCTCTTCCATGCCGGCGCTGATCCTGGTGGCCATCTGCAACGCCAGAAGGTGTGTGTCCTGTTGCACGTGGCCATGGGCAGCGAGCAGCCCCTAAAGGGTCGCTGCATGCCCGAGGGCGAGGATGGTGTCTGCGTTGCCGAAGTTGTCATCCCACTCAGCTGGTGGCCAGCGTTGCAAGCACCCTATCACAGCAGGGAGAGTAGCAGCAGCAACAGCGGCGGCGGTGCTGGCGGGGTAGGCGGCAGCGGTGTTGGCGCCTCATTGCCACCAAAGGTGCCGCAGCGTTATGCCCAGGTCTCGTATAGCGTATTCGAGCCACCGCTGCGCAATCCGGAGCAATGTGAGCCCAAAGTACAAATCCAACCGTTGACAACATTCGCACAGGTGCCACTGATGGCTCCGAAGACGGCATTCAAGGAGCTGCGCGCCGATGATTCAGTTACGTTCCTTTTGCCCCAACATCCATTGTATCCCATGTCCAAGCTGCATGTGCCCGTCTTTCTGCATCAGTATGCGGATCAGGAGCAACGTATCGCTGCATTGACTGTGCGTGCACGGGTCAAGGCTGGTCTACGGATCATTGGAGCTAGTGCATCGAGCGATCAGTGGAGCATTAGCATTGAGAAAGAGAATCCCAAGCATACGACAGCTCGTGTTACTGCTTTCCGCAAGGAGTCCGCCGACACCTCCTCCTCCTCCTCCTCTTCGGCCGGTGCATCCAGCATGGAGAGCAGAACCAACTACAGCAGCAGCCCCTTGAAAAATGAAGTCACTGAGATCTTCTCCTGGCTGCTCGAGGTTGCCGACGATAGCAATGATATCATGGATGGTGGCAAGATCGTATGGTCTGTCACACACATCTATGAGGCACCCAAAGACAAGGATTCATCAGAGCTAATGGCCTCCGATGATTCAAAGAAGCGTTTAATTGCCAAACTGGAGATCAACAAGGATGACATACAAGCCGTGTTGCCCATGGCCAAGATCTGGGAGGTGATGAACACTGCAGTCCTTACCGGCCGCCAAGTTGCCCAAGCCATGAAGGTTTTCATTGTCTCGCAGGCCGGCAAGGTGGCCGACGTCACCCTGCAGAGCTCCTGTCATGCCGAGGATGAAAGCGTCATCAAGGTAAACGAAGAGAGGGATGGAGTGAATGAGGTTAAATTAATCTTTGTGATCTGTTCTAGGTATCGTCATCGTGCAGTTCGGTTTATGTGGATGGTTCGGAGCAGCGTGGCTCATCGAATGCATCGGTCATTGTCAAGTATGGTACATATGTGGGCGTTGCCAAATTTATTGTATGGATGCCCGAATTCCCGCTTGAGGTCTACATCTCAGATTTTCGTCTATCACAAATCAAAGGCTGGAAAGTCAACGATGACAATCATTATCTGTAAGTAAATGTTAACAAGTTTGAGTACCAAGAATATGAGCTCACTATATATATACTCTAATTGCCATGAATTAATTAATCGTTATCAATCTTTCATCCCTTTCCCTCGCACAGAAACAATAAACAGTCGCGACGTCGCAAGAAGCGTTCGTATGTTTGGAGCCAGCATGGAACTAGTTATTACAACAATGTTGGCGCCGATAAGAGCATCTGTCGTGCACGCTATCAGCAGAGTCCCGTCGAGGTGTATGCCAAGTTTTTGGCCATAGATCAGGTGAGATCATAATATGATAAAAAAAAGCCAACAAGTTAACGTCTTTTTGTTGCAGAACTCTGGACGCATTAGTTATTTCATATCACGACGCACGGGATTGCGTGTTACGGATTTGGTGCAGCCGCTGTTGCGTGTTGCAGATCCCAAGATAGCATCGCTTAAGGGCCGCATACTGCAGGGCAAGTCCATGGGACGCACGGATGTCCAGGTGCTGTCACCGATAACGGGACGTGTCATTGGCACCAAGGAGATACGCGTCGGCAGCGATAAAGTCAATCTGTCCAAGCTGATTGTGCGCGTCATATCTGGACTGCAGTTGACCATTACACCGGAGAATGCCATTGAGAATGGGTATTTGGCAGAGACCTCGGTTACGCATAAGCTGACGGCACAGTATCAGGAGGGTTTGCTTGACATCGATCTGGAGTTCAATGATGGCTCCAAGACACCGTTGCGTGACATTGCTGTGGAGGATTATGTGTTGTTGGTGGAGAGCCTGGACACAGAGGTGGTGGCCTTTGCCCCCATGCTTGCCTCGCATCATCCGCGTGTCATTGCCGTGGGCGAGGGCAATGGTAATCTCTTACGCGTCACCTTGCTGCTGTCCGATGATTGTCGTATGCGACGTGGTCCAGGTGCTGGCTCCTCATCGTCATCATCCTCTTCCGCCAGTGGCAAGCAGAACAAACCGAATGCAGCGCCGCTTGCCAGTGCTCTTGCCTCCATTGAGGTGGATTTCAATAATGTGGATATTGTTAGCAAGCAGGAGTCCATCCAAAACGATGGCACCGTCGGACGTGAACGCAAGAATTATCGCAATAGCGGCGATTTGGCAGATATAATTGGTAGGTATATATAGTATAGTATATAGTATATATACTGATCTCATGTTTTTGTTTAGTTGGAATACCATTGCGTGACTCCAGTCAACAGTATGAGCCAACTGTTCAGGCCCGACAGCATCGTGCCAGCATTCAGGCGGTGCACAAGTCCCACTATGGTAATCGAGCTAGTGGTATTGGCAGCGGCAACATGTCATCCATGGAATTGGGCATGTATGTGCTCCTCACAGCCTTCTGCTTTGCCATCATTGTGTTTGTCATCTCGTGTGTGGTTTATGCCTCCAAATTTCGACCGGCTATGATTGAATCGGGTCTTGATCCTCTCACGGGCGCCGGCAAGGGTAATGGTAATGGTGGTTCGGGCGTTGGCGGTTTTCGTGATGTGCGTCTCAAGGAGTCGACAACAAATGCACATGATTGGGTTTGGCTAGGACGTTCCACCATTGATAGGCAATCGGTTGCGGTCAATGACTCGCAGCCATCGCCACCGCAACAGCCGCAGCATGTTAATGCGCGTGGTAAGCTTTTTATAAAGAGATCATCCACAGTTAAATACAATTTGTTATGTTTTGTAGATTCTCGTATGCGCATTACCAGCAATCCCATCATTAACTATGACAATGGCCGACGCGTCAGCTCTTTTGATCAACAGCAGCCCAAACTGCAAACGCATATTGTGCCCGCCTCCAATCTCAACAAGCTTCATGCCGAGCAGTAAGTGTATTAAAAAGTTCCCGTGCAAAACTTTTATTTATCATACGTTATTGCAGCTATTTGGATCGCAAGGAAACAAATCCAGCTGTGGACTATAAGCCGCCAGTGCCGCCACATCGTAATGTTGGCACACGCGCCATGTTGCCGCCACAGCTGCCACAGACAGCACCAGCTAAGGTAAACTCTTTAATGCTCTTAACACACACTTTGCTTTAACAAACATATTAATTGTTTTTTGTTAGGACAAGGATATGATAACCAAACGTCATAGTCAGAACTACAAACGCGATCAGCATCTGCACAGTGGCGATAACAACAATTTGGCGCAACAACAACAACAACCACAACAACAACCGCAACAACCACATCCAGAACGTCAGCATCAGCGCAGTCACAGTCATAGCCACAATTTGATTCAAGAGCCGGCGTTAAGGTCGGCACATTTGAAGCTTAAGCAGCTGCAGCAACAGCAGCTATTACAACAACAACAGCAGCAGCAACAGCAGCAGAAACTGCAACAGCAGCAGCAGCACGAGGAGCTGCACAATGCTGAGAAGCTCGTGAGCGAGTACACAAATCCGCATCAGAAGAATGCCTTTCAATTCGATTCGCTAACACCAAAGAGAGTAACCAAAGCAACAGCTGCAGCAGCAGCAGCAGCAACATCATCATTGGCAGCAACACCAGCATCGCCGGCCATAACACAAATCAAAGGTAGGCAATATTGTTCAGTCAGACAGACATTAAAACGTGTGTTGTTTGTTCGTTCTTTCAGAGAATCATAATCACAGCATATTGAAAACTGTTGCAGATGCGGCCAATTCGAATGCCATCGATGAGATTGTCCGTCTGCCGACACCGCCGGCACAAGCAGCCAACACCACCATAACCAACACCACCAGCACTATAAGCAGCGAGCCAACAACAAAATCGTCACGCATCAAGCGTGCCACAGTTGTTGGCAATCCAATGTTCTCGGCAACGGTTGATGATGCGGCACCCGGTGAGCGTCTGGGTCTCGATGATCTGGACATGGACTACGAACAGATCATGCACTACTTTGATAATCTAAAGGTGCAGTCGATTAAATACTTAATATTGTATACATATAACATCTTTGATTAATTGCAGGAGTCAAATGCCTGAGTACAAGAGATCATTGCTAAAATTCGCGAGATATTGTCAACATTTCATCAACGATATCAGAATGTCGTTACGCCCTTAAATACGCCCACACGCAAACAGTTACAAATGTTTGACGAACTCATTGGAGTCGGAGTCGTCGGTGTTGAAACTGAATTTGATTTTGATGCCAATGTCAACGATATTGCAATACAAATCGAAAATCAAATCTCAAACAAGTGCAACTAAACAACAAAAAAAGGGTAACTATAAAACACAACAACACACAACAAACACACAACACAAACACAACAACATATAAGCGCAGTTCTAGCAATCCAAAACTTAAAGAATACTCAAAAAAAAAAAAAAAACATAAAAACGATTCCCCCGACGTTGAAGTCTCAAGTCATAAATGCGAAAAACAAACAAAATAATATTAAATATGCAAACACACAAAATGTTTATTGCCTAGGCTAAGTTCATATATATATGATATCAAATACATACATATATGTATGTATGTATGTATATGTATTTAAGTGTCGCCAACACCAACTGCAATACTTATACTCCCCTTAACAAAATACAAGCACAAGTGGTTAGGCGGCGAAATACCAAAAAACCATTGTTAATTGTGTACATCTAGACTTAAGAATATATTATATATATACGTATATATATACATGATCCAGCATCCAAAGCATAGCTTGTTCAAATTGCTTCCCAATTCTCTTCTGCTTAGGCGCTTGCAATCACCCTAAAACAATATATATATATATATAAACAAAACTTAATCTAGTTGCAAACAATTGCGCGCTTGTGTGTGTGTATGTGTGTTTGTTTGTTTGTTAACAAAACAACAACAACAACACATATTTTGTACGAGATCTCGGCTTCATATGCATATCTCTCTTATTAGATCTTAAAAAAAAAAAAAACAAAAAAACTAAAAGGAAACCCAAGATTCATGCTGAATTTTTGCATTTGTTATTGTAACTCTCGTGTTTCTTTATCCTTTCGCTCCTGCTCCTGATCCTGAATCCCACTTGTGCTGTAATAATCGATTAATAATTATATATGGAGGAGAGTATTAGCGGCAGAGTGAGAAATGACACACACTTTCAAACATATATATACAACTTGCTACCGATATATATATATAATGCATACTATATAAAAAAGAACAACAACATCGCTTTATATAACTGTATAAGTTGTGGCTAGCAAAATGCCTTTTAATATCGCAATCATAATATTATTATGTATTATTATTATTATCATTATTATAATCCCTAAGAAACTAATAACTACACACATACACAGCAACAAATTAATGATATAATAATGATGTTGAGATATCAGATGAACACACGAGAAAAGTATATAGACGCTTATGAGCTTTATTTGATCGGAAATGCATTCAAACACGACAGCAAATAAAGTATGAGAAAACAAAATGTGTAACCAAAAACAAATAATATTCTATGATATTACTAAGCGATAAAGCTTTACAACATAATATTTAAACATAATATTTATACAAAAAAAAAAAAAACGTAAAAACGAAGGGAAAATGCGCATATTTATTATTATAATTATGTTTATTATTATTGTCTTCTGATTACCGATTAACGATTATCGATTACTGATTATTTTAACTTAGAGAAATGAGAACAAATAATAAGATACGACAATTTCGCTAAAACCGCAGCATATATAGATATATATAAACATTGTGTATACATCACGCGCTCTCTACCCATATAGATATATAGTATATATATATATAACAACTAAAGCTTTGTTTCTTATTGTTTTTATAGTACCCCAAAAATGCAAATTCATTCCATTAGCGAAATTTTATAATTTTTTTTTACTGTTTTTTTTTTAGCGTCTCGTTCATAAGGCATTTTTTAAGTATTAGATTTTGTTAGAACATTAAAAATCATTGTTTCATAATCATATGTTGTAAATTGTTCCGTCCAACAAAAAAAAAAAAAAAAAAAAAAAACAAATACAAATAATAAAAGAAATAAGCGCGCGTTAAGCTAAAACTTTAACAACAACAAAATAGGTGATGCAATTAAAGGTTTTTTTCTGTTTTTTTTTTTTTTTGTTTTGTTGTGTTTTGTTTATTGTGTATACACCGTGCGTATACTTAACTCAGCAGCCATATACATTACATAACGACATATGTACATGTATAATTTTCTAGCATAAACATTCACACATATGTATAACGAATTATTTGCATATTTATGGTATAAGCTCTAGAGATTATATCGATTTGTTTTTCTACACCGATTGCCATATCTTACACACACAACACACACACTAATACACAAACATACAGACAGAGAGTCCTAGTGCTAGTTGTAGTGCCATATACAATATATATATATACATAGATACATAACTCAATCAATCAATCATTTAAGCAGCAGGTCAATCATCAATCAATCTCAACCATTTGGGGCATGCCTAGAGCTTAATCACAAGCATTTAACGTAACGCTTGTTATCTCTCTCCCTCCAACAAAGTACTATATGATAGAATGCGTAGACTAACATTAAATAGAAAACAAACAATTCGAATCACTCCGAATGCCGAACGCCGAACGACTGACTGACTGACCGACTGATTGACTGACTGATTGAAGTTGATTGATGATGATGAAAGCCAAAAAAACACATATGATTCGAACAAATTTAGCCAATTTTAACACACACAATAATACTTATACACCTGGATGTAAGGATTGATGCATGGTGTATCAATCGATAGAATGTGTACGTGTATCGATTCCAATGCAAAGACTTTATATTTTTTATTATGTTTATAATTATACATAGATATATATATTATGCATATCGAATTATTTAGTTATTATATTTTATTATCATCATGATTGTTTGATGTACATCACAAAACATTTATGTTTAGGTATATCATTTCGAATTTCTAGTCAGTTCGATGCGTGCAACACACACACACACACATACACACAACAAAATATACAATTTTTTGGAATAAAACATATACACGAGTAGCAATCGAATCCAACTATTTTTGCCATGCTTTTTACCAGGCCCAAAACAAATTAAAAAACCAATACACAATCCTAAGGCTAAGCTACTATATTATAGTATACATACCGTATATATATGAATGTATTATCTAAAAAATCTAAAATGAATATTTCGAAAAGGATAAAAACACGAAATGCACACACAAAAGATTCGATAAAACGATAATCGATTGCATTTTCGGTTTAAATGTTTTTTTTTTTTTTCATAATTATAATATAGTTAATATGAATGAAATATTTATAAAGAGGCATACGACAACAAATAATATGATAAAGAGGGGCAGCAACCAGATATCTCGTAAATTCAACTATATACTATATATACATCTATATATATAACAAAAATCAAGACAATGCGAAATTAAAGAAAATGCAAATTGTTTAAGCTTACTTTCGAATGCAAATTATATTTGTATATGATAAAGTGTGAAAACATGTATAGGTTACACACACACGACGTAAAATATATATATGTGTATATCGATAACAAAATTCGCTTGGCACACCAAAAAAAAACGATTATAATATAAGTATTAGTGTTAACACGATCCTTGCCTCCCTTCCCACTTTAACTTTATCAATTTATCGATTCATCGATATTTATCGAAATTCGTTATGTAAGTTTTGAATGAATGTCCCACCTGCCTGGTCATCCCGCTTACCTCCCCGCACACAAACTCCCCCCTCCCCCTCACGCTCCTCCGCTTATCTATGCACTAAATGCCTAAAACTAAAACACCAAAAAAATATATATATACATATACAAAAATTATATACTAAAAAATGAAAAAAATTAAAAAAAAAAATGCAAAAGTTGAGAAAGTAAAAAATAAAATAAATTTAAATAAAAAAAGCCACCGCCGCATAATTGTTAACATTGTATCAGTTATTACGTAGTTGTTGTGTATGTATTGTATGTATGTGTAAGTGTATGTAATCGATTAATCGATTACGCATGTGTTTTATTCGTAAAAGCTAGCATTCAATATGATTTGATTGTGTTTTCATTTGTGTATTTTTTTTTCCAATGCAAGCAAAGAAAACTCCATTCGAAAATTTCCTCACTCTCAACATATAAAAACATATATATTCAAATATATATTTAATTATAAAGCAATCCACAAAAACAACACCCCCACAAAATATATATTCCCACAAAGCTTAAAAACAAAATATATATACATAATGATATGAAAATATATATACACAACATATATGAAGAATATATACAAACATATATATATATATATATCTAACACATAATGCTTTTACAATTCTTGACACCCCCCCCAACCCCACTCCCCCTTTCTCCACACAGCAGAAGCATCGCTTGCGTTTCTTTAACTCAGCTTTTTTGGTTTGTGTTCAATTTTTTAAGTGTTGCTGATCCTTCCGATTGTTTGTAACTTTTTAAAAACAAAAGCAAAAAAAATGAAAAAATATTTAAAAAAATTCAACAAAAAATCCAAAAATATTGCAAAAAATACGTATACAACAAGAACAACAAGAAACAACAAAAAACAACAAATAAATGATATGAAATGAAATTATAGTTGCCATGTAAAACACTTTAGTAGTTTATTATTATGATTATTATTATTATCATTATTATTATTATTATATTTATTATTATAATATTCTTAAGTGAAAAAACAACACACACATTTTGTTTAAACGAAAAATCAATTGAGAAAAACAAAATGCAAAAGATAAAAAAAATTACAAAAAAAAAAAATTGAAAAAAAAAACCACAACACAAAATATTATAAATATTCAAAAAACTGAAATATTAATTTATAAATAAAAAATAATTTATTAATAAACCACATATTATGAAATGACATACATCCAATGCATTCTCGTCTTCTTTATTTAATTCTATTCCAGCTTACATGTTTTTATACTCTGATAACAAAAGAATGTGGAGTATATTGGTTTTGTCGCCCTTTAAGCTAGAGTTGTGAAATTTTGGAAATTTCTTGGTATACGTCTAAGGCAGACAAACAGTAAAACTTAGGGCTCTACGACCTCAGGGAGCCTGGGAAATCGATAACAAGTCGAAACTTTTTGATGTACAAATTGATAAAACACATGTTTAGCCCAAATTTTAGCAGCTAGAGTCAGCAAATTTGGTGACAAGCCCCGTCCACCTCTTAAGCCCCCAACCACCCTCCAACTATGCCTGTATCTTTTACAGTTTTCAAGCTTGAATCATCAAATTTAGTAGGGAGACAGAAGTCCTTATCATTCAGACTTCTGCATCAAATGGCTAAAATTGGATACCACGCCCACCTATACAGCCCACCTTTTAAAATCGGGAACCTTCATTTTTTTCTTAGTTTTTTTGGTAAAGTCATGAAATTTTGTAGGGGATGGAAGACATCTGCCACAGATCTGTATCACGTCCATTCCTTCTTCCTGCCTTTTTACTTTTAGGGTATATCGCTGTCGGTTGACGGTTTTTGCTCGTTCTTTGATATACATTTTCCATGAAAACTTTTGAAAACGTTTGGCCATATGCGATAGATATTTTTCGCCCCATTGTTGGTTGCCCTTATAAAGGCGTGTTCTTGAAATTTACGCAACATTTGGCGCTTCTTTTGACGCGCATGATCTTGACGACTACAACGACGACGACGAATGATGGCGTCAACCTGCATCATTAGATCTACCCTCTGCAACCCCCGTTACGCCTACGCGTCAGAAGGGAACGAGACGAAGAGAGCGAGAGTGAGAGGATTCAATGTGAAAACATCTAATTCCAATTGTAAGAACTTCCCATTTTAAGAAGCGACATTTTTTTTCTGGCCACACCAAGATGGCATTCTATATGAGTGTGTGTGCGTGTGTGTTTGATAGACTTTCATATTTTTTTTTCTATTTTTTCTGCGCTTAGATCCAAGCTCCACACAGATGCTACTCAGCTCAGCCAAGCATATAAAAGCGATGGAAAGACGCTTTTATGTTTCAGTTGCTTTCAAAATTTCGAGCACTCTTTAAGCTGTTTTTGTGTTTTTTCGGGCTTCTTTTTTTTTGTTGTTGTTGTGTGTGTTTGATCTGAACTGGTTTCGAAACGAAACGGATAGAAAATATCTCAAAAAAAAAAGTGAAACATGTCTTACATTGGCAACGCCTCGGATTTGGAGTGTGAAAAGAATGAGTTCCCGCGGTCGCGTCCTACGGGCATTGTTACCAAAATGGCGGCCCATAAGCTATCATCGGAACCAAAGTGGACCGATAAGCGTGATGATGATTCCGATTCGGAAATCTCATCGCCCGATAATTTTCTGACCAAAGGTGAACGAGTTTCTCAAACAATTTGCATGCTAAAGGACTTGAAAACTAACCTGAAAACCTTACAATCTATGCTAACCAAATGTTTAGGATTTCATGTAGCTCTCTCTCTCTCTCCCGCATTTAGTTTACTAACTAGAGTTTAACCTTCATATATATTAACTTACAGGCGCATTCCTACTGACACCCTCGTATGAACTATCTATGGAACGTGCCGCATTAATATGCGAAAAAATGAGTTTCAAGGGATGTTTCAGCTTGACGAAAACCGCTACAGGAATTCTATTTAAATTCTCACATCCAGATGATTATCAGGCGGTCTTCAAGAAGGGTTTCCACAAAGTGACCGGAGCACGTTTCTATCGCAAAGTAAGTCGACATAAAACTATTATTCTAACGGTCTATGGTCTCGTATATATTGTAATAATTAACATTCATGATGGGATGGGGATAGGTTAAACTATCTCGATCCCATTTCTCTATATCTGTATCTCCGCCATTTTCTCCCCTCTCTCCTTTCCGCATTTGACATTGAAATCTTTTGAAATATGAATATTTTAACATTTTTCCAGCAAACATTCTCGCGCAGTGTGAGTATTTGGCTACAATCTCTCCTCCTACTTACCACATTATGCATATCATATCATACACAGAGAAAAAAACTGCAACGTAAAATCAAAAATTTAATTTTAAATTCAGATTCTAGATTTTTCTTTTTAAATAAAGTACGAAATTATTGAATTTAATAATATTTCGTATTAAATTACCTAATTTAACACGATTCGTATTTTCAACAATTTCGTACTTAATTTGAAAAGAAAAATCTAAAATTAAATTTTTGATTTTTCATCGCATTTATTTTTCTCTGTGTATAACCAAATCTCATACCATGAACCTACTACTAATCCAAGATACTCCAGAAACCTGCGTCTATAAAACTCTGTGTGTATCTGTGCGTATTCCGATTTGTGTTTTTCCTTGATTCCTTGATATAGATTGCCATACCATGTCGGCCGAGGAAAACCTTTACGCTGTACGTACTGGATGTGCCCGAAGATTTGCCCGTCGAGGATATACGTCATGCCATGTACAAGTTCGACTCCGTTGTTGAAGTCGTACGCCTTCACATCTATTCGAGTCCCGGATTGGGTGGTGGCAATAGCAGTGGTGGCAGCGGCGGAGGCAGCGGCGAGAAGAGCGTTGAAGGTGAGAGCATCCAATCCCCGAGCATGAGCATGAGCACTAGCCTGAGCCCGGGCCAAACCCAGATGCAGACACTGCGACGCGCCACCATTAGAAGTAATTCCCACACACATACACCTACTCCAATCCCACACACATCTTGTCCAGAAATGTTATATACCTCGGTTTTTTATTGATTTGACAGGCGCCAGCACCGTCAAGAGCGTCATTGGCGGCATTGTGGGCGATGCCATTGAGAAGGCTGAGCGTCCGGAGCGTCGAGAATTGCCGCCAGCTGTCATACGGATCACATTAGCCTCCATGGACGAGTACAACATCTTGCTGCAGAATGGCCTCAACTTCTATGATGCCACATTCTTTCCCACCGATGCGAACATATCGCTCAAAGGTGCCAAAATCGATTACAAGCGTCGGTAAGTAGTTTATTATAGCTATCTTCCTCTCCCTCCCACTCTCTCTATCTCTCTTCCTCTCTGTAGCATGCTTGATGGCTCGATACCGGGGCGTGTACGCGAACTTTTGCCCGTATTTGATGCAGCTGGCTTCTGCAAGCTGCCGCCGCCCACAAGCAAACTAATTAAACCGCCGAGGTCATAAGCAACAACAACAAAGGCGACGACGACGACGACATCGATGATGACCCCACATGTTCCGGCTAGATAAGCAAAGCCCCGCCAGCCGCCAAATCCAAACCCAACGGATGCCACAGCAAACGTTTCCGCTGGCAACAACTACATATGATTATTCCTCTTTTGGCTTAAAAGCAAAAAAAAAACACAAACAGAACATTTTTATTTGTTTCTCTTTCTATCTGTCTCTCTCTCTCTCTCTGTCTCTGCGTTTCAATATGTTTTTTTTTTTTTTTTTTTTGCCTAGCTTTATTATTAAAAATGTCCATAAATGGCATAGCGTCTAATTTGTTTCGATTGTCTAACAACAACAAAAATAAAATAAATTAAATGGAAAAACTCTTTTCAATGGCAAACGGAAATGAACTAATTCAATTTTGAATCGTCTTCAACGACCATAAATGTATTTGCTATAATTTGTTAAACGCTATAACTTGTAAAATATATATATTTATATACTACTCTTTGTACGACTATAATTCTGGACATGGTGTTGAACATATTTCTAAATGAAGATTCGGTTTTTAATGGGGCTAAGGCGTTAAAATTATGTTTTTTTGTTATGGCAGCTAACATGAATATAAATTTATAGCAAGTTGCTCACAGCGATCATATCAAGCAGCTTTTGTGACTACACAAAACTCATGAATGGGGGAAGCAGACACCATTTGCAACAATTAAAACATATATAGTGGGCAGACAAAACCGGCAATTGACAACCGTTCAGTTCTGCCAAAACACTAGATTTGTTGGAAAAAAATTTTATTTCACAATACAAATTCGGAAGCCAAAGAGGCGAATAGAATTGGCAGCACACAGTTGTTAGCGGCTCAGAAAGATCATAGCAAACAGCTACTGTCAGCTAGCAAAATTTAAAGCGAAAATGCATTGGTGCGTGAACATGCTAATAGCTTCCATTAGAAAGATCGTTTTTGGTACAAAATAAATTTTATTGTGCCAAAGTGAATGAATCCTGTAGAGATGGGCATGGGCCTCCTTTTTGAGGCACGGCACGGCCCAAGCACGGCTGGTAAAAACTAAGGCCCAACACGGCCCAACACGGAATTTCTATTTAGAGGCACGGCACGGCACGGACGGGCACGGCACGACGCACTGGCGCTTTTAATAAAAAAATTTATAGCCCAAATTTTTGTAGTATTTTTATGTATTTTATAAAGTTTTTTATAATTTGAAAAATTTTTCATTAATTTATAAAATATTTTTATGTAAAAATAAGATTTGGTATAAATTAGAACTCGTTAGTCGAGTTCTTTTCATTTAAAATATTGCCAGATGTGGAAAAAAAACGTTCACTCGTTTTCGTTGCCGACAAACAAGCGAAAAACTAGGCCAACTTTTCAATACCGCCATATTTAAATTCAAAATCTTGACAGTGGTTATTTCTCCTCCTCCTGTTCCCCTTCTTCTTTTTTTCCTAATTTTTTTAGGGGCCCAACCCCCCCCCCCCCCATTTTTTAAAAAAAAAAACCCCCCCCCCCCTCTTTGAATCCTGCATGAATTTCCATATAACGAATCCCAACGCCATGAAAAAACTTCATTTCATACAAAAAATAGCTTTCGTTAAACAAAAAATGATTGTTTTTGGTTTGAAAGTTTATCCAAATATTGAAAATGATGTCATTCTGCGTTAATCGGCATAAAAAGAAATTGTCACAAAGTCGTTAATTGGTTTAATACTTTTCGTTTTTTTTTTTTGTATTATTTTTTTTGTTTGCACTTTATTTAGGTAATTGATTTAGGTATACATAATAGATCGTTGATTGATTTAACAGACAAAATTGTTGCACAAAGTATAACACAAAGACAATATAACGCACACAAACTCACACACACACACATAACATGTATATGTGTGTGCGTGTGTGTGTGTACATATATATGTCGTATATAGAATATACATATAAATATTTTCATAAGCATATAATAATTTTGTTTTTTTGTTTTTATCATACTGCAGAATGTCTTGTATATATGTATATAATAATAATAAGTAATAATTGATTTAAAGCATATAAGTTGTATGCGTGTATATATATATACATATGTACATATGTATATGTATTTGCATAGGTATAGTATATATATATTTATGTATATATATTATATAAGTAGTATATATATATATATGTATATATATAGTCTGTTTAGGAAATACTCATAGAATATAAACGAATCAATTGTGAATTCGTTAATTAGTTGTTGGTTTTTATTATTGTTGTTGGTGTTGTTGTTGTTGTTGTTATTGGTTTTGCAGTTGAACAAACAGTTATTTCATTAGCATTTGTATGTATGTATGTATGGTGTATATATATGTATGTATGTAATAAAGAAATATAATAATCAACGTTTAACAAACAAAAAAAAAGGTTAATAAAATACGCACACACATACAGCTCGCACACACACACACACGCACACAGAGACAAAATACATAGAAAGAATTTTTGGGAAGGAAAAAAGAAGGGAACACACACACACACATAGATAAGGACGAAGGACGAGAACGACAAATGTGACGAACACGTAATAATTATTATATATATAGTTGTTGCAGTTGTTGTTGTTGTTTAATACACGGTGTGAACAATATTATCCTTTTCGACGAGGAGTCGAACCTTCATGCAGCCATCGGATCCGCAAGAGAAGAGACGACCAAATGGATCCACATACACCTGGCTAACACCCTGCCCAGTGTGCTTAAAGAAACCATTCTTGGCATGCTCGTGGGGGAACGTATTGATAAGCATGAACTGATTCATGTCCCATATCTGAAAATAATAATCCATTAGTATTTGATTATAAGGATACGTATATCGGAGTACGCACCTTAATATCACCCTCGATGGAGCCAGTGACAAAGAACTCCTCGTGCGGATCCAGAGCAATGCACTTAATGGTGCTATCATGGGCCTAAGACATACAAGAAATACATATGAGTAAGGATTACGATAATATGAGGATAAATGTAATTACCTGATAGCGATGCCTCAGTGTTCGTTGACGCACATCGAAGACGCAGACATCGCCACGCTTGCCACACGAGATGAGCACCTGGTGTTGCGGTGCAAATACCAAACAGGATGAGCCCTGGTCATGACACGTGAATGCTGCACACGAAGAAAAACCTTATTAATACTCGTAACTGAGTTCGAGATTGATAGGAATATTCACCTGAAACACATGACTTCTTATGCGGCAAAAGTGTATCCCAAATGTTTATGTTCTTGTTCTCGGAACTTTGGCCAGCTGGAAGGAATGAAAACAAAGGTGAGTAAGGAGTGAGAAGGGAGGACAGATGTGCTCCACTTACCGCTAGCTAACAAACTGCAAGAACCAAGAAACACGAAATCCGACAGAGCCTTATTGTGACACTGATACGTCTAAGGATAACACAAGAAAGAGAGAATAAATACAAAGCGATAAAAAAAGCGAGCTTCAGCACTCACTATGAAGGATCGATTGTTCTGGGATGCAATGCCCGCTTGCCACAGCGACAGATTGCCATCACCATCACCGATGCCGAACTTGTTGCCCTGCTCGGAGAAGCGACAACGTGTGACCTTGGCAAAGGTGCCCGAGGTGCGTGGACAGCATACAGGCTGCTGATGTCCCCACTCCCATATCTGTACAGAGCCATCCTGGCCGCCAGTCAAATAGAGCGGCATCAATGGATGTGCGCTCATGCGCTTCACATTGTCCACCTTGTGGCGCAGCACCTTGAAAGGGAATATCCATATTATATTATATGTGCGAAGCAATCATCATGAAACTAACCATTGATGTGCCGCGTCCCGATTGTGAGGCGCTCTGTGTGGTTGCGCTGGATTCACTGTACGTATTACCAGTGCCAAATTGAGCCCTTAATGGGAAAAGAAAAAACATAAGATTAGAATTCTTGTTCTTTTGCAAAAGATCAAAAAACTTACTGCTCTTGCTGTTGGATAATGAGAAAGGCGGAGCTGTTGGTGTCCGCATCCTTGTACAGATTCATCATATCATAGTCGCATTCATCCTCATACCAATTGGGTGATTCCAACAGCAGTGATATATCGAACTCCTGTATCTCTCGGGGATTGGCAAACGCTATCATCGATGAGCTGTTGTTCTTCAAGCAGAATGTAAGAATCGATTCATGATCCTTGTGGATGATCCGTATGTGATCTGTGTTCTCGTTCGTCGAATGTGATTGACCTGATTGAGAGTGAAAAGACAAGGTTATGAAAGAGACATGAAACAGAAAGGGAGACAAGATGGAGAGAGAAGGAGAAAGAGTACATAGAGTATTAGTATTGTTTTGGTTACGAGACTTTATTTTTAGTAAGATAATGTTAATATTTTATACTAAAGAGACCATGCGTGAAGCGTTTTATAATTCGAGTGTTCACTGTACTTTGACATAGCATTAATCATGTTGGTTTTTGACACCATGGTGTTAATCACAACACAGTTGCAACCTCTTCATCTTGAGATTACGATGATATCTTATCAACAAATTGCTGTGATTATTATTGCCTTAAAGGCAATGTTTAAAACATTAACAGTGCCCCCCGGGCAAGCAGTTGTGCAAGCAGTTCAATGTTATCGATTAACACCTGCAATTTACACACTCTCCCTGACACACACTCACACTCGCATACAGATAATTACAGTTAATCTCTGCACTAATTGACACTTCAAAATGTGTAAAAAAGAAAACATTTTGTTGTAGCAGTAAAAACAAAAAGTTGGTTTTAAAAATCAACAATAATATTGTATATATATATATAATCAAAAAATAATATGTTTTAATACATTTCACTGGTTTTTAATACCGTTGTAGTCAATAACACAAACGTTTTGAAAAACATTGCAAAAAAAAAAACGATAACAAGTTTGAATCTTTTTCAAAACGTTTGTACAAAATAATGGTGTTGTATAAAAAATAATTCATGCCTAAAATTAAGTAACATCTGCCACCTGAATTAACTAATTATCATTTTTTGAAAAACAACAACAACAACAACATCAACAAAATTCTAAATATTATTTATATACATTTGTGATAAGGTAACGTGTATATAAGTCGAAACATTTTCGCTTTGAAAATGATTCTCAATAATGCAACAAAAAAAATCTAATAATAATAGTAAAGCATAAGCTAATCGAAAAATAATATACATTCACGATTCATCAGATCGCAGCAATAATAATAATATATAAAATACTTCTCTAGGTGCAAAATATTTAAAGGAATTTGCAACAACAACAACTATAATAGCAACATTTTGGAACGGAATACACACCTTCATCGGTGTCGTTATCGTGATGCTGATGATGATGATTGTGGTGCGAGCCGCCGCCACGTGAGCCACTGGCGCCGCCCCCATGCTCTGTGCTCTTGCCAAAGATGCTCTTGATGAAGACCTCCTGGGTGGGCTCCTGGCGCACCAAATAGTTCCACAGACGGCGTATGGGTCCCGCTGCCGAGCCCGAAATGAATGGCGTATTATCCTTGTTCAGCAGTGAACGATACTTGTGTATGGCCAAACCACTGATGCCGCTCTCTGCCGAACAGCCGGGTATATAATGGCGCGAGGGTGGACCACGGCTGATCAGATCATTCAAAGCGAATTCCTGCCAGCGATTAAGCGTACGCAACACCTCATGCGACAGCGGACTAATCACGGGCAGATCTACAAGAGATAAAGAAATCGTCATCATCATGGAGTAGTTGTTAGGATTTGGTTTACATACCCTGCAATTCGATGCCGGCGACTTTAACAAACTCTTGTATTTTGTAGGTGCTAAACTTGATGAGAGCTAAGCGGAGAATGCTCCATGAATAGGACATGGGATTGGTGTGTTCCGTATTGTCTTTGGGTTTCAATTGTGAACGACTCACATTGACATCATCATCGTCATCCTCCTCCTCTTCGCCATCCGATTCATGCGAATCATCCGTATCATAATCATCGCAATCTACAAAGAAAATACGAATTTAAATTCCAATCATAAGTATGAAGAGATGTTTGCTTACCCATATTGGTTGGCTTGGCCAGGAAGTAGGAGAGCATTGATGTCTCTGGTGGCATAAACTGTTCCCTATAAGTCGGTTTATCCTCCTTCATGTTGCTCGATGTGCTGTTCTGACTGAAACTGCCCAAGATCTTCATGTTAAGCTTCATGCGTTGCTTCGTTATCGATGTCACCGTATTCCATACACTATTCTCATCCTCATCGGCGGCCAGCTGTGCCTGTGCCTGGCTCTGTGCTTGCGCCTGAGCTTGCGCCTGTGCCTGCACAGCATGTGGCTGTGATGCTGGCTTAATGAGCAGCTTCTTCATGCCACCACCAAACAGCGTTGACCAGGTTTCATTGGTAAAGTTTTGTCCGCTTAAACGATAGAGCAGACGACTGTCACAGGTGGACAGCGAATAGATGAACAGTGCCATATAGGTGGACACAAAGGACTCCAACAGCAGCACATTCAACTTGGGCACATCCTCATCCTTTTCGCGTGCGAGCAGTGCCCGCAAATTGGTCACACCCGGCCACTTCGAAGGCGTCGTACAAATGCCCGCCGGCTCATCCGTGGAATACTTGCGGCGTCGCGTGAACGCATTACGGCTGCCCACCAAATAGCTGCACTCAAAGGACGAATTGATTTTGGCAATGTTCTCAATGCCCGGACTCGGATACCCATTAATCGTGGCATTGTTGACCACAAAGCTTTCCGAATCGCACAGCGATTGATAGATGCACGATGACAGCGCCACCGCCAGATCACGCAGCACAAAGATCTCGTTCAGTGCACTCGACTCAATGCCCGGGAAGGGCAACAGCTTTATGATGCTCTGCAGCATGTCCACGGTCTGCGATTGCAGATACTTGATGGGATCGGCTATAACGGTCTTATTGCCTGCCACACACGCGCTCAGCAATGGCAGCGTTGTGGGGAACGGCAATGGGCTAAGCAGCTGCTGTTGTGTCTTCTCCTGCTGCAGCTCCTGCAGCAACAACACCAGCTCCATGCGCACCGAGGCCAAGCCCCCACCACTAGCCCCGTGCAACGAACAATAGCTAAGCAATGTCCTCAACAGGGTTTCGTTGGCTGGAAGGAAGAAGATTTAATATTATACAATTCAAAAGATCTCTCAAATAGTTTCCTACCTTTTAGCCAACGCTTGCGTTTGGCCGCACGCATCACCTTCGCCTCAAAGTCCTGTTTGTCCTGCATGAGGATCTCGTGCAGTGTCGGCCGTTCGGTGCTCGGATAGATGCTAGCATTCATATCCTTATCCTTGTCACCGGCATCGGTATCGCCGGAATCATTGGTCTGTTCGGAGCTGCAATAGTTGCAGAGCTGCTTCAGTGCCTCCACTTCACGTTCCAGCCACATGTAGAGCTGGTAACGTAGTTGGCCGCCATCCACCTCGAAGCCGGTGGCCAGGGTAGACAGCTCCTCCATGAGGATCTTGAGGCAGGCAACAAATTTCAGCTGTTGCGCCATTATATCCATTTTGTATTCGCCCGAGTTGCTCAAAGATTTGCCAGTAGCAGTGGGTTGTGGTGTGGGATCATCATTGTCTCTGTCCGCCACATCCTCCTCCTCATTCTCATCCTCTTCGTCGTCGTCATCCCACTTGATCTCGAACTTGGCCTCCCCGGAGCCGACAGCAACTGGAGCACTCCAATCAAACAGATCCGCTGAGGCAGCAGCTTGTGGTGTTGGATTCGAATCCCATTGATCCATAATGCCCGAATTGATTAGATTCGTTTCGTTATCCTGTGCCTGACTATTAGCCATGCTGCTCGTGGAGGCAGCACCATCGCTATCGCTAATCTTCATGGGCAGCTTGTTCAACACCTCCAATGCCAGCGCGGGACATCCAGACTTAAAGTGTCCATGTGCCGTGGTAAAGTACAACTGTCGCTCAATGGGCGTTATCGAATCCTCCAGCTGCAGCTGCTTATCGCTGGCCAAGGGTCGCGATTCACCCGCATAGCTGAATCCCGACAACACCACATGGGCAATCCGTTTCTCCTGCGCGGATATCGCAATGTTCTGCCGGATGAGCAAGGGGTGCGTCCGGAGATAGATGTAAAAGTTGAAGACATTGGGATTGGCATGCGGCAGCTCCGGGCGCAACAGATCCTCCTCCCGATAGCTGGCATGCAGGCTGCCCACGCCATTGAGCAGCAGAGTGTTGAGACTCTCCTGATACTTCTTGATGTTCCAATAGGTCATCGAACGCAAGAAGGGATCGGGATGGGCCCGGGTGAGATCACAGCGACCCGTCTCCGCATCCGTGCCCAGGACATGCTCATGCAACAACCGATGATAGTAACAACCTTCGCCATCGCCCTCATACAAACGGGCAATGATCAGCGCCAGCTGGAAATCCTCCAGCTTATTCATGCACACCTCGATGGCATCATTCAGGGAATTGGCCAGCAGGAAGAAGGCCACAGCATGCTCGAATCTCTGCTTGCCCAGCAGCACAAAGGCATTCTTCAATGCCGCCTTGCGCCAACGATCCTCGGCAAAATTGTTGCCAAAGAATGTCGTCATCTTTTCGTCCCGCTTCGACCTGAAGAGACCCCAAACCAAAGACTTCTTTTTCATGGCCAGATAATAGATGGCGGCATCCAGAGGATCCTGTTTGAGCTGATAGGCGCACTTGGCCAGCTTCTCGACGCAACGCCTCAGGGTATTGATGTTCTTCAGCCAATAGCCAACGCCCAGATCTCGCAGTGTGGCCCAACGGAGATCACCCTTGGTGTAGCTGGGTATCAGATTGAGGAGCTCCTCCTCGCCCTCGGAGTGATAGGCCCACACGATGTTGGCGGTGCCGACGCCCTGGCGCTGGAACTGTGCCCGCTGCTGGAGGGGAAGGCAACGCAACAAATACGTGAAGTGCTTCATGGCGAGCAGGAAGCGCAGACCGCAATCGTCGAGGGATTCAGTGCCCGGTTGCTCCTTGCCGCCGGACATGCCAGCAGCACTGCCACCGCCGCCGCCAAGACCGCCCTGGGCCTGATTCTTGCTCAGATCGGCGGCAGCAAATTTGTCCGAGAAGTCCGTGTTGCACGTGGCCACCGTGTCCGCTAGAGCGAGCAGATGCATCTGATCTAGGGAGGACAAACCCGGTAGATGTGTGTGCGTCAGCAGACGGGACAACAGTTGACCCTGACGTGGTCCGAAATGGGAAATGGATTGCTTGTCGGGCAGCGAAAGGCGACGCTCCTGGCGCTTCTGTTCGCCATCGCTGAGCAGCTCATCCAGATTATCATCGGAGCTGTGCATGTCGAAGAGCTCATCGTAATCCTTGTCGCTCTCCCCAGCATTCGCGCCCTTGCCCGGCTGCTCCCGATCCGCATTGAGCAGCACCCACAGCGGCAACGGCGGTATGGAATTGATCTCGGCATAGTCCAGCATCAGTTCCTCCGGTATCTGGGTGGTGCTGCCACGATGCTCCGCCTGTATGTTGCTTGTATCCGCTGCATAGCTAATGCTCAGCGTGCGTGATCTTGACCAGCTGCGTTGACGTGACCCACCAGCACCGCCGGCACCACCGCCACCGCCGCCACCACTGCTGCCATCATCGTCATGGGGCTGACCACTGGAGGTGCCGCCACTGGCACTGCCGCTCATGCAACGCACCAGATGCGCCAAGATGGCCTTCACCCAGCGAATCTTGCCGCAATTCAGCAGCTCCATCAGCTGCTTGGGATGATACTGGGGCAGCACTGGGCAGGCAATGCGCGATGCCTGGAATAAACCGAAATCTGTCATATAATCATCATTGGGTGGCGCATCCCCAGAGAAACCGCCTGCATCCTGGCTAGAAACACCACCTCCGGCATGTCCTCCCGCACCATTCATATTGGCCATGCTGCTGTTGGCCGCCAGGCGACGCTGCGACAGCAATTGCAGATTGGCTGTGCTCACTTTACTAATCAGAGGCATGGAGGCGACATTTTTCAGACGCAGCTGGGTGGACTCATTGGCCAGGGAGCGTAGATCCTCGTCGCGCAGATTGCGAGTATCGGGCACATCTTCGGCCAGGGCAGCCGCTGCCGCGGGTGACATAAAGTGTGCGCCATAGTGGGGCTTCCACTGCGAATAGACATGCATCTCGGAATCCATGGCCACCACCAGGATGCCATCGCGTACCCAAGAGATTTGCATGGGCAGAGGGGGTAGACCATCGGCCGTCTGCAAATCTATTTGGCGCAACTTCATCCAACGTATCTCGTCCACAAAATTGGGCTGTGCCAGGGAGCTGGCCTTCCTCAGGATTGGGCGATTCACGGAACGTGATTCCTTCATGGCCTTAATGTTGGCCTGGGCAATATCGGAGCTAACAGGCGTATAGAGTAGTATCTTGCTGCCCACGGCCACGGTCAAGATGTGTGAGCCATCCTCCTTGGACACCCAATCCAATTGCACCAGATGCTTCTGTGTCAATGGACACGTATTGCCATTCTCGGCAATGCTCTTACGCAACGATTGGAGCGTACTAAAGCTGGGAACGGTCAACAAGCCGGACACTGCAGCTGCGCTCTGTTTGCCGCCGGCGCCGGCCAGTTCGGGTGTGGTCTCGCCGCTGCGTGGCGAACGATTCTCCGGATCGTGGGCGAAATTGTGGAGCACCTGATTCAAGCGCTGCTTCTTGGCCAGCAGACGGCTGTCATGCAGATAGCTCAGATCGATGCCATGGCCAATATTGATGCGCGGCAAATGGACATTCTTCAAATGAATCGTGTCCTCCAGAACCCATTCGCTGCCGCCGGAGCTCTCGCATTCGTAGATCGCCACGCAGAGATTGACGTAACGGGAATCGGGATCACCACGATTGGGCCGGGTGAAACTCTTGCCATACTTGTAGGCACAGGCAATGCGTCCGGAGTAGGCGGCACTGATGTTTAGCGGCTGACCGGGGATCTCAATGGCCGAATGCTGGACACGGCTGAACATCTTCCATTCGGACCAATGGTATTCATCGCTGCCGGCGGGTTCACATTTCCAAAACCGGGAAATGGAATCGGAGCAGGCCGTTACAATGATGTAGGGCGCAAAGCAGGCGGGATAAATGCTCGAGCTGCTCAGATGGCCGGCGGCTGGTGAGGCATGGATGACATCGACGCCCTCGGGCAGCGGCAATTCCTGGGTGCACACCTTTTTGGTCGTAATCGAAATGTGTGGCGCCTCCACATGCGGGCCGAAATGTTCGGCGCCCGTTAGGGTCTCAGCGCCCTGGGACATGCGACGCGGCTGATCCTGATCATCGGGTTCCTGGGTCAAATTCGAGTCCGGCACATACATGGCCGTCTCGGAGAGAAACGAGCTCTGCTGCTTGGAGCTAATGACAATGCGCCACATGTGTATGGTGCTGCCACGCAATGTCTTCTCTATGTTGACAATATAGAAGGGTTCCTCGAAATCCACATTCCTCTGCAGATCCACAATGGCATCCATATCAGACTCCAGCAGCGCATTCATCTTGGGCTCATCCGAATCATCGGTGGCCGAGCGCTGTCCACCTGTTATCAGTTGCGCCTGGAAGACGTGCAGAAACTGTGTATTCTGCCAGTCATGTTTGGCATCCGAGATGGCATCCAGCTGGAGGATGCAGCCGGGACGTGCCGTCG
Organism: Scaptomyza pallida; assembly: GCA_018152965.1. Lineage (NCBI taxonomy): Eukaryota > Metazoa > Arthropoda > Insecta > Diptera > Drosophilidae > Scaptomyza > Scaptomyza pallida. The sequence continues at coordinate 4,773,532 of JAECXP010000003.1, forward strand.
ATTGCTGGGAGACGACCTTAAGCTTGTCGTGGAGGGCCGAACGTTGGGCCTTCATGGTCGAGGAGGCATTCGAGATCATCGAGGAGAGCGAATGCGATTTGTGCAATGTATTAAGATTCTCGGAACAGGAGATCTCGGCCAGTAGAGTACGTGCATCGATGACGGCCTGATAGACACGCAAATTCTCACCATCGCTGGCCACAAAGCAAGCGGATGGTGAATTGCTATAGCTGCCCAGGGTGGTGCTGGGCAACAGTGTTGGGATCCAGGCCACATTGCTGAAGGCGGAAATTTCCGGTGAATTAATCCTGGCCAGCTCACTGACGCCACCCGAATGACACAGGGGCCCTACGGAGTCCACACGCCATAAGATAAGCTCCGAGCAGAAGCCTGTCGGTGTAAAGATGTCCTTGTCGCCATTAACAGAAGTGGGTGAACCACTACCACCAGTGGTGCCACCAGTAGGAGCACCGCCACCCAAGCCAGCAGTTGATCCACCGGTTAGTGGTTGTTCGAAGGGTGACATCGGTGACTTGGCTTCGGCGCTGTCGGGCAGATTGTGATGCGAGGTGGAGACGAGCAGGGGCAACACCGGATGACAGGTGATATCGTTGACACGGAAACGATGACCGGAGGCGCGACTAACATGACCGATGCTTAATACTTGGGTGAACTTTGTTTTGAACGCAAACGTCAGCTGCCACAGATTGAGGGTGCCGTTCGAGTGCTTCGTCACCATCGACACAGATGGTGATACATTCAATGGTAATGCGGAGCCGACGGCGGCACCCGCTGAATCCTGTGAGCTGCTGCTTGCCCCATTAGCACCACCACCAGCACTACGATCTCCGCCAGCATCATCCTGCTGATCATCATTGTTCTGTTGTTCCGAATCGTTTTGTTGCTGCTGCTGATCGTCCTCCTCCTCCTGCTGTTCGTCATGCTTGTCCAGATTTTGATCGCTGCGCAATGAATTCTGATCACTGCCACCCTTATGGAACTCATCCTTGCTGCGCACATTGTTGGCAATATCGCGAAAGGCCAACGGATGTGTGCCCGTATTGAATAGACTGACCGTCGTCGACATGGACATGGCATCGCCCAGCGGAAAGGCCGATGGTATGCGTGTGGAGAACGATACCTGCGCCTGCCGGTACGAGCCCGGATAGTAATCATCTAGCCATTCAATGACCCAAATCAAGTAGCTGCCATCGACGGGATGTATGGCAAAGAGCAGATCCGGACTCTGATGCCAATCGCGCAGCAAGCACTCAATCTTATTGTCCAGCGAATCCGTTAATTGGGTTATGGGATTATGCTGATCATTGTTTAACGAATTTTGGGATGTCGTATTCGACATGGAGTTCAAATGCAATCCGGCACCGGTGGCAGCCGTGTGCTGTGAATACTTGCTGTACTCCTCGCCGCTATCATCCACCGATACGGACTTGGAGTTGCGCATAAATTTCTTGTGCGGCGGCGGCTGTGCATCATCGGGCAGATCGACACCGGCTGGACCCGTTTGCGCCGAGCTGTGATGGGTGTGATGGCCGCCAGTGTGATTGCCATTCTCCTCGTCGATGACCTTTTTGGTTAGCTCCTGGAGTATGGCCTCCGCTTGGAGCGTAAAATGCATTTCCTTGTTATTCAGCCAGTGCAGTATGAAGACATTTTGATTGGCCGGATCGGAGGTTTGCATTGACGGCACGAGCGGTATGTCCGTTTCGGCATTTATCGATGCCGCCAAATGGAAATGCATGCCAGGCGTAACGCCCGATCCCTGGAACCCATACGAATGAAAGTCATGTACGCTGCACGACGATGGCAACGATGGTATCGGACCCTGGTAGTTGGTGAAACTGGCCGGTGAGCTGCCCAGACCCATTGTGGCACCACTCGAACCCGCACCCATGCCGCCCGCACCAATGCCTCCCAATCCGCCAGGTCCTGCGCCCGCGGCCGTCACGGCATTACCATGTGCGCCCGCCTTCATATGGCGTCGCAGATGGAAACAGGTCTTCATGTGCTTCAGGCGTTGCATGAAGCGATGCTTGTGCCGATGGGTGCGAAATTTGGGATTCTGCGAGGCAAGCGGATCAAATTGTGTCATATTGACCATACCATCATCCGGCAGCACCGTCTCAATCCAAATGCGACATATGTTGTCCAGACACGAGGTCACCAGCATATTGGCCACCGAACCCTTTGGCATATACTTGCTCGTCTTGCGCCACACAATGTTGGAGACGGCACGCGGATGCGCTATGTACACATAGGTGAAATTTAAATCACCAGCTGCTGAGCCCGTTGCCGATCCTGTTGCTGCATCATGTTGGGTGCTGTTACTCGATTTGGCTGGGAATAGCACCTGCTTGTTCTCGTACCAGATCTTGACTAGACGATCGTTGCGGCCACAGGTGGCAAACAGGGTGCCATCGGGACTAAATGCCATATGATAAATGGGTATCGCTGTCTGGCATGACCATATATTCTCCCACGTCGATACATCATCCATAGATTGGCCATTCTGTGCGCTCTGTTTTGTCTCCTTGCTCTCGCCAATCTCGAACTTGACGCCCGTGTGCTCCTCCTCGTGCTGGTGTTGGGGCGATTTGCTCTTCCAGAGCTGTATATTGGTGCCGCCAGTAAGCAGACGCGTGCCCTCCAAGTTCCATGACAGCGTCACCACATTCGAGTGGCTGGTAAACGAACCTGTTTGCACCCATCTGCAAGAAGATACAATAACATAAGATTTACAATCCAAGCTCCTCACTCATGATCGCACTCACCTGTAGTCAAGGAAGTGTGTATTATGCTTGCTGGATTCGATCACTGGCGTTGGCTCAAAAATGCATATCTTATTCTCATAGGCGGCGGCTATTTTGCCGGTATCGGTGCTGCAGTCCAGTGCCGATATCTTAACGTAGCCATGATTGGCACCTGGTATGATCTGGACGCGCTCGAATGTGCTCGCCAATATCACAACATTGCAACCAGCTGCATATGCCTGGAAAAAACAACAACAACACACGTACATTAATGGTGTTTAAGTCCAATCAAAATGTTAGAATATTGATAACGAAATTAGAAATGAAAAAGGAAGAAGGCTCTTGGGGAAAACCCCCCAAAAAAAACCCCCCCCCCCCCCACCCCCCCCAAAAAAAAAAAAAAAAAAAAAAAATATTTTTTTTTTTTTTTTAAAATTTATTTAAATTATTTTTTTATTTTTTTTTTTTTTTTTTTTTTTTTTTAAAAATTTTATTTTTAAATTTTAAAAAAAAATTTTTTTTTTATTAAAAAAAAAAAAAAAAAAAAAAAAAAAAAAAAAAAAAAAAAAAAAAAAAAAAAAATATAAAAAAAAAAAAAAAAAAATTAATTTTAAATCTAGCTTATAGCTCAGAGATGCGCGTTCATACAGACAGACGGACAGACAGACGACATCTAGATCGAGAAAAAGGGTTAAAACCGATGTACACGAGGATATTTTTTAATGAAGTTTTTATTCATTCCGTTTTAAAATATTTTCTGGTCGCACTTACCCTGTACCCTGTAAATGCAACTCTGTTTTAAATTTTGAATTTTTAAAACCATATGTTTCTGACTATGCAACTCTGTGCTGACATTTAATCGGAATGAGACAAAGCAAGTCAAGCAGTTTGGCATGCGGTTGCTACCCCTCTACACCCCTTGTCTAGAAACGAAAACTACATGAAGAAACTTCATTAAAAAAACATCCTCGTGTAAATCGACTCTTAGTGCCATGATGCATGTTTCTCAAACGATATCACGGATGTTTATTTTATTGATATTGGATATGAAAAAGTGTTCTATGACATAAATTTGTTTAGTCTATGGACAATTTGTTTAGAAAAGATTATTTTTTATGTTATTGATATCGGATATAAGAAGTGTTCTATGACATAAACTTGTTTAGTCTATAGACAATTTGTATACAAAAGATTATTTTTCACAAGTTAAAAAATTATATAGAACCCCTTAGATAGACACATCCACACAAACATACAAAGGGATATATGAACTCAAATGTTGCATACCTTTACAAAAAATCAATATACCTCTTTACATACTGTACGAAGACAGGGTATAAAAAAAAAAAAAAAAATTGGAATCTCTAGTCACATGACACAGATATTAAGAAAGCAAAAAAACACTTGGCCCAAACAAAACCTGGCTAATACCAAACAGTTAATAAAGTAATATGCTTTTAATGATATCAAATATGAGTCAAATAAATAAATCATAAAGATAATAATCGATTAGGTTAGGCGTAATCACAGCTAAACTATGTATGTGTGACTAATTGATGATTTAAGTAGTTTCTTGAACTAATCCAAGGATGGGGTACATATAACCCTTACTAGAACAAGGCCAAGAATCTTATGAGTCCGATGGAGGGAGATGGCGGGCAGGGTCATAAAAGTGATGTAAGAGAGAATGCACATCCACATTTTTGTCTATGGCTATTAAATCAAAATATCTGTGCAATTGACGGTCGATAAATGGATTGATTTATGGGAAGGCATGACCATGTTTTTAGTCGAACATTACAGGCCGTTAGTCATATATGAATATGCAAATATAACGAATAACAAACCAAACAAAAAAATCCCCCAATTTAAAGTTGAAGCGCGTGCCATAGAATCTAATTAGGTTCAGTTTGGATTTGGTACAGGAAGAAGGTTTTGTACTTCATTGCATCCCTCCCACTCACATACACTCTTTCGCCCTCTCTCTCTCTCTCTCTCTCTCTGTCGCTGTTGCTGTTGCGTTATCTTGGCTAATTGTTTTTTTAGTTTGGTTAGTTTTAGCTGTTAAAATGAGGCTTGCACGAGGGGCTGTTTCTGGTCACAGATATGCACAGATATGTATATAGTATTTATTAGTATGTATGTACATGTGCTCATTATCTTAAGTGGAAGCCCGAGATATGGCTGCGGATATTTTCTTGCTGAATGCAAGGCTAAATGCTATGACACTCGCTCGCCACCACTTGCCCATGGCCAAATGGCGCCACTTTGAACAAGTGTCTGTGTGTGTGCGTGTGTGTAAGTTTTCAAGATCATCAACGCCCGTGCATATTTCTTAATGTTGTTATTCTTGCTACACAATGTATATAATGCATACATATGTATGCGTGTTCGTGTTTACAAATATTATAAATATATACACACACTCAGTCTAATACAACAATTGAAATGATGGCATTTTAGTTAAATGAATGGGTGGCAATGTCAACAGCAGCAAGCAGCTCATTACAGAATATAATGCAGATATGTACACACTGTACACACACACACACATACATCTGCAGCTGTTATTAGAAATGAATTTTTTTGCCAACAGTGTGGGCGGGGTAGGTGTGGACAGTGTTACCATACACACTAACTATTATTATTATATTTATTCTTTAGGTATTGAATGTGCACAGTTAATTATGCTTGTGACTCTGGGTAAACTACATACATACATACATAGAAAGCAGAAATGAAAAATGAAAAATTATAAAAAAAAAAACAGACCTCAGGCATTAGTGGTAAGCAAATAAACGCAAACAGTGCACAAACAGCGACAACATTGGGTGAGGGTGATCGGAGTGGGGGTGGAGTGGGTGTTGGATTGTCGTTAGTAATTAATATTTGATATATACATATGTTTGTACGTACGTATGTACGTATGCACGTATGTAAACACACACACACACACACATGATCATAAAAATAAACATAAAATAAAATAAACGACTCCACCAGACACAGTACGTAACCCGCCCTCCCCACCCCCACATACACCCCTCAAAAAATATAAATGCGTGCTCACGACAAAACATTTTGCAGCATTTTTATGGCCCGTGTATAATTTATTTGCTATTGACGTTTGCTCGTCTCAAATTCTTTACAGTTGTATTTTGAAAGGATTTGGGTTTTGATTTGCACTGCAAACTGATATGAATGTCTTTCCGAGTATTGAATTATGTCTAGGCTTAGGCTCCAAAAGTCTATAAGTATCCTATTTTGTTTAAACAAATTTGCTGTGGATTCGAAGTGTTCTAATATGCATGCGACCAATGTACATACGTACATACATAAAATGTACGTATGTCCATACATGTATGTTTGTTTATCGAATTTAGGGCATCAAAGGCCATTTGACCAATCGAATGTTATGTATGTGTGTAGCCTGTGCTTTTGTGCGCGCGTGTGTATGTGCATGTGTGTGTGTGAGAGAGTGCGTGAGAGGCTTGTTTACAACCACAGCACTTGACCTTTAAATGTAATTAAAAGCCACAAAACATGTTAATACTACATTGATTTTAAAATGAAGCAGCACCAACACCACGACTCCCTCCTTCCTATCTATCTAAATTTTGTTATTTGCAGACAACAACAAAAACAACAGGGAAGGAAAAACAAAAACAACAACAAACACAGCTGAAACAGTTAGCAGCAATGGCTAGTTGTTGTTATCGAATTTACACAAAATGTGTTCTGGCTCATCATTTGCTACTGATTTAATTGGACACACAAACAAACAGACGGACAGACAGACAGAGAGAGTGACAGCCAAGCATCACATTTATTTTTATGTGCTAGCAGCACATGCATACATACGCACAAGTAGTTTAAATATGTAAATAAAAACATTCAAAGCACCCATGGCTGATCGAAATTGGATATTCCAGTTGGAATTGGCAAAAAGGCAACCGTGTTGGAAAATGTGTAAATATGTATTCATGCATGTACTACTATGTACTACTAGTTCGTACCCTTAAGTACCAGGCGTACCTATATAAATACAAGTATGTACATACATCATCGACGTACATATGTATATGCATGTATGCTTGTCATGCATATTTCAATGTGTTTGTTTTTCTGTGTGTATGTGTGTGCAGGTTGAACAATATGATGGATGCGTGATAAAAACGAAAACCAACAAAAAAAAAAACCACAAAAAAAAACTTGGCACAGAGTAATCGTAATCGCTCGTATTCTTACTGTAAAAGGTATGCCTTCCACGGAGCCAATTGCGAAGCACCGGTCACCTGCATTGCAGGCACCGCTTAATATTTGATGACAATTCATTATTTGTTACAATTGGATATCACATCACAGCGCACAAAGTAATATTCTTCTTTCTTTGGTTTGGTTACTAGCACGATTTTTTCTTTGTAAAACGACAACAAAGTGATGAGTGACATTACATAAAAATGTAGGCCAAATAGTGATGGACGCTATCGACTAGTGATATCGAACTGAATGTATGTGCAGTGTATAACAACGCTATAACAAGTACTTGATATCGCATGCGCAACTCTGCGTTCATTATCTTGATGCCACCGATAGTCATCAATTGTTAAAGTTCTAACAAAATATCGAAAGTAATGTTTTGATCTATCGTAGCCATGTAATTGGCAAATTGCATCCCTGCGTTGTGCTACAGCCCTGACAACTGAAACGCCGTGTATGGTTTGACTGCTTGCATGGAGAATTGATATTGTTAAACTGTTGTCGTTGGTTCTGTGAAAGTTTGGCAAATAATCGAATAGCAAAATGGCCGCAGGTCCTATTGCCGAACGTAATCAAGGTGAGCGACAAATATAAATAACCTTTCATACAAAACCTAACATATTTTCAATGTTTTCATCAAGACGCCACCATTTACGCCGGCGGCCTGGACGATAAGGTATCCGAGACTCTATTATGGGAGCTCTTCGTGCAGGCTGGCCCAGTCGGTAAGCAGTAATCTTGTTCTCTTAACCTTGCTCAATAAACTGTTTTACCTCCGTTTAGTAAATGTGCACATGCCCAAAGATCGTGTCACACAAATGCACCAGGGCTATGGTTTTGTGGAGTTCCTTAGCGAAGAGGATGCCGATTATGCCATTAAAATAATGAACATGATCAAACTGTATGGCAAGCCTATACGCGTCAACAAAGCGTCAGCGCATCAAAAGAATCTTGACGTTGGCGCCAACATATTCATTGGTAACCTGGACGTAGAGGTGGACGAGAAGCTGCTCTATGACACATTCTCTGCTTTCGGTGTCATCCTGCAAACGCCAAAGATCATGCGTGATCCCGAGACGGGCAAATCAAAGGGATTCGCATTCATCAACTTTGCCAGTTTCGAGGCTAGTGATGCTGCCATGGATGCCATGAATGGCCAATATCTGTGCAATCGTCCCATCTCTGTCTCGTATGCTTTCAAGAAGGATCACAAGGGTGAAAGGCATGGTTCCGCTGCTGAACGTCTGTTGGCTGCACAAAATCCATCTGCACATGCGGATCGACCACATCAACTGTTTGCCGATGCACCCGTACAGAACATGATGCCTGTCATGCCCGGCCAGATGATGCCGCCACCAATGATGGCACCGCCTCCACCCGTGGTGCCTGTCAACAACAACAATATGAGCATGATAGCACCACCTCCGCCGGTACCGCAGCCTACACCATTTCCAGCTACAATACCACCGCCTCCGCTGCCTCCGATGGGTGGTGGACAGCCGCCACTGCCGCCAGCGATGGGCATACCACCGCCACCGCGCATGCTCCAGCCCCCGAATGCATGGGCACCGCCTGGCATGCCCGTGCCGCCGCCACGACCGCCGCCAACAAATTGGCGTCCGCCGCCTGGGCCCTTTGCGCCGACGCCATTCTCACGTCCCTACCAACCGGATGGCTATCAGTACTAAGTCTAGCATCTAGTTATACCAATTTAGACGACCGAAAATAATAAACAAACAAATGTAATCAAATGCATTTATTTTACAAATGAAAACTGAACAAGAAACTTCTATTTATAAAGTTTGTTTAGCTAAGAAGGATCTAGATATAATGAACACATCCTTAATACCTCAAAATATGAACACAAACAATGAACAAATTGATATTTGTATATAAACATTTTAATGTGTATCCTCCAACCAAATGGTTGCAAGATATTAAAGCCTTTTACAATTTTCAAAATATAAATATAAACCTGATTAAGCCTAAGGGATTAGATTGTGAAATACATTGGAATGCTGGAGATAGTTGTCTTTAAAGGATAGTTAGCACCATGTGAGGATTGCTCCACTCCTACTATCGCACTACCTTGCGATAGGTTTCGTCCATTAGACGATCCACCAGACTGTCAATGGGATGAATAATTAACGGTATGCTCGCCAGTCCAATGAGCGTAGGCACTGTCTTCAACACAAGTGATGGTGACTTGCTCAGCAGCGCTCGGCTAGCCGCAGTTATGCTGCAAGGAAGATACAATAATGAAAACGGCAAAGCTATTAAGCAAAAGCAATATATACCGATTGATGGTCAAACCCGGAATTATAACTGAGGCAAGCATTTGCCAGGTGAACACATCGGCGCCTACTAGCGCCACCTCACGGTCGGTGGCGCCAGCCATACGCTGACGCAGGGACTTGTCAAACGTATCTGTGCACACATATCCAATGGCCATGCCATAGGTGGCAGCCACAATGGATTTCGGGATAAGTGGACGAAAGGCTTCGCCCACTTCGTTGCTATAGCCTGCATAACGAGAGAAACGAATGTGGTTGATGATGACGCACTTAAAGTCAGAGGCTGCTTACCCATATAGCGAATGAAGGTATCGCGATAAATGTCAACATATTTGTATTGCAATTTCTCTGCGGTCACCTGGTTTTCCGTTTGTGTGGCTGTCATGTCCGTTGTTTGTGGTGTTTCTGTGGCCATTGTGGACTCAATAATTTATCTACACCTTAGTTGTTTAGTTGCGTAATGGCAACTGCAATTTAAATTAAAACATTTAAAAATTTTCGACTTTGTATATATTATCACTGGTTTTGCTGTCTGGCAACACCATACACATTGACACGGTTATCGATAGCTGTATCGATAGCGCTCCACAATATATCAGGTAGACGTCAAGCGTATCATGGTTCACTTTACTGTCGTGAGCGTGCGAGCGAGTGCCTTTTAAAACAAAAAAGTTTTTTAAAATTTTAATATTTAATTAAAGTAAGTTTTGTTTTTTAGTGTTTTCTTATGATATTGCGTACAACGGCGTCGCAGTAGCAGACGTGGAATACATATAAAAGTCGCGCGCGCGGCAAATAGCCATCCACAAGCCACACACACACACGCACACATACACAAGAATCAAACAAATTTACCAACACAGATGCAAATGCAGATGATGCAAAAAAACACAAACAACTCGCAAGAAAATTGTTAACGCCGCAAACGTTTATTTATTTAATTTTGATTTTGTTTTCTGTATTCTTGTTATTTCTTTAGTCCGGTAGAAGCCTCGCTTAAATTGCGCAAACATTTGCACAGCACGTTGTGCAAGTTGTGAGTGAAAACAACGACGCTTTCATCCCCGGCAGGCAAATTAACGGCACAACGATTGTTGTTGTTGCTGAAATCATGTCAGACTACAGCGATCTGGATCGCCAGATCGAGCAGCTGAAACGCTGCGAGATAATCAAAGAGAACGAGGTAAAGGGCCTATGCGCTAAGGCCCGCGAAATCCTTGTCGAAGAGGGCAACGTGCAGCGCGTCGATTCGCCGGTGACCGTCTGTGGTGACATACACGGCCAGTTCTATGATCTCAAGGAGCTGTTCAAGGTCGGCGGCGATGTTCCCGAAAAGAACTACTTGTTCATGGGCGATTTTGTGGATCGCGGCTATTACAGTGTCGAAACATTCCTGCTGCTTTTAGCTCTAAAAGTGCGTTATCCGGATCGCATCACATTGATTCGCGGCAATCACGAATCTCGCCAGATCACCCAGGTCTATGGGTTCTATGATGAATGCCTGCGCAAGTATGGCTCGACAGCTGTATGGCGCTATTGCACCGAAATATTTGACTATCTTAGCCTGTCGGCCATCATTGACGGCAAGATATTTTGCGTGCACGGCGGCCTATCGCCATCAATTCAGTATTTGGATCAGATTCGCAGCATCGATCGCAAACAGGAGGTGCCACACGATGGCCCCATGTGCGATTTGCTATGGAGCGATCCCGAGGATCAGACTGGCTGGGGTGTCTCACCGCGCGGCGCTGGCTATCTATTTGGATCCGATGTCGTTTCACAATTCAATCGCACCAATGACATCGATATGATATGTCGTGCTCATCAATTGGTCATGGAGGGATTCAAGTGGCACTTTAACGAAACGGTGCTCACTGTCTGGTCGGCGCCAAACTATTGCTATCGGTAAGGCAAAACCCCCAATCTTCTAACAACAAGAATATTAATCTGTTTGTTTTTTAGTTGCGGCAATGTGGCTGCTATATTGGAGTTAAACGAGTACCTGCATCGCGACTTTGTCATCTTTGAGGCGGCTCCACAGGAAAGTCGTGGCATACCATCGAAAAAGCCACAGGCCGACTATTTCCTGTAAACGAAAGAAACAAAAAACAACACAACAATGTTTATAGCTTCCAAACATCGGATAGATGTTCCACAAACGGAGCTGCAACATTGACAACAACTGCCTGCCTGCCTCAAGCAATGAAAGATTAATCAATTATACATATAAACACTTTATACATATAAGGCCACAGAGCGACATCGAAGCACGCTAGCACCGACGACGACGACAGCAATAACGCATACACACACATTTCTTCCCAAGCACGCTTTGTCGGTTTTTTAATCATCTCGTCATCCATGTGTCTGTCCCATGTTCTGTGTTCCTGCGCGTGTGTTGTCCCTGTGGTTGTCTCTACAAAAAAATCGTAGCTTATAAGCTAGTAACTATTAGATCTAATAGAATCCCCAAACAATTCCATTTGGGGGAAATCGATAAAATTTCTGGGGCGGCATGGAGCATCTTTTTAGTTCACAACACCAACAACAAAAGCCACATTTTAGTTTGTAAGTAACTTAACTCGATTTTTTTTTGTCTTCTGATTTCGGCGCAGAACAAACATCAAAATCCGTAATAATAATAAAAACGAGATCACAGCAACTTCAAAACAGAAAATGCATTGTAATAATTAATTACGTGTAGCTAATAAGCAGTTGTCCTAAATACAAAACAAACTAACAACGTGTGCAAGGATATGTATTCATAAAACATATTTTCAAATTCACACCAAAACACAAACGTATCTATAAAGATATAACACACATACAGATATTAAACAAACAAATAAATACATAACTTTGTAAGCTAGTACTAAAGTACATGGAAAAAGCATTATCTTTTGCAGAGTTTGCAATTTGCGCAATTTATTCACATTCACACTTAGAAACTAAACGTAGTATATTTATATATAGGTTGAAACCAAAAAAAAGGCGCTTGTATAGGTCCATTGTTGCTTTGTGTTTAGTGCTCTCCAAGCGCCAGGCCATGCTCACGCATATGCTCCACAATGCAGCTTTCATAGGCAACAGCCGCATCGCAACTACAAAATTACAAGAAATTGTATAATTTGCCAAGAACATTTGTTGATTCTGTTAAGCTTACTGATCCTCTGGCACTTCAATGGCCTCGCAAGTGTCAACGATTTCGGTACCAGCTGCCTCCTTGTCGGCATCATCCTTGCTCATCAGTTTAACCAGCTTCAATGCATGCTCCTTGCTCAATTTGCCAGCGTCATCCATCTAGCAATGATATTTTAAGTTTAACTTATTATGAACAAAATAATATTCTTCTCACTTACAATTTCAAACTTTTTCATCATGCAGGCACGCATACACTTGCCCTCATGCGTCTCGGCTGGCACATGCTTCATCATATGCTCCACGTCCTCTATAAAGCGAAAATTATAATAGTGTTCATTTGCATTCTGTGTGCAATATCTCACCATCTGTGGCACCCGCCTCCGTTTTGCATTCCTGAGCCATCACCTCAGCGTGCTCCTTGTTGAATTCCTCATGCGGCTTGGCGGAGACAGCAGCCAGTGTTGCCAGCAGGACGAACATTGCCAGGCAAATGAAACGCGACATGTTACTTGTTGTTGTTGTTATTGAATGCTAGACTTTAATGCAAACTGTTGGCAATGCCTGTGTTTTATATACAGCTGAGATTTCTCGACTTGCAAGTTTTAACTGATTGACTTGGCAGATTGTGCGACGTCTCAGCTCTCATCTCGCTAGCAATTAATCGCAATTATTATTGGCAATTGGCATGGGATGCAATTGCACTATATGAGCAGCACATGACACTCGATCTGGACGATATCCGGTGGCGGAGATGCCCTTTGCTGGGCGACGTGTGAAACAAAATGCCATTCCACTTAACTCCCTTGCTGACTGCCTTGTGCGCCAACTGCAATTATATGTTTAATTAACAACTGGCATGAAATCAAATCAAACTCAGTTGAAATGCAAAAACAATTCAAAATTCGCTAACAACTGTGAATGACAGACAGGGACAGCGACGTTGACATGAGGTCGGTCATCAATTAAACTTTTCACACGGATCAATACAACTTATCTAAAATCTAGATTTTAGACAGCTTAAGCATTGAGAATGCAATTAATTTTTTTTTCTGCTTATTTATTTAATACTCAACACTTGAGCGGAAAGTGCCGTGCTGCGATCTTCTTTTCGCTGCAAAGCCAAAACTGTGAATAATAACGTACATATGTATGTACATACGAACATTGCTGTTCGTGGTGAAGTAACAGTTTCTATGTGTTTGTGTGCGCATAGATATCTAAATATTGCATTTAGAGTTTTTAATTTGCGTGTTTTTGCAAATAACAACAATGCAAATTATAGATATTGAATGTGAGTTGAATGCATTGCTGTTGAGTGCTAGCTATTAAACATGTATTATACAAATTAAATGCAGGGCTGATCCCGTTATTTATGTAAGTATGTATGTACATATGTACACACAAGTGTTGAAAAGTGTAACAATTGTAAGAATGTGTGTGTGTACGTGCATTCTCGCTGTTGCGCTGATTTGTTTTGTTGTTTGTGAATTTTGGAATGGCAATGCCATAAGTCTTGAACTTGAATCGGCGTCAGCAAAAAAGATCTTCAAAATGTCGAGGGTCAAACTTCCAAAAATCAGCCATATAAAAGCGTACACAAACTTGAGTAGAATCACAAGATAAACATGATGCGTTTGGAGTTGATCTTACTTATTGCTGCAGTCTGCACCAACTGCATTCAGGCACAAACCAAGCCCGTCTTTGATCTAAGCAAACTTTTCGGTAGCCGCAGTAATGACCCCCTTGTGAAGCTGCTGGATCGCCATTTGCCCGAAATACAGGAGATGATTGATCAAACGAAGACAAACTGCCTGCTGAAGCTCAAGATGCCATTGAAGCAGCGTTCCCTCATTCGCGAATCAAATCCCACCGAAAAGGAGAAATGCCTCATCGAGTGTGTGCTCAAGGGCATTGATGTTGTAAGTTCAACGCTCAAATATCTGAAACACTTTAACTCTAATCCTTTTGCTTTGGCCAGATGGACAGCACCAATCGGTTGAATCTACGCCGTGTGGAACAGATTACCGGCCTGGTCACCGATGACAACAAGCTGGCAATTGCTGTTAGCAGCAGCATGGCCCAAAACTGCAATCGTATGATCTTAACACAGAAACCCTGTGAGGCAGCCCATCAGCTGAACCAATGTATTGGTCGACAGATGGAACGTAACAATGTCAGGCTCAACTGGTGAAATGGGTGATACGAACCATGATACAATCAACAAGGTAGTGTCATGCGAGGAAGCCAGTACCAGTGTATATGACCGTGTGAGTGCGACAGAGACCGCTATACGACTCTCTGTTATTTTACTCTCTTGCCTTTGTTAAGAAGTTTTTTCTGTAAGTGCGAGTGAGTAAGGTATAAAAACAAGAACTTTGCGACTGACGATTGGTACTTAACTATAGAGGGCGCTTTTTCGCATGACATTACCTGGTTGATTGTATCATGGATGATACGTTGTGATTAAGTTAAACTTCTCTTTATTGTACTATTAGCCAAGTATCCAACGAATTGTTTTGCAACATTTTTATACAAATTATTTAAATTTAGACATTAAAAAAAACAAAAAAAAATTCAACTAACTAATGGGATTGCCGCAGGGAGCTTCTTCATCTACTCCTTGACCTCTGGTATCTTGTAGTTTGCATCACGCATCTCGCGCAGCATGCACATGGAGATGGCATGCGCCACCTCACACCTAACCAAAACAATTAGGGATTTAAGTAAAAGATTTAAGGATTTATTGGACTTACTCATCGGTGACGCCAGGTGGCGCTTGATTGCACTTGCTGACAATGTTCTTGGATGTGTCTTCCTTGTCGGAGAACATCATGTTCATCATTTCCATGGTCTTTGCCTCATCGAATTGCATTTCGTCTGTGTTCATGATCTCAAATAGTTGCAGCATGCAACGTCTAAAGCATTTACTCTCATGCGAGGCATCCTCCTTGTTCAGCACCATCTCCTCAATGTGACCTGGAAAAGGGTAGATGTACCAAGGATCTGGCATTGGATGCATACATACTCTTCTCTGGCTCTGGTTTGCAGCTCTTGCCAAAGGGCTCAATCATATCGACCACCTCCTTCATCGACATGGAATTATCCTCATCTGCGGCATGGACGACTCCGGCACAGACTAGTATCACCAGCAGCAGGCTGCTTATCCAGTTTTGTTGTATTTGCATTATTATCGTTCACACACTATATGGAGCATTTGGAGCCGTGTTGCAGCTTTTTATAGCTTGCCACTGCTCCATATCCGGCAATTGCGACATGCACAAGCGTACAACAATTCCCATGTAGATCGATCTATGGATAGCTGGACATGGTTGTTCTCGGATTCCAATCAATAACATGCATGTTAATATTCTAAACAAGTTTATTAACGGTTAACACAAAACACAAAAAAACCTCTAAACACTTTTATGGAAACACAAAGATATCTATTTTGCCCCGAAAGCAGGTGAGAAGCGCATGGGCGGCATCACAGTTATTTTTAATGCCTGCTGCGGAATCCTTGCATTCGGTGATGCCCTTGCGATAGGAGGGCTTATAGCTATCTGGCATGAGCAGCTCCACCTGTTTCAGAGCCGATTCCATCTGGAATTTGCCCTTCTTCATCTGTAAAAGAGTTGTTAAATTATCAAGATAATACAAAAGTTTGTCATATACGGACCGTCTGCATCATCTCCATGATGCAATTGATGTAGCATTTGGCATCCTTGTCGTCCGGCAGATTGCCATCGTGTATGCCATCGGCTATTGCCTCCGTCACCTTGGGATACTTGGGCAAGCATACATCACGCATTAGCTTCCCGGCCGCCCACATCTGATCCTCAGTGGCCTGCAATATGGGAAATCACATGAGATAGTAATCCAATTGTTATCCCTTTCTACGTACTCCCGACCAACATAGTGGCAAACCCATTAGGACGCAACCGATCAGGAATTGTATGTATTTCATAGCTTCAACTCTTCTTTAAATTTAAAGTGATTGCAACTTTTTTCAACATCTTTTATACACGATTTTTTTTGTCATTTGCATTCGCATTTAGTCTGGGCCAACCTCTTAGCATCAATTAGGGTCCATATATGTATAATATCATATAATCATATGCACAACAACACATTGGGGTTGCTTTGAGGCACGCCACATTGGGGTAGGACTGTCATCATCACCATCATGGGTTTCGAGTACAACCCATTAGACACATTGCCTATCATCAAATATTTGTATACATGCATATATACATATATATTTGTGCTATAATTAGTTGTTACTGGTTAAACCCATGCCGCCACTTGATAGTATATATTTTAATTCAGTGCAACACGCAACGTTTCAACAAAATCTCATCTCATGGATTGAGTTTGGAGATTGGAAAAGCACAGCTAAACGTGCATTGTTTAGGGCGATTTGTATAAATACGTTTTTCAGTTGCCAAGAGAAAAACTTTAAGTAGTTAAGACACAAAAGCTTCCAATCTATAATTATATCTTTTCCTTAATAGACTATTATTATTACGTACGTAAAGCTTTTCATTCGCCCTTTTTTCGTTAACCTTTCGTTTCCCACTTTATTTTCTCGTTTCTCGTTGTTGAAATCATGAATGAAGTCATGATGTTAATGCATAGAGAATAATCGCAAGCTTTTTCGCCTAAATGCCTAATGAGAGTTTTTGAAAATTGTTGGTTTGTAACTATCATTTAGATCTGCCTTTTGAGACGTAATCGAGTTTAGCTATTGAATTTTGTGGAAATTATAGTTCGACATTACGTATACGTCATAAAGCCATAAGTAACTAAGTACTTAATATAAGCTCAATTAGCTTTATATAATCATATATTCTATAATGTGATATTATATGCTCACGAGAGCCAATTTCGATCGCTAATCAAGTTATTTATCAGATTCTTCGATTTTTTTTGAATAGGTATCTTTTAGTCGTAGTATCTTGTTGTCTTAATCAAAACTTAATATTCATGTGTTAAAGATGACAACCTTAAATTATTTAAAAAAAAATTAAAATGGAAAAAAAAAATTATCTCTCTCCCTTCCCAAGAACCTAGTAGGCTTTATGTGTTCGAAAAATTTTCATACCAGAGAAAATCTATTGAACAAACAGTATATTAAAAGCCTTCACAACGAAAATACAGTCGAAAAATATATTCGTGTATAAATTTCTGCGCATTTTAAAAATTTTTAAATAACGATTTCTAATCGAACGGTTCACGCTTCTACTTCAAAGATGTCGGACCAGTTTAAGTTTAAGAACATTTTTGATGGCAGCACCATGCGCGGACGCGCCAATGTAAGTGCATATGTTCCCTCCTTTACGAATTTTTCTATTCAATTCATAACTTTCTTCTATATATTCATTAGGTTGCCAAGGCCACTTGGGCCTCTGTTGGTCTTATCTATGTGCTGGTGAAGATGCGTCGTCGCAATTCTAAGCGTCGCGAAACCTTCCAATACTGCAAGGGATGCCAGCAGAAGATGTTGATGTAACGCCAAGCTCAAGCAAGTTTATATAGCTCCTGCAGCACTACTCTTTCTGTGTCGTAGGATCTAAATCTGTTGTGTTCCGTGTTCGATTATGAGTTAATAAAACTTTTAACCGTTTCGAGCATCAATTTAAATGGCGTTTAAATATTAAAACGGTTTCTTGGTTTGCCTAATATGGTCACCCTAAGTGCATTGGCTTAACAGAGAAAAATTGCAGCGCGCTTTTAGGGGCACATATGTATAACAGTCGCTTGCATTCTCGGGCAAAGTGTTATATAGTTCTAGTTATGAAGAGTTCAAACATTCAAGATATAAATTCATTAATATTTGCATTTTATTTCAGATGTTTGCCATTTGTTTCTCTGTGTTTTTGTTTTAGTTTTGTTTTGTAGTTTGCTTTTGCAGAAAACACACAACTAGAATTGATCATCATTAGCATATAATATTATTATTATTTGTTTCGTATAGCATATTATCTTAATATAAATAAACAATTAAATGTTGTAAATAATATCAATATCTCGTCTTCTCTTATCAACTGCATACGGCAGATCCTGCCAACGGTAAGCTATTTAAGCATATATATGTGTGTATGTATATTTATGTTAATGTTGTGTATGTGTATGAGTATATATGTGTGTGTGTGTGTGTGGACAATTTATGTAACTAACATTTATGCAATATGGAAATAACATTTAATTAACTCTTTTAATTTTGCTTATTTTTGCATATATATTTTTTTTTTGGTTTCAAATTCCACTAACTCAATCTTTCGTTCCATATCTCTCTCTTACTCTCCCTCGCTCTATCTATTTACTCTCTCGCGTTGTCTTTGTCTGTTTCATGTCTCGTTTCTAACTCCTCGGCCAATCGGTGTTGAATGTGCATTTTGTTAATCGATAAATCGATTAAGCAGCTAATCAGCTAATTCTAATGCGTTTAAGGTGCGTTTATCTCGTGTGTTGTGTTATACATATTTGATTTTGTTTTTGTTTTATGGCTCCAAGCAGCAGTAGCATATTCTATATTATATCCAATAATTCGTTCCGCCGATTCATCAATATTTGGTTTGTGTTTTTAGCCATCGTGACTGGCAACCGATTCCAGATCGCTATTATCCTCGCTGCCAGTCGCCTCGGTGGGTTCGCCCATGGCAACGCGTGCATATTCATCCGTATCGATGCTTTTACAGAAATGTATCGCATACTTCAGCTTCTCCAATAGCACAGCCTAAAATACAAGAGATTAATCGTAGTCCATAACTCAAAAAAGTTCCAATCTTACCTTGCAGGAGTAGCGCGGCATTTTAAGCAGGAAGAAGCATGTGTAGCTCTCGGGCAGAAAGTGATCGGGCGGATTCTTCTCCAGCACTTGCAGCACAAAATCGCGTCCACGGAAATCGGCAATGGTGCGTGGCAGTCGCGTTCGACCCCAGACAAAGCGCAGGAACAGCGAACGCTCCTAAAAAAATTTAGAAATTATAATCCAAACAAGTAAGCAGGCTCTAGTCGAGAAATCCCGACTAGGACATACCCTTAACCCGATATGTACCTATTTATCTTGTGACCAATATGACCAAACTTCAAACTGCGATATCTCAGGTGTTTCTGAACCGATTTTGATCAAATTTTTTTAAATGTTTATTATTTTATCCATAGTTTCAAACCTCATTTTCACAGTTTAAAAACTCAACCTTTTTTGTTATCGATAACATGTGTATATCGATTACCAGAAATGTTATCGATAACTTGAAAAAACTTGATTTTCTCATGGTATTGGAGAGCTTAAGTTTCAAGTTTGAAGTCTCTAGTTCTTATAGTCGCTCAGACAGACAGACATGGCTATATCGACTCGGCTGTTGATGCTGATCAAGAATATATATATATACTTTATAGGGTCGGAGATGCTTCCTTCTGTATGTTACATACATTTGCACAAAACCGTTATACCCTTATTTATCCATTTTATGGGTTAAGGGTATACAAATTTGGTTATGTTTTTTATCGCTGCTCACCTGATTGGTAAACTCCTCCATGACGTCCCAGAACCAGCCGACTAGCGCCGAGCTTGGATCAAAGCCCTTGTAGGTGGCCACGGATTTCAGCAATCCCAGCGGAATGTCTGGGGAGCCACAGACCATGGCCTGCAGCTCGGCGGCGGAGAAGAGGGACAGGAGGGGCACCGGGATCACCTTGGACATGCCATCGCGCACGGCCTTGACCTGTTCATCGAACTCATGCAGCCGAAAGCCCAGGGCCAAGCGTACGTATTCCGAACGGTTTCTGGGCGAGATGTGCGTATATCGCGTGGACAATGGAACCTCATGGCCACGCGCCGATGACGTCGAAAAGGGCAGCTCCAGCGTATTGAAGAGCTTGGCATCATCATCCATATTACGAATGCATAGCAAGCCAGCGACATAGTCACGATCCACCTCGGTGAGATCGGTGGGACGCAGTGGCTCTCCCGTCAGCTGACGCCACACAGGCTCCGCCAAGCTACCAAAAGGGAAGGAAGTTAATCGGGAGCTGAAGATTATATAAGATTTAGACTTACTTAAGGCTGAGTGGGGAGCCGGTGCGCACCGCAATGCCCATGAGGACGCCCAGGAAACGGAACATGTTCATCTGCAGGACGGAGGTAAGCGTCGGATCCAACAGAAAGCAATCACGATTCGCACCAGCCTCGCCCCGACCATTGGGTGTACTAATCAGCAGGGGCACACTGCCATTCTGCAGCTCATCGCACATCTCGGCTATGGATTCACTGTAGCCACCGCCACAATCATCGACGCTCTCGCCCACAAACTTCACCTTCCAGACGCGATGGGGCAAGGCCAGTGCCTCCTGGGTGAGCAGGGGCAGCTTCTGGACCATCTGGCCAAAGACGCTCTTCATGCCATCGATGCCGGCGAGCCCATTGCAACGGCTGCGGGAACGTTTCACCTGGATGCGATTGAGTTCGATGACGGGACCATGCTGCTTATCCCGGACCATGGTGGTCTGGATGACCTTGCGGAAGGCGGCTTCCTTGATATTGTAGACGAGGACATCCTTGAGAGCGCCCAGACTCAGATCACCGGCAATGGGAAGCATGGCCAGACACGGGCACAGCAGCTCCGAGAAGTGATGCAGCAGAATGAGCCGGGCATGAAGCGCTTCCGGTGCCATATCTCGAACCAGATCATATTCCAGTGGGGGATTGGGTAGCGGACGCAGTCGCTCGCTCAGCTGGGATGTGGACAGCGCCAAGGTGTGCGCGGAGCCGCAGGTGACCTTTACGATGTGCTTGCCCTGGAGTGCGGCGACGAGACGTGGACGTTGGATGGCGGTAACGGTGCCATCGCCCAGTTGGCCCTCATCATTGTCGCCCCAGGTGTAGACCTCGCCGGCATCGCTGCAGGCGACGCAGTGCAGCGAACCCGTCGCTATCGAGATGATCTTCTTGCCCTGCAGGGCGGCCACCTTCTTGGGCCGACGCACATGATCCACCGAGCCATGACCCAAGCGATGGAAATCCCCCTTGCCCCAGGTGTACACGGCACCGGATTTCGTCAACGCCACGGAGAATTGGGAACCGCACTCCACCTTGATGACGCCCAGGCCGGCAAGACTCTCGATCTTGTAGGGCAGCTTGCAGCCATCGCTGCCACCGCGTCCCAGCTTGCCATAGTCGCCATCGCCCCAGCTCCACACATTGTCGTCGTCCGTGATGCACAGCGTCTGGGCATCGCCGGAGCCGCAGGCAATATCAATGGCCCGGTAGCCCAGCAGTGCTTCCACCAGTTTCGGACGCAGTTGATCCTCCGAGTCGCCATGTCCCAGACGTCCATAACGGCCCTTGCCCCAGGTCAGGACATGTCCGCTGGCCGTAATCGCAGCCGAATGGGCACTGCCACAAGCAATATCGGCCACACTCATGCCATTGAGATGCTCCAGCAGCTTGGGACGATCATAGCTCATCCGATTCCCATGGCCCAGCTTGCCATCCTCGCCCTCGCCCCAGGCATACACCTCGCCATCGGTGGTCAACGCCAGGCAATGTTTGCCACCCGAATTCACCGCTACCTTCTTGACGAACACATGCTGCAGTGAACCCAGTAGCGTGGGAATGGCCCAGGAATCGCTGCCTCCGACGCCTAGGCGTCCACCCGATCCATAGCCAGTGGCAAACAGCTTTCCGTCCGGAGTAACGGCAAACAGGGATTGCTCTCCACCTGCAAGCTGGACGGGACGCAGCAGGCTGAGTGCTTCACATGGTGTGGGCGTCTTGATGCGGCTACCCTCCAGTCCGCCCAGTTGGCCCCGATGATTGTGTCCCCAGCCATAGATGGTGCTGGCGCCGCCCCAGCTCAGCGCCCAGTCGTCCGGCCGCCGGTTGAGCCACTGCAGCAGCTGGGCATCGTGTGGTGCCTGGAACAGCGTGTGATCCTCATGCAGCAGCGGCTGTTGTGGCTGTTGCTGCAGTGCAGCCAAATGGTGTGCCTGCTGTTCGAGCAACAACAGATGCTCCTGATGCTGCAGTTGCTCCGCCAGCGAGGCATTGCTCACCGTGCTGGAGGAGAGCGATGTCGTCGAGTTGATGAGGGATGCGCCCGGCGAGGGACAGCAGGTGGTTGGTGGCTGTGTAGCCGGCGGCGCTGGCAACATTTCGGCAAACTTCTTGCGCACTTCCAGGCAGAATTGGCGTGGCAGCTCCGTGCGTCGGATCAGGGATTGGGCGACGCGCACCGCAATGCAGTAACGCTTGAACCATGCCCATTTGTGTACATCACCGGACGAACTGGACGCAGAGGCGGAGGCGGCGGCGGAGCAGGAGGCAGCAGCAGCGGCGGCGGCGGCAACAACGGAGGATGTGGCATTGCAATTGATGGTGCCACCATTTGTGGCACTGCCACTGCTACTGCCACTTGGCAATGCTGCATCCAGTTGCATGTCGCAGGCAAGCGCCGCCAACGTCTTGAAGTAATCCGAATGCATCAGATGAATGCCACCGCGCACCTGCGGCTCCTCGTACTCATACTGACGCAGTAGCTCCGGGATTAGAGGTTGTAGTATTGTGGCCAATGCCGGTTCTTGGGGTTTTGGAGCGTGCTCCAGCAGCAGCACGGCATGTAGCTTCTTTAGCGCCCAAATCCTTTGTGCCGTGCTCAGTGCACCCAGTTGGGCACAGGCGGCCAGAGCCGCCGCAAGACGCAGCAACACCTGGGGCTGACGCGGTGCCAGCCGGGCATCCAACAGGGACATGACCAGTGCCATCGATGGCTGTGACAACACGGCACGATCCGAGCCATTCTCGCCGAGAGTAGCCGCCGGCATGATGGCGTGCACCCAGAACCGCCAACCCCAACCATTCACGGAGCTATCCGAGCAGAATTTCCAGCGTAGCTCATCACCCGGCACCCGAATCTCCGGCGCCCAATGGGCAAACTCGCGACCCGAGCGCATGGCCAGCATACGTCCGGCTGAATCCATGATGACCAGCGGATCATTGCGTTTCTCTGTGCTGCACTGACTATCAAACTCCAGGCGTAACATTTCCGCACCCGGAATCCTCACCGTGCCACTCACATTCATGTTGTCCACATAGGGATGACTGCTCTCCTGCATGACGGGCTTGGGCAGCTTGCCCAGGCAATGACGCGACGTGCACAGATCCTCCAGCTCCGTGATGCATGTCTCCAGCAGCATGGCCGCTATGGCGGCATTGCTGCTCAGGGAGATTAGGGTTTCGGCAATGGTTTGGGCGGTGCTCGGTGGACCACAACGTCCACAGACGGCTAGCTTTAGGAGCTCCACGAGACTCTTGGCTTCCGGTTCGAGGAGCAGGGCACCAAAGTCATCCAGACCATGATTGTGACCATAATGGGCGAGCATCTCCTCCTGCTGCGTCATGGTGGCGGCCATCACGGACATGGCACTCGCTGACATCCGGGAATGGGAGCCCGCCGACATGCCCGACATGGACAACGAACCGGTCAAGCTTTGGAATGCGCTCAATGGACCAGCGGGTGCGGGTACTCCTCCTCCTGCGGCTAGTAGTTGTGGCTCGTCCGGACTGTGCTGCTCCTGCAGCAGGGCGGCATCACTGGCATCTGCTGGCGCCTCGCCACCACCCTGAGCAATCGCCTGCTGCGACTGCTGTACTCCAGTTCCCACTATAACCGTCGCATTGCCACCACTCGAACCCGTTCCTGATCCCGCGGCGGCTGTGTTCAGCTGCTCCTCGAGCTCAATATGGGCGCCCGCCTGCCGGGCAGCCGTCTCCTTGTAGTTGACCTTGCTGTGACTGGTCAGCGCCGCAACGATGAGCTGCCTCGCCTGCAAGATGCTCATCGCACGGAGCACATGACCCAGAGCCGCCTGCCGTGCCGCTAGCGTCTCCAAAGCCAAACTCTCGCTGAGACTGGCCTGTGAGCCGGAGTTGGAGCCCGAGCCGGAGCCGGCATTGCTTGACGATGATGAGCAGCCCGCTCCGGATCCTCCAGCGGATGATGCCGTTGCCTTGACCTCAATCTTATCGGGCGATGCCTGTTGTGCCTCCGCTTCGTAGATGCCCAGACTGCTGCCACCCAGTGGATCCCGAGTGCTACCAAATGGCACTGGACCCCGCTTCTCATCATCCAGACTCGCATTGGGCAGACCCCAGGCCATGGAATGGGAGCTGCCGCAAGCCACACGATTCACAAAGACCGCATCCAAGCCAATGACCAAGGCGGGCTTCTTGTTCACAAACGTATTCCCGCTGCCCTGCTGCCCGTGATCATTGTCACCCCAGGCATACACCTGTCCAGCATCTGTCACAGCCAGGCAGTGTAGTGCTCCCACAGCCACATGTATGACACGACGTCCACGCAATCCGGCAATGGGCTGTGGCTTCCGCACATGCTGATCTCCGCCATGACCCAGCCGATAGTAGTCACCCTTGCCCCAGGTCCAGACCTCGCCGGCACGCGTCAACGCCAAACTGAACTGGGCGCCACACTCGATCTGGATGACACCGATCCCGGAGAGACGTTCGATCTCATGGGGTGTCGCGGAACCCTCGCTGCCGCCACGTCCCAGCTTGCCAAAGTCACCGTCGCCCCAGCTATAGACGGCACCCTCTTCGGTCAGGGCCAGCGTTTGGGCATCCCGGCTGCCGCAGGCCACCTGAATGACCCGTTGTCCAATTAGGGATGTAACCATTTTGGGTTTCAATTGGGTGGCATTGTCACCATGTCCCAGACGTCCGTATTCGCCTAAGCCCCAGGTATAGAGCTCACCCTGACTGCTGATGGCGGCGGAATGGGAGGAGCCGCAGGCTATATCTCTAATCTTCTTGGCGCGCAATGCCTCCACCAGACGTGGCTTGTCCAACGTCGTCCTATTGCCATGTCCCAGCTTGCCATCCTCACCCTCGCCCCAACTAAACACCTTCCCGTCCATGGTCAAGGCCAGAGCATGTTTTCCGCCCGAGTGCACGGCTACCTTCTTCACCACATACTGATGGAGCACGGGCAACTGATGGGGCAGTGGGACATTGTGGGTGACACCTAGTCCGAGGCGTCCGTTAGTGCCTTCGCCGCAGGCATACACCTTGCCATCCTGGCTGACCACGAATAGCGACTTGGAGCCCCCGGCGATGTGGATGGGACGCAGACGACTGATGGTCTGTGAGAATGTGGGAACCTTCACCTTGGAACCCTTCAGACCGCCCAGCTGCTCCTTGTCATTCAGGCCCCAGACCATGACAGTGCAGGGCAAATCCTGATCCACATTGGTCAACTGAGATTCACTTGCGGTGGCCTCCATTGCAGCTCCAGCTTCTTTAACTGCCGCTGTTCCACCATACTCCAGAGCCAGGAACTGTGCATTGGCCAGCATATGCTGGATGTCGGGCTGCTGGCGG
The DNA here is from genome assembly GCA_018152965.1 of Scaptomyza pallida. Taxonomy (NCBI): domain Eukaryota; kingdom Metazoa; phylum Arthropoda; class Insecta; order Diptera; family Drosophilidae; genus Scaptomyza; species Scaptomyza pallida. Next base: position 4,799,391 of record JAECXP010000003.1, read on the forward strand.
CGTCCAACAAACTGAAGGCCATGCACCTTGCATTGGATGCCATTGTTTTGGCACTGCTTGATCACAATTTCGATCCAGGGATAATACTGTGGCACCTGCTGCATGAGCATCACACGACTAGCGCCCGCACCCACTGGGATCCAGGTGTACTCCTTCAAGCTATCGACGCATTCGCCCACACGCACCTCCACCAATGACGGCATATGCGAATGATCCTCCGGGCTGACGCGTAAGGCCAGGCTATGCACCAGGACGCGATCATGCAGCTCGAGACGTATCCAATGGCGGCAGGGCACACCGCTGGAACAGCTCTGCCAGGCAATGGGACTGCCGTCGAGCAGATGCTTGGCCGCACCCTCATTGGAGCTGACGGTCAGGGAACGTATGCAACGTGACCAATCCTGAATAAGATCCGCATTCGGTGGCGGCTGCACCACGGGCGGCACAGGCACAAGCTGCGCTTGGGGTGGTATCAATGGCTCGACGTCATTGATGTGTCCCTGCCAGTTGGGCTGCTCTGGAAACTCCACGGTCAACTGTTTGCCACGCAACGCCGTCACCTGTCCCACATCCAGTTGACTGCGGGAACCACCCAGACGCATTAGCTGCCCGGTGGCACGACTTCCATTGCTCGCCGTGCGTAATCTGACCCGGGCGCCCACTGTTAAGGGCGGCGGTGGGCGGGGCAGTGTGCCCGTAGGCATCGCCTCAACCAGTTCGATGTGCACGAAGCATACCCAATAGGTGCTGCCATGATTGCGCCAATCCACCTGCACATTGAGATCATGCAATCCCTCCGTGTCCACAATGAGCACGGTGCCCATGTCGCCCTGCTTGATCTCCTCGAAGTCGCGACAACAACGCACCAGCATGCCCGGACGCACCAGGGCGCGCACATACAATGCATAATGATCGGCGGTCTGGAAATCCTTGCGTGTCTCGAACTTGACCAGCGGCTGACTAGGTTGACCCTCCTCCACGGTGTCGGAGGAATGGCTGTGGTGGCTCTTACTGGTACTTGTGGTGCTGGTGCTGCTCGTGGTGGTTGTGGTGCTGCTGCTGGAGCTGCTGCTGCGACTGCTGGCATTACTGCCTCCAGCTGTTGCTAATCTACGTTCCAGGGACTTTAGATCCACATCGGCTTCCGGCATCTCCCCATCCTCCTCCACCTCGGCATCCAACAGCTCGGACTCATTGCCCACGACTGTCTCGTCCTCATTTATTGTATTCGCACACACATCGGGATGCTCGAGTATCCATTGGACAATCTGTTCGGGCGTCGGTATCGTTTCTGCCTGCAGCGATAGCTGCTTCAATGCCAACTCCACATTGCGTCGCGTAAAGCCCATCTCCATTATCTGTCCTATCAGCTGGGCATCGCTTGCGGGTGCCGCTGGTCGCCTCTCCATACGCTGTGCCGGCGCTGGCTCCACCACCGGCTGCTCCTTGGCCACATTGTACAGCGGTATGCCATGCACCATTGTCGGCTGTGCTGGACTCTCCAGCTGCACCGGCTGCAACTGATCCTCGGCATTGAGCTGCTCGTGGGCCTGACTGGCCAACGACTGGACACAGTTGAGTGCAGCCGTTGCCAGATCCGTATAGCTATAGCATGCTTTCACTGGTGATGGTTGGGTTGCTCTCAAAAGCAGACATTGGATGAGCAATTGTTCCGTTGTGGGCTGAGGATTGGTGTCATGGGTTAAGCTGCTTCTTCTGCGAATAATATAATTATTGTTTAAATGATTTTTCATACATGATTAAGACACGAAAATGTTTTTTTAGTGAATTTTTTCTTATGCAATTTTCGTTATGCAAGGGGTGTAGAGGGGCATTCCAACTGAATGTCAACACAGAGTTGCACAGGCAGAAAAAATTTAAAATTCAAAGCAGAGTTGCATTTACAGGGTACATTGTAAGTGCGACCAGATTTGCAAAGATGTAATATAACGGAATGAATAAAAACTTCATTAACAAACATTCTCGTGTAAATCGGCTCTAGCTTACCCGTTTGCACTATTATTGTTGTTGTTGTGAGATTCAGATGGAGCCGTTGGTTGTTCGGGTTGAAGCGACTCGGACTCTAGTTCAGTTTCCGTTTCCTCATTGCTCTCGATGCTGTTGTAGCCACCGGATGGGGCACGCTGTTTGAGTATCTTGCGCAGTGCTGCCTGATGCCTATACAGGACACCATTGGTATGAAGTACGGCCAGCTGCAGTTGTTGGCTGCGCAACAGACGCACATCGAGTCGACCCTCGCTGGCATTGAGCAGCTCCCAGCCTGTATTATTACTGGCACCGGCAGCGCCATACAGAAGCACCGTCCAGGCATTTAGCAGCATTTCGTTCATGGGCAATCGGGAGAGACTAAAGACGCTGTGATCCAGCTGTGGCAGCACTGTGGCCAGCGGCACCTTCACCAAACATTGACCAGGCGGTGCAGTGGTGACAACTGTAGTGCTGGCTGAGGCGGGTACACTGTGCGCCAGCAGACAGCGTCCCTTGTGCGTAAAGCTGGCGATGATCATGTGACTGCCCTCATAGAAGCAATGCAGTCCGACACGCGGTCGCAAATCGTAGCCACCCATGGCACTTAGAACACCCAAAACAAAGCTGTGCTCCGCATCCAGCGGTGATTGCGGCAACTGTGGCGACTCCACCTGCAGCAATTCGGCGGCTACACATAACTTCTGGGCCAAAAACGAATTGATGACCGCATTCCAGTGCGGCAGTGTGTGCAGACGACGTAGTAGTGCCACCAACTCCTCGGCAACGCTGCCTGAATGCGAGGCGGTCAGCAGGACGCGTGTCTTGCCCGCCTGCAGTTGGAGCGTCACATCACCCGGACAATGCAGCGCAATGCGACCGAGAGTGGCAAACAGTTGACGCACCAGTGCAGCCATGCGCGGCTCCTCCTCAACGCCCCAGGCGGACAGGATGCACTGCAGCAGACGCAGACAATGCAATTGACGATAGACGCCACGCTCTGTGCCCGCTGGCTGCTCCAGCAGCGTAAAATAATGCGTCAACCAATTGGGTGCACTAAGCTCCAAGCATAAACGTGGGCAATCGCCTGAAAAGGGGAAGTGATTAGCCCAGATCATCTCAAAGGCTTTAATTGCATAAGAAACTCACCCGAAATGGCACGTATAAAGCCGAGATTCAACCAGTTGAGACAGTGCACCACATTGGCTAGGCCCGGTTTGGGATCGAGCATGGCCCGAAACATGCTGGTGACACCACGCAACGCATGCCTGTCCAGATGGGCACCATGTAGTCCACTGCCAACGGCCAGGATTTGCAGCAGCTTGGCCGCACAGTGTCGCAATAGTTTCGATGGATGCGATTCACTAGTCGGCGGCGGTTCTGTCGTTCCAAGTTCCTCGCGTTCCGGCTCTGTGGGTGAGGCCACATTGAGTGTGTTATCCGCCAGCTGTAGATCATATTGACCCTCCTTGCCCATGCGATACGAATTCGTGGCACCCGTATACCACTCAACGCGCACCCAACTAACGAAAAGATAAAGCAAGGATTAGCAAAGAGAGATTAGACTATGTATGTGGGAATTGAAGTTAGACGCAGGCATAATTGTAACGTTTTTCATTTAAAATCATTTATGATCAGTAACATTTGAATGCATAACCTGAATAGTGCAACCCTGAGTTATTTCGATATTAGTGGCGATGCATCGATAAGAAAACAGATGTTCACTCTTGTTTTTGATCGTGCGGAACAAGTTGGTTCAAACGTTGCCCGCGTCGTAAAATTATGTTAAATATTATATTTATTAAAATAAGAAAGAACTTATAAAATATGTTAAAATCTCTAATGCAAAATAAACAATAAACGTCTCTTAATCCATTAACACTCGGAAATCCTACATGTATACTGCAACTCACCCATCTTCGCCCACTTCGCTTATGATGCGTCCTTCGCCCGGCGGATTGCCATCCTGATCACCCCATTTCCAGTCGCTGCCACGCACAATGCGCGTTCCAATCTTCATGAGCTTGGCAAGATCAGGTCCACTCAGCTGCGCCTTGCTGCACTTTTGCTTCAGCACACAATCCTCATACAGAACGCTCAGCTCACTCTCGCTGCCCTTGCCACCAGCATCAGCACCCGTCTGTGCCAGCAATCCGAGCACCGTGCCCAGCAAACCCGAGTTGATCAGCAGACCCAGCTCATTGGCGCCCAGTTCCTTGGCCAGCAGGCCAAACACACTGATGAGGAAGCGAGCGCGTGGCAAACGCTTGAGCAGCACATAGGTGCTCAGATTACAGCTATCCTTGCCGCGCACAGCACCCGGTTGCTCCTGATTGACCAGACGCCTCAGCTCACGCACCGCCCAATCCAGGACGCGTGCCTGGGCTAGGAGGAGACGTGCCTTCTGATACGCACTGACCATGTTCAGCTGGCCCAGAACATGTTGCGGCGAGACACCGCTGGCCGCCGACTTCAGATGCAAGCCCAGATAGCCATTGAGCAGACTATACTGGGCGGCATCTAGCAGGCCATGGAGCTCTAGGAGTTGCTGCACCAGCTGCAGGCCGGCCAGACGTAGTTGATAGCGTTGCATTTGGCAGTACATGGCACGACGCACTGTCTCCACATCGCAGCTGTCCTGCAGCGCAAAATCGACAATGTCCTGCATCAGAGTGGCATCCAGTTCGATGTCCGTGTGCAGCTGGCGCTCGTTGAGACGACGCAGCAGTGACTCCTCCTCGTCCAGTTGCTTCTGCTCTTTGGGCTTCTTTTCAATGAGCAGCAGTTGCTCCTGTTGCTCATAGATTAACAGCTCCTGGCCAGCTTGCTGCTGTTGCTGCTGTTGCTGTTGTTGTTGTATGCTGGCATTGAGCAGATCCTCAGGCTTGGCCAACGGCTGCTGCTGCTTAGCCTTGCGCAACTCCTGCAGCAGCCGGCGCACAAGCAGCCGGAAGCGTGGCAAACGCTGCAGTATGGGCAGACGACGCAGTGCTCGCTGCTGTGGACTCACAGCCGGACGCACCTCATAGAGCAGGAAACGCAAGCGTTCCAGTATTGGAGCACACACCTCCTTGTAGCTACGATTCATTTGTTGGCGTGTGCGCACCACACTCCACTTGGCCTGATGCACCACCCGAATGATCTCGCCCAGTTGCTTCGGTGGCACCTGCTGCTGATCCGCCTCCAGGGCGCTGATGACCAGACCGCCCAGGCACTGATGGCGTAGTAGGACAGCGCTTAGGAGACGCTCTAGCTCTTGTACCGGATGCTCGGTGGCAAACTCCTGATGCCACATCAGATTGTGGGCCTTGCAGTAGCGTTCCGTAAGTGATAGCCAGGCGGCAACCAATGGTTCAGCCAGACGCGCCTCGGCCAGCCCGGCAATGAAATTATCCACACGATTTTGGAGATGCTCGGGGGTGCGACGCACTCGTGGTGTTGGTGGCAATGGTGCTTCTGTTGGTGTATTTCCCGCCGTGCTATGGCTACTGCGCGCCTCACCCTTCTCCTCGTCGAAGGGATTGTTGGGTTGGAGCATTAATAATCCACCACTGAGCAACGCGGATTTGTCCAGTTGGCGGCATTGCAGCTCCGCCGGCTGCAAGCCCGGACCACTGCACATGAGATTCGCCACCAGACCCAGCAATTGCGCCAGCGTACACTCAGAGCTAAAGTGGGTTAAACGTTGTGCGCCCTGCGATGATGCCTGGAAGAGGGAGGAATTGTTACGGCGAAATGAAAGGATTACTGATGAAACTAACCTTCTCCTCGTTGCCATTTTGTGTAGCCATATATTTGCCCAGTTTGTGATGCTGTAAAAGTTGTTCCATAACACTTCGATGTCCCGGCGTGCTCAGCTCAGCGCTCAGATCCTTGCCCAGGCCCATGTCAAGCAGAGCACGCAAGTTCTCCGATTCGCAGCTGCAATCAATACGCAAATAATTATAAACAAGTAAGCATATGTAACCCATACAGTCATGTGTTTGTATTTACCGTGACCAATATGATCAAACTTTAAACTGCGATATCTTCGGTGTTTCTTAACCGATTTTTTTTAAATGTTTATTATTTTATCTATAGTTTCAAACCTTATTTTCACAATTTTAAAATTCAACCTTTTTTTGTTATCGATAATATGCGTATATCGATAAGCAGAAATGTTATCGATAATTAAAAAAAACTTGATTTTCTCATGGTATAGGAGAGCTTAAGTTTCAAGTTTGAAGTCTCTAGCTCATATAGTCTTTGAAATCGGCGCGTTCATACAGACGGACGGACAGACGGACACGGCTATATCGACTCGGCTGTTGAGGCTGATCAAGAATATATATACTTTATGGGGTCGGCGATGCTTCCTTCTGTCTGTTACATACATTTGCACAAAACCATTATACCCTTATTTACCCATTTTATGAAATAAGGGTATTAAAAGCTGTTTCTGGTTATATGATATTGGACTTTCTACCTACGAGGAAAACACCTCACCTAAAATATCCCAAGATCAAAGTAGACTTTCGAATTTTTCGGTTCTACTTGAACATTTTAAAAATGTTTTAGATTCAGACGTGCCCTGAAAGCAAACCGAAAACATTCATTGTGTTCTCCAAAAAATAAAATATTTTATTTTTTTCATTCTGCTTTCTGGAAACGTGAAAAAATAATATTTTATTTATTTTTCATTCTGCTCTCTGAAAACGTTAACGTTTGAAAAAATGGAGTGGATACTGCTGCAGAGATTGGAGTTGGCTAAAGTCCAACGTATACTTGATCCAGCCACCTTCAACAAAAAATGGGCCAAACCCATGGAGCCAGAGAAGAAGCACGATGATTTTGATGATGCCGATGCCGATGCTGATGATGAAGATGATTCGCCGCGTGTCAAAGCCAAAGAGGAGAAGTTGGCTGCAATAAAACGCTGCCGACATCATATTCAAATCCTGAAGCAGAGCAGCGAGCTACTCGAAGGGATGGTCAAAATCAATGAGGATGGGCAAAGGGTACTCAATCATGAGCACAAACTGTTCCAAATGAAGCTACATGTCGTCAAACACAAAAGGGGCACTAGGAAAGTTCTGGATCCAATCTGGCGTAGAATTTTAGCCGACAGCTCTCCAGCCTTTCAACCAATACGACAAATGCTGCTGGAGCACGAGCCTGACTCGCAGGATGAATGGCTGAGACACGTGAGGGCCTTTCTTAAATCTCACAATCACACTACATAAAAACCCATTATACACATATTATTATTATATTTTTGTTAATGTTACGTTAAAACATCCATTACACATATTATTATATTTTTGTTAAATAACTTTAAAACTTTTAAGGCATCCGACAAAAAAAAAAAAAAATATAACGTCAAACAATTTAAAAAAAAAAAAAAGCTTCGGCTTGCCGAAGGATAAAAGCAAAAAGAAACCTGAGTTTTTTGTACCTAAATATTCATTATTTTATCCATAGTTGCAAACCTCATATCATTTTTACAATTTTCAAATTCAAGCTTTTTTTGTTATCGATAACCAGATATGTTATCGATAATTTGAAAAAACTTGATTTTCTCAAGGTATAGGAGAGCTTAAGTTTCAATTTGAAAGTCTCTAGCTTCTATAGTCTCTCAGATAGACGGACATGGCTATATCGATGCTGATCAAGAATATATATACTTTATAAGGACGGAGATGCTTTCTTCTGTCTGTTATTATATTATACCCTTTTTTAGCCATTTCATGGGTTAAGAGTATAAAAAAGCTCTAAAAGTCATAATTCTGTCCAACTTACGTGAAGCCATTGATGTCACAGACATAGCCGGCAAGGATGATGCAGCGACTGCCATCGAGCAAGAGATTCTCCATGTCCGCACGCCGTACATAATGCGTTTCGGGATCTGCGGTGGGCGGCGGGGCAGCACCCTTGGGTCCACCACGGCATATAATGCCGGGCCAACCCATATCGTCGCCATCACGCAATTCACCCTCGCCCAAAGCACGATTCAGACGATCCAGAGCACGCAGCAGGGGCAGGCAAAGACGTGCCCAGCGCAGGCTGGGCAGACACTGGGGACGATCACGCTTTAGCAGCACCAAACCCACCAGCAGCTCATGCATCAGTGCATCCGAGATGTCTGCCTGCAGCACGCGACTCAAGGCGCCACCAAACGGATGTGCTCCTCCTCCGCCCATGGGGCCAAAATCACTGGACTCGCGACACTGTAGCGCCAGCTCATGAGCCTGCTGCAATGTGGTCACACAAGCGGGTATCAAACTGTGCAAATATTGGGCAAGCAATGCCTCCGCTCCACTGGTATCCTCCTCATCGCTGGCCTGATGAATGTAGGCGAGAAGCAGGCGTTGGAATCGATGCAACAAGCATAAACTGGGACTCGTGCTGGGCTGATGCAGCTGATACTGATACTGATGCTCCTCCACGGGCAGCTGCTGCTGATGCTGCTGCTTGCCCAGCAATGCCAGCGATAGACGACTCTGTGTTAACGCTGCATTGTTGCCCAACAGCCTCGTGATCAACTGCAGCAATGGCAGATGTGTGCCATCTATAAAATCCGTCGAGCACGAGCTGCTCTCCAGGCGTATGGCATGCTGCAGCGCCGTCTCCAATCCACCCTCCGCCATCAGTGAGCTTACGAGAAGATCTGTCATGAAACGATGTCCTGCGGAGCACGCCTGTCCCGGCTCCGAGGGCAGCAGTGCCGTCAATGTCTGGGCACGCTCCGCTGCCGTCGGCAACAGCACACTCCAGCCATCCTGTATAGCCTGTTGGGCAGCTATTTGTATCGTACGCAGCACCTGGCTGCCACCGGCGAGACTCAAGATGCGTGTCTTCAGACTATTGAGCAGTCGTCCACCACTGGCCAGACCCACATTGCGCGGCTCCACGCCATTGGCAATCAGGGCGAGCAACTGCAGCCGCACCAGATTCAAGCAGGCCACGGCAATGCATTCGGATTCCTGATTGGGCGTCTGACGATTATCCTGTGCCGCACTGGCACTGCACATGCCCAGCAGTTGATCCAGCAGCCGGAACGTCGGCTCACCCAGATCGATGACAAATGGTGCACGTAACGGTACACCCTGACGTGTACTCTGCGTCCAGATGAGGCTCTGGGTGGCGGTGCAGGCAATGCCACTGGCCGGCAGCGTTGGCAATGTGACCAAGATGGGTTGACGCAGCAAGGGTTCACTGCACACGGAGGCGGGACAAATCTGTTGATTATCATTGCGTCCCCAGCCAAAGATTTCGCCACTGCTGCTCAAGGCCAAACAATGGGCGACGCCCACAGCCACATCCACAATGCGTTTGTGCTGGAAATGAAATGGATTAAAGATATAAGATATAAAGAATGTATTCCGAATCCCTTACCTGCAAACTGCTTATAAGTCTGGGCACACTGCATCCCTGCACATTGCGTTCGATGAGCTGATGGCCCAGGCAGGAGGCTTTGCCCCAGCTATAGAGCTGACCCTCACCCGTCAGCGCCAAGCTGAACTGTGCGCCCGCAAAGACACGTTGCACGCGTGGCAAGCACTCGATGAGCAGCGGTTGCAGGCTGTTGTTGCAACTGCCATTGCCCAGTTTGCCATAGTCACCATCGCCCCAGGCATAGACCAATCCTTCGGTGGTCAGACAGAGTGTATGGGCATCACCGCTGCCCAGGGCAACATCCACCACTTGCTGATCCTTGAGTGCCATGACCATGGTGGGCAAACACTGATCATCCGAATTGCCATGTCCCAGACGGCCATAAGTCCCACGTCCCCACGTATAAAGATTGCCTCGCAATGTGATGGCGGCGCTGTAGGAGCAGCCACAGTAAACGGATTTGACGCGTCGCAGCAGAGATTCTATCTTGGTGGGCAGCTCCCGGGCATGACAATCACCATGGCCCAGCCGCCGGCTATCTCCAGTGCCCCAAGAATATGCATTAACTGAAAGGAGGATAAGGATTAGTTAGGGGATTGATGGGTTATGGAAAACTCACAGTTGTTATCGACGGCTAGGAAGTGTCGTCCTTCGCAGTGGGATGCTATCGAGATGAACGTCTCGCTGGCAATGTCCGCAAAGTCAAGCAACTGGGGCTCCGCCTCCGGCTTGGCTATATGCCAATTATAGAGCTTCCCATCCTGGCTGAGCAACAGCACAATATCCTCACTGCATGCGATCTGCTTGAGCTGAAACTTGCAGTTGAGCAGCGCTGGCGGTGGACGTTGTGTGGATGCATTTGTCCAGCTGAGCGCTGGTTCTACATTGAAGCCCTGCTGCTCCTTGGAGAGCGTTGGCCAGCCCAAAGCATAAACCCGCTGCTGATCCAGCAACGTTCCATCGACGTCGTCATCCGTGTTGTTGTTGTGTTGTTGTCGGCGACGCAGGCAGTGGGGCATGTGCGCCAGATGTGGCATATGCGGTTGCACCAGACGATCCAGATGCGAGATAATCACTACGGCGGCACGACGCAGATCCACAATGGCAGCGCTGCTCTTGGGCAGCATAAGGAAACGCAAAAAGGTTTCCGTGGCACTGGCCATAGGTGCGGGTAGCTCCACGGCGCTGTTGATGGTGCAGTGGCTCTGGCTGGAGCTCTTGGAGCCCAGGCGTTGATAGCGTTGCAGGAT